>CM031613.1:3831842-3848918 GCA_018398815.1 Conus ventricosus
TAATAGGTTATAGACGACAATGTGCTTTCCTTTGCCTTCAACTTTGAACAGGGATAGCGTCATGTTCTGCAGGGCTGAGTTCAGCATACTTTCGAAAGTTGACTGGAGACAACCAACGGGTATACAAACAGACTTGTGTAGGAAACAACTACATATTGGAACTAGCTGCTGGTCGGGAGGAACAAAATTAAACCGTATAAGGCTTAAATTTCCCAAGGTACAATAGGTGTCTGTTAGCAGTGGGGTAAGACATTCGCCTGAAAAAGGCACGCCTTCAGACGCCCACCCATCCAAAAGTTGCGGATTCGAATCTAGCAGAGCGAAAAAGAAATGTGGGGACAAACCCAAATGTGAAAGAATTAGTTAGTTAGTGAGTCAGTCATGTAGTTAGGTAGATAGTGAAATACTTTGTAAGGTAGTTAATCTGTTAGTTAGTTAGCTAATTAAACTAATTTAGTAAATTTGAGAGATCGAACGAGTGGAACTCATCCCTGTATGTCAACTTTGTCGACTACGAGAAAGCCTCCGACAGCGTAGACCGAGACACCCTGTGGAAGCTTCTCCGACATTGCGGTGTGCCGGCCAAGATCACCACCATCATCAGAAACTCATATAAGGCTCTGACCTGTAGAGTTATCCATGGAGGACAGCTCCGTAGTGGAATATGATGAATGGAAAGTACACCAAGTGTCTGGAATATCTTGTTCTCAGAAGTGCATCTAGTCTTGTATTAGAGAAAGATTAGCAATCCTTGTTAGGGTGGGGATGTTGTTTGAGCTATCCCGTTTTCTGGTCCTCCTTCATCATGGACTTGGCCTCTTCCTTGGTAACAAAGAACTCCTTCTGAAGCAGTCTATTTCCTTTCTTTTTCAATCTGCCAACGTCACCGATTCCCTGGATGGGTGCAATGCAAGAATATCTTATGACGTCCAGTGAACGGCTACTGACTGACAAAAGCAGTTGCATGGGTAATAAGTGTCTGTTTTGTCTGTGTGTGTGTGTGTGTGTGTGTGTGTGTGTGTGTGTGCGCGCGTGCGTGCGTGCATGCGCGCGTCTGTGTGTGCGTGGTGTGTGTGTGTGTGTTTGGAAGGGAAGGGGGTGGATGTGCAATTTGCAGGACAAAAAGGGCATTACAAAACTTGCAAATCTGTATTGTGCTGCATTAGAGTTATCTTGGGGAGTTCTCGCAACTGTTCCTCTGCTTCAGCTTTGTAGTCTTACGAGTACAGACCAGTCGTTACAAATTGTTGGATGGTCTCCTCATTTGCTACTTTGATGCAGAGCTCTCTGCCAATTTTACTGGTAGCTCCTTGCTCCCTCTGCCGAGCCACCAGTGTGTGTGTGTGTGTGTCCACTGCTCTTCACGATAGGTTGATGCAGTCTACGGTCAGGGCGTTCCCCTGGACTTCAGGCTGTGTGCCGTTACGTAGAATTCCAGGAGGCACGTTCTCTCTCTCTCTCTCTCTCTCTCTCTCTCTCTCTCTCTGGGATCACGTGACATGAGCTGAAGCGGCAGGGCGCATACTGATTGATCTGCGACAAATTTCACAAGTTTCACTGCAAACATGTCAGTTTCTGGACTCTTAGTGGCTGTGGAGAAGACCCTAAACGCCCTGCTAGCGGAACAAAAAGACGTCACAAGCTGGAAAGTTGCTGGAGGAGGTGAAAACACTGTGGTTGTTTTTCGCCTCAAGCCCGCCACTTTCCAGATGTCAACAAATATGGCGGATCCTGTCTTGAACTGCAACACACAAGTTCAGTATTAGACGAGGAAACCTCCCAGCTAGATCCGACGTGACCATCTGAGAGCCCGACAGCAGCAAGAGAGGCAGGCAAGTCTTCAACGTGAAGAAGACACTGTAACCTCTGTGAGTAGTACTCCATCTCCGACTGACGTGCGACTTGATAACGTGTGTGCACATGACCCAGAAGTGGAACACACTGTGGCTGCACACTCGTGTCAGACGGATGACCAAGTAAGATTGGAGACTGATGTTTTAAGTGTGCACGATGGCACTGAACCTACATGTGAATACATCCACAGCTCTGTCCTCTTTCCACCACCTGACACTGACATCGAACCAGCTTTTGAGAACCAAGTGGCAGGATTCAGTGCCAGTGTTGTGAAAAGCTTCGCTGCCACCCTAACAGATAAATATGTGCAAAGGCGACTGATAGACAAGGACATAAACAAGTTATTTAGAAAATTGACCTTGATCGCTCAAATGAATCAGATATACTGATCTGTGAATCGGACGATCTGGTGCTAGAGTTTCCGTGTACGGCCGATGACAGTGACTGTTCTTTTTGGTTTGTCAAACAATATGACAGAAACAATGTTGACAGAAGAACGGACAATTGTGGCCAATCTGCGCCGAGGAAAACGTGTCAGCAGAAGACAACATGCTAACATCCAGGCACGTGCTGCAAGGACGCTGGAGACGCTACACGGCCTGATCCTGTTCTACCTGGGATGACAGCCTGGGCTCAAGACTCACGCCGCAGTCGGAATCATCGTGACCAGTGCCTTACCTGTGATATGAAATATGTTAGAACTGTGTTTGGAAAAGACCACTTTGTCATGGTTTCCATGTTGAAGTAACATGCATCGCGTTCAATTTTACCACAGTCAATCCAACTGCATTGCTAATGAAGCTTTAAAGCAATAAATTATTTCGTTCGTTCGTTCGTTCTCTCTCTCTCTCTCTCTCTCTCTCTCTCTCTCTCTCTCTCCCTCTCTCTCTCTCTCTCTCCTCTCTCTCTCCTCTCTCTCTCTCTCTCTCCTCTCTCTCTCTTCTCTCTCTCCCTCGGGGTACGACAGGTAATGGCGGCTGGCAGGAAGTTTGTGTCGAGTGCTGTAGGAATATTTGCTTTGTTCAACGGGAATTCTGGACTGTTTGCAACCTATACTTGTTTGTATACATCGTAAGTACAAAGTGACAGTAAATGTGATAGAAAATGGTGGACTTGAACACTTGGAGGGCCGTTATCGGCTTTTTTCTATGGTAAAGTAAATGTGAGAACAAATGTAAACAAAACAGGTCAGATGACTTTGTGAAGGTGAGTTCAGAGACAGATACAAAAACACACATTTCTTCCATTGATGTCGTCGTCGGCTTTGGTTTGATCTTCATGGTGTACGGAGTGATTTTCAGTTTCATTCAAAATGTAACGGAATCTGTGTCATTCAACAGTACGATGTACTATTTCAATGTGCAAAAGGGGACTGAATCGAATGTGTGGATGAAGGCAATGTGTCAACACATACATGTGTCAACTTGACACGCACGTGCAAGTGCTGCTGTCTGCTTTCTGTGCAATGCGTGTCTGTTCTCGCTGCGTAGGCTGCTTCTCAGTGGAGACATTGAGACCAACCCTGGCCCCAATACTGAAGAAGAAACACAAACGAAAGATGAAGTCGAAAAGAACACGTACACACTAATAGAACAAGACAAGCTTGTTGAAGCAATGATGCAAGCGATGCAAAACCAGTTGCAGGAACAAACCACAATGCTCAGAAATGATATGTCTGAAATAAAACAGGACTGGGCCAAGTGAAACGACAGTGCGAGGAAATAAACAAACGCTTTGACAGACTGGAGACTGAACAAAAACATCTGACTGACACAGTGAAAGACATAACTTGTGACATACATGACCTGTTTGCTGTGTCAGATGAAAGAAAGGAAGAAATACATGTACGACAATGTTCTGAAACAATTGACAGCATGAGACAAGAACTGGACAAAACTGAAGGCTGACACAGAAAAACTAGAAAGTTTCTCTGGAAGAGACAACTGAAGATTTTTTGGTATTCTCCAACAGGGCCCCAGCGAATCATTTGACACATGTGCGCGTGCAGTAGTTGATGTGTTGAATAGCATTGACGGACAAAAACAATGGACTGACAACGACATCGGACGTGCACACAGAACAGGATACAGACGAGATGACCAACCACTACCAATGATCGTGAAATTTAACAGGTGGAAAGACAAGATGCGCATAATTGGCGATAGAGAGGTCAGAGAGAAATTACAGCAACAAGGAGTAGGAGTGGCTAATGACCTAACAAACCAACAGATGAAAATAAAGGCTAGAGCTCGTGAAGAAGGGAAAAGAGCATTTTTCCGCAGGGACAACTCGTGATTGGTCCACGATTGCCTGACCCACGCACTTACGCGGAAGTAGTAGAGGGTGGCCGAGAAAATAATAAGACAAACACACACACTGTGACACCTTCTACTCCTCAATTTCAATCTGGGGAGAGTGGGAAGGGTGGGTCTCTATATGTCTCAGCCAATGAACAGGCATCTCGTCATGTTAACGCATTGAGGGGGGGGGGGTGGCAGTGAGGGTGGTGCGTTTACATCTTCCTCCGCTCCCCCATCCCCAGTTCGTGCTACACCCGATCGGCAACGGAGTGGTAATGGTGGTAAGGATGGGGGTTGCAGAGCGGCTCGTGACAGAGGCGGAGGTCAGCGAATTGGATCAGCGGCCAGTAGAGGGGATTCCCCCCGTGTCTCCACGGATCGACGTCACGGTGACCACACAGCGCGTGGCGGAGTCGTGGCCAACACTCATAGTGGCATGCGAGCGTACCTGTCTAACCAGTCCAGCAAGTCTCTGTGTGGGGAAAGGTTACGGGTGGTACTAGAACCTTGCGTTCAAACTCTGTAAAAAGCAAATAGGACAGGTCAGACCATCCACAACAATGGACTTTCTTAAGTTATAAATATTGAAATTTGTTTCCAAAACTACGTGATGTTTCTTTTGTAAATTATGTTAACAATCTGATTTTGTTTGCCTTACAGAAACCTTTTTAGATTCGTCTTTTCGCTATAAATGCATCTTCAATGATTATATGAAATTTAAATGTTTCAGCTAGAAAGTTTTCATTTCATGGAAGAAACTCAGGAGGTATACTCCTTTTAGTAAGAAAATGTTTGGAAAAATATGTAAAAGAGATTCAGATGAATTGTGACAATACAATTGTTATAAGAATAATAAAACTGTTTTGGTGTGAATAAAGATATCATTTTTGTTGGTTGTTATATTGTTCCAGAAGGAAGCCCTCTAATATAATGATAAGTTATCAAAGATGGCATACTTTATTAGAAGAGGCTTTATTGGAAAAGTTTGATAAAGATGATGTATACTTTAAATTGTAACTGGTGATATGAACGCTCGAACAGGTCAGAAGCAATCTGAGCATGAAGATATGACTATTTATGATTTTGATTTGTATGAAATGGATGACATTTTTTTACGTCATTCAAAAGATATGTTGTAAATAGCTTTGGGAAAACGTTAATGGATTTTTGTTTTTTGTTTGATATGAATATCTTAAATGGGTTACCGAAATTTGATTTGCATGTTGGTGACTGTGTTCATTCGTGGCATTTACCAATCGAAGTTGTATGGAATAACGTTCACCGGCTTTTGGAAAGTAACCAGGTTAAACAACCAGGTGAAGAAAAAATTGTTTGGTCAAATGAAAATGTCCATAAATATAAAGACGAACTTGAAAGTGATGAGTTCCAAAGTTGTTTACAGTCAGCCCTCCTGCAAATGGATATTGATATAAATGATAGTTTAAACCTTTTTTAATGCTTTACATGGAGCTGCTGCATGTATGGTCCGCACGGTAGGTCAAGGTCGAAAAAAAAGTAATGACTGGTTTGATGCTGAATGTGAGAGAAAGAAAGCAGAAGTAAAAAGGCTGCTAAAAAGATTTCAGAGATGTGAAACAGCTAGTGATAAAAAAGAAAAAAGAGTAGAATATGCAGTGTCACGAAAAGAATACATCAAACTGAGAGAAACTAAGCAATTAAAATTTGAGGAAAATAGACTAAAGAAATTAAGAGAATCCATAAACGATTCTAAAACATTTTGGTCAGTAATAAGAGGCAGTGTCACGAAAAGAATACATCAAACTGAGAGAAACTAAGCAATTAGAATTTGAGGAAAATAGACTAAAGAATTTAAGAGAATCCATAAACGATTCTAAAAACATTTTGGTCAGTAATAATTGTTAATAACAAAAGCTTAATTTATAATGAAATCTCCATCCAACAATGGTATGATCACTTTTTTCGTGTTTTCAATGATTCAGATAATACTGTTCCTCTGGAAGAAGACATTCACTGGATGATGAGGATGAATCTGTGCCATTGTTCAATAACACCATTTCTGGAGAAGAAGTAATGGATGGTATCAGACATTTAAGGACAGGGAAAAGTGCTGGACCCGACAGAATTGTTGGAGAAATCTTAAAAGAAGCAAATTCTGTCATAATTGATTTTCTTGTTCGCTTATTTAATGAGCTTTTTGAACACGGCAGTTTTCCTTTAGAATGGGCTAAATCCATTATTATTCCAATTTTTAAAAAAAGGTGATTCCAGTAATCCAGATAATTATCGTGGTAAAAGCACTCACTAGTACCATTAGTAAAGTGTATACTCATATCTTGAACAAAAGATTATCAAATGGGCTGAAAATGAAGGAAAAATATTAGAAGAACAAGCAGGTTTCAGAGCAAATTATTGACCATATATATACACTATATTCACTTGTACAGAAATATTTATTGAGCAATTCTAAACTGTATATAGCCTTTGTTGCTTCAGGAAGGCTTTCGACTCTGTGAATCGTAATACTCTTTGGAACGTGTTGCGTTAAAGTGGAGTGAATGGAAAACTTTATTTGGCTATTCGTGGTATGTATAATTCTGTGCTGGCATGTGTGCGTGCAAAGAGTGAATATTCTAATTATTTTGACTGTTCAAAGGGTGTAAAACAAGACTGCCTTTTGAGCCCACAATTGTTTTCATTTTTCATTAATGAGTTAGCAATTGAAATATCAAAAAGGAAAGCACGGTATTCAGTTAATCTCAGGAGCTGTTGAGATATTTTTTGCTTCTATTTGCTGACGATGTTATTCTAAAGTCTCAAACAGTTTTAGGTCTCCAAAACCAATTAGAGTCACTAAAAGAAGAAACAGATCGTTTAGGATTCACTGTTAATTTAGATAAAACTAATATTATTGTATTTAGAAATGGCGGACACCTTTCAGTGCATGAAAAATGGTTCAATGGAAATGAAGAAATAAAAGTTGTCAATTCTTATAAATACCTAGGCTAAGTACTATTGACTGTGATCTATTTTGGAAATTATTTGATGCCCAAATAGAACCTATTCTTACTTATGCTGCTGAAATATGGGGTTTGTACTCTAATCAGAAATGGAAAGAGTGCATACATATGCTATAAAACGTTTTCTTCAGTTACCTTTACATGCTTCTAATACTATGCTGTACGGAGAAACCGGCCGATATCCTCTGTACATAAGATCTTTTGTCAAGTGCATAAAATACTGGCTAAAATTATAAAACTGCCTCAGTCTCGATTGTGCAAACAAGCATACGACATGATGGTAATTCAACTCGAGACTGGTAAAGAGAATTGGGCCTGTCAAATAAAACAAGTATTATCTGTAAATGTTTTGGTATTGTATGGATGTTACAGGGAGTTGGAAATGACAGACAATATATTTCAGAGTTTAAAGACAGACTGATGTGTTCGTGCAAACAAAACTGGCATTCAGCTATTGAGAACAATGAAAAATACAGTTGGTTTTCTTCATTTAAAATGTCTTTCAAGCTGAAAATTATCGGTATATTATAACAGACAAATGGCATAGGATTAATTTTGCTCGATTTCGATTCAGAACTCTCGGATTAATACAAAGAAAAGATGGCATCTGCCTGGGCTTCTCGGAATCTTCATGTCCTATGTGTGGTTATGATGTTGAGGATGAAAACATTTTCCTATTCCATTGTTGTGACGTCAACGTAATTTTGACGTCAACTTAAAATGACATAGGTAACTACATGACGAAAAGAATAATATTAGACAAAGAAGGGAGCAAGAATTAACGGCAGAGGCTTTGGTGTCCAGCCAATTTATTTTGTTTTAATCATCGTTTTCTCCGTAGTGTTACTATGTGGAGAGGCTGACCGAGTGGTCAGTAGTGCATCGATGTCACTGTGTATGTGGGATGCTTTTGATGACAGTACCACGGAATATGTAGCAGGAAATGTATTTGTTATAAAATTGTTGTGAATGCTGTGTCGCCGAGAGTGACTTAAAACTCCTGTAAGAATATTTAATATGTGCTCCAATTGTAACCACCGCATGTGTGTCAGTGGGCTGTATTTATTGATGTGAACACTGTAGTATAAATACACGGAGAAGTTAATATTTGTTTTAGATCAACGGTGCGTCGAACCGAAGTTTATTGTGTTCTATGGGACTTTGGTGAAATTGTGTTCTCCGGGGATTCAATATTGATTACTGTGCCTTGTGAATCTGCAGTTCTTCTATGGTTTACTGTGCTTTATGAATCGGCGGTTCTTCTTCTGTGGATTGCTGTACCTTGTGAATCTGCAGTTCTTCTATGGTTTACAGTGCTTTATGAATCTGCGGTTCTTCTGCTATGGGTTACTGTGTCTTGTGAATTTGCGGTTCTTCTTCTGATAGTTCGACGTAATATATTGTGCTTGCTGTGTTGAGACCCTGTTTCTTCTTCATCGCTTGTGTTTGGTGACGGCTGTGTGGGGACCTTGGTTATCCTTCTTCGTCTTATTTTAGTGCTGTAGACTGTGGCTTGGGTACTGTGGAACTGAATGCGTTGATTGTATATGTGAGACACTGTGGACGGCGCCGGCGAGATCTGTGAATTATATGAAGATACGTAGTATGACACGCTGATATATGATGGTTGAAGTGTCTTATGTATTGATGTCTTAATTGACGTGCATTGATCTGTATTCTATGTAATAGCATGTATTGATTTGGTAACGATTCATATTGATGGTTCAGGCAGCATATAAAAAGAAGAAAATCTTACACGTGTGTTGCCTGGCTATCTATGTTCGTATGGTGTGGGTGTGTGTAGGGGAAAAGTCGTACACGCATCCAAACTTTTGAGAGCGAGAGTCAGACAACAAAACACGCACCACACACCATCCGTGGCTGCCCTGAACCAATTTTGAAAAAAAAAATCATTAGTTGTTTCATTTTGAATGCTTAGTGTGTACAAACAACAACAACAACAACAACAATACATTGATTATATTGTTATTACTCTCATGTCATTGCTTGATTTATACTTGTTGCTGAAATTTTGGCATTGATTACCGATTGTTTTTCTCTCTCCCCATATTCCTGAATTTCTGTTTCATTGTTTATCTCTATCTTTTTGTTGGTTGGGTTTGATAATACTTAATCCTTTTAAGAGTGATTGTCGTTAATGTTTGTTTGAAAAAAATAATCCTCTTTAGAATTCATATTTATTTTAGTGGACAGGGGTTTCAAATTTTTTTTGCTTGTGATAACAATTGTTTGTATTTGATCCACTAGTGTGTGTGTCGGGTTTGACAGGACATTATTTCATATTTTCATTATGGCACAGAAAGCTAAGGAAGAAAGTCCTGTTGTGTCCTCTGTGGACGAGGACAAAGTTTTCGCTAAGTATTTACAGCGGGGTAAAGTATGTGGTTTGGAGGGACCAGCTCTGTTGGACTATGTTGACAAATGTATTGCCCAGGACATGGAGAGAGAGGAAAGAATGCGATTGAAAGAATTTCAGTTGAAAGTACAGCAGGAAGAAGAGATAACTAAAAGAGAGCAGATACAAATACAAGAGCAAGAAGAAACAAAAAGAATGCAAGAGGAAACAAAAAGAATGCAAGAGGAAACAAAAAGAATGCAAGAGATAGAGGAAACTAAAAGAATACAGTTTCAAATCACTTCTCAGCAGAGTGCAGTCTCAGGACAGGACAGTGAGAGTCAGGGTTCGGGTTTTCCCAGGTGTAACGCCCTCGCCCAACGTTTCCTAAGTTGCCCCCTTTTAAAGAAAGAACTGATGATATAGACAGTTACTTGTTTCGTTTTGAAACCCATGCTCGTTCCTTGGGATGGTCTGAGAGTTTGTGGGTAACATACCTGTCTGCATTGCTTGAGGGTTCCGCTTTAACTCTATATCACAGTCTTGCTGAAAATAATGTTGTGTCTTACGAGCTTTTGAAAGGGAGCTTGCTGAAAAAATTCAATGTACTCCAGATGGTTTTCGTAAGCGTTTTCGTGAGGCTAAACCAAACTCAGAGGAACCTTTCGAGACCTTTGCAGTTGAACTTAGACGTTTGTTTGACCGTTGGGTCTCTTTGTCAAAAATTGATAAGTCTTTTGAAGATCTGGTGGATCTTACCTTGCGTGAGCAGTTTTTGGAGTGTGTCTCTAAGGACTTGGCTACTTTTTTGTGTGAGAGAGATGTGAAAACTTTTGATGAAATGATCAAGTCTGCAGAGTCATACAGACGTGCTCATCCAACTAAGGTGCTTTCTAGGAAAGCTGATGTAAACATTTTTGCTTCTGTTGGGTACAAACTCCTGGTCAGTTTGATAGAAATCTGTATCCCGGTCAGTCTGATAGAACTCCGTACTGTGGTCAGTCTGATAGAGGAAACAGATACTCAACTTTTCAAAACAGTGGCCACTACTCTGGTTACTCGGCTGATCGTGGAAGTAACTTTGATGGTAGCTGTTATTGTGGTCATCAGAGTTTTGGTTACTCTGTTGGTCGTGGAAATAACTTTGGCGGTAGCCGTTATCGTGGTCGTGGCGCCCGTCATACCTATGGCAGTAAGAGTTTCCCAGGAAGTGCTTTTGATCAGCCTGCTAGTGTTGTGTGTTTTTTGTGTAAGAAGACAGGACATGTTGCTGTTAGGTGTCCATGGAAGTCAGGTAGAAACCCCTGTAGAATTTGTAACCTTAGCCACCCAGATGAATGTCCTTTTGTGGTTAGTAACTCCACTGTTGTCGGGAACTCAGCCGACAGCAAACAGTCCAGTGCTTGTTGTTCTGTTCTTGATACTCCTTTTGCTTGTCTAGCTGCTGGTGAGTTCACAGGCAAATTGCATTTGGAGTCTGGTTCTGTGAATGGCACTTTGAGTTCTGTTCTGCGTGATACTGGTGCTACCATTTGTGGCGTTCGCAGACGGTTAGTTTCTGACAGTCAGATGTTAGGAACCACAGTGAAGTGTGTTTCTTTTGGTGGTCGTGTAGATGAGTTTCCACTGGCTACAGTTTCAGTCAGTTGTCCTTATTTTGTGGGCGATTTGACTTGTTGTGTCTTGGATAGCCCTGTCGCAGATCTCATTGTGGGTAATGTACCTGGAGTTTCTGTGAGCGGTGAGTTTAGTGATGTATCTGGTGAACCTTTCTCTTTAGCCGCCGTTACGAGAGCTAGAGCTAAGCATGTTGTGGACAAAAAGCCTTTGTGTCAGATCCCTAATGATCTGAACATTTCCCGTTCTGATCTTGTTCAGAAACAGAAGGGTGATGCGTCATTGAAGTCATGCTTCCAGTCAGCATCTTCTGGTGAGGTGAAGAGGTTAGGTAAAACTGCCTTTTACTACTATTTGTCTGATGAGGTTCTGTACAGGCATTTTGTCAAAAATGATATCTCTTTTGATCAGGTTGTTGTTCCTGTTGAACTTCGACCTACAGTGTTATCTGTGGCGCATGATCTGATTTTGTCGGGTCATTGTGGTTCTCGGCGTACTCTGTCTAGAATCCTTAACAAGTTCTTTTGGCCTGGAGTAACTGTGGATGTAGCGAAGTATGTTGCTTCCTGTGATGTGTGTCAGAAGACAGTATCAAAGGGTAGAGTTTGTCCAGTACCCCTTGCGTCTGTTCCAATCATCAGTACTCCATTTGATCGTGTGGCTGTTGATCTTGTTGGCCCACTGTCTCCTCCTTCGGAACAAGGTCATCGTTACATCTTGACCATGATTGACATTGCTACCCGTTTTCCAGAGGCTGTTCCGTTGAAGGATATCTCCTCTGCTGCTGTGGCAGAAGCGTTGTTGGGAATCTTTTCTCGTTTAGGTTTCCCCAAGGAGATTCTGTCTGATCAGGGTACACAGTTCAACTCTGAGCTTATGAAGCAGTTTCATGCTTTATGTGGTGCAAAGGGCATACGTACATCGCCGTATCATCCACAAGCAAATGGGCATGTCGAAAGATTTCACGGGACTTTGAAATCCATGTTGAAAAAGATTGTCCGCACTCACCCAAAGGCGTGGCATCGATATTTCCCTGCACTGTTGTTTGCGTGCAGAGAGTTGCCCTCTGAAAGTACAGGTTTCTCTCCCTTTCAGTTGCTGTTTGGTCGACAGGTTCGTGGTCCTGTTGCTTTACTACAGGAGTCGTGGACTGGGTCAGATGCTCAGGATGTTGAGGCCAAACCTCTTTATTCGTACTTGTTTGAACTCAAGAATGTCATTGCTGACTCATGTAAGTTAGCTATGGAGAATTCTGCTGATTCCGCTTTGAAGGGGAAAAAATATTTTGACAAGAAGGCCAAGGAACGCCGTTTCCAAGTTGATGACGAAGTTTTAGTTTTGTTGCCGACTGACTCTAACAAGTTGTTAGCCAGTTGGTCAGGGCCATTCCCAGTTGTCAAAGTTTTGCATCCAGATTACAAGGTTCTTGTCAAGGGCAAGGAAAAGATTTTTCATGCGAATATGCTCAAAAAGTATATTCGTCGTGCTGTTGTGTCTACTTCTGCTGCTGTTGTACCTACAGTTGTTCTTTCACAAGGTACTTCAGTGCCTTGGTCAGAGATAGCACCTTTGGCTTATGAGCAGGAACAGGTTTCTCCTGAGTGTTTTCCAAGAGTTAGTCTTTCTGTGGATCCCTCTCCGGAGTCTGTTTGTACTGTTCATGAAGTGGTTTGTACAGTTGGTGTCGTCCAGGACTGTGATGACGCTTTACCCATTCCCACTTTTAGCTGTTCCAATGGCGTCTTCCATGCCAGATGAAGATGTCCGCTCAGTGCAGTTTGATTGTACTTTGTCTGACAGCGGTTTCAGGAGTTGCGTGCAGTCTTTGATGATTTTCAGGACATTTTGACTCCTAGACCAGGTTCTTCTCAGGTGATGCACTATTAGAGATCCCTCTTACAACAGATGTCCCTGTTAGAAAGAAGTGTTATGATATCCCCTTTTCTGCGAAAGAGGTTGTTGAGAGAGAGATTGGTATCATGTTGGATCTTGGAATCATTGAACCATCCAATAGTCCGTATGCCTCTCCAGTTGTGTTGGTCAGGAAGAAAGATGGTACGTGTAGATTTTGCATTGATTTCAGATCTTTGAACAAGATTACTGTCTTTGATGCCGAACCTATTCCTGATGTTGAGAGTCTTTTTGCAAGGTTAGCTGATGCTCAGTTTTTCACAAAGATAGATCTTGCAAAAGGATATTGGCAGATCGTGGTAAAGCCCGAGGATCGTCCGAAGACGGCTTTTACAACACACTTGGGTCTATTCCAGTTTGTCAGGATGCCTTTTGGACTTGTATCAGCTCCTGCAGTGTTTGCACGTATGATGCGTATGCTGGCATTAGATCAGTTTTCTGCCATCAGTTTTTTTGACGATATTCTTGTGTACAGTATGTCATGGGATGATCACCTTAAACATGTGAAGGGTGTGCTCTCCCGTCTGAGGTCTTTCAACCTCACAGCTCGTCCTTCGAAGATCGAGGCAGGCTTTCGTTCACTTGAGTTCCTTGGTCATGTTGTTGGAGGTGGTACTATGCGTCCTGAAGGTAAGAAGGTTGAAAAGATTTTGAATATATCCACTCCTACTACCAGGAAGCAGGTCAAGTCTTTGTTGGGGCTGCTCAGTTTTTACAGGAGATATGTTCCTAGGTTCGCTACTTTGAGTGCTCCTTTGTCGGATTTGATCAAAGATACTGATCGTGCTGGAAGGTCTATTTCTTGGACTCCTGAGTGTACTGAAGCTTTGAGGAAGATTCGGGGAATCTTGTCTTCTACACCTGTGTTGTTATTACCTAGGTTGGGTAATTCTTTTGTTCTCAGGACTGATGCTAGTTCTGTTGGTTTGGGTGCTGTATTGCTTCAGGAGAGTGATGATGTCCTTCACCCAGTCGTGTTCGCTAGTCGAAAGTTGCTGGATCGTGAGAAGGCGTACAGTACTATTGAGCGGGAATGTTTAGCCATTGTCTGGGCTGTTCAGAAGTTTGTAAGGTTCCTTTGGGGAGTCAGATTTATCTTGCAGACAGATCATCGTCCGTTGACGTACCTGCGAACGTCAAACTTTAAGAACTCAAGAATTATGAGATGGGCGTTGTCTTTGCAGGAGTTCTGGTTTGAAGTCCAGCCAGTTCCTGGTTCGGCGAATGTTTCGCTGACCTTCTCTCCCGCTCATGTGAGAATCAATTGATCCCTTAGGAAGTGAGTTTCCTTGTGTGAACTGTAGTTTTATGAAGCTGTTTTGATGTATGATTTCTGGGTTTATGTATTCTGCTGTTTGTTTACTTCTTCAAAAAACAAACAAACAAACAAAAAACAATTCGGTCATTGTTTTTTTCTTGAGGAGGGGGATTATTGTGACGTCAACGTAAATTTTGACGTCAACTTAAAATGACATAGGTAACTACATGACGAAAAGAATAATATTAGACAAGAGAAGGGAGCAAGAATTAACGGCAGAGGCTTTGGTGTCCAGCCTAATTTATTTTGTTTTAATCATCGTTTTCTCCGTAGTGTTACTATGTGGAGAGGCTGACCGAGTGGTCAGTAGTGCATCGATGTTCACTGTGTATGTGGGATGCTTTTGATGACGGTACCAGCGGAATATGTAGCAGGAAATGTATTTGTTATAAAATTGTTGTGAATGCTGTGTCGCCGAGAGTGACTTAAAACTCCTGTAAGAATATTTAATATGTGCTCCAATTGTACCACCGCATGTGTGTCAGTGGGCTGTATTTATTGATGTGAACACTGTAGTATAAATACACGGAGAAGTTAATATTTGTTTTAGATCAACGGTGCGTCGAACCGAAGTTTATTGTGTTCTATGGGACTTTGGTGAAATTGTGTTCTCCGGGATTCAATATTGATTACTGTGCCTTGTGAATCTGCAGTTCTTCTATGGTTTACTGTGCTTTATGAATCGGCGGTTCTTCTTCTGTGGATTGCTGTACCTTGTGAATCTGCAGTTCTTCTATGGTTTACAGTGCTTTATGAATCTGCGGTTCTTCTGCTATGGGTTACTGTGTCTTGTGAATTTGCGGTTCTTCTTCTGATAGTTCGACGTAATATATTGTGCTTGCTGTGTTGAGACCCTGTTTCTTCTTCATCGCTTGTGTTTGGTGAACGGCTGTGTGGGGACCTTGGTTATCCTTCTTCGTCTTATTTTAGTGCTGTAGACTGTGGCTTGGGTACTGTGGAACTGAATGCGTTGATTGTATATGTGAGACACTGTGGACGGCGCCGGCGAGATCTGTGAATTATATGAAGATACGTAGTATGACACGCTGATATATGATGGTTGAAGTGTCTTATGTATTGATGTCTTAATTGACGTGCATTGATCTGTATTCTATGTAATAGCATGTATTGATTTGGTAACGATTCATATTGATGGTTCAGGCAGCATATAAAAAGAAGAAAATCTTACACGTGTGTTGCCTGGCTATCTATGTTCGTATGGTGTGGGTGTGTGTAGGGGAAAAGTCGTACACGCATCCAAACTTTTGAGAGCGAGAGTCAGACAACAAAACACGCACCACACACCATCCGTAACAATTGTACAGGATTGTACAGGATATGTAACATTACGGAACAAATGTGATTTTTTTTCATACGGATTTAGCTCAAACTAATGTTACATCTGCTTTACTTTCAAATGACGAAATGATTATCAAATCAGTTGCAAAATTTATAGCAGAGGCTCAGAAACTGCGAAAAGAAAAGATTAACCCACTATGATGCATAATCTATTAATATGATGAAGATAAAAATGAATGTTCATATATAATATGATAAAGTGGATGGTCGAATTTCATATATTTTTGACTGCGTGTGCGTGCGTGCTTATCCACGTGTGTATATGTGTGAATGCATGTGATTGGGCGAATGTGAGTGTGTGTGTGTGTGTGTGTGTGTGTGTGTGTGTGTGGGGTGTCGGCGTGTGTGTGTGTGTGTGTGTGTGTGTGTGTGTGTGTGTGTGTGTGTGTGTGTGTGTGTGTGTGTGTGTGTGTGTGCGTGAGTATATGTGTGTGTATGTGTGTGTGTGTGTGTGTGTGTGTGTGTGTGTGTGTGTGTGTGTGTGTGTGTGTGGGGTGATGATGATGAGTTCTATTATCAGCCAGCGTTACTCATAGAAGTGATTTTCTTCAATTTTTCTTCCACAGATTTAACATGGTTGAAAGCTAAGTGCTTCATTTAACCTAGATCTTGATGACGATTTCTTTTTTTTTTTTTAAAGGCAAACTTTAACTACGGTGAAGCTCATACTGGAACATCATATCTGAGGAGGAGTCAAATCAGTTATGTAGCCGCCACTGTCTTGTCCATGAGGAGGAGTCAAATCAGTTATGTAGCCGCCACTGTCTTGTCCATGAGGAGGAGTCAAATCAGTTATGTAGCCGCCACTGTCTTGTCCATGAGGAGGAGTCAAATCAGTTATGTGGCCGCCACTGTCTTGTCCATGAGGAGGAGTCAAATCAGTTATGTAGCCGCCACTGTCTTGTCCATGAGGAGGAGTCAAATCAGTTATGTAGCCGCCACTGTCTTGTCCATGAGGAGGAGTCAAATCAGTTATGTAGCCGCCACTGTCTTGTCCATGAGGAGGAGTCAAATCAGTTATGTAGCCGCCACTGTCTTGTCCATGAGGAGGAGTCAAATCAGTTATGTAGCCGCCACTGTCTTGTCCATGCAACCATAACTGCATTCGCTAAAATCCCTTCTGCAACTTCAACCATTTCCACAGTATGCTGCTTATTCACGAGAGGATTGACAATGAATACAGTACATAATATAGTACATTAAATGTCTTGGGCTCAGCGCGTCTCTTTTCGTTGAGAATTGCTTTTAAGGTATTAATGGAATCAATATGATAGAGAAAATCTTCTTCCCGTGGGTGGTCCCGTGAGCACATTGTTGATTATGATAGCACTTTTCCATGTTGAACCACTGCACGTTTAGATC
>CM031613.1:3849918-3869093 GCA_018398815.1 Conus ventricosus
TTTTAAGATTGGGGGCCACTAAACGCTGCAACTTGCTGACCAATCTTCGCAGCAAGCTAAATGACTATAGTAATAGTTGTTGTAAATTACAGATTTTGGATTACAGTAATCTTACAATGATTATCCTCGGCCAGAAGCTTAAATGGCCCCACGAACGAAACTTGTGCCAATCTTCGCCAAAACTAAGTATGTTTGTCATTACAGACTGTTAGTTCTAAGACACAGTCTGAAATGACTGTGTCATAGAATCATTGCTTTTGACCAAGAGCCCTTTATGAGACCATTACATCAAGAAGAATATGATCTTAGAACCCAAGCTACTGACGCTTCAGAAAAAGACTTCTTTAAACTGATGAACAACAGCTGTTTTAGCAAAACTATGGAGAACCCACACAAACGCAAAGATGTGAAATTAGTTACAAAAGAAAACCAAGCAATTAAGTTTGCCTCTAAACCCAACTATCAAGACTGTCACGAGTTTGTCACGAGGCCTACGACGTTTGACCCATCTAGGGTGGCGGAATTATTCATTTGTTTATGTCGTTGCTGTTGTCGTGTATCCGTCCCTTAATGTGGCTTGTGGTGCGGTTGCACCTTGGTGTAGTTCAGCTCAACTTCGGTTTGCTTTCTCTCTCTCTCTCTCTCTTTATTCCACTGCCCGTGCTATTCATCCTGTAGGTTCACGGGTGGCTGGTACTTTCTCTCGAACTTGCTGTCTATCGGCCTCTCGCCTGTCTTTTTACCTGTCGCACGTGCTTCATTTCTTTTAGTTTGAAGTATGCTCACTCTGTGACGCAGCATGGCATGTTGGCCACCATCGCTGAGGGAGGTTAGCTCTTCACTCGAGCGGAAGATGTCTCTGGGAGCGCCTGCTCCGGTCTTGGTTCTTCACGTATCATCGAAGGTACAGTCGGTATCTTCAATTCCTACAGTCGGCCTGTAGGAGAGGGACTCACTTCTTCTTTCTCCGCATCTGCGCTTCTGTCCTCTCGACTGGACAGAGGGCAGAGAGAGTCGTTTGACCCGCCTCTTCTGGGTCACCCACGGGTAGCTGGTAAGCATCAGTTTCGTGGTTTGTTTGTTTTGGTTTGTTGTTATTAGCGGCTTAGTCTTCTCTTTTGCGCAATTTTCTTTTGTTTTCGAAATTGTAAGAGAAATATTGTGGGAGACCTTTTCTCTGGTTAATTCAATCTTTAACCTGGCCATTCTAAATTATTTCCAAAATTCTTTCTCCTGTTTATGCATCTGGTGATGCGGTAGTCGGTGGGGATGGGAGAGAACCTGATGATTCAGGTTGGAACTTGCTTGGTCTCGCTTGTCCGCCCCTGTCACATTCGCCGGACTCTTATCCTTCGGCCACCGTCCGTTTGTGTGTGCAAGGAGAACGAGTTTTATGTTCGCGAGCGTGCGTACGCATGATTTGTCGTTCGGATGCGTGGTTGGAGATTTGTGTTATTTTGAAATGTGGCTATAAAATGTGACAATTATGCCATTGAATTATTATTTGCAAATGTTGGTGGCAGTTATAAAGCGATGGTCGCTGTGTTGGTTATTCCTAAGAAAGGCAAATGTTAAACGTGAATGAGAGAAGGGTGAAGATAATTCATATTTGTTTTATAACCTGTTGATTTAATGCAGTCTTTTACCTGCATCGTGTGAGAAGACCCTAATGAACATTCCTGATTCGATGGGGTTACTGTGTTATGCTCAGGTCTGTGTTGAGCTGGGGTTATTGGTGCATTTAGTAGACTTCCCCTCGCCCATCATGCGAGTGGCTGTTAAGATTTAACAGCATGGGTCAGACTGTACTGACGGGCGGGTTCCAGTACCCTTCCTCCTTCCTTCTTCCTTCCCTCCCTTTCTTCTCTCCTCCCAGCTACGTTTCTTCCCCCCCCCCCTCCCGGGGGCTTCACCCGGAGGTCGGGGACTGGATGGTGCCACGTGCTGGTTGGGGCCCACGTTTCTGGCTGGGACCACGGACTGGATGGTGCCACGTGCTGGTTGAGGCCACGCTTGGCTGGGACCACGGACTGGATGGTGCCACGTGCTGGTTGAGGCCACGCTCTGGCTGGGACCGCGGACTGGAGGGGCCCACGCGCTGGTTGGGCCCCTCTGGTCGGGACCGCGGACTGGTAGAAAAGCCCCCCGGCTTGACGGGCCCGGGCCCCTGATCCCCGTCCAGGACCTCCAGTAACAACCCACGTTTTTCCCCCCCCCCCCCCCCCCCCCCCCCCCGGGACGCGCTCTTCACTCCCTGCTTGTGTGTCGAGGGTGTCGGCTTTGAGCGACCCCCTTTCCCAAAAAACCAATCCGGTTCGGAGCACCTAGTGCGACAGGGTGCTCCCAGTAGACTTGACGGAGGCAGGGGTGTGGAGGCACCCAGGGTGTGGGAAGGGATGGATGCTGGAAATGTTTATTTATAATTGTGTATATGTTTATGTGATGAGATGTTGTGGTTGTGTACGTCGTATGGTAAAAATGCTTGATTGTGATTGTGCTTGTTATGTGTGTTGGAATGTTTGATTGTGATAGTGCATGGTGCGTGTGTTAAAATATTTATTTGCGATTGTGTGTGTTGTGAATAAATGGGGTGTTGTATCGTAATCTTTCTCGTGTGGGCTCTTGCGGGGCGTGCGAGGTCAGCCATTCCCTTCACTCCCATCTAGACCGATCCTGTCAGGGCAGACCCCCAGGGGTCGGTCGTTGACAATTGTGGGGGCTCGTCGGGATGTGAAGGGCTCGGCTGTCTCTCTCGTTTCGCAGAGTCCCTGTTTAGTTCTGTTGTTTTGTATTCATTTAGTTAGTTTGTCGTGTTTGTTTGTGGGTGGTTGGCTGGGTGACTCTAGCGTGAAGGGAGTCTTTTTGTGGCCTGAGGGAACATCCGGTGTGACTCGGGAGTCGAGGTGAGACCGAGGGGAGTCGACCGCGTCCGACCTCCTTCCGCCGGGTACCTCACGCGGGTCCCGGCCTTTAAGTCTTGCCTTTCTGTTGCCGCTCAGTCTTCCATTCCTGTTTTGTATTTAGCCAGTTCTTGTTTTTTTTCTCTACCGGGTTATTGAGTACAGGGGGTTGTATCGGACTTTAGTGTCATTTTTTTTTTTTCCCTCTTCCGGATTCCGTCTGCCTGTTTGTTTTTCCCGGCCAGCCCACCGCACTGTTGCTCGTGCTGGGAAAGCGCGGTGTTGCCAGAGTGGGGACAGCCGGAATAGTTTTTTTTTTTTTTTTTTTTCGGTGGCCCCACCGCACTGTTGCTCGTGTTGTAGAGGCGGTGTTGCCAGAGTGGGAGCAGCCGGAACTTGTCCGCACACACGCACACACCCCACATACACACATATACACACACCCTAAAATTTTTGTTTTTCAAGTGGAATTGTCTTTCCCTGTATTTTATAACTGTAGGATATAGTTGTCATGGCAACGTCCGGTGCTGGTAGTATGGCTACTCGGGCGTCGAAGAAGAAGGGTCTTCTAATGTAGTCCCCACTATTAGTACCAGCATTTTGATACAGTGACTTCCACTTATTCCAGTGCTGTAGCCGATAGTCCCGCGAGTACTTTCATTCTTCTTCGCTAGGGGATTTTCCTGCTGAGACCCCTACTGGCACTTCCGCTCGGAAAACGTCAGAGTAAGCGAAGCAACTGTGGGCTTCTGTTGAGTCGCAGAAACCAAAGCCCCCTATTCTCCATGTTCCCCTCGTAAGGAGTATGCCCGGGGACTTTCCTCATGGGAAGGTCGAGACCCAAGGGACGGGTCAGACGGGTCATCCTCCAGTGTCGGGAGTGGTGAAACCTTCCCAGGACATCACCTCTGTCCTTTATGTTCCTTTGAGCAGCAACGACGAGGATGCTTCCCGGCAGGAAGCCCTCCCTAGGGAAGAGGCGGTTAGGCAGGAAACCCTCCCTAGGGAAGAGGCCTTTAGGTAGGGAAGAGTTGGATAGGATGGAGGCTCTGCACAGAGAGGAGATGACAGACAGGAGATTCTGCATAGGGAAGAGGCTATGCTGGCGAGAAGAGGGGTGCCCGAAGGAGGCCCTTCGTAAGGAAGAGGCTGCTCAGCGCAGGGGGGGGCTGCCAGACAGGAGGATCGGCGTAGGGAAGAGGCTGCCCTCCGTAGGGAAGAACTAGACAGGATGGAGGCTCTGGTAGGGGGGGATGGAACAACTTCTTTCGCGTCTCCCGCATTGTAAAATCAGGGGGTTAATCACCAGGCAGGTGATAGAGTTAGAGGCCAAATAAAGCTTCAGGTTGACTGTGAGGACTTGTATGTTCCCAGGCATTTTGGGCAAGGTTGCTAGTTCATAATTGTTGGGACGGTATGCAACTTTTTTGGATTATCTGGTGCTGAGGGAGTGTGTGCTCACTCTAAATGAGGGCGTCTTAGAGACATTGCAGTTGGCTTGCGTAAACGTTTCCACCTAACAAAGAGCTCGGTACAGGAGGAGTTCAGGTCCATGAAGAAGAATAACGACGGACTTCGTGCCAGTTGGTGATAGGCTGCGCAAACGCTAGGGTACTGGCGGGCAGTTGGCTAAGTTGGAGCTGGAGGAATCTTTATCCCATTGAAAGCTCCCAACACTGTGTCCCAGAGGTTTAGGACCGGATAGGCGAGACAGACCTCAGGTTCGCGGCTGCGATTCACACGCTGAGGTGTTTGGGTGGAAGCTCGCAGGGCTTATGGCACGCCCAGTACGGAGGAGGAAGCCCTCACAGGATTTAGTGGCAATAAGGCGCGACAAATGCTAGCGGGGTGGAACAAGCAGGCAGTTCTCGGGGATTTCAGCGCCCCGACTGTGTTTCTTTGTGGTCGTCCTGGCCCATTAGGAAAGATTGTCCTAAAGCCCCTGGGTAGTCGTGGGGCTGATCTTTCCCACGTCCTGTGCCTCGGCTAACGTGGGTTCCATCCCAGCTCTGGGTGATTCAGAGTGCCAGTGTTTCTCTCTGTTGTTGGTTCCCCCTTGGGTCGACACCATCAGGGATTCGGGAGCATCAACGCTCTTTTTGATAAGGATTTGGTTTCCCTGAGGCCCGGGGGGGCGCTAGTTATGATGTGTGCGGGTTTGGGGCTGGTTTTACTCCACCCGTCCTTCTGTACTTATTCCTATCTCCACGCCCCACTTCTGTGGGGGAAGTATGGGGCCCTCGCGGTGGAGCGACTCTGTATTCCCTTATCATAGGGAATACTATCACCTTCGCAGACGGAGCAGTCAGTCCGTGTTCTACGGATTTGCCCCTACAGGGTGTGTGGAGTCACCACACGCGCCAAAACTAAGAAGCGGAAGGGAAATTTCGTCCCGTTTTCAGCCGATCTCTGACGAGGTTCTGGCAAGGGCCGATCCCGCTAGCATTGTCCGTCTTCGGCCCGGGACTTGGATGTCCAACGCCTGCACAAAATGGTAGGTCGTCCCGCTCAGTCTGCCCGACACGCCAAGGTGAGCTTCAAGCTCCACAAGGGGATCTTTTAGGGTTTTCATCAGGCAGATCGTGGGCCAAGCAGCTTGTTGTTTCCCCCAAAACTTGGAGGTCTGGTCTCCGGAGGCCCCCGATTCCCCCATGGCGGTCATATGGGCTCCAAACGGACTCTCGAGCGAGTAAGACAAGCTTCTTTTGGCCAGGGATGGGGAACTCACAGGTTAAGGCAGTATGCCGCAGTTGCGATGTCTGCCAACGGACAAAAGCCCAAGGGTCGCTTGAAGCGTGTTCCCTAGGGTCAGTGCACGGGTTGGGGAGCCATTCAGCAAGGTTGGGGTCGACCTGGTGGGACCCATTAATCCTCCATCCGGTCGCGGTCACCGCTACACTTCGGTAGTGGTAGAATCTGCGAGTCGATACCAGAGGCTGTCCCGCTTAGGACTATCGATGCCCTACTGTTGCTGAAATCTCAGGCAGATTTGGACGCGCACTGGCGTGCCCAAGAAGAAGTACGGCCGGAAGTTTGTACTGGAGAGCGATCATCATCCTCTCCAGTGCCTGGACCGGATCCGGCCGTCAGTCGTCGACTCATGAGTTAGGCAGTGGAACTGCAGAGTCATGCGTTCACTTTCCGTCATATCAAGGGTTCCTGTAATAGGATGCTGACTATCTTAGCCGAGCTCCGTAGTCAGCACATGGAAAATCGGTCAGAGGGACACTTCCCTCAACCAGGGTTATATCCCCTTTTGGTCTTTGTATCAGGTGTAGTGACAGTTTTCACTTCAGTGATGTTAACGTAGTGAATCACCAATGGTTCGGATTGTTATTTTCATGGTTGGAAGGTTTGCTTAGTTGTTTGATAAAGTAGTTAGTTATTATGTATTTCCCTGTATGATTCTATCGTAGAATGTTTGTATTGGATTCCTCGTACTCTGTCGAGCACAGAGAGTTGGGTTCGGTCCCATTGTGAATTTGCACATGCGTCAAGGTTCAAAGGAGCACTGTATCTCAGAGAAACAGATGCTTTTAGAAGGGGGGTTTGTCACGAGTTTGTCACGAGGCCTACGACGTTTGACCCATCTAGGGTGGCGGAATTATTCATTTGTTTATTGTCGTTGCTGTTGTCGTGTATCCGTCCCTTAATGTGGCTTGTGGTGCGGTTGCACCTTGTGTAGTTCAGCTCAACTTCGGTTTGCTTTCTCTCTCTCTCTCTCTTATTCCACTGCCCGTGCTATTCATCCTGTAGGTTCACGGGTGGCTGGTTACCTTTCTCTCGAACTTGCTGTCTATCGGCCTCTCGCCTGTTTTTTTTACCTGTCGCACGTGCTTCATTTCTTTTAGTTTGAAGTATGCTCACTCTGGACGCAGCAGGGCATGTTGGCCGCCATCGCTGAGGGAGGTTAGCTCTTCACTCGAGCGGAAGATGTCTCTGGGAGCGCTGCTCCGGTCTTGGTTCTTCACCGTATCATCGAAGGTACAGTCGGTATCTTCAATTCCTACAGTCGGCCTGTAGGAGAGGGACATCACTTCTTCTTTCTCCGCACCCTGCGCTTCTGTCCTCTCGATGGACAGGGGCAGAGAGAGTCGTTTGACCCGCCTCTTCTGGGTCACCCAGGGTAGCTGGTTAAGCATCAGTTTGTGGTTGTTTGTTTTGGTTTGTTGTTATTAGGGGCTTAGTCTTCTCTTTTGCGCAATTTTCTTTTGTTTTCGGAATTGAAAGAGAAATATTGTGGGAGACCTTTTCTCTGGTTAATTCAATCTTTTAACCTGGCCATTCTAAATTATTTCCAAAATTCTTTCTCCTGTTTATGCTTTGGGTGATGCGGTAGTCGGTGGGGATGGAGAGAACCTGGTGATTCAGGGTTGGAACTTGCTTGGTCTCGCTCGTCGCCCCTGTCACATTCCCCGGACTCTTATCCTTCGGCCACCGTCGTTTGTGTGTGAAGGAGAACGAGTTTTATGTTCGCGAGCGTGCGTACGATGATTTGTCGTTCGGATGCGTGGTTGGAGATTTGTGTTATTTTGAATGTGGCTATAAAATGTGACAATTATGCCATTGAATTATTATTTGCAAATGTGGTGGCAGTTATAAAGCGATGGTCGCTGTGTTGGTTATTTCCTAAGAAAGGCAAATGTTAAACGTGAATGAGAGAAGGGTGAAGATAATTCATATTTGTTTATAACCTGTTGATTTAATGCAGTCTTTTACCTGCATGTGTGTGAAGACCCTAATGAACATTCCTGATTCGATGGGTTTACTGTGTTTGTCAGGTCTGTGTTGATCTGGGGTTATTGGTGCATTTAGTAGACTTCCCTCGCCCATCATGCGAGTGGCCCGTTAAGATTTAACAGCATGGGTCAGACTGTACTGCGGGGGGTTCCCGTTCCCTTCCTCCTTCCTTCTTCCTTCCCTCCCTTTTTCTCTCCTCCCAGCTACGTTTTCCCTTTCCCCCCCCCCCCTCCCGGGGGCTTCACCCGGAGTCTGGATGGTGTGCCACGTGCTGTTGAGGCCACGCTCTGGCTGGGACCCCGGACTGGATGGTGCCACGTGCTGGTTGAGGCCACGCTCTGGCTGGGGCCACGGACTGGATGGTGCCACGTGCTGGTTGAGGCCACGCTCTGGCTGGGACCCCGGACTGGATGGTGCCACGCGCTGGTTGAGCCACGCTCTGTCGGGGACCGCGGAAATGGTAGAAAAGCCCCCCGGCTTGACTGGCCGGCCCTGATCCCCGTCCAGACCCTCCAGTAACAACGCCCGTTTTTCCCCCCCACCCCCCCCCCCCCCCCTCCGGGACGCGCTCTCACGCTGTTTTTGTGTCGAGGGTGTCGGCTTTGGGGCGACTCCCTTCAAGAACCAATCCGGTTCGGAGCACCTAGTGCGACAGGGTGCTCCAGTAGACTTGACGGAGGCAGGGGTGTGGAGGCACTCCAGGGTGGAAGGGATGGATGTGGAAATGTTTATTTATAATTGTGTATATGTTATAGTGATGAGTGTTGTGGTTGTGTAGTCGTATGGGGAAATGCTTTATTGTGATTGTGCATGTTATGTGTGTTGGAATGTTTGATTGTGATAGTGCATGG
This sequence comes from Conus ventricosus, assembly GCA_018398815.1. Classification (NCBI taxonomy): domain Eukaryota; kingdom Metazoa; phylum Mollusca; class Gastropoda; order Neogastropoda; family Conidae; genus Conus; species Conus ventricosus. The sequence continues at coordinate 3,858,410 of CM031613.1, forward strand.
TGCGTGTGTTGAAATATTTATTTGCGATTGTGTGTGTTGTGAATAAATGGGGTGTTGTATCGTAATCTTTTTTGTGTGGTCTCTTGCGGGGCGTGTGAGGTCAGTCACTCCCTTCACTCCCACCTAGACCGATCCTGTCAGGGCAGACCTCCAGGGGTCGGTCGTGACAAAGACTTTAGAAGATTTAACGACAGCCTGGTTGGAATTATGATGAAGAAAAAAGATGTTAAGTTGGACAAGCCGGTGTTTATCGGCTTTACTGTATTAGAGTTGTCGAAGTTATTGATGTTCGAATTTCTGTACGACTACTTTAAACCGCGGTACCCAGAAGCAAGAGTCCTTTACACAGACACTGACTCTTTTATTCTAGACGTCCCCACAGAAGACTTCTATAAGGATTTAGAAACAGAAGTGGCTAAAGGAACTGATGGGTGGTATGACACATGTGACTATTCAAAAGACAGCCCTTTACATTCAACTGTAAACAAGAAAGTGATTGGAAAGATGAAGGATGAACTTAATGGGACAGTTATAAAAGAATATGTTGGTTTGCGGTCGAAGATGTATAGCGTTGCTAGCCAGACTTCTGTAATGAAAAAAGCTAAAGGCATAAGTAAAGAAGTTGTCAAAAAAATATAACTCACGACAACTACAAGCAAGCTCTCTTTGAAAACAAAGTATTTTATCACACAAATGTTAATCTGCGCTCTACTCTCCATCAAGTAAACACAACTGCTGTTAACAAGAAATCACTAGTCTCTAACAATAACAAGAGAACTTACGTCAGTCCTGAGTTTTCATATGCTGTAGGGCATTGGAGAACTTTAAAAGATTAACTTAAGAACCTAACAAGAACTTACTTAAGAACCTAACTAGTACTTAACTTAAGAACCTAACTAGTACTTATTTAAAAACCTAACTAGTACTTATTTAAAACCCTAACTAGTACTTAACAAGAACTTATTAATTTACTTAAACTTAACTTGTAATTTACTTGCATTTAACTTAAAAAGTACTTTCTATAACAAACTTAACTTGTACTTATCTAGTTCTTAACTTGTACTTTATTTAGTTCATTAAAAAAAACTATTCCATAGAAAAGGGTCTACGCGGAGGTTGCACTTTTTTGCAGAATCTAGTTCTTCTTCTTTACTGTGGGGCTTGTGGCTTTGTTGCTAGGTATGGTGTAGGTATTTTGTATGTTTAAAAACTCCCCCACCCAAAAACAACAGCACCCAATACAATAATACATCTCATTGTTTGTTTGTGATTGTGTTGTTTTTTAAAATTGTGTTGTTGTTGGCGGCGTCGATGTTGTATTACTATCTAACAATTTTTGTTTTGTTGATTGGTTTGCTTTTCTCAGTCTGTTCCATTCAGCTAGTTTTGCCCAGCCTCAACACGTCCGGGACTTTTAGACTTGGTAACATTACTCACTTGCGGAACATCACTTGTAAGTTGTTCTGTGGTACATTCTCTTGCGGTACATTCTGGTCCTACGGATTGTCCTGCGGCGTCTTCTTCTCGCTCATTTTTTTTATTGCGATTAAATTTAATATGATCAAAATTAATTGATTAAAAGTAATTAATCCCATGCTGAATGGGCATAACATTGTCCCAAATCTGTAATACAGGGTCACATCCGAGAGTTTCTAAGGACTTGTTTAAAATGGATCTTGTGAAAGTCATTTTTTTAAATCTTCTTCTGAATCAACAAACGGTGCCATCTTACTTACTAACTTAGCATATAACTAATCATTGTCTGTCCCACTGATCTAACCATTTTTGACCCTAGCTGTGCTTCGACCTAGCGTAGTACTTCTCAACGTCTAAAGTAGACAATTGCTGAATCTGTTCAACACTTAGTTCAGTGCCTAAATACTGTTTAGTTTTTCCACATGCAGCCAGAGAGTATAATCTTTCTTTATGGCAGTGGTCTGCTTGCTCCTCACACTTTAATAGTTCGTCACAACCCTTTTTTAAAAACAATAAAAAATAATATAATAACTTTTAAAACCATGAGTTTAAAGTTGGTTAATTAGGGCAGGGGCCTATTGTTGGCGTTATGTCTATTCAACCCGGGGCAAAATGTTTGTTAGGAATAAAACCGCCCAACATGGGAAAAAATAGAAAGATTCGCCAAACTAAGTTGCAACCTTATTTTTAGCTTTAACAACAAAAAATTATCTTTAAAAAGCTCATAGACAGCCTTTCGTATATGTTATTTTTAATTATCTTTTTAGTTAATAAAAAGATGAGTAAAAAAAGATTATCAATACGATTTCCATTCTGCTGTAATTACGCCCTTAGTATAGGCATGTGTGTTACCCAAAAACAAGTTTAAAATGGGCCTGCCGACCTACCTGGAAGGTACATTGAGGATGTTGTTAAGGTTATAGTTGTAATTACTGCAGGGATTGCCTCAAAAGACTTTCTTGTTACACAGGGGATTTATCCCAGAAAATATTAGTTCATAGAAAGATTAATCTAGAAAATATTGATTTATAAAAGATGTCTGGATTGTTCTGATGGTTTGAGGAGCTAAATTTTTAATGCATTGGCCTTCTCCGGCAGCAATTATATGTTTAGTTTAAATTGAGGTCCAATGAAGAGATAGAACGCCATAACAAGGCAATAGAAATTTAGCTAAGGCAAAAGGACCCCTTATGGAAAAGGCGAATTGCCTCACTTAGACTTTATTAAATAAAAAGTTAGAGAACAGGGACATGGGAGAGCACACATTTACAGACGTTGATGCCCCAATGAATGAGTATTACTTAGTGACAGGAAAGAAGTTTCTAAAACACCCCCTCCAGAACTGTCTGACTTTTATGAACCATCTGAGGAACAGAAGACTGCAGAGATAGCTTTTATTGCAGTTGGTATGACCTCAGTCTATCTTGTTGCTCACTTCCTTGTGTTTAAAAAAAAATGCATTTAAAATATGGACAATACGAAGTAAAAATACGAAGTAACAAAATATATTATTCTCCTAAAGGGTATTGGAAAGGAAAGACTGCTATTGAGAAACTGAGTAAAGCTGCTAGAGTGTCTGAATCAGATGCGAAAGACGGCTTTCAAAAACAATCAATTTGGCAAATATATTTGCCTGCCCCAAAAGAATAATAAGGCTAGATTTGTTAACTCAGTTCCAAATGACACCCCCCAGATGGACTTGTTGTATCTTCCACATGACAAGTTAGAAGAAAAAAGTTTAAGTATGCTCTGACAGGTGTTTGACATGGCTTCAAGGTATAAGACGCTGAACCCTTTTAAAAGATAAAAGCTCAACTGCTGTGGGTGTGGCTTTACAACAAAAATACCCATGTGAGGCCATTAAAGTATCCTAGGATGATTCAAGTTGATGATGGAAAAGATTTTAAAGGTTCTGTAACCAACTTTTTTAAAACATCATGTTACAGTAAGAGAGGGATCCCAGGCAACCATCGATCACAAGCCCTATAGAAAACTTTATAAGAATCTAGCTGAACGCTGTTTACCTATCAATATCACAGAGAAATTATGTATAGAGAACGCAACACAGAATGGGTTAGGAGATTGCCAGCAGTCTTACGTGTCATGATCAATGAAGAATTTAAAGCAACTGGGTTGAAACCAGTAAACGCAATCAAATTAAAAAAATTAGCATTACTGAAGATGTGCAGGGGACTCAAAAACTCTTGCCGTTTGGACTAAAAGTAAGATACTTGTATGCTCCTGGAGAGGCAGAAGGTGATTGTTAGAATTAGAGCTACAGATCCTATATGGAGCGTAGACATTATGAAGTTGAAAGAATTATGAAAACAACCCCTCCTGTATATTATTTAAGAGAGACTCTCTCGTCTAAAAGGCCTGCCCCTAAAAGATCGTTTGTTCGCGAAGAGCTGCAAGTTGTCCCCCCAAACACAGTGAGTTAACAAAAAAAAATAGTATTTGTTAAACTTATTTTTTTGACTTATTTTGGGTTTAACTGATTGTGTGTTTGTTTTTCAATGTTCTGTTTAATTGCATCAGTGTTTACCTGTTGTGAAGTAAAAGTCTTTCTCCACTCCTTTTGAAGTTCAATTTTTTGCAGTCTGTAATCATCACCGTCAGCTATGAGCTTCTGAAATTCTTTGTCTGTAATGTTTTCATCCTGTAATGATTTGCTTATTCTTAATCTTAATGAACAAAGATTTGCTGATGCTAGGGTAACAATGGCAGTGTGCTTTTGTAATTTAGGAGTTAATTTTTTTAAAACAGCACTTACAATCATAGACAGGGCGCCTAAACCTAAACCAAGGCCCCCTAATGCTAAAGAAGCTGGCGCTCCAACCCAGTAGCTAAAACAGCAACACTAGACCAGCACTTACACTATCTACAGCTGATGAGCCAGTAATTACATAAGAAAGATTATTTAAAGCTTTAGCATATTTCTTTCTAGTAACTCTATACTTATCCAAGTCGCTTTCTATTTCCTTTTGAAGTTCAGTTATTTGCTTTAATCGAAACTGTTGAACATGCATTTTTTAATTAGATTATTTTTTTTTAATTAATCTTGTACATATCTTCTTATTAATACTTCTGGCAGCACTTCATTAATAGAGTAAAACGCAATAAAATCAACATACTTAATGAAAATAAAGTCGAGTACTGTTAGTTTGTCTTTGTCAACCATTATAGTAAACTTGTCAGATGATACATGGGTGTTTATTTCATTCCCGTTTTTAGTAATTGCAATAACAAACTTAAAAGGGGCATCTAAGTTTTCAGCCTTTATTTGTATGCCTCTAATTAACGCATGTTCTGGCAAACTAGGATCACCCTCCCTCGGAGTAATAAATAAGCGAAAAATCATCGTCATTTGCTTAGGTAGTGATTCTAGCGTTGGGGTAAATTCTAAGCCGACTGTGTCACCCCCCACTTCAGCTGACTTCTTTCTCTGTAGCATATATTCAAAACCCCGCCTAATTATTTCAATCTGTTTTTTCTGTTGTGTTCCTGGAACTAGGCTAACAGATAGGGTCCAGCATTAAGGCCTTTCTAAAATTGTTTTTCTATCAAAGTATTACATTAGGGCTTCGCAGTTCAAACTTTAAATTCCAATCAATTTCAGGAAGCAACGCCCAAGCATTCTCTCGTTTATGAAGTTTGTATTCATATTTACCAAAATCGTTTGCTCTTAAATTTCTTATCTCTTCTAGCGTAGGATATTGCTGTCGTTTTTTGTCTTCAATTTCTGTTCGTTTGTTAAAACCCATCATCCGTGTACTCAAATCCATAAACATTTCCTGACACTCCTATTAGATCAAACTCAGTTGTGTCTGCTAGGTCTTTTAGCTCTACTGCAACACATTTAGGAGCTAGCTGCGCTTTTGATTCTGCCCCGAGACATTCTTTTTTTAATATTAAAATTTTAATAAACAAATTGTTATAAGCAATCAATAATAAACAATCTACAATTAAACAAACGTATTGAACTGGGGGGTCAGTCCGTAAGCATAGCTTAGCGTGCTTAGATTTTTCTAACTGCTCTTTTATTTTTTTTAGCTCATCTTTGTCCCTTATTATATAATTTTCACTTAACATTCTTCAAAACTATCTTTGTCCTTAGTGTAAAATAATACAACGATTTTAACTGCGATCGAAAGTCTTTTAAGACAGCATTGTATTTTTGAGTTAAGAGCCACACAGAAACTAAGGCGTGGCGACCACTAAAGGCTAGCTTTGACAGAGCTTTTCTTTTTTTAACAATGTCTCGTTCAGTGAACAGTCATCAATAATAAACTGTGTTTCAGTTCCCTCAAATAGTCTATAGTAATATTCTAAAACAGTCGCTCAGTTTGTCGCTAGGATCAACTAAAAATATATTCCGTCTGTCCAAATAAACTTCCTTTCTTTGTAAGACTTGTTGTGCTTAATGGTTGTGCAGAATATTAACATTGTGTTCGTAATGAAAACCTGTATATTGTTTGTAACAAATCAAGTACGAAGACAGTTTTCCCACACCCTGTAATCCCGCAGATAAGAGAACAGTGCGGATCTTTAGGTTAGAAACTTTAAAACTATCCATCTGTTTTTATTAGAATATTTCTTCTGCATTTTAATAAGCCGTGTCTTTTAGCCTGTTTTCTTCATGTTTAGCTGGGCATCACAAACCATAAAAACATGCATTTTTTATGGGCGCTTCCGTCTGCTTTCTTGTGAATATTTATTTTTATACCATCTTGCCCTACCCTTTCTCCACTTCCAAACAATCTGTTGTCAAATGTAGATCTAAAATCCAACCACAGCCCATTATTTGGTTATTAAGTAGTCTTCGAGTCTTACATCATAAAGGCGAAGTTTTTTACATACACGATCAACTGCAGGATCTCTTTGCCTACCTCCAGCGAACAACTTTCTTATTTCATCGAAGGTTGGTGAGGTAAAAGTCCGCGACCCGAATACAATGATCAGACTTGCCATTTATTACACAGTCAACCTTTGTCAATTTTGGATTATAACGCTTCTGATTCTCTATGAAAAGGATTTGTTCCTTCAGTAAACAAGAATAAAATTCCTTTTTAAAGACTTCAGAGACTGATTTAGATGTATGTTCCAGAGAGTGTCTCGCTTATTTTTATTTTCTGTAGTGGAGTGTATGACTCTTTCATAATAAATAACTGTTTTACTTTTATACTGGGTTAAGATTGTTCTGGCCAGTTCGGGGTTAGTAACAACACAAACTCAAGAGAGATTCACTAACTGTGTATTTAGCTTCAGGTTCTTCAGACAAAACAACAGTATCGCTAAGGATTAAATGTCAGTTCATAAGTCAGTTTTTCCTTTTTAGCGCACCTTTGGTAATATGGCATATGCGTCTTTAAACAGTTCAAAATCTAGAGGGATGCAGACTCTGTTGCCAAATGCTTATGCTACTGCCTCAATCGTTAACATCGTTCTTTGCATCCTCCGCTTTATAAAGCCTGTGCTTGAGACCATTTGGGCTTTTGTATGTCCCTGATAAACTTTCTCTTTTCTTTTCTTTTTTAGGCAGCCAAAGATCAGAATAAGGGCAAAAATGTCTGCCGCGTTTAGTAAAAAGACTTCTCTGCCCTCCAGTTTGATTGCCATAATTTTAATCGATAGCCCTGCCCAAATAGCAACACAGTAGCATTAGTATCTTCCTAGTAATATCTATTTGAATGATAGTTTAGCATGCCTGGCATTATAAACATGCCAGCGCCAAGATCAGGGAACTTGACTGTTAACGCTTGTCCATGCTGAACTGTTGAATGGAGTATTTACACTAATTACAAGTCTGCCTTATACTTTTACCACATGGGGTTCCGTCTCTTTTCTGTATGGGTCAGGTCACAACCGTATGAAGTTTTTTTTTATAAAACAAAAAAGAATATACATAAAAAATATTGATGAAGATTATGACGTGCCTATCCTTCTGAAAAGAAGAAATGCAACACCAGTTGGGCCTTCAGTAAGATGAAGAAATTGAAGGAGCGGCAGTAGGCCAAGGAGTAGGATTACGTCAAATACGATTGCGAGATAGAAGTGAATCCTTATATAAGCCAAATGGGGCGGAGAGCAAACCAAAGCGCTTAAGTTTCTACTTTTGAGATAGATAGAGATAATCATTTGAAGTATAGAACCATAAAGGGACCTTGTGCGGTTTACTAAAAAACCAGCCTCAACCCAGTTTTTAAAAACACGCACTCCCTGTTGGCTGACCAAAAAGAAATTGAACTTTATTGGAGATTTAAGCTCTGAGGCTGTTTAGTCGTTTACAAACCATAGTGCAAAGGTTGCCAACACATCGTGAAATAGAATTCCTCCCCCCCCCCCCCTTTTCAGATTTAGGCCCAAGAACAGATGAAGCAAAAGCAGAAATTGAGACAGTTTGAATGGGGAACACTATTAAAAAAAATTGACAACTCCTGACTCGCAGAGCGTGAAATTGAGGCTCTTAGGAGTGAAAACCGATAAGCTTAGGCGCGAACTTGAGGGTATTAAAGAATGCTCCTTACAACTGTAAGGGAGGAACTAAGCGCTCAATCTAGGAAAACTGGCGGGATAACAGAGGAGGGATAGAAGACGACGAATCACTAAACTGCGTCTGATGGGCAGATGAGAAGAACGGAGGAGGGGGTTTATGGGGGGGGGGGGGGGTGTGGGGGGTGTGGGGTGTGGGATCGCGAGAAGAAAAGCGTGATACGCATGAGCATTTGGAGGCAGAGCGAAATGATACACAGAGGCGTGAGATGTGCTAGAATGGCAAGGCGTGGCTAATCTCATTGCTTCTGGTTAGATGCGGCGTTCTTAGACCTAGCATGACGAGAGTCGCGTGCTATCTCTCCTTAAGGGGCGCGCATACACTAGACAGAATTAGTAGCAGAACTCGCTATAACAGAGACGGACGGAGTGTAATGATCACAGCACTACGCTAGCGATGAAAGAATAAGGTGACAGCTGTTCAGTAAAACAAGGGGGAGGTTACACAAATATTATGCACAATATTAACGTGGCGTTTGGGTTTGCGATCTCAACACTTCGGTTTTATGCTTTAACAGTTGTGCGCCAACAGGGCCATAGCCCCTCCAACACCTCACTGGTAAAAATTGATAAAAACAATGACAATCATCTAGCAAACTTATTACAGAATTAGCCGCCAAAGCGCTTGATGCTCTGCCTGGCATAATAGGCATGTTTGTTTATTTGGGGTTTTGTCTACTATAGGCAAAGGTGCGGGTTACATGGCGGACCACCTGTGGACGTTAGGAGTGCTAGCTGCTGGATTAATTTTTAGTGAAATAAAGTATGGCTAATCCAGTAAAAGTTAAAAAATACAACGAGGGCTGTCTTTTCGCTAGTGTGACTGTCAGTGTGAGGCAGATCAACAGGTGGCGTGCTTTCTGGGCTGCTTTTTGGCTGTGGGCGCTTATAACGGGATCGCTTTCTTCAGGGCTAGGTACTTTTTTTTAAAATGGATGAGCAGGCCTTGTGTTTTAAGCCTTGATTGTGCCCTAAGTTTTGGTCGTCTCCAGCTATGAGGATTTCATTGTTATAATTCTGTATCATGCCAATCTGTAGTCTAAGGTCAGAGGGTAGCATGTATAATCCATGGCCTACAACAAAGTCAACCTTTGACCTAGCATGTGCAAGAACGTCTTAAAAACCTTTTTGTATGCGGGAAAGGGCAAATCAACAGCCAAATTTAAATAGCATTTTTCAAAATTAGCTAAAAATTGTTTTTAGGGGTCAAAGCCTGTAAAATTAATCCACTTTTGCTAAACTTTCTTTTGCTTGTGCTCCAAATGGGAAACCAAAACTATTTTCCTAGGAGTCCTTTGATTTTTAAAACCCGGCATTGTTAAGCCTTCCTTTTTTCTAAGAAAAATTTTTTCCAAGCAAAAGGGCTTTTTTTGTTCTATGACATCAATTAAAACTTGTTTTTCTGGTTTGAAAAGAAGTGTGGCCGGGCCAGTGGGCCCAAAATTTATATTCTCAAACGTTCCCCCCACAAATACAATGTGCCACCCCAAATGTTTTGCGGTCTAACTTTTGTTTAAAACATTGAAGGATTAATGTTAAATTCGTTGAAATTTTCTTTCAAATGCATTATTGCCCCATTGGCTTTTAAAATTTGGTTTAAACGCGTTGTCGTTGGGGAGGGCACTTGTATTTTCAGTTAAAAAACGTCTGTACTGGTAATAAACATGAAAGTTTTAATCCCTCCCTTTAAACTAAAAGTTTGGGAGGGAAAAAAAGGTTTCCCATATAAAAACCCCACACCCAAAGGGTTGGGGCATAAATTAAAAATTTTTGGGGGGGGGTTTCTAAAAAAAAACCATAGGGGGGGATGCCCAGCTGATAAAAACCGTCCCTCTTTTTTTGGGGGTTTTAAAAATTTTTAGTTGGGGGGTTTAAAAAATCAAACCCCGGGGAAGCCGTATAAATTCATCAACTGCAATGGTTAAATTGCTGAACCCAAAAGTTTTGGGGGTTTTAAAAAAACCCGCTCCTACATTGAAAATTTAAGCACTTTCGTTATATTTAAAAAGGTTTTTATTTTTAAAAATTTTTTAAAAAAGTTATAAAAAGATGTACATCAAAATATCCAAGCAAAAAGAGCGTGTGTTCTTAACGTACCCAATTAATAATAGGTTAGGCAATTGTAGGGCTGCTCTTAGAGAACTTGGTTTCAAAGTTAAGTGGGTTAACATATCTAAAAGAGGCTCAAAATAACTGGATTAATGTTAATGACGAACAAGGCAGTCAAGTAAGTCATGTACAATACCAGAAGGTTATTACAACTTTTGTTCTTTAAAAGAAGTACTTAGCGAATTTGGCATATTGCTAACAAATCAACGAAGCAAACCTCAGAATTACTATACATTTCCCACTAGAAGAAGAAGGGAGTACGCTTTTCCTAAGGCTTGCTCGAATCTTAGGCTTCCACAGTAGCGATAGATCTTATAGATTTAGTAAAACAAAAAGATGCCTATCAATTTGAAGGTAATGAACCAACTGATTTTCTCATGAACCCAATGTTGTATGTCCATTTAGATGAGTTAAGAACAGATACTAATTATTTGAGGGCTATCCATCTAAGGTTCTAAGAGTGCTGCCGTCAATTAAGGCAGGTTTTTGCGATTATCAGTTATATAGGTTTGATGGAAACAGTCAATTTAAAGAATTAATTGAGGGC
>CM031613.1:3869193-3896693 GCA_018398815.1 Conus ventricosus
GGGGAAAAGAAAATAAAAGGGGAAACACAGGACCGGAATAGTGAGCAGAAATCAGAAAACAAAAGAACCCCAACACACCCTATGGTCATGTCTCCGTGAAAGGACGGGAAAATAAATCACTGACAATACACCCACTACGTAATAATACAAAATACTAAACATCATCAATAATGCACATTCACCCAAACTCAAAGAAAATCTCGCACCACACCCAGAAAAAAAAATAATCAAAAAATAAAGATGTTTATTTGGGCGTTAATAAACTCCACCACCTACACTATTAGCGTGACGGAGGAAGTTGATCCCACACTCTGAGGGGCAAGGGGAAAAAAATCAAACTGAAAAAATTTAGGAAAGCGAAAGAAATAGATATTTATCAGAAGGGAAAGACTATTGACTCCCCAACGCCATGTCCCCCTGCTAAACCGCAGGAAGGGGTTGGGGGCTATCAGTCCTGGAAAGGGAAAAAAAATTCTAATCCTCTAGGGAAGGGACAGCGATTCCTCAACGCCCTCCCCCCTTTGCTGCCAGGTTCGAGCAAGAGGGGTTGAGGCTATCGGTCCTGAGGGGGGGAAAGGGGGTCAAAAAGAAATCCTACCAAAAAAAAAAACCCTTAACGGAGTAGAGCAACCAAAAAAAATGTAAACCCCAACCCTAACACATATAGAAATAGAAAAAACAACAACAAATGCAAATATTATACCCAATAAATAATTAAACTTTCTTCTTTTTTTTCCTTTCCTCAAACCCTTGAGGCACAAATAAAAACCGTTTTTTTCTTCTCAAACCTTGGGGGTACAAAAGAATCCTTTTTTTTTTTTCCTCAAACCCTTGAGGGTACAAATATAAATCTTTTTTTTTAAAACCCCAAAGGGGCACAAATAGAAATCTTCTTTCTTTTTTTTTTTCCCCCGGAGAAACAAACGGCAGCTACGCCGGTGAAAACTGGAGTCGGGCACCACTGTCACACTGTCACTCTTGCATACCCGCATTCATGACAGCATTTTCTCCATACGCCCACGCAATCTTTCCAATCAAACCCAAAAAGGGGCACTACCGAATGTTTTTCTTCTCCCCCTCTCCTTCAGGGAAAACACTTTACTAATCACAACAACAACTTGTAAACAGATTTTACCACCTGTATCTCTCTCCGCAAATGAGAGAGAACCAAATAAATCCGCACACATGTATCTCTCCTCACACCGAAAAAAAATATCTTCACACTTGTATCCTCTTTACACTGAGAGATAAAATAATCTAGTTCCGCTTCCAAAAAAGCTATGGCCTTCACATTCCGTTTCCCAAAATTCCGGACCAGGAGAATACATAACTCCCTAATCACGAGGACCTGCCCTGCCTCAAGTAAAAAACTTCCCTGCTTTCTCAATTCCCTGTCTCTCTCTCTGAGACAATATACTGCCCCCTCGAACTCTCCCCTCCTGGAGATACGAGTCTCGACTTCTCTTCCGCGACTTTCTGTCTCTTGCGAAATGACAGCTTCAACTCCTCTCCCTGGAGTTGGTACTGGGTGGGGCTGAACTACCGGGGTGTTCCCCACACCATGGCCATCTTCAACCACCTCACGGGTGAAAGACGAAGGTGAAGGCGAAGGTAAAGGGGTGAAGGGCTGAAACACGAATAAGGTTCGTGTAAGTAACCTGCTTTTCATTCAACATATGAATTCTTTCTCTCTTTTTTAATTTTTTTCCCCCTGAAACTTTCCCCAACTACCCAATGCTCACCGGTTTAATAAAGGGGTCAGAAACGGGGGACCCCCCTTTTCCGGGAAAAGGTTTTTTCGGTCTTTTAGGGCCATCTCCCGGGTTTAAAACTGACCCCTTTCCCCCCCCCTTCTCCTATTGAGTGCATACTCATGTTAAAAACACAGGACCGCCCCTTTTACCTTACCAGCCCTTGTTAAACTATCACTCAGGGGTCACTTTCAAAAAAAATAAACCACATTCGTTTCTTAAAGGGGCCTACTCCAATTTTTTTGGGGGGACCCCCCCCTACATAGTAAAACCTATGAAAAATTCTTTTTTAAAATTTTTGGCAGGGGGAAATGTTTCATATAAACTAACTTCAGTGATGGAGCGTCACATCCCTTTTGATGTGAGGCTACGCCCCACATGACAGTAGACGGGTCACCCCCGTTTGGGGAGTGGTAAAAACCCCCCGCCCAGGACTTCCCCTCCGCCCCTGATGTTTCTGGAGGGGCAGGTAGGAAAGGCTGCTCACGTAAGGGAGGAGCTAAAATGGGCGGGAAGATCTGCGTAGGGAAAGCGCAGAGAGGAGGCTGCTTTGCGTGGGGAAGATGCTGCCCAACGGGAAAGCCCCCTGGGGAAAGGGAAAAACAGCTTTGGGGAAAAGGGGCAGCTCTGCACAGAGAGGAGGTGCCAGACAGGGGGTCAAACTTTGGGAAAAAGGGGAAACCCAACCCCTTCACGGACTCCCACTCTGGGAAACCCGGGGGTTTTAATCAAAAGGGAAGCGATTGAGTTCAAGGGCCCCAAAAATTTAAAACTTCCAGAGTTCGACCTAGTGAGGACATTGATATGTTCTTAGAGCTTTTTACAAGGTTGCTAGTTCATAACCCTTTGTTGAAAGGGAAAAAAAGGGCCCTGCAAACCTTTTTTTTGGATTATCCCGGTGCGCAAGGGGTGTGTGCTCATTAAATGAAGGCGCGTCTTTGCAGACATTTCAGTTGGCTTGGGGTAAAAACGGTTTTTCCACCTTACCCAGGAGACAGGAGGGAATTCAGGTTCCCTGAAAAAAACAATGATGAACCTTCGTGCTTTGGGGATAGGCTGCCCAAAAAAAGCTAGGGTTTTCTGGCGTCATTGGGTAAGCTTTGGGGCTGGGGTCTATTCTCATTTAAAAGCTCCCAACACGGGGTCCCCAGATTGAGGATCCGAAAAGGCGAGAAGCACCTCAGGGTTTGCGGCTGCGTTTTTATACCCCCCTGAGGTTTGCTGAAGCCCGTAAAAGGGGCCAAGGGCAAAACCCCCCGAAAACGGGGCAGGGAAAAAAAAAAACCCCCACGGATTTGGGGTTTGGGGTTAAGGGCCCGACGACGCCCATCGGTCGAAAAAGGCAGGGGAGTTCATCGGGGGCCTCACCCCCCCGACTTTTTGGGGTTTTTTTTGTTGGCGCCCGGCCCAAAAATTAGGAAAAATTGTCCAAAGCTGCCGGATATTATGGGGTTGTCCCTTTCCCTCGTTTCCCCGTGCCTCGGCCCCAACCCTGGGTTCCATCCCCAGCTTCTGGTGGTACCCGGGGTTTCCCATTTTTTTCCCCGTTGTTGGGGCCCTTTCCTTGGGGCGACACCATCAGGGATTTTGGGAGCTCAACGATCTTTTTGGGGAAAAGGAAATTTTTTTGGGTTTCCCCCAAGCAGGGAAGAGGAACCTTTCCCCCCCACCCTTTTTTAGGCCCCCCCCCCCCCCCCCACCCCCTCAGGAAAAGGGGAGAAGGGTGGGATTGAATTGGAGGCCCCTCCCCGGGGGGTTGGGGGCCGGGGTTCCCCGTTTTTTGGGAGCCGTCGGGTTTCCCCGAAAACCCTCAATTGGGGTCCTAAAAAGCCCCATGCATTTGAAACGGCCATTTCCCCGGGGGGCCGGAGGCCCCCAAAAGGGTTTAACCCGGGGGAAATCCAAGTTTAAAGGCCCCGGGGGAGAAGTGATGTGGATCGCTCCCCGGGGAAAGAACCCCAAAAGTTTTCCCGGGATCCACTTTTTAAGGGGGCCCCGGCAGCTGTTGTAACGGGCTCCCTGCCCCTGGAAGTCCCCACCAGAAATGGGAATTCCCCCTTTTTAAAGGTTTCCCCACTATAAAACCTTTCCCCAGGCCGTTAATGCAACTTTCCCAAAACCCCCCGAAACCCCGTTTAACCCACTCACCTCAAGTCCGCGGCGATGGGCACGTGGCAAGCCAAAAAGGTGTTGATAAAAGTCATCTTCGGGTCCCAAAACACCCTCCCCTAAGGCCCGGGGGCGCTTTAGAAGTTGGGGTTGGAGCGGTTTAACCTCCACCCGTCCTTCCTACTCATTTCTATTTCCAAACCCCCCTACTTCTTGCGAATATGGCCACGCGGTGGAGCGACCTCTGATTCCCTTCTCAAGGAATACATCCCCTTTTGGGGACGGACCCCGTCATCCGTTCTACGGATCTGCCCGTCAGGCTGTGTGGGATTTAACCACACCCCAAACCCAAAGAAGGGGAACGGGAATTGCGTCCCTTTACACCGACTCTACGAGTTCGGCCGGGGCCGACCTGCTCCCTGATCCTCTTCAGGCCAGGACTTGGTGCCAACGCCTGCGACAACGTGGTCGTCCCCCCGTCTGCCCGCACCCCAATGACTTCAGCCCAAAAGGGGATCCCTTTAGGGGTTTCACTGAGGCGATCGTTGGCCAAGCGCTTGTCATCCCCAAAGCTTGAAAAATCTTTTCTCCGGCGGGCCCCATGTTCACCTAGGGCAGGTCATAGGGGCTCAAAGCGGACCTCGAGCGAGTTAACAGGTTTCCCGGGGCCGGGGGATAACCCGGGTTGGGCAAACTGCCCATTTTGCAACTCCAACGGACAACGCCTAAGGTCGCGGGGCGGTTTCCCCGGGGTCTGCCCTGTTTGGGGAGCCACACAAGGTTGGGGCGACCTGGTGGGACCCATTAAGCCACCATCCGCGAGGCCCCGCCTTTGGGAGTGTTTTACGCAAATCAAACCAAGGCGTCCCACTTAGGACTATCGACCCCCTACGGCGAAGCCTCTGAAATTTTTGGACGCGCCTGGGGGCCCAAGAAGACCTTTGGGACCAGGGACCCATTTTTTTGTCCAAATCTCGGGAAGTAAACGCTCTCTTAACTTTCAAAAGGAGACAACGTCCCCCTATCTGCGCAGGCCAAAGGGCCTTGTCGAGCCTTCAATGGCCTGAAGCAAGTTGCTCGCCTTGGCAGAGCAACCTCAAGTGGGTTTCGTTTTATTCCGGTTCGTTCCCACAGGGGGGTTCCCCAGGAAAGCATGGTTTTTTTCCCCCTTCGAACTCCGTAGGGCAAACAACGGGGACCCACCAACTCCTGAAGAAAGGGGGCCCCACGACGATGTGGAACCTTTTTTTAAGGAGAGAGTCTTATGTGGCGACCTGCGCACCCGTACCTTTGATACTTCCACTTGCTCACACATTGCAATCTGCAAAGACCAAGTAAAAGGGCTCTGTACCAGGCGATGTGGAATGGGTTTAGCCAGGTGAGAGGTGTTGCTTCCTTCCCCCAAAAAAACAATTGCAGCTTGCTTGGCAGGGCCCTCGTACCACGGGGGGGTGACTGGGACTAGGGGTTTCGCGTACGAGCAAGGAACGCCTGTATCACGCCAACCCTTAAAGGGCGACGGCGCGAGCTGGTGCCGGCGGGATTCACCCCTGTCGTCGTGGAGATGCGAAAAGATGCCGTGTTGGGGCTCAGGAACCCCCATGGTTCCCCTCGTTAGGAGATCGGGGCAGGATTTTTGCTTTGATCGAACCCTCCTCAGCCAGACAGACCCAGCTGCGCAGGTTTGCCGGGATTTTTCCAGGACGCCACAGATCTCCCCTGCAAGTACCCTTTGGGCGAGTGTACCTGAACAACCCCGAGACCCCAATTGGGGTTAAACATACCCCTGCCTCACTCCCAAATTCGCCATCCACAGGAGGTGCAGCCATGCAAAGGGTTGGGGGTCATTAAAAGGGCCAGTTCCCCGTACCACCCCCACCTCCGTAAAGAAGAAGGATGCAAAATGGGGTTTGCATCGATTTTCGTCTTTGAATAATTCCCCCCGGTTTGTTTGGCCGAACCTATCCCCGATTCGACAAAACTTCGCCCACTGAGTCGGGCCAAACTATTTTTTTCCCAATTTTGATCTCGCATGGGGTTTTGGCAGTTTCCCCATCGCCGAGAGATAAACCCAAACGGATTCAGACCCCTGGGGGACATTTTCCAGGGGAATGTATGCCTTTTGGGCCCCAAAAACCGCGGGACTTTTTTCAGTCCTCAGGAACAATTGCTCCTCCCTCCGATAAAAACCGGGATCTCAACAATTTTAAGGGATGATTTTTACTTATTTCTGTAGAGGAACCGCATTCTCGCTCCTCCGCGCCTGTTTCTTTTTTTGCGCGAGTTCAATTCAGCCCTTTTTCCAATTCACTTGGTCAGGCGGTTTCTTTCTGGGCATCTTTTTGCAGGGGGGTTTTGATCGCTCCCGGGGAAAGACAAGGGCCAAAATTGCAGGTGCCAAGCCCCGGGTACCAAAGGGAATTGCGGTCTTTCCCGGGACTTCGGATACACCGCAATTTCCATCCAGGATTTTGCAAGGGGTTCCCCTGCCCTCACGACCTGAGAAAGGGGGGAAACCAAACTTTGGGTTTTGGGGTGAAGTTCCCAAACGGGCTTTTGGCCCCTTGAAGATGGCCCTGACCACCCGCCCAGCCCCGGGCTCTCCCAGCCCCCTGGCTCCCCTTTTGTCCTGTAACGATCTCTGCAGTGGGGTTGGCAGAGTTGCTACGGAGGGGGGAAGGGACTCCAAAACCGCTTGCTTACGCAGCAAAAAACCCCTGAGCAGAGACAGATACCACACGTTTGAACAAAGGTTTAGCACTCGTGGGGCACGGGAATTTTTAACCCCAACGTACGGCCGGAGTTTGTGCGGAGAGTGACACCACCCCTCCAGTACCGGACCGGACCGGCCATCGCCCGTCGACTCATGGGTTGGGGGCAGTAAAACGCAGACCATGCTTCACTTTTCCCAATCAGGGTTCCACAATAGGGAGCGACTATCTCACCCGGCCCGTATTCACACATTGGAAAATCGGTCAGAGGACACTTCCCCCAAACCCAAAGGGTTTCCCCTTTTGGTCTCTGTATCGGGTGTAGTGACAGTTTTCACTTCATGAAATTTTAAAGGGAGGGAAACGCCAATGGTTCGGATTGTTTTTACATTGTTGGAAGTTTGCTTTTTTGTTTGATAAATGAGTATTATTATCTCCTTGGAAAATTTTATCGGGAATGTTTGTATTGATTTGTCAATCTTCGTCACAGAGGGGTTGGGTTCGGGCCCATTTTGTGAATTTGCACATGCCAAGTTCAAAGGGACTGTATCTCAGAGAAACAGAGCTTTTTTGAAGGGGGGTTTTCACATTTGTCACGAGGCCCCCACGACGATTGACCATCAGGATGTGGAATGTTCATTTGGTTTGCGTCTATTTCGTATATCCGTCCCTTAATTGGGGTTGTGGGGTTTTTTGCCCTTTGGTTAGTTCACTCAGGTAGGGTTTTCTTTCCCTCTCTCTCTAATTCCACGCCCGTGCAATTTATCCTCAGTTCACAGTGGGGGTACTTTTTTTTGTACTGCTGTCTCTATGGGCCCCCACCCCGTCTTTCCACCCCCGCACGTGCAAGGTTCCCTTAGGGTTGAGGTATTCTCACCGTACGTGGGTGGCTTTGGGCCCCCATCGTTTAGGGAGTTTTTTTCTTCACTCGAGCGGAAAATGTTCGGAGCGCCTCCCGGGCCGGTTTTTCACCCTTTTCCGAAGGACAGTCATACCTTTACTTCCACAGTCGCCTGTAGAGAGAGACACACTTCATCTTTTTTCCGCTCTCCTGCTGTCCCTCACTGGGGCAAGGCAGAGAAGTCGTTTGACCCCCTCTTTTGGGGCACCCACGGGGAGGTTTAAGCATCACTTCGTGGTTTTTTTTTTGTTGTTTTTTTTTTATTTAGCCGCAATTTTTCTCTTTTTCGCAATTTTTTTTTGTTTTTTAAAATTATAAAAGAAATATTGTTTAGACCACTTTTCGGGTTTAAATTTAAACTTTAAAACCCGGCCCTCAAAATTTATCCAAAATTCTTTCCTTTTTAAGCATCGGGGTGCGGGAGTTTGGTGGGGACGGGGGAAACCCGGGGATTCAGGGGTTTGGGACTTGCTTGGGCTCGCTCGTCCGCCCCGTCACATTCGCCGGGCTCTTATTCTTCGGCCCCCTTGTTTGTGGCAAGGGGAAAAGAGTTTTATTTTGCGAGCGTGCACGCATGATTAGTCTTTGGATGCTGTTGGGATTTTTTGTTTTTTTGAAATGTGGCTAAAAATGGAAAATTATCCATTGAATATTACATTGCAAAAGTGGGGGGAGATGTAAACCATGTTGCTATTTGTCAGTTCCAAGAAAAGGAAAACGTTTGTGAGGAAGAAGGTGAAGATAATTCGTATTTGTTTTATGCCGTTAATTTAAGCTCCACCTCTTGTATGAGAGGACTTGAGAACTTCCTGATTTTTTTTTTTTGCTGCGTTAAACTCAACTGTGTTGAGCTTATGGGTTGGGTATTTAGTAGACCCCCCCGCCCCATGCGAGGGCGTTAAGTTTTTAAAAGCATGTTCAGACAGTACTGACTGCGGGGTTCCTACCCGCTTTCACTTTCCTCCCATTACCTTTTCCCTTTTCCCGGGAAATTCACACCGGGGCCACTGGTGGGGGCCCGCACGGTTGGGGGCCCCACTGGTTGGGGGGGCCCCGCACTGGTTGGGGGGGGCCCACGGTTGGTAACGCACAAAGGTTTGGGACCGCACTGGTTGGTAACGCGCACGGTTTGGGGGCCACGCACTGGGTTGGGGGCCCCGCACTGGGGGAGGCCACGTACGGGGGAAAAGCCCCGGCTTGGGGGACGTCCTGAACCCCGTCAAGGGCCTTCGGGCCCCAAAGCCCCGCCCCCGGACGCGCTCCCACCACTTTTTTTTGGGGGTCAAGGGGGTCGCCTTAACAATCTCTTCAAGAACCGAACGTTTGGGGGACCCGTCGCGGGTGTTCCCATAGACTTTTTAAGAGGCGGGTGTGGGGGCACACCTGACAAGAAAGGGATGGTGCGAAATGTTATTTAAAAATTTTTATTCATATGGTTTAAAAAGCTTTATTTGATTGTGCATGTGTGTATTTTAAATGCTTTTGTTGTTGTACATGGTGTGTTTGGGAAGCTTATTGTGATTGTGCGGGGCTGTGTTGAAATAAATTTTTTGTGTTGCGTGTTTGGGTGTAATAAATGGGGTCGAAAAGTAATCTTTTTTGGTGGGGTCTTCGAGGCTGTGAGGTCAGTCATCCCCACCCCATCTAGACCCATCCTTCAGGGAGACCTCCAGGGGGCGTCGGGCGTTTGTCTGCCCCTTTTAAATTTTTTTTCTTTTTTTCTCCCCCCTTTTATGGAATATTTGTTTTCCCTGACTGAAATGTGAAGCCAAAAAAGGATGGAATACGTTTCACTTTTTTTTTACAAAATGTTAAGGCACAGTACAGGATTCATTGGTAACTGGGACAATACAGACATTCATATCCATACTGTCTAAAAACTAACCTTTTAAAAACTTTACTATGGTCCAAAGCGCTGATAAAGTAACCAAACCCTGGGAAAAAGTTTTTTTACGTCGTGTCATTGTCTCATGCATTTAGCGCCAGTCGGGTTGCACGAAAACAAATGGGCACATGGGGAATTTTTTTTGCGGCTTTGCGCCTGAGCGAAGCAAATTAATGTACTTTTTTTTGGTGAATGACTGCAGAAAGGAAGGCAAACAAACCAAACACACAGTGAGTCATTCTGAGGAAAACCAGTCCGTCAAAACAACCTGCAAAGATGCCGCGACTGAGTCAGCAAGAACGTGACAACGCACAGGGGCGTTTGTGAGCTGGGCAAAGTCAGCCTGAAGTCGTCCGACACTTCAACGTGAGCCAGAGCACCCTTAGCAGGCTCCTGAGTCATCATTGCATCAGCGACTCCACGGCAGACCGACCACGCTCTGGAAGACCTTTGGCAACAACTCCAGCTCAAGACCGCTAAGTCCGGGCGAGCCACCTGCGAAATCGCTTTCATTCAGCCTCACTAACCGCCCAGCAATTACCCAGAGGTCAAAGAATCTCTGACCAGACTGTTCGGAATCGCCTGCACGCTGCAGGGCTATGGGCTTGCAGACCTGTCACAGGACCTGTCCTCATGCAGCGTCATCATGGGAACAGGCTGCAGTGGCCTTGCAGACCTGTCACAGGACCTGTCCCTACACAGCGTCATCGTGGAAACAGGCTGCAGTGGCCAACTCAGCATCGTCCCTGGACCCTCAGGAACCAGTGTGTGACGT
Organism: Conus ventricosus; assembly: GCA_018398815.1. Classification (NCBI taxonomy): domain Eukaryota; kingdom Metazoa; phylum Mollusca; class Gastropoda; order Neogastropoda; family Conidae; genus Conus; species Conus ventricosus. The sequence continues at coordinate 3,879,326 of CM031613.1, forward strand.
TTTTATAAGGCCCCATTCATAAATGATGGTTGAATGCTCAGACAAGAACGATAGACCGTTGTAGGAAAGTTAAACTTTCGTCCACTCCCTTCACTTTCTTTCTAAAGATGGAACAAGAGGTTTGATTTGTGATAACAACAACTGAATTTAATAAAGTATGAGTAACGATGATGATGATCTGCAGTGAATATGTCGTTTTGTTGCTTTGAATGCTGATGTCCGTTTGCTCCCTATGAAATGAATTACACACAAAAGAAATTAATCATGCACATTCACTTGGAAACAGCAAAGTTTCTGTTCTTCTCCACTTGGTCTTTGCAGTAGCACAAATATCGATTGTCCGTTCGTGCTAAAAAAAATATCTTCCGGAGAATACACATAGAATATAGTTATACACACAAAAAAATACAAAGTGTCTGAGTGTGTTGTAGCGTGCTTGAATGTGGAGGGATGTGTTTATGTGATTGGCACTCGGCTTCACGGAATCGTGTAGCGTTCCGGAGTTCCGCTGATGTTCACAGTCCACCTCCAGATTCCGGCAAGGTTGACACGCTGGCACGTTCTTCTCAACGAAGAATGTAGCAGGATAAGGATGCGTGACGAAGATAAAGATGAAGATACGGAGGGATGATCAGGAAAAAGGTGAATAGGAACAGGAATAGGAACAGGAATAGGAACCTGCAAGATAACGATTGTCTTAGATCTTGCACTGTAGTGGCACATCACTAATCCACCCACTACACGCTCCAAACACACTTTACAATTGCACTAGCTTGCTCTATCATTTACAATTGATTTCCTTCAAAAATTTGCTTTACGATATAACTCGTTAACAAAGAAGGAAAGTGTACACGAATGTTCCAATCTGCCTTGACTGTGTTATTCGCCAAGGCTTAGTGCTTGATGAATTACAATTATATTTAATCCCTGACAGATTAAATCAAGTCACGTTAATCTTCATATTACACAGATCACTTAGATCCAAGAAAATGTTTCGTTCATAACTTGAACTCGTTTACGATTCTTTAAATAGTAATCTGCATTCACACAAATATCATATCTTCTAAATATGGTTGCATTCAACGGTGAACTGAAATAGAATTTGCATAATATGGGTTAGTACATGGCAACACGATATGATGAGAGCAAACAAATGAAGATAACAGCTCCATAATTAATCATCTGAAATATTTCATTCAGAGCATTTTAAATGATCGCGCGCACAAAATATCTTTGAACCGGTAAATGTGCCTTAATACGATTATATTGAGATGAATTTTGTTGCGCTACACGAAAAAATGGTTTCGATCTATTTACCTCAACACAGCCTTAGTGGCCACAGCTATCGACTTTGCCCACGGAACGATGAGACTCGTTCACGCCTTCCCCGTAAAGGTTGTGGGTGTCGTCGAATGCCCTGCAGTCTCCTTTCAGTCCGGCCTCGACTGATTCCTTCAAAAGGTTTCTTCTTCTTCGAATAATTTGACCTTTCGTGCGGAGCCAATTTCTCGTCGACCTGGTTGATCAAGTTTGGATGAAGCAACGGCCAACACTTGCTGCACATGCGCGGACGGAGAAACCACTGACACTTGGATAATTGCGATTGGTCAGTACCATGGTTTTCCATGCTCTAAGATTATAAATTATTTTATTATTAATACAAATACAGGTCTACACAACGTTTGAAATCATAAGCGTACTGCACTAAAGCAAAAACTAACAATTAGTTTCGTCGTTTGGATATAGAAACATAAAACAGGCGCAGAGCAAATAAACGTCATGTATCGATTGCGTCATTTTCTCAATGAAAATGACCCGAGCTTATGAATGAACGTCACACAGTGGAACAGGGTCTGGTTTTCAGACGAGTCTTTCGTCCTGCTCCAGCGCCGTGACAGGAGGAGAAGGGTGTACCGCAGACATGGCGAGCGCTTTGAGCAGGACTGCGTTGATGAGACACCTACCCATGGTTGTGGAGGCGTCATGGTGTGTGTGTGTGTGTGTGTGTGTGTGTGTGTGTGTGTGTGTGTGTGTGTGTGTGTCGGGAGGGGGGGGGGGCATTCACTATGCTGGTAGGAGTTGCTTGATGCGAGTCCGAGGCACACTGAACCCCCAGCAGTATGTAGCTGAAATTCTCCAGCCTCATGTCCTGCCTCTTATGGCCGGACCTCGCATGTCGTTCCAACAGGACAACACCAGGCCTCATACTGCGCGACGAACAATGCAAACCCTCGCCAACAACAGCATCAACGTTCTTCCTTGGCCTTCAATGTCGCCAGACCTCAACCCCATTGAGCGCATATGGAAAGAGCTGGACACCCGACCATGCCAGCAGAGGTGATCTGCAATGTGATCAGCTCCATGCCAGCCAGGTGCCGGGCCGTTGTTGCTGCAGATGGTGGACATACCCCTTACTGAATCCTCGCTGCCCGAAATGGTGTGTGTTGGCGATGTGAACTGTGCAGACATGACACTGGGATTGATGACCTTTGAAACAAACAAATTCTGTTGCAAAATGATTTCAATCGAGTTTTTGCTAAATTAATGAAATTTGAAATACATTTTCTTCAACAAAAGCATGCGTTTCTTTTCTTAACAGCATAACTAGATTGTTATCTATGCATTGCCTTACATTTTATGTGATGGTTTTACTTTAATGAATGCATACAGCTTTTTTCTTTCTTCTGTGAAAGATTTGTTGGGTCAAAGATGGTGCTCTTGGCAAGGATTCTGAAAATATTGCCAACTTCTTTGTGACAATAAACAATATCTTTGTGTTATGCCTCTGTTAGATATCGATACTGAATCATTGTCACTGGTAATAAGAGTTTTTTCCGCTGTATTACAGCTGGCATGATTTACTGGATATTACAGACATTATAGATACTGATTCTTTGACATTTGCGGCTTATATCATTGATGGCATTGTTGTTATTGTTGTGGTTGTTATTATCATCACCATTATTGTTGTTGTTCTTGTTGTTGTTTTCCTTTTTCCATTTCTTGTCAAGTTGTTATTGTATACGTACTAAGTGTATGACCGACAAATATGCCACTGTTGTATTGAAATCTCCAGCGCGCTGTCCTCTTTCAGCGCACTTGCAAGCTCTGATTATTTGATTAAAACATGGAAAGGAAAAAAAATAACACAAAGCAAAAGAACAGTATTGCAACGAGTGGAATAATGACATCGTCCAACACTGTAAAGTAACTATTTCTCATTATCTGAAAGCCTCATGCGCTCGCGCGGGCGCGCGCGAGAAAGAGAGAGAGAAAGAGAGAAGAGAGAGAGAGAGAGAGAGAGAGAGAGAGAGAGAGAGAGAGAGAGAGAGAGAGAGAGAGAGACAGAGAGAGAGAGAGACAGAGAGAGAGAGAGAGAGAGAGAGAGAGAGAGAGAGAGAGAGAGAGAGAGAGAGAATTCATTTTTCTCGTTTGTTTAGTTTCAATTATAAACAACTGCTGGCATGTCATATCCCATAAAATGATTACAACACAAACACAATATCCAGAAATGAAAGAAGTATTGGACTAAGAATTGATGGACTGTCATAGGAAATATTCACATACTTTGTGCTTTTATGTGCTTCCTTTATATCAGCTGGACAGGCCTGAAAGAGAGCACAGTCATGACTGATGTTCTTGACCCAGCAATGTGTAATATTGCTTTGTAGTATGAATTCAAAAGGACATAGCATCTACATCACTGAAAGGAAGCAAGTTAAAAGTGGAATGACTTTTCAGACTCAGTTACGATGAAATGCTTTGAAACAGATGGGTCGTCCAGCTCAGAGACCTTACAAAATATAACCAACTCCCCCCCCTCCCCCCCCCCCCCCCCCCCCACACACACACACACACATTGCTCTCCTCCATCCCCCCACCCCCACCGACGCTCCGAATAAAAGGTAAGTCCCTTTATACCATGTGTTTGAATGTGTCTGCCGAGCGTTTCAGCTTCCTTTCCTTTCATACTACTTTTCTTTATTGTTCTTCGTATCTTTATTATGTCTGCTGGGAGGGTCAGGCAGTGTCGGTTTGGAGCTGTTTGCAAGTACTTGTTGTCACTGTTGTCAAACCTGTTTGCAGGTACGTGTTGTCATTGTTGTCAAACCTGTTTGCAGGTGCTTGTCACTGTTGTCAAACCTATTTGCAGGTGCTTGTTGTCACTGTTGTCAAACCTATTTGCAGGTGCGTGTTGTCACTGTTGTCAAACCTGTTTGCAGGTGCTTGTCACTGTTGTCAAACCTATTTGCAGGTGCTTGTTGTCACCGTTGTCAAACCTGTTTGCAGGTACGTGTTGTCACTGTTGTCAAACCTGTCTCCCCTGTTCAGTATTCACCTTTTGCTTGTCCCCAGTTTGCTTCAGATTTCCTTTCATTTGATCAGCACGACGTTAGCTGTATCTGTTTCTGTTTTTGTGTTTGAGTAAATTGTTCAAACTCAAAAGTCATGGCCACGCTATAGATTACATTAGTGTTTGTTCAATTATTCTCTGCTGTTCTGGTTGTGTGCATGGAGCAACCAGGGTCATATGGTCAAAACTGGAACAACACCTCCACCGCTAAACCATGTTTCCTTTGTTGTGTGTGTGTCTCTTGTCTGCCTGTGTCTGGTGGATGGGTGTAGATAAGCACCATTGATTGAGAATTACGTGCGTCTGTGTACTTTCACCCCCACTGGACCATACGTACTATCCTTTCTAATAGATGTTCTCTATGATTCCTTTTTCTCTCCCTAAACAATGTAGAAAGGACTCTCAACGGATCGCTGGCAACTTATGATTTGACTGGCTGTGGACAGACCAGGAAGTTCCAGAACATCTCTGTTGAGAAAACCAAAGGCTACATCTTTTATCACAGCACCAACGGCAGCGATATCACGGAATGCTGTGTCCACCTTCAGGTTCCATCCAACAGAATTGTGCAGTTACAAATTGATACGTGCCAGTCCGTTCTCTGAGACTATTTGAAACCCTTGGGGTCACCATAAGAAAAACAATAGTGTGTTATACTAACGAGTCGTTTACTCCGATGCACAGTCCTGACAGCCACAATCACAATACTCTTTCGCTTTATGGGGAATCGGAGAACAGACACAGGCGCCCCGACTCTAGCATTATATTTCTCTGCTACCAATAACTCTGAGAGATTTAGCTTGGAACATGTTTCCCTGTCTACATCTAGTGGTAAGTTGCTTTTGTGTGTGCGTGTGCATGCGCGTGCGTGTTTTGTGTGTGTGTGTGTGTGTGTGTGTGTGTGTGTGTGTTGTGTGTGTGTGTGTGTGTGTGTGTGTGTGTCTTCTCTTCTTCTTCTTCCTAAAATACTGGTTCACTCAAAAACGAGTAGGTCACCAGCGCGCTTGTTAAAAAGTAAAATAAAATAACATAAAACAGTGCGACTCAGACTGTTGGCCCCTGGAGCAAATTTGGCAACAAGGGGTCGCACTCGATATTCAAGAAGTTAAAAGCAATGGCCAAATTCAGGCCCAGGTAATAGTAAAATATCTGGGAAGTAAAAATAGAAAATCGTCAATATGCAGATCTCAAAACTGTTGAATCAATTTGTTTTTTAAATGAGATTGCATTTGTGGCAATCTTGATGGCACCCGGCAGTGAGTTCCACAGCCGTACAGAACTGGGATAAAAAGAATGTAAGTGGCTGTCAATATTTGATGCAGGTATGGTATAACATTGACCGCCACTCCTGGTGCTACTTTTATTCAATACTAGCTGTTCCATTGGAATATCAATTACTTTAGCTCTGCCTTTGAAGAAGATGTTAAGTTTGATAAAAGCTATTCTCTCTTCTAAGGGTTTCCATTCTAATCTCCTCATGTTCTTCCTAGTGTTTCCCCTTTTCTCTGATGTGGTTCCCTGTTACGAACCGTGCTGCTCTCTTCTGAATCTTTTCGAGGTTATCAATGTCCTTTAGATGGTAAGGATCCCAAACTGAGCAACCATATTCCAGTACTGGGCTAACCAGTGTTTTGTAGCAGTCGTCTTTAACCTTTTGGGGGCAGTCATTGATATTCCTGTATAAGAAAGCTAAGATGTTATTTGCTTTCTTACATACTAAATTGTAATGTTCTTTCCATTTGAGACGACTATCTATAATCACGCCTAAATATTTTGCAGCATTAGTTTCTTTAAGAATAGTATTATGGATAGAATAATCTGATCTAATTGGTTAGCGTTTGTTACATAATGCGCAACACTTGGCACTTTTGGGGATGAAATTCCATTTTCCAAGTTCTTTCCCACTCTTGTAAAGCGTTTAGATCTTCTTGTAGAATGCGTGTATCATTCTTGCTTCTGATTGTTCTATATACTAAGCTGTCATCTGCAAAAAGCCTTATAGTAGTTCCAGGAGAGAGATTTCTACTTATGTCATTTATATAAATTAAGAAAAACAAGGGCCCCAGAACAGTTCCCTGTGGTACACCTGACAAGACTGGTTTACAATGAGATGTCGACCCTTCCACAACAACTTTCTGCGTTCTCCCAACGAGGAATGATCTAGCCCATTTTAGCAAAGAACCGCCAATGCCGATGTGTTCTAATTTAAGCAGCAGGCCCTCATGGTCAACCTTATCAAAGGCTTTAGAAAAGTCTAATAAAATTGCATCTATTTGCTGTCTGTTGTTAAGACAGTTATTAAAATCATTGAGAGTTGTTATAAGTTGAGTCTCACAACTCCTTCGCTGTCTAAAACCATGCTGGGCGTTATTTAAGAAGTCATATTTGTCAAGATGGTCCATTATGCTACTATATATTATGTGTTCAAGTAGTTTAGCTGATATGGATGTAAGAGATACAGGTCTATAGTTCTCTGCTTTGTTTTGCCACCCTTTTTAATAAGGGAACAATGCTCGCATCTCGCCACTCATCAGGTATTACTCCTGGTCCAGTGAAGCTTGGTAAAGTAGTTGGTATACCTCACTCAATTCATTGGCACATAATTTGAAGAGCTTGCCAGGAACGCCATCGGGACCAGTAGCTTTGTTTTCATTGATGTTGGTCAGTAACTTAAATACTCCTGCTTTGTTTACTTTGATGTTTTGCATTTCAGGGAGTTTATCATCATCCTTTAGTCTAACGTTAATTAAAGGTTTGGGATTTGAGAAAACTGAACAAAACTGCTCGTTTAGTAAGTTTGCTTTCCCTTCAGGTCCTGTATTAGGTTATTCTGGTTGTTTCTCAGGTCTGGAATCCCAATGTTGTCCTATCTCTTACTCCTTATGTAAGACCATAATTTCTTGTTTTGATGATCACCTTCTGAAATCATCGAATTAACATAATTGGAGTGAGCAAGCCTACATTCTCTCTGACACCTTCTCTTAATATGTTTATACCTAACCAGTAATCTTTCTGAGTTAGGATGTAGTTTCAATTTCTTAAAGAAACGATGTTTCCTTCTCAACAAACGTTTAGTTTTTGTAGTAATCCATGGCTGGTGGTTCTTGCTTGAAGTTATTTTAGTAGGTATGTTGTCATCCATAATAAATTCCAAGTTAGTTTTTATACACTTCCAAAGGTCACTGACATTATCTTTAACACTATGGGACCTCAAAAAAAAGACGACTGAAATCATGAGTATCCCTGCGCAATTTTGGTAAATCTGCTTGGTTCCAGAGTCTGATGGTACGTTTAGGGGTTTTCTTCGAAAGGGTTGAAAGCTGCTCTCTAAGAGAATTATGTCATGATCACCCAGGCCTGCAATTAATTCCTGATTGCCTAAAGCGCCTGGACAATTAGTAAAAAATAAATCCAGGAATGCCTTACCACGAGTTGGTGCTTCAACTGACTGCACTAATCCAAGGTCTTTGGTAGTATCAAAAAACTGAGTATTAATATTTTTACTGTATTGATTACCAAGTATGGCATCTTCACCCCAATCAATATCTGGTAAGTTAAAGTCTCCACCAATCCATAATATTGCCTTCCTATTGGTCAAAACAATGTTAGAAATGTCTCTGCAGATAGACGAACATACATTTTCATCTGAGTCTGGAGGTCTGTAAACTGATCCAACAATGACAGGTCTCTTATTCTTAAAATTAATCCTACAAAATAAACTTTAACTATTTTTGCCTTGATATAAAAACTCACTAGCTAAGTTCTTCCTAATGGCAATCAAGACTCCCCCACCTCTTTTTCCAATTCTGTCCTTTCTATAAATATCAAAATCCTCCATTAGAAGTTCACTGCTGGATGTTCCAGTTTCTAGCCAAGTTTCTGTTCCAATTACAACATCAATGTTTTTTTCGGTGACTAAATTACTGAGTTCTTCCTTTTTCTTGATAAGAGATTGAAATTTACGACTATGCATTTAAGTTTATCTTTTTCTCTTAATGATTTGGGGTTCAGTTGCACTTTATGATTTGGGATTTTATCAGTTTTAGAATCAGGGGTGGATGCAAACTTAGGACAAAATTTCAAGTTTTTCTTTTGGGGATGGGTCTGGTGAGATAGGGTCAAAACGGTTGCTTTCTGAGCTGCAGTCTTCAATAGAATCTTCAAAAAGTCTCGAACTAAAGTTTGGAAGCCCGCAGGTAAAACAAGTCCAAGATATATCACTATTGCATAATGCTTCATAAACTGCTGAATTCATTAACATACATTTAGTGTGATACCATGTATTGCAGACGTCACAGGCAACTGCTTTATGTTTCCATGTGACTCTCAAATTGCAAACTCCGCATGGATATTTTACTTTGGTGGACGGACCAGGATTGAGTTCAATGTCTCCCGATAGCAGGATAAGGCTTAAAAGCCATGATTTAACTCCTCTATGTCTAACTCTTTTATTCAAACAATTCCTTATCACTGTACTATTTCTGATGTTAATTGAAATCAGGGGTTCAAATCTGGGCCTAGTAATAGACGTGAGAACAGTACTCGGCACAGGTGCACACAGGAGACTAACATGGTTCAGGTTGCACAAAGTTTTAAACCTGCAAAAATAGAACTAAAGGCGTCTACGTCTACATCTAAAATTTCAAATTAAACTGAGTGCTAGGGATATTGTTGTTCCTGTCACATGTGAAAACAGCAAGGCAAAATAGAAAACTTTTAACGAAGCCGAGTGTCACGGGTTTGTTACGAGGCCTATGACGATTGGCCCACCTAGGGTAGTAGAATTATTCATTTATTTATTGTCGTCGTTGTTGTCGTATATCCGTCCTTTAATGTGGCTTATGGCGTGGTTGCACCTTTGGTGTAGTTCAGCTCAGGTTAGGTTTGCTTTCTCTCTCTCTCTCTCTCTCTCTCTCTCTCTCTCTCTCTCTCTCTCCTCCTCTCTAATTCCATGCCCGTGCAATTCATCCTGCAGGTTCACGGGTGGCTGGTACCTTTCTCTCGAACCTGCTGTCTATCGGCCTCTCGCCTGTCTTTTCACCTGCCGCACGTGCAAGATTCCTCTTAGGCTTGAGGTATCCTCACTGTGACGTAGCGTGGCATGTTGGCCGCCATCGCTTAGGCAGGTTTTCTCTTGACTCGAGCGGAAGATGTCTCTGGGAGCGCCTGCTCCGGTCTTGGTTCTTCACCTTATCGTCGAAGGTACAGTCGGTACCTTCATTTCCTACAGTCGGCCTGTAGGAGAGAGACATCACTTCATCTCTTTTCCGCATCTGCGCTGCTGTCCTCTCGACTGGACAGAGGGCAGAGAGAGTCGCTTGACCACCACTTGGGTCACCCACGGGTAGCTGGTAAGCATCAGTTTCGTGGTTTGTTTGGGGTTTTTTTGTTGTTAGCCGGCTAATTCTTCTCTTTTGCGCAATTCTCTTTTGTTTTCAAAATTATGAAAGAAATATTGTTTGAGACCACTTTTCTAGTTAACTCAATCTTTAACCTGGCCATTCTAAATTATATCCAAAATTCTTTCTCCTTTTTATGCACCTGGCGATGCGGTAGTCGGTTGGGATGGGAAGGAACCTGGTGATTCAGGGTTGGTACTTGCTTGGTCTCGCTCGTCCGCCCCTGTCACATTCGCCGGACTCTTATTCTTCGGCCACCGTCTGTTTGTGTGTGCAAGGAGAACGAGTTTTATGTTCGCGAGCGTGCGTACGCATGATTAGTCGTTTGGATGCGTGGTTGGAGATTTGTGTTATTTTGAAATGTTGCTATAAAATGTGGGGATAATTATGCCATTGAATTATTATTTGCAAATGTGGTGGCAGTTATAAAGCGATGGTTGCTGTGTTGGTTCATTTCTAAGAAGGAAAATGTTAAACGTGAGTGAGAGAAGGATGAAGATAATTCATATTTGTTTTATAGCCTGTTAATTTAATGCAGTCTCTTACCTGCTTCGTATGAGAAGACTTTAACGAACATTCCTGATTTGGTTGGTTTGCTGTGTTATGCTCAGGCCTGTGTTGAGCTGGTGTTGTTGGTGTATATAGTAGACCTCCCTCGCCCATCATGCGAGTGGCTGTTAGGATTTAACAGCATGGGTCAGACTGTACTGACTGCGGGGTTCCAGTACCCGCCTTTCTTCTTTCCTAGCTGTACCTTTTCCCTCCTCCCGGGGGCTTCACCCAGAGCACGCACTGGTTGGGGCCACGCACTGGTTGGGGCCACACACTGGTTGGGACCGCGCACTGGTTGGTAACGCGCACTGGTTGGGGCCACGCACTGGTTGGGGCCACGCACTGGTTGGGGCCGCGCACTGGTTGGGGCCGCGCACTGGTTGGTGCCGCGCACTGGTTGTGCCATGCACTGGTTGGTGCCACGCATGGTTGGTGCCACGCACTGGTTGGGACCACGCACTGGTTGGGGCCACGCACTGGTTGGGACCACGCACTGGTTGAGGCCACGTACTGGTGGAAAAGCCTGTGGACTTGGCTGGACGGTCCTGATCCCCGTCCAGGACCTCCAGCAACAACGCCCCGTCCCCCGGGACGCACTCTCCACCCTTGTTTGTGTGCGTCAAGGGTGTCGGCCTTGAGCGACTCTCTTCGAGAACCGACCCGGTTGGAGCACCTAGTGCGACAGGGTGCTCCCAGTGGACTTTGGGAAGGCAGGGGTGTGGGGGCACTACATGACATGAGAAAGGGATGGGTGCTGGAAATGTTTATTTATAATTGTGTATATGTCAATATGTGTTGAAATGCTTGATTGTGATTGTGCATGTTGTGTATTGAAATGCTTGATTGTGATTGTGCATGTTGTGTGTGTTGGAATGCTTGATTGTGTTTGTGCGTGGTGCGTGTGTTGAAATATTTATTTGTGATTGCGTGTGTTGATGTGAATAAATGGGGTGTTGTATCGTAATCGTTCTTGTGTGGGCTCTTGCGAGGCGTGTGAGGTCGGTCATTCCTTCACTCCCATCTAGACCGATCCTGTCAGGGCAGACCTCCAGGGGTCGGTCGTGACATTTGTGGGGGCTCGTCCGGGATGTGAAGGGCTCTGACTGTCTCTCTCGTTTTGCAGAGTACCTGTTCAGTTCTGTCTGTTTTGTATGTTTAGTCAGTTTGTCGTGTTTGTTTGTGGGTGGTTGGCTGGGTGACTCTAGTGTGAAGGGAGTCTCTTGGTGGCCTGAAGGAACATCCGGTGTGACTGGGGAGTCGAGGTGAGACCAGGGGGAGTTGACCGCGACCAGACCTCCTCCTTCCGCCGGGTGCCTCACGCAGATACGGCCGTAAGTCCTTCCTTTCTGTTGCCGCTCAGTCTGCCATTCCTGTTTTGTAGTTAGTCAGTTTTTTTTTTTGTTTTTTTTTTCCGGGTGGCTATTGAGTACAGGTGGATGTATCGGACGTTAGTGTCACTTTTTCCTCTCTCGGATTCCGTCTGCCAGTTTGTTTGTTTTTCCGGCCAGCCCCACCGCACTGTTGCTCGTGCTGTGGAGCGCGGTGTTGCCAGAGTGGGGGCAGCCGGACATAGTTTTTGTTTTGTTTTTTTTCTGGTGAGCCTCACCGCACTGTTGCTCGTGCTGTGGAGCGCGGTGTTGCCAGAGTGGGAGCAGCCGGAACTTGTCCCCACACACACACACACACACACACACACACACACACACACACACACACATATCTGTTTTCAAGTGGAATTGTCTTTCCCTGTATTTGAGAACCGTAGGATATTGTTGTCATGGCAACGTCCGGTGCTGGTGGTATGGCGACGCGTGCGTCGAAGAAGAAAGGTATTCAAAATGTAGTCCTACTATTAGTACCAGTACTTCGACTACAGTGACTTCACTTATTCCCGTGCTGTAGCCGATAGTCCAGTGAGTACTTTCACTACTTCTTCGCTAGGGGATCTTCCTGCTGAGACCCTGACTGGCACTTCCGCTCGGAGGCGTCAGAGTATAGCGAAGCAACTGTGGGCTTCTGTTGAGTCACAGAAATCAAAACCCTCTTTTCTCCATGCTTCCCCTCGTAAGGAGTATGCCCTGGGAGACTTTCCTCATGGGAAAGTCGAGACCCAAGGGACGGGTTCAAACGGGTCATCCTCCCGTGTCGGGAGTGGTGAATCCCGCCCAGGACATCACCTCCGTCCTGATGTTTCTGGAGCGACAGCGACGAGAGGATGAAGCCCTCCGTGGGGAAGAGGAAACTCGGCGTAGGGAAGAGGCTGTTAGGCAGCAAGCCCTCCGTCGGGAAGAGGAAACTCGGGTAGGGAAGAGGCTTCCAGGCAGGAAGCCCTGCGGAGGAAGAGCTAGATAGGATGGAGGCTCTGCGCAGAGAGGAGACTGACAGACAGGAGATTCTGCGTAGGGAAGAGGCTATTCTGCGTAAGGAAGAGGCTGCCAGACAGGAAGCCCTCCGTCGGGAGGAGTTAGATCAGCGTAGGGAAGAGGCAGCTATGCACATAGAGGAGGCTGCCAGACAGGAGGCTCTACGTAGGGAAGAGATGGAACAACTTCTTTCACGGACTCCCACGTCTGTAACCGGGGGGTTGATCGACAGGCAAGCGATAGAGTTCGAGGCCCAAAATTAAAGCTTCCAGAGTTCAGACCTAGTGAGGACATTGATATGTTCTTAGAGCATTTTGACAAGGTTGCTAGTTCATACCATTTGTCTGAGGAACAAAAGGCCATGCACCTTTTTTCTGGATTATCTGGTGCTGCAAGGGAGTGTATCCTCACTCTAAATGAAGGCGCGTCTTATGCAGACATGCAGTTGGCTCTGCGTAAGCGTTTCCACCTTACCCCAGAGACGTACAGGAGGAAGTTCAGGTCCATGAAGAAGAATAACGATGAGACCTTCGTGCAGTTTGGAGATAGGCTGCGCAAAACGCTAGGGTACTGGCGTCAGTTGGCTAAGCTGGAGCTGGAGGATCTGATTCTCATTGAACAGCTCACCAACACTGTGTCCCCAGAGTTGAGGATCCGTATAGGCGAGACAGCACCTCAGGATTTCGCGGCGGCGATTCATACCGCTGAGGTGTTTGCTGAAGCTCGCAGAGCTTATGGGCATCGCCCAGATACGGACAGGAAGACCCCCACAGGATTTGGTGGCAATAAGGCGCCGACGACTGTTTGCGGGTCGAACAAGGCAGCAGTTCATCGGGGACCTCAGCACCCCGACTGTGTTTTCTTTGTGGTCGTCCTAGCCACATTAGGAAAGATTGTCCTAAAGCCGCCGGTAGTCATGGGGCTAGTCCTTTCCATCGTCCTCGTGCCTCGGCTAACGTGGGTTCCATCCCAGCTTCTGGTGGTACGGAGTGCCCAGTGTTTCTCTCTGTTGTTGGTCTTCCTTGGTCGATACCATCAGGGATTCGGGAGCATCGACGATCTTTGTGGATAAGGATTTGGTTTCCCCTGAGGCTCGGCGAGGCGCCAGTTATGACGTGTGCGGGTTGGAGGCTGGTTTTACCTCCACCCATCCTTCTGTGCTCATTTCTATCTCCACCCCCTACTTCTGTGGCGAAGTATGGGCCATCGCGGTGGAGCGACCTCTGTATTCCCTTCTTATAGGGAATACTATCACCTTTGCGGATGGACGCAGTCAGTCTGTGTCTACGGATCTGCCCGTACAGGCGTGTGTGGGAGTCACCACACGCGCCAAAGCTAAGAAGCAGGAACAGGAATTGCGTCCCGTTCTTCAGCCGATCTCTGACGAGGTCCTTGCGAGTGCCGATCCTGCTTCCATTGTTCGTCTTCAGGCCAGGGACTCGGATGTCCAACGCCTACGACAACTGGTGGATCGTCCTGCTCAGTCTGCCCGACACGCCAAGGTGAGCTTTAAGCTCCACAAGGGGATCCTCTTTAGGGTTTTCACTGAGGCAGATCGTGTGGCCAAGCAGCTTGTCGTTCCCCAAAGCTTGAGAGAATCTGTTCTCCGGCAGGCCCACGATTCCCCCAATGGCAGGTCATATGGGCTCCAAGCGGACTCTCGAGCGGGTTGAGACAGGATTTCTTCTGGCCAGGGATGAATTCTCAGGTTAGGCAGTACTGCCGCAGTTGCGATGTCTGCCAACGGACAACGCCTAAGGGTCGCTTGAAGCGTGTTCCCCTAGGGTCAGTGCCACTGGTTGGGGAGCCATTCAGCAAAGTCGGTGTCGACCTGGTGGGACCCATTAAGCCACCATCCGATCGTGGTCACCGCTAATCTTGGTAGTGGTGGACTACGCGACTCGGTAACCAGAGGCTGTCCCGCCTAGGACTATCGATGCCCCTACGGTTGCTGAAGCTCGCTGGCAGATATGGACGCGCACTGGTGTGCCCAAGAAAAAGTACGGCCGGAAGTTTGTACTGGAGAGCGATCATCATCCTCTCCCGTGCCTGGTCCGGATCCAGCCGTCAGACGTCGACTCATGAGATAGGCAGTGGAACTGCAGAGTCATTTTCGCATTTCAAGGGTTCCAGCAATACGGATGCTGACTATCTTAGCCGAGCGCCCGTAGTCAGCACATTGGAAAATCGGTCAGAGGGACACTTCCCCTCAACCAGGGTTATATCCCCTTTTGATCTCTGTATCAGGTGTAGTGACAGTTTTCACTTCAGTGGTGTTAACGGTAGTGAATCACCACTGGTTCGGATTGTTACTTTCATGGTTGGAAGGTTTGCTTAGTTGTTTGATAAATGTAGTATTATGTATTTCCTGTGTGATTCTATCGTAGACTGTTTGTATTGGATTTATCGTACTCTGTCGATCACAGAGGGTTTGGGTTCGGTCCCATTGTTGTGAATTTGCACATGCGTCAAGGTTAAAAAGGAGCACTGTATCTCAGAGAAACAGATGCTTTTAGAAGGGGGGTTTGTCACGGTTTGTTACGAGGCCTATGACGATTGGCCCACCTAGGGTAGTAGAATTATTCATTTATTTATTGTCGTCGTTGTTGTCGTATATCCGTCCTTTAATGTGGCTTATGGCGTGGTTGCACCTTTGGTGTAGTTCAGCTCAGGTTAGGTTTGCTTTCTCTCTCTCTCTCTCTCTAATTCCACTGCCCGTGCAATTCATCCTGCAGGTTCACGGGTGGCTGGTACCTTTCTCTCGAACCTGCTGTCTATCGGTCTCTCACTGTCTTTTCACCTGCCGCACGTGCAAGATTCCTCTTAGGCTTGAGGTATCCTCACTGTGACGTAGCGTGGCATGTTGGCCGCCATCGCTTAGGCAGGTTTTCTCTTGACTCGAGCGGAAGATGTCTCTGGGAGCGCCTGCTCCGGTCTTGGTTCTTCACCTTATCGTCGAAGGTACAGTCGGTACCTTCATTTCTACAGTCGGCCTGTAGGAGAGAGACATCACTTCATCTCTTTTCCGCATCTGCGCTGCTGTCCTCTCGACTGGACAGAGGGCAGAGAGAGTCGCTTGACCCACCACTTGGGTCACCCACGGGTAGCTGGTAAGCATCAGTTTCGTGGTTTGTTTGGTTTTTTTTTGTTGTTGTTAGCCGGCTAATTCTTCTCTTTTGCGCAATTCTCTTTTGTTTTCAAAATTATGAAAGAAATATTGTTTGAGACCACTTTTCTGGTTAACTCAATCTTTAACCTGGCCATTCTAATTATATCCAAAATTCTTTCTCCTTTTTATGCACCTGGTGATGCGGTAGTCGGTGGGGATGGGAAGGAACCTGGTGATTCAGGGTTGGTACTTGCTTGGTCTCGCTCGTCCGCCCTGTCACATTCGCCGGACTCTTATTCTTCGGCCACCGTCTGTTTGTGTGTGCAAGGAGAACGAGTTTTATGTTCGCGAGCGTGCGTACGCATGATTAGTCGTTTTGGATGCGTGGTTGGAGATTTGTGTTATTTTGAAATGTTGCTATAAAATGTGGGGATAATTATGCCATTGAATTATTATTTGCAAATGTGGTGGCAGTTATAAAGCGATGGTTGCTGTGTTGGTTCATTTCCTAAGAAAGGAAAATGTTAACGTGAGTGAGAGAAGGATGAAGATAATTCATATTTGTTTTATAGCCTGTTAATTTAATGCAGTCTCTTACCTGCTTCGTATGAGAAGACTTTAACGAACATTCCTGATTTGGTTGTTTTGCTGTGTTATGCTCAGGCCTGTGTTGAGCTGGTGTTGTTGGTGTATATAGTAGACCTCCCTCGCCCATCATGCGAGTGGCTGTTAGGATTTAACAGCATGGGTCAGACTGTACTGACTGCGGGGTTCCAGTACCCACCTTTCTTCTTTCCTAGCTGTTACCTTTTCCCTCCTCCCGGGGCTTCACCCAGAGCACGCACTGGTTGGGGCCACGCACTGGTTGGGGCCACGCACTGGTTGGGACCGCGCACTGGTTGGTAACGCGCACTGGTTGGGGCCACGCACTGGTTGGGGCCACGCACTGGTTGGGGCCGCGCATGGTTGGGGCCGCGCACTGGTTGGTGCCGCGCACTGGTTGGTGCCGCGCACTGGTTGGTGCCACGCACTGGTTGGTGACACGCACTGGTTGGGACCACGCACTGGTTGGGGCCACGCACTGGTTGGGACCACGCACTGGTTGAGGCCACGTACTGGGGAAAAGCCTGTGGACTTGGCTGGACGGTCCTGATCCCCGTCCAGGACCTCCAGCAACAACGCCCGTCCCCCGGGACGCGCTCTCCACCCTCTGTTTGTGTGCGTCAAGGGTGTCGGCCTTGAGCGACTCTCTTCGAGAACCGACCCGGTTTGGAGCTCCTAGTGCGACAGGGTGCTCCCAGTGGACTTTGGGAAGGCAGGGGTGTGGGGGCACTACATGACATGAGAAAGGGATGGGTGCTGGAAATGTTTATTTATAATTGTGTATATGTCATATGTGTTGAAATGCTTGATTGTGATTGTGCATGTTGTGTATTGAAATGCTTGATTGTGATTGTGCATGTTGTGTGTGTTGGAATGCTTGATTGTGTTTGTGCGTGGTGCGTGTGTTGAAATATTTATTTGTGATTGCGTGTGTTGATGTGAATAAATGGGGTGTTGTATCGTAATCGTTCTTGTGTGGGCTCTTGCG
>CM031613.1:3899193-3946693 GCA_018398815.1 Conus ventricosus
ATTGAAAAAGTCTGAGACAGACAGAAGGCAATTTTGCCTGAAGTATGGAACCACTTTCCATTTGCACGATGTGTGAGTTATAGACTTGTCACCTTAAAATATAGTTGCCAGATGGTGTTCATCAGCTTTAATCCGATGTTAAACTTAATTGTGCCCGCACCTCGCCAGACTATGTCGCATGCCCGACTGAAGTCTCTGGAGAGGTAGTGAAAGTCCCTCTGACGTTAGGGATATTTTTAACTAAAGGTTAGCTAGTTGAAAAGCTGTTTGATAGTACTTACACTTTTGTGGAATCCTGCCTGGTGTTCACTTATCATGGCATCTGCTTTTACCTGTAATCTATTAGAACAGGTTTGAGCGTCATTTTGCCCGTATGGCGGATCAAACTGATAGCACAGTAGTTCCAGCAGTATCTGCCATTTCCCGTTTTTAAGAATGACGATCAGACACCTACTCCTTGGGCCATTTTCCAGAGGAAAATGCTAGAATCAATGCAATACTACTACAACTACTACCACGAAGAAGAAGAAGAAGAAGAAAGAAGAAGAAGAAGAAGAAGAAGAAGAAGAAGAAGAAGAAGCAATCATATCTCTTTCATCATTGTTACTATATCAATGTCAACACCGTTTTTGGCAATTTTCAGTCCATTTTTATGATGTCTTTCGAGGTGAGAAAGTAGTTGTCTTTGTACTGAATGGTGCTCACTTCTTTGGGCCTGTTTGGTGAAGTCTTTTAGAGTCCTAGTAGTATTCTTTCTGATGTTTGGTACCTGGGGATTTCTCACTTTCTCCACACTGTTGTGCAATCAGGTTTCCCAATACAATCATGAAATAGGGATTGTGTAATTACAAAACTCTGATTAATTAAGTAAATTTGTGGAATGTGTGGAGGTTTGTTTTGTTTTTGTCTTGTGCTGATATCATGAAATTTGTTACACTGTATTAACACCATGAATTTGGCACCGTTTTTCTGTGTTGAGTCGCCATGAAGAGAACTGGCAGAGCAACGGCAAGAAGGCAGGGCAATGAAGCAGGGATTCTATTTTATATCTGTTCAGGGTAATATATATATATATATATATATATATAATATTAGATAGATATATAGATAGATAGATAGATAGATAGATATATATATATATATAATATATATATATATATATATATATATATATATATATATATATATATGGTAATGCTTAATTGTAACTCCCCCCCCCCCCCCCCCCCCCAAAAAAAAGAACCCTAAACAAGTCTACGAAGAAGACAACAGGAAAACAATGGCCGGAGATGTGACACATGTGTGTAGAGACGTTTGGTAACGGCAATGATCATGTGACAGAAGAAAGTGTCAACAATGGTTGAGAGTCCTGGTGGTCAGTCACCATTACTTTGCCTCCCTGCAGATCGCCTGCTACAATCTGATGGCCGATAACCAAATCCACTCTAAAAGTATCACACTATGTTTGCTGCACATGCGTTCACACTTGTGTGTGTTGACTGCGCAGGGTACGTACAAACACCATCGTGGGACGGATCCACCGCCTGTCCGCCATTTATGATGAGCTGTGTCACCTTGACTCCTCCCTCTAACCACGTCATCTTTGTCAATTTTCTTGCTCTAGAAATCGCGGCTCATGACTACCTGATTCATTTTCCTGACCATTGCAAGGCAAAGCTACGATACTGGAAGAAAACGTTTAAGGAACTGAAACAAGAACACGCGCGCAGATATACAGCAGGTCAACCCGCAGATGCATTTCTTTTCCCTGATGACTTTTTTCAAGAAAAACAAAACACGGTCATTCCTCTGTCTTTTCACTTTTCCGCCAGTGAAGAAACCGATCGAACTGGGTTTAAGCTTCGGTACTCCTTTCACTCTGACAACAAGAAGCCCCAACGGCTATCAGAAGTACACGGGAGACGTCAAAGATGGAATTGTTCCACGTCAGTCTGGCCTGGTCTGTGGGAGCACTTTCCGTGTGACCTGGTTCCTCAGTGTGCAGACTCTGAAGACGAGGCTCATTGTCCATACAGGTCGGAGAAATGTGGAGTGAATGAGGTACAGCAAGGTTCTAACTTTCTTTTCAAGTTATTGGCAAACTGAATGAAAATGTGTGTGTGTGTGTTGTGTGTGTGTGTGTGTGTGTGTGTGTGTGTGTGTGTGTGTGTGTGTGTGTGTGTGTGTGTGTGTGTGTGTGTGTGTGTGTGTGTGTGTGTGTGTGCATTCACTTGTTTAAAGTCTCTATAGACGAAAATGTTTTAAACTAAAGAAAAAAGAAAACAGAAGAAACTGCAGTAAACCAACACATTATGATTACCAATTGTCCCTTATTCAGACATAATACCAACATTTCGATTAGACATTACACAACTCAGTCAAAATTCTCCAGTGAATTTCGCAAACAGAACAACCATTTGGGCATGTAACATACCATTTGGATTTGTTTATTAGAAATACGCTTTAAAACGTGGTTTGCAATAAACGACTGAATCTCAAAAACACGTACATTCTGCTTACCCGATTGACTTCAGTCAAGAAACGACAATACACTCTTTCATGCTATTTTCCTGTGATATAGTTATAATATATAAAATAGATACAATAATTCCATTCCATTCAACTCGAACTTATGCTTATGCTAACGAGGTAATCCCATTTTTTCAGATATTTGATTTCTATATTTCGTGTTTAACAGTTTGATAGTATAATGTGGCGTTTAGAACAAGAACCCACTATAAGCAATGTAACTGTTTGATTAATTATTGCTTTCCTATCTATCTGACAATTCTTAAGCAGAACGAAACAAAAATTAAAGTCGATTTCCTACAATGCCACTCTTTCTGACCTTCAGGGGTCATTGCTTCTTTTTATTTTCAGGTAGAAGCTGGCGGCAAGTGTTTTTATATGCTGGACCTAGACGCCGAAGCTGGTTTGATTCTGATAGAGAATGTCGCCAGCTGGGCGGCTTGCTAGCCAGTTTGGAGACGTATCAGAAGTGGAATGCTGTCACAAACCAACATTTTGGTTACAATTTATATTCTTACGTATGGATTGGTTTGCAGTCAGCCCAGCATGCCAAACGAATATCCTTCCAAGATTACATGTAAGCTCTTTCATCCTATTCACACTAATTCCATGTCTATCAGAATTGTTTACATTCCTTTTACTGGTTCTGTATAATAATACCAGTCAACCGATTGCAGACAATGTGCTTATGTGCGATTGCACAGACAGTACAACTGAGATAATAGTGTGTGTGTGTGTGTGTGTGTGTGTGTGTGTGTGTGTGTGTGTGTGTGTGTGTGTGTGTGTGTGTGTGTGTGTGTGTGTGTTCGTTCGTTCTTCTCTTTAACGTCTTTTCACAATGCTGTGATATTAGACGAAAAGAAAAACTCCCGTCTTCCTATCTCTGAACCTCACTACATTTCCTTCAAAAATGAAATCTTAACAAAAATTTACATACTCAAACGATTTGTAAACATTAAATCAATGAGCCAGCTGGGCTCCGTTTTAAGCCTTTAACAACATCCAGCATAAGCAAATCGTTCAATAAAATTTTCTTAAAAGATGAATCTGAAACCGTTGAATCACAAATTGAAGTGGGTAAAAATGATTTCAAATGCTGACAGTGTAGAATAACATGGAAGGTGTTATTTTCTCACCGCAGACGCACTTAACATGACTGTTGAATTTGCATCTGAGAGCATTCATTCTGAATCTGTAGACCAGGGATGACAGTGTTCGGTTTCACACATGAGCTCACCATTGCAGGAATGTATATGTTTGACTTTGAAAATATTCCTCTTTTCAGTGAAATTTACAAAAGAACCTCCTAATAGTTCCTTCACATGATTCCAACAAGTTTTCGTTATTAAGGAATAACTTTCAGATAAAGATAAGGAATTTAACATATACAGAATTTTTAATATTCATTGCATCCTTTTAGCTGTTCTGTCGCCCATTCATTACTAAAATTTTTACAATGTGATGGAACCCAGAGAATGAGATACTAGTTCCGCGCAGTGACAAATGATGGATTGTATGACAAATTTCTGCAATAATATCACCTCTTACTTGTAGATTATAAGACTGTAGCGCGTCTAAACAGATTTAGAATCAACCAAATAATACCTAAACTAGCTAAAGGAAGATCAAGCAGAAAATTCAAACCCATCAAAATAGCAATAAGTTCTGCTGTAAATATTGAAAATGTTTTCCAAGATGGTAAGCCTTTTCTGCTTTTAAGCTGGGATTACAAATGCAGCTCAACATGTCATTATCTTGCTTACAGCATCAGTGTAAATTTTTAGATGGTCCGGGTTAGTGCTAAAAAATATGAGCTTTACAGAAGCAGATAAAGTGGGGCCATCATTTTTTCTTTATATTTGTATAATTAGTGTCGAATAGGCTCATAGTAGTTCCCTTTTTAGGGACTGCAGTGAACAGTACACGAGATGATATATATTTCTTATTGATTCCTGACTCTTGAAAAATGTCATAAGTGAAAGTGCATATTGTTCTTAAGAGGCAACCGACTTTGCTCTTTTGGGAAAATCCGTGTCTGATTTTACGCACACTTCATCATAATTTGAATTTGGAACTGATGTACTCCTTAGGACATATTTAGATGATGAAAGTTTCATATTTTCTTCAAAAGGTAATATACCCATTTCAGCATATGTTTTAATGAAGATGTATATACTGGAACTCCAATGGCAGGTTTATAGGCTTTACTGTTTATACTTTTCATTTTTTAAAGGTATTTTGGGGCAGAGAAGATACCTCTTGGGCATATCTTAACATTGAACGAATAAGTGCTGTTACTAGATGTATAAGAGTGGAAATGTTTTGTCCCCACTGTTGTTTGCTGACAATTTTTAGGAAGTTCGGACTCTTTTTAGCTTTCATCATTACGTGTTGTAAATGCTTTTCCATGACAATTTTGATGTAAGGATTACTCCTAAAAATTTAACAGACTGTGCATAATTGATAACTGACCCTTCTAGATTGAAAAAAGGCAAATCTCTTCGATCGTACCAGAGTCAAAAAACATCATTATGTGATTTCTCTGGAGATAAAGTTAAACCATTTTGAATCATAAAACCATTTATATTATCAAGTTCTCTTTGATACAATTTTTTAGTGTATTTAGCGTCTCATTGGAGTGCGTTTTTTCATAAGTCACTTTCATCCATATGCAGATACCATCAGCATTTTGAACCAATTCAACATGATAAGACACAGATGATGGTAGGTCATGTGTTAAAACATTGAAAAAGTATTGGTGCTACCCCTGATCCTTGCTGAATTCCCATATGAAGTGGTTTTAATTTTGAGTAAGTGTGGCCCTATTTTGGTCTGAATTGATCTGTCCTCTAGAAAAAGTCTTGAAATAATCATAACATGCAACCTGATAAGCCAATGGATTTTAATTTATAAAGTAGTCTATTGTGCCATACTTGATCGTACGCTTTTTTGATATCAAAGAAAGTAGCCAGTACATTTTTTCTTCTTGCAAACTGATGTTTAATTTCGGTTGTTAATTTGGTAAGGTGATCGATGGTTGATCTGCCCTTACGAAAACCTACTTGATGTATTGGTATATTGTTCTTTTGGCAGTAGTGTAGGAGACGATTTAAAATTATTTTTTTCCATCAGTTTCCCCGTATGTGACGTCAGAGCAATAGGCCGATAACTGCTTATGTCTGATTTTGGTTTATGGGAAAATAATAGATTGTTTCCATATTAATGGAATATTTCCAGACGACCAACATCTTTGTATGAATTGGTGAAGAAAGTTAACAAAATTAGCAGGTAAATGTTTGATTAATTTTATTTGATATTCCATCAGGGCCTACTGAAGTTCTTTTATTTCCATTGGAGAAAATGACATCTTTTCATTTCTTTTAAGGTGATTGGGGCATTGATTAAAATGGCTGTTATCTTCTAATGGATCATTGTATTTTTCACTGGAAGATTCTTTCTCTCGAAAAAACTCTATTCCTTTTCTGACAAGCCTCTTTGCAGCTCGTCATTGCAAACATTTCTGAGAAAGCTTCGGCCTTTTGTGAGTTAGAAGGAAATTCTTCATTTTTTATATGCACTGGATATTCTTGTAGGCATACTCCATTTTTCATATCCTTCACTTTTTTCCAAACCTTCTGAAGATCTGCATGATCATAAACTTCGTTTTTACAAAAATTTAGCCAATACTGCCGTTTGGCCTGTTCGTTTACTCTATTGCTATATATTTTTGCCTTCTTCATATTTTTGTGTTTTTCTTCATTCTTTTTGTCTTTGAGATATTCATTAAAGGCTTCTTTCTTCAATTGTTTAGCCTTCTGCGCAAGCATTGTTCCACCAAAATTTCCTGAATATTTATTATCTTTCATTTGATTGCACTTCAGTATCGAAGAATCAGCAGCGTACAAAATTATCTCAGTAAATTTTGCATAAAACTATCTATATTATCCGACTGAAGTTCTTCAATGTTATGCATTGACAACAAACTTTCAAATTTGTCCCAATCCGCATTTCTGTAATTATATTTAGGGATTTTATCTTTTTCTGAATCCTGACTTACTGGTTTGTCATTTAAACTAATAACACGGGAAGATGGTCACTTTCCCAATGTGTCCTTGACAGTATCCATTTCAGTTGCATGCAAAAGCTGGTGATATAAGTGACAAATCGATGGCAGATGGTTTATGTTTCGATATATCTGGGATTCTAGTTACACTCCCATTATTGAGTAGATATAAAGCGAATTAATAACATTTTCGACGAAACGGTTATTGATAGACCTGTCAACAGTGCATTCTTGTCCCAAAAGGGAGAATGAGCATTAAAATCGCCCACTATCAACCAAATTTCTCTTTCTGATCCTGAATCGAGCGTAGCCACTCCGTGTTCTGTTCGTCTGGACCAGATGGCAGATACACAGAAAACTATATTCAAAATCAGCGATTCATTAAATTTTACTCTGACTGCACAGGCATTACTGTTTCTTAGTATCTGTTGGAAAGGGCGGTACAATTTGCCTGCAATCCAGAACATCTTTGATATAAATAGCTGTGTTGATTTTTCCTTTGTCATCCTCAGATTGGTAGATTGGAAGATAAAAGTAGCCCTTAAGGATTGGGAGTTTCTTAGTAAATACATTTAGAGATTGTAAAGCTAAAACATGGTACTTATTTGATGAAAGATGCTGCACAAGGTTGTCCAGATTTGTGGAAATTGATCTACAATTCCAGTGCATTATTTGAATATTAGATTGCCTTTCCATTTCTTCGGCATTTTTTCCCTCCTGATTAACGGTGTGTTGTCTCAACAGCCTTGCGATTAAGAATGAACTCAGTGAGATAAATAAGAAATAGCTAACAAAACCAGCAACAACAACAACAAAAGATAGTTGTGATAAGATAACATAAAAAACAACAAAAATGCACAATTTCACAAAAAATTGACAACAGACTATAGATCTATATAAAATGCTTTGACAAAGAAAAACAGAAATATGCGAATTACAGTCACTCAAGATGGGGGTAAACAGTGATCTTGACTGTGATTTCCGCAGAAACTAAATCAACAGGTCTCTTTGTCTTGGTTTAATACCACTGTGTACTCAACACGTTCGAACATGTTGAACCAAGGGTCTCTGTATCCAGGGAGGGGCTGGGTGTCCTCTGTAAGGTTGATATTTTCCGGCCCGTCGCTGGTTAGACAAACTCACTGTCTTCCTCGGCTTCTACCAGAAGAATTTTCGAACGTGCCTTCAACATTTCTTGCAGAACACTTGACCCTCTAGGTGTAGGATGGAGGGTTTTCTCTGAGTGCCAGTTGTTGGTTGGAAGGTTGCTATGAGAAACAAAAGACACATTCTTGATTCCAAACAGATCTGAGGTTGTTAGAGCATTAAAAACCTCTCGCTTAATTTCCAGTTGGGATCTTTGACAGGAGCAACTTTTACTAATCACAACCTTCACTTTGGAATGGCTGGTGGCAAAGTCTTTGATAATGGAAGTAAACTCTTTGCCGACGTGTCTTGGGTCTTTTTTCTGTAGTCGTTAATCCCACAGTGGATAACTACTGCATTGGTGGTTTTTCGTCAGTATAAAGATTTGACTGAGCGCCAAAGTAAGGCCTTCTGATGTGAATACTCGGCTTTGTCTGGCCTCAAAACCATAAGAAAGGCCCAGTCTGTTCCATTCACTCCTTTTAACACAGAATCATGAAGAATTACGACGTTCGGGAAGTCTTGTTTCTGTTCTTGTTTGGAACTGACGGAGTTCTGTGTTTTGTACTCCCAGTTCTTAAAGAACAGGGAGTACTTTAGAATGGGAACGAAGAAATGATCTGTTGTGTGTGTGTGTGTGTGTGTGTGTGTGTGTGTGTGTGTGTGTGTGTGTGTGTGTGTGTCCGTGGTCAGAATGTGTTCCACTCGCTCCAGACAAAACTACTGGGTCGATCTTTCTGAAAATTTGTAGGTTTGTTCATTATGGTCAAGGATGATGCACGACGTTTTAGTTTACCGTTACAGCCGTTACTAACGGCTGTAACGGCCTGTAACGCTTTTTCTTTTTTATGGAATATCTCAGAAAGTACTTGGCCGATCTTCTGAAAATTTGTAGGTATGTCCATTATGGGTCACGAATAATACCCGATATTTTAGTTCACCGTTATAACCGTTACTAACGGCTGTAACGGCCTGTAACGTTTTTCTTCTTTATGGAATATCTCAGAAAGTACTTGGTCAAACCTTTATGAAAATTAGCAGTATGTTCATTATGGGTCGCGGATGATGCCTGATGTTTTAGTTTGCCCCATTGTAGCCGTTACAAAAGGGTTGTAACGGCCTGTAACGGTTTTTCTTTGGATATCTCAGAAAGTACTTGGCCAATTTATAAGCGGTTTGGATGATCTTGTGACAAATCGGAGCCTCTGTCCATATGTAAGTGATGTAATGCTGAAAAGGGATTAAACAACCGTTAAAAACCGTTATTCTGCCGTTATTTCTTATATATAGGTGGATTTTAATGAAATTTTGGGTATATAGAAAGGTTATCACATACAAATGGCACTTCTATATAGTGTTCCAAAATTTGACCGTTAAAAACCGTTATTCTTGACATACTGTCCGATTTGGATGAAATTTGATATGTGCACGGCTTTAGCCCAGTGAGGACTAAAATACCGGTTTCAAAAGTGCATATGGGTTATATAACCGTTAAACCATTATTTTGCCGTTATTTTTTATATATTGGTGGGTTTTAATGAAATTTTGTATATAGAAAGGTATCACACACAAATGGCACTTCCATGCAGTGTTTCAAAATCTGACCGTTAAAAACTGTTATTCTTGACATATTGTCCGATTTGGATGAAATTTGGTATGTACACAGGCTTTAGCCCTGTGAGGACTAAAAAAACCGGTTTCAAAAGTGCGTATCGGTTATATAACCGATAAACCGTTATTTTGCCGTTACTTTTTATATATTGGTGGATTTTTATGCAATTTTGTATATAGAAAGGTCATCACACACAAATGGCACTTCCATGCAGTTTTCAAAATCTGACCGTTAAAAACCGTTATGCTTGACATATTGTCCGATTTTGGATGAAATTTGGTATGTACACAGGCTTTTTAGCCCAGTGAGGACTAAAATACCAGTTTCAAAAGTGTACATCGATCGTTAAATAATCGTTAAAACCGTTATTTTGCCTTTATTTCTTATCCCCCAAAGCACGTGGCCGATTTATAAGCGGTTTGGAAAACTGGAGTACGTTTATATGCTTCGCATCTTGTTCCTGTTTGATCTTTTTTCGTCATGAAATTCTGACGTCATTTTCTGGGTTCTCGGCTTCCTTCTTTTCTTTTGATTTTTTAATTGCTTTCACCCTCCTATTCTCTGCGCTGATGGTGATTTTTTCTTGGGTGTGATGCAGCAGGTAGGCATGATTTTGCAACGTCAGCATATGACTGAAGAGTATGAGAGGTCAGATTGTCTGTTTGGGTATGGCTGTCTGTTTTTATGTGGAAACGTTAGATCTGACCCATGGATAATCTTGAAGAATAGTATACGAAATTCTGGGGCTAAATCTTGAAGAATAGCTCGGCTGCGGTCATTTCGGGATTTTGGTCATTTCGGGATATTTTGTGCAGTTGGTAATCTTGAAGAATAGTATACAAAATTCTGGGGCTAAAATCTTGAAGAATAGTATAACGAAATTCTGGGGCTATTTGCACGAACTTTTTCGGGTATTTTCGGTAACTGCTCGATGGAAAGAGATACGTCCTCACCTGCTCACTTTGACCACTCCTTCCCCCCAAACATGCACAAAATATCCCGTGCGTGCGTCCGTGCGTGCGTGCGTGCGAGTGTGTGTTGTGTGTGTTGTGTGTGTGTGTGTGGTGTGTGTGTGTGTGTGTGTGTGTGTTTACAAAACAGCATAGATGAGAGGATTGCTCCCTGCAAAGTGTATACAAACCAGGCGATTTCTGAGGTGAGCGGATTTTTTTTGCCTCAGTTTTTTTAAAGCCCATACAGCAATGCAGAACGTCGTAAGTGATGGGTCAGCGCCTTCCTAGGCAATCGCCTCAGTTTCAATTTGCATTGTCCACACATTTTTCACACGCTTCCTCCTGAACCGCCTCATTTCTCGGCGTTTTGCATTACGCCTCATTTACATTATCTTACAGCATGTGTGTGTATACAAAACAAAACAACTTGATTGTGCTGCACAGACCTATAACGATCCCCCGAAACTGAAAGAAGTTTGATTCCAGTCTTCGTATTTATGTAAATCATTTTTTCTGTCAGCATCATTTCACGGCGTTTTGCATTCTGCCCCATTTGTATCCTTTTACAGGCTGTTGTGTGTGTTGTGTTGTGTGTGTGTGTGTGTGTGTGTGTGTGTGCGTGTGTGGTGTGTGTGTGTGTGTGGTGCGTGGTGTGGTTGTGTGTGCGCGCGCGCGCGCGCGCGCGTGTGTGTGTGTGTGTGTGTGTGTGTGTGGTGTGTGTGTGTGTGTGTGGTGTGTGTGTGTGTGAAAACGCTATGTATTATGCAAAAAAATCGTCCAATCGTTTTCGATAGTGTGTTGTCAGTGATACAAAATGAACTGTTTTCGAGATAGGTACAGAAATACCTGAAATGGATGAGTGATTCGGTGCCTAATTATTTAAGGCTGCACTCTGCAAAACATAAATTCCATTGTGGAAAGCTGTATCGCCCCTCTGCAACGATGCCATACAAAATCTATTTTGCCAGATGTAACACCCCAGTACGCTCATCCTTCTTATGCGAACGCTACTCGCCTTCAAATCATGAGCACAACAGCAGGGATCTCGTACTTCCGACGATTACAACCACACCGAATCTTCCCCTTGTAATCTGCCCCAAGCTACACTTGGTCCACGACATGCTGGCCTGTGGCACGGAAAGTCTCTGTAGGGAGGTGGGCAGCTCTTGGAATGGTATGACGGCGAGTGCAAACTGACGCTGAAACTGACGCAACCATATTTCTACTGTGGCACACGCGGAGACTATTTGTCATACAGTCTACTGTGCGATCATCGCAGCGATTGTAAAGATGGGAGTGATGAAGACTTTTGCGTTCACCCCCTTGTAAGGAAAACACTTTGAACGTGGAAAAGGACAGGTCGGTATCGTGGAGTTTTATTCATAGACACTAAGACCCCAGGAAATGCTCGTTTTGTGGCACTGACAACGATACAGCATGGCTTATGGCAAATCAATGGACAGTATATTATTTGTGTGCACTAACTGACAATGTACCATCATTGCTATTATAAATCAGCAAGAAAAGCCATTCTCTGTGACTCGCATGTGGGACTGAATACAGCTCAAGTGAGGAAAAAAAATTGAACAAAGATAAAAAAAAATTTAAAAAGTAAATAAAGCTGATGCTGACAGCTACCATTTCGTCCAAGCAGAAAGCCTCATTTGACAGCCGCTTTGCACAAGTGGCTTGACTTTGACTTACCACATTGAAATGGTTTGACTTACCACATTGAAATGACTTTGACTTACCACATTGAAATGAGTTTGACTGTACCACATTCAAATGAGTTTGACTTACCACATTAAAGTGAGTTTGACTTACCACATTGAAATGAGTTTGACTTACCACATTGAAATGAGTTTGACTTACCACATTAAAATGACTTTGACTTACCACATTGAAATGAGTTTGACTTACCACATTGAATGACTTTGACTTACCACATTGAAATGACTTTGACTTACCACATTGAAATGAGCTTGACTTACCACATTGGAATGACTTTGACTTACCACACTGAAATGACTGACTCACCACATTGAAATGACTTTGACTTACCACATTGAAATGAGTTTGTATCACATTGAAATGAGTTTGACTTACCACGCTCAAATGAGTTTTGACTGTACCACAGTGGGAAAGAGTTTTCACTGTACCACATTAAAATGACTTTGACTGTACCACAGTTGAATGAGTTGTGACTGTACCACATTGAAATGACTTTGACTGTACCACATTGAAATGACTTTGACTGTACCACAGTGGAATGAGATTGACCGTACCACATTGAAATGACTTTGACTTACCACATTGAAATGACTTTGACTGTACCACATTGAAATGACTTTGACTGTACCACAGTGGAATGAGTTTGACTGTACCACAGTGGAATGAGTTTGACTGTACCATAGTGAAATGAGTTTGACTGTACCACATTGAAATGACTTTGACTGTACCACAGTGGAATGAGTGTGACTGTACCACATTGAAATGACTTTGACTGTACCACAGTGGAATGCGTTTGACTGTACCATAGTGAAATGACTTTGACTGTACCACAGTGGAATGAGTTTGACTGTACCACAGTGGAATGACTTTGACTGTACCATAGTGTAATGACTTTGACTGTATCACATTGAAATGACTTTGACTGTACCACAGTGGAATGAGTTTGACTGTACCACATTGGAATGAGTTTGACTGTACCACAGTGGAATGAGTTTGACTGTACCACATTGGAATGACTTTGACTGTACCACAGTGGAAATGAGTTTGACTGTACCATAGTGAAATGACTTTGACTGTATCACATTGGAATGATTTGACTGTATCACATTGAAATGAGTTTGACTGTACCACAGTGGAATGAGTTTGACTGTACCATAGTGAAATGAGTTTGACTGTATCACATTGAAATGACTTTGACTCACCACATTGAAATGACTTTGACTTACCACATTGAAATGAGTTTGTATCACATTGAAATGAGTTTGACTTACCACGCTCAAATGAGTTTTGACTGTACCACAGTGGAATGAGTTTTCACTGTACCACATTAAAATGACTTTGACTGTACCACAGTTGAATGAGTTGTGACTGTACCACATTGAAATGACTTTGACTGTACCACATTGAAATGACTTTGACTGCACCACAGTGGAATGAGATTGACCGTACCACATTGATATGACTTTGACTTACCACATTGAAATGACTTTGACTTACCACATTGAAATGACTTTGACTGTACCACATTGAAATAACTTTGACTGTACCACGTGGAATGAGTTTGACTGTACCACAGTGGAATGAGTTTGACTGTACCATAGTGAAATGACTTTGACTGTACCACATTGAAATGACTTTGACTGTACCACAGTGGAATGAGTGTGACTGTACCACATTGAAATGACTTTGACTGTACCACAGTGGAATGAGTTTGACTGTGCCATAGTGAAATGACTTTGACTGTATCACATTGAAATGACTTTGACTGTACCACAGTGGAATGACTTTGACTGTATCACATTGAAATGACTTTGACTGTACCACAGTGGAATGAGTTTGACTGTACCACATTGGAATGAGTTTGACTGTACCACAGTGGAATGAGTTTGACTGTACCACATTGGAATGACTTTGACTGTACCACAGTGGAATGAGTTTGACTGTACCATAGTGAAATGACTTTGACTGTATCACATTGGAATGAGTTTGACTGTATCACATTGAAATGAGTTTGATTGTACCACAGTGGAATGCGTTTGACTGTACCATAGTGAAATGAGTTTGACTGTACCACAGTGAAATGAGTTTTGACTGTGCCATAGTGGAATGAGTTTATACTGTACCATAGTGAAATGACTTTGACTGTACCACAGTGGAATGAGTTGACTGTACCACACTGAATGAGTTTTGACTGTACCATAGTGAAATGACTTTGACTGTACCACAGTGGAATGAGTTTGACTGTACCACAGTGGAATGAGTTTTGACTGTACCATAGTGAAATGAGTTTTGACTGTACCACATTGAAATGAGTTTTGACTGTACCATAGTGAAATGAGTTTTCACTGTACCATAGTGAAATGAGTTTTGATTGTACCACATTGAATTGAGTTTTGACTGTACCATAGTGAAATGAGTTTTGACTGTACCACCGTGAAATGAGTTTTGACTGTACCACAGTGAAATGCGTTTTGACTGTACCACATTGAAATGAGTTTTGACTGTACCACAGTGAAATGAGTTTTGACTGTACCATAGTGAAATGAGTTTTGACTGTACCACAGTGACATCAGTTTTGACTGTACCATAGTGAAATGAGTTTTGACTGTACCACAGTGACATCAGTTTTGACTGCACCATAGTGAAATGAGTTTTGACTGTACCATGGTGACATCAGTTTTGACTGTACCATGGTGACATCAGTTTTGACTGTACCATAGTGAAATGGAGTTTGACTGTACCACAGTGAAATGAGTTTTGACTGTACCACAGTGACATCAGTTTTGACTGTACCACAGTGAAATGAGTTTTGACTATACCATAGTGAAATGAGTTTTGACTGTACCACAGTGAAATGAGTTTTGATTGTACCACAGTGACATCAGTTTTGACTGTACCACAGTGAAATGAGTTTGACTGTACCATAGTGAAATGAGTTTTGACTGTACCACAGTGAAATGAGTTTTGACTGTACCACAGCGATATTAGTTTTGACTGTACCACAGTGACATCAGTTTTGACTGTACCCTACTGAAATGAGTTTTGACTGTACCCCAGTGAAATGAGTTTTGACTGTACCCCATGAAATGAGTTTTGATTGTACCACCGTGAAATGAGTTTTGACTTTACTGCAATGAGATCGGTTTTAACCACACAAGAGTGACATAATTTATGTTTTGACTGTATTACAGTGAAATGAGTTTTGACTGTACCACAATGAGATGAGCTTTGACCGTACTACAGTGGAATCTGCTTGACTGTACAACAGTGAAATCTGTTTGACTGAACCACTGTGAAATCAGTTCTGACTGTACCATGGTGAAATCAGTTTTGACTGTACCATGCAAACTCAGTTTTGACTGTACCATAGTGAAATCAGTTTTGACTGTACCATGGTGAAATCGGCTTTGAATGTACCACACAGAAATCAGCTTTGACTGTACCACAGTGAAACTGGTTTAACTGTACCACACAGAAATCAGCTTTGATTGTTTGACAAAGAAGTCAGCTTTGATTTAACCATAGTGAAATCTGTTTTGACTTTATCATAGTGAAATTGGGTTTGACTGTACCAGAATAAGATCAGTTTTGACTGTACAATGGTGAAATCAGGTTTGAATCGACCAGGTGAGACTGAATTTGTCTGTACCGCACAGAAAACAGTTTCATCTATTCCATAGTGAAATCAGTTTGGTAATCAGTTTTGACTGCACCACAGTGAAATCAGATTTGACTTTACCACAGTCAAATCAGTTAAGCTGCTGCCAGTTGCTTCCTCTAGTGTAGGCCTTGTAAGCACAAGGCTGTTGACTGTTTAAAGGTATCACTGTAACAACAAGTTAACCATTGTGTAGTTAAGTACGGTGAAAAATAGTGTCCGTAACACACTGAAAACTAAGTGCCCAGACAATCATATTTTGTGTACCTTTTTTCTGGTTCATCTTCCGTGGCCTTTTTGTTGGCATGACATCCATGCCGCTACTTCCAACATCTGTTGACACCGATATCCTGGCCTCTTGTGTCACAGCCCTGGCATCAGCAATCCACTTAGAGTCAACAATGTCTATTTGTCATGACGTAACCCACCAGAGGAGACACTGACTTGCTGCCTAGTCACTTTGGTGTTGTTCAGGGGTGCGTGTTTCGATCTAACATACTTATGAACCAACGGCTAACCTCCATACAGGCGACAATTGGTTCTTGTGTATTGTCTTCCTCTTGCCCTCCCACTCAATCGTATTGCACTCATGCCACACACCTCGTCATCTTGCTTCTAGTGTATTGTCTTCCTCTTGCCCTCCCACTCAATCGTATTGCACTCATGCCACACACCTAGTCATCTTGCTTCCAGTGTATTGTCTTCCTCTTGCCCTCCCACTCAATCGTATTGCACTCATGCCACACACCTAGTCATCTTGCTTCTAGTGTATTGTCTTCCTCTTGCCCTCCCACTCAATCGTATTGCACTCATGCCACACACCTAGTCATCTTGCTTCTTGTGTATTGTCTTCCTCTTGCCCTCCCACCCAATCGTATTGCACTCATGCCACACACCTTGTCATCTACATGACAAGCCGTCGCAAAAGTTGCTGTCCACATTATATGTCAGACTGCAATGGTCAGTTTCAGTAAAACTAAGACCTAAATAAAAGACTGTTCTTAGATATTTCTAGTCCTAACTCCTATCACTATTAGCATTAATTGTTGCTGTTAAAGGTCTACTTTAGAAATTTTCGATAATTTGTTAAAAACAGGTCTACATGTCATATAACTACAGTATGGTATTCATTTTCAAAAAAAATCGCCGGAAGAATTTAATAGATAAAAAACGACTTTTGCACACCTGTTCAAACCCCGCGCGGTAGACCGAAAACCGTGACGTCACTTGATGGACTGGCCGTCAGCCGCGACCTACACAACAAGCCAACGCCAAGTGAAATCAACACGAGTTGCGATCCCCTACAGCCTAAAAAGTCACGAGGGTGTGGCAGATATTGTGCTGTAGGCCAGTGCAGCAGCTCAGCAGGAGACGGATATTCTTTGCACACATTTCCATCTGATCCAGATACTCGACAGAAGTGGATTCGGTTTGTGCAACCATGCCGGGCAGCTAAAGTTCTTTTCACCACATCAGTTCCAGCTGGACCGCGCAAACGAGCTATTCCGACAATTGCCGAGCCCGTTCGAGTGGATCAAAAACTTCGTCTGCATTGTGCGCGTATACTTTGAAGGCGGAGTGGTAAGCTCGTACAGATGAGTACGATATTCGCACGTTTATTCTGTTCTTATCTATGGACAGATCACACTTGTTAAATTGAATGAACACATTAAGGCTTGAGGAAGGAGAATCTCCGCTCGCCGTCCATGCGTGATCGCATCAAGAAGTCAGTCGGTAGCCTCCCTCGAGACTTCGGTAAAGTCCGTACGCCTTCGGAGTGCTGTGTTCGGGCGTCCAGCTGAACTGAACTGACGTGGTAAAAAGAACTTAGCGTTCAAACTGATAAGGTACAGGCCTTGCAGAAACATCCCCAGAGTCACATTGGCTGTCGCAATCATAGTCACCGCTTTTACATGATAAATTATACACCGAGAGAGATGTGCAAGAACCATCAGAATCGCTTTCTGTCGCCGTCGCTGACCATCATGTGACGTCACATCCAAGAGCAGTTAAGCCATGCCAAGATTTAGTTGATTACCTCCCGTTTTCTTGATTACAGGTGAAAATGCCCACTTTCGCGGATCGATTTCGTGTGATCGGGAGCGAATCGGATGTTTATTTTACCAATTTATCAAACATTTCATATTTCTGCATAAGCTGACCAATTATCGAAAACCTCTAAAGTAGACCTTTAAGTTTTGTTTCCTTGTACACTGACGTCTTTGTCTTTGTATGTCACGACTGAAGTCTGCAGCTCGTTGACTGAGTTCTATAGACACGCTTCTGTCCCCACGACATCCATCACCCCTTTCTGCTGTCTGACTTCCCTTGGCACTCAGTCTGCTACATGTTTCTGATGTCAAAGACATGAGCACTGTCCCATAATAAGTCCTGTTCTCTCTTATCTTACTATTCCCCCTCTGCTTGCTCTATAAGTAATTTTTCATCTTTCGCTGGGTTCCTATTCAGTGTGTGGATTTCAAGAAACAATGTGATGGCTATGACGATTGCCAGACAAAGCTTGATGAGACTAGATGTCCTGAATCGTCAAGTTATGCCTACGACATCCAACCCCCAGCTGTGGTGAACTTCGACAGACCTGGGGTTTTCCGTCACTGCCCTTCCTATCAACACCACTCACTGCCCAGACACTCACTTCCAATGTGCTGACCAGGGTTACTGTCTACCTGTCTACGTCAGATGTAACGGTGTCAACGACTGTCCAGGTCACGAAGATGAAATGTGGTGCAGCCAGTACAGATGTCCAGGTTCTAACCGATGTCGTGGGAAGGACAGAACCTTGTGTGTTCACGTGAATCACCTGTGTGATGGCTGGTACCAATGTCCACAGCATGATGATGAATTGTTGTGCGACATGACTTGTCCTGGGTCCTGTATATGTCATGGTCTGTTATTTACCTGCACTCACACCTTTCACGTCACTTCCTTCCCACAGTTGCGTTACCTGGATGCCAGAGGAAGTCGGATGGTCCAGGCGGACCTGTGGCATAACATTATGCTAATTCATCTGGGTGTTCAGGCCTGTGGATGGACACATTTAACGGACTTTAACTTGACTAATCTTCACAGTCTGGATTTAAGTGATAACTTACTGCACCATGTCAACTTCAGCCAATTGATAGGAATGCGTCAGCTTCGAAAGGTCAGTTTTACAGGAAATCCTATATCAAGTTCACTTCTAGTTGCGCAATTAAAACACCAGCAACGATCATTGATGGTTGTCAATTTGTCACGAGTCCCTGCAAACTTTCTGAACATGACCATCTTGTCAGCTGTTCTACCAGAATTACAAGTTCTGGATTTGTCACACAGTGGAATCAAGTCATTACACGGACAGCAGCTGTTCCAGACTCTTCGAGTGCTAGACTTACGTGAATGCTCTGTGTCTTACTTTACTCCAGACTTCCTGAAGAGTATGGATTTTCTGGAGCGTGTTTTTGCAGATAACTTCAAACTCTGCTGCCCCACTGTTCTGCCAGATAGTTTTCGTGGTGAATGCTTTGCCCAGACAAATGAACTCTCCTCATGTGATGACCTGCTGAGGTCCGATATTTACCGTTTTTTCCTGGTGGTGCTTGCCGTGCTTGCAATCTTGGGCAACCTCAGCTGTTTGGTTTATCGTCTTTGGTCTTCTGCAGGAAAATTCAAGATTGGTTTTACTGTGTTCGTCATCAATCTCTGTATTTCTGATTTTTTAATGGGACTGTACCTAGCTGTTATTGGTTAGCTGACAGGGTGTATGCAGGTGTTTATGTCTGGAATGAGAGTACTTGGAAGGGGAGTGCAATATGCAGTGTAGCAGGGTTTTTATCTTTGTTGTCTTCGGAGGTGTCAGCATTCATTGTCTGCCTCATCACTTTGATCGATTCCTTGTGCTCTGTTTCCCTTTCAGTCAACTCCGGTTTGTAAGCACATCAGCGCATGTAGCTTGTATCACTGTCTGGACACTGGGACTCACACTAGCTTCCATTCCATTACACCCAGCGTTGTCACACTGGAGATTCTACCAACAGACAGGTATCTGTATTCCCCTGCCAATAACTAGAGCTGACTTTGCTGGCCACTACTACTCCTTCAGTGTCATGACGGTCTGCAACTTGGTGCTCTTTGTCCTCATTGGTGTGGGCAATCCCTTATTTACTGGTCGATTCAGTCAAACGCTCTGCCTGAAGACAAACACCACAAATCCGAAAGATAATAGCAGTCGGAGTACAAAGTCCAAGGAACGGTCATCGCCAGGCGTCTTCTGACCTTTGCCCTGTCTGACTTTCTGTGCTGGTTTCCTATCAGTCTGTGTGGTCTGCTGGCGGCCTTTGGTGTGGTCATTTCAGAGAAGGTCAATGTCGCTATGGCTGTTTTTGTATTACCGCTGAATTCAGCGCTTAACCCTTTCATCTACACTTTGAATGTCATGTTGAAAAGCGACAGAGAGCACAAGAAGAACGTTTTCGAAAGTTTTTGCATGCCCATCTTAAAAAAACCTGAACGAGCTCAATAGCATTGAAAGGAATAACCAGACTTGAAGCTTGTAAACATGTAAGGCTTAGATTAGCATTATCTTGTTTGGGATAACACGTGATGGTATTGTCAATGTCATTTTGCCGAAAACAATGCCGAGTACAAGAAAACATTTTTTTTCTTCAAAAAGTGTGCAAAAACATCCAGTGGATCGCCCGTAAATGTGGCTGTGAGTACTGGCTGAAGGTGTGCAAAAGCATCCAGATCTCCACTGACTGTAGCCACATCCTCGCCATGCGTGGAGGCATGAAGAAAGCATTTGGCCCCACCATCATCAAGATCGCTCCTCTAAAATCTACGTCGGTGATGTCATCTCCGTCTGCAACAAACAGATGGAAGATGGGTGGAGCACTACCAGAAGCTGTACTCCAGGGCACTCAGTCACTCACGCAGCATCAAGAACACTACCACCGCCCCCCCCCCCCCCCCCCCCCCCCCCCCCTCCCCTGCCATGAAAGAGCTCTACACCCCACCCACCATTGAGGAACTCAGCAAGGCCATCAACTCGCTAGCCAGTGGTAAAGCCCGGGGTAGCGATGTCATTCTGCCAGAAGTCATTAAAGCTGACAAGGAGAGTTTTCTCCTCAGTCATCTCCATGAGCTTCTGCTGCTGTGTTGGAAGGAAGGGACCGTACTCCAGGATATGCGCAATGCAAACATCAACACACTGTACAAGAACACAGGTAACCGCAGTGACTGCAATAGCTATTGTGGAATATCTTCCTTAACATTGTTGGCAAAGCCTTTACCCACGTCGTCCTCAAAAGACTGTAGCTACTCGTCAAACGAGTGTACCCAGAGGCACTGCACGACTTCAGAGTTGTGAGGTCGACGATCGACATGATATTCTCCATGAGGCAGCTACAAGAGAAGTGCTGCGAGCAGAGATAACCCTTGTTCATCGCCTTCATTGGCCCGATCAAGCGTTCGACCTGGTCAGTAGGTCAGGCCTCTTCACCCTACTACACTGAATTAGTTGTTCCCCCCCCCCCCCCCCCCCCCCCCACAGCTCCTGAAGATGATCACGTCCTTCCATGACAACATGAATGGTACCGTCCAGTGCGACGGCTCCCTTCGGACCCTTCTCAATCAATAATAATAATAATGGATATTTTTTTTTTTTTTTTTTTGGCTGTCCCAACCTCTGCGCCACCTCAGAGGCAGTGCACCCACGCCGCTCATTCCGACACCCCGTCCACAGCCACAGCCCGGTCGGTCCCGCCGCAGCCCCGGCACCGGCAATCCACAGGAGCAGTCAATGGCAAGTCGTCAAGAGGCAACCCACCGGAGGAGACACTGCACTGCTGCCGAGTCACTTCGGTGGTGTTCAGTGGCGCCTGTTCTGATCTAACATACGCAGGACGCCACCTACTAAGCCCCCTACTGACGACAATAATTGCTTAGTCGCGGAACCGGCGTGAGTGAGCTCTCCCTCCGGAGGGCGCCACCACGTCCGTCCAACGACAGCCCCCATGGACTCGCCGATACCGTTGACCCCGACGGAACCAAACCAAGGCCACAGACGTGGAGAGGACATCGAAATTGAGGTCACCATGAGAGCAGGGCATGAAGGGCCACAGAATTTGAGACATCTTTTTTTTAATGCTGATCGATGAGAATGAGGATGATTAAGATGATGCTACGGATTTCCATTTCGGTCTGAGACTACATGACAGGGCTGTACTCTACGCTTCCTTTCATAATATATCCC
Organism: Conus ventricosus; assembly: GCA_018398815.1. Taxonomy (NCBI): domain Eukaryota; kingdom Metazoa; phylum Mollusca; class Gastropoda; order Neogastropoda; family Conidae; genus Conus; species Conus ventricosus. The sequence goes on from CM031613.1 coordinate 3,921,136, forward strand.
GGCGTCAACCAGCCCGAGAGATACAGGCACCTGCAGTGTTGGTCAGGAAATTTGAGCAACACTCTCAGAAACGCATCCATTAAGTGGATGAAAGTCGACTGTGTGGTCCCAGTCTTCCCAACTGAGTCCGCAGCAAACTCAACTCTCGGTAGGAGCCGGTCGGGCAGAAAAACCCACATGACTCTGATGGGATTCGAACCCACGACCTCCCAGCCGGGAGTCCGCGACGCTAACCACTTCGCCACGGCGGCTGGTAATAATGGATATTTATATAGCGCCTATTCTCGACTAGAGACCAAGCTCTAAGCGCTTTACAACCCACACTCGTTTACACAACGGGATGCCTACCTGGGTAGTGCCGATTGAAGAGCTGCCAGCTGGCGCTTCATTCAGTCGTTTCCCGTGTCATCCAGTCAATATCGTTCCATATCGTTCACTCGGTTTCCTTGCTTCCTTCATTCTTTCCATTTCTAACGCAGGTTGCATGCTGTGTGTAACGTGTCATCCATACCAACGGCCAAACTGGCCTTTTCTTCCGAAAGTTGGTGATGGGATTTTACGTGTGTGCAAGATGTTATGCGTGCGCTCACACACGGAACCTCGGTTTATAGTCTCATTCGAAGACTGTATGGAAAATGGAGTCAGAACCTGAACCTCGGTTTATACTCTCATTCGAAGACTGTATGGAAAATGGAGTCAGAACCAATGTTAACTCCGAGGGAAAAATCCCCCTGTACCGAAACGGCCCGGCGGAGATTCGAACCCTCAACCCCAGGATCACCAAGATTACGAGTCCGGCGCTCAACCAACTGAGCTATTCTGGCTCCAATAGCGGTGTCAAACAAGGGTGCACGCTCACTTCGACACTCTTGAGCGTCTTTTCCCCCTGCTGCTGCGCTACGCATTTCGACTGTTGAAGACAGCATCTTCCTCCACACTGGGAGTGACGGAAGCCTCTTCTACCTGGCATACCTCCAAGCAAAGACGAAGGTGATATAAGTCCTCATCAGGGAAATGCTATTCACAGACGACGCCGCCCTCACTGCTCATCGCGCTGCAACGGCTCATCACCTGCTTCATTGATGCCTGCACCGAGCTCGGCCTCACAATCAGCCGAAAGAAGACAAACATCCCAAAACAGTGAGAGAAAAAAAAGGGGTGGGGGAAGGGGGGGGGGGGGGGGGGAAAGAAGAGGACTGAAACCAATCTGTACGGAGTAAAACAGTGCAAAAACACAAGAAAAATGAACAACGTCCCCGTGAAGAGACATCTCCCCACATGCAAAAAAGACAAACAGAAATAAAACATTTCGATGCATGCCCCCTCAAACGCCATACAATCGCGAAAAGAGGAGAGCACGGGTGGGGGGGGGGGGAGACGGGGGGGGAGAAGGGATGGGGTGGGTGGGTGGGAAAGGGCTCAACGGAAGGGGGAAGGAAGGTGGTCAACCACATCAACCACAGAACGCAACCAAAGCTGCATACACCTACACAGCCACAAACTCCTAAACATTAAATAACGAATAACGTTAAAACCTGTAATAACTGGAATAAAAGGTAAACAAGATATAAAACCAATTCACAAATTCACACAGAGTAAAACAGTTGTAAGTACTTAATAGTAATATGCCAAAACGGTGAGGGGGGGAAGGGGGGGGGGTGAGGACATAAAACCAATCTGTATGACGCGAAACAGTGTAAAAACACATAAAACCAAACCGTACAGGGTAAAAGTAAAAAAGAAGATACATAAAAATACAAGCATAAAAACCAACCAGTACACCATTAAGAGAAATGTCTGCAAGGGGAAGGAGGGGGGGTGGAAAAGATCAACCCGTACAGAAAGGCCAGTACTAGCTCTCTTGACTATTTAAGCCCAGAGGTTTTAATTTGGTTATCCAAAAGTTTTCTCTTGTTAATCAGGAATTAAGATTTTCACTATGCGCCCTTTCAATAATAACACATTTAAGATTGGAAAGGGAATGGCCAGGTGAGTTCGAATGTTTAGCTACAAGCGTTCCTTTGTTTTTTCTGATATTAGACCTATGGAGATAAAATCTGATTTTCAAAGTGTTCTTAGTTTCGCCAATATATTATGTGTGTTGGCATATGTTGCAAAATAAAAGATATATCACATTTTTGCTCTCACAATCCAGTTGGCGACTGGTCAGAGCAAAGAATTGACGTTATAAATATCTTACGCAATTTCTGACATCATAATGTGTGATGTCATCAACAAGGGAACAAAAAAAAGTGGGGGGGGGGAGGGGGTGCAAGTTGTGTGTGTGTGTGTGTGTGTGTGTGTGTGTGTGTGTGTGTGTGTGTGCGGGCGCGCGTCCGCATACACACACACACACACACACACACACACACACACACACAACTTGCACCCCCTCCCCCCCCCCCCCCCCCCCCCCCCCCCCCGCTTTTTTTTTTGTTCCCTTGTTGATGACATCACACATTATGATGTCAGATATTGCGTAAGATATTTATGACGTCAATTCTTTGCTCTGACCAGTCGCCAAAGATGGACATCACATAGTTGCATTGTTTTTGTCTTTTTTTCTCTTGAAAAAGGCCACGTGGCCGAAAATTAGATGAGTGGTATTGTGATTTTTCTATACTGTTTTCTTCCCTTTGGAGGACTATTGCTTTTGTGTTTAAACTAAAAACAGTTCCCTGTGTGTAAATGGCACAAAATCATTCCTTCTTGGCGGCTTTCAGTAGCAGATGGAAGGAACTACATCAGCTTTAAGAGGAACTGAACACCAAAAAAATTGCATGACCTCTTTGTGTGTTCCATTTCTCATGCATAGTGTCTTTCACATAACGATGAATTTAGGCTTTCAGGTATGTGTAGAGATACATCATATTGACATTTTTTGGTGCAAAGTTCTCATCCATCTCACTGCCTCAAATGTCAGCGTGACCAGCAGTCCAACTGACAACTATGTTGTTACCATCATGGCCAAGACAGGTGTAAAGTTTCTTTTTAGAAAAATGGCTCAAGAGCTCAGAGTGGTAGCGGTTTGGCCTGCAATAGCCACCAGGAGCAGAAAGAGAATCAGGGAACATTAGGAAGTCTTTGTGTTTGGACTGATACACCATGTGGAATGCCAGAACCAGGGCTGTCAATTCAGCAGTGGGAATGAAGCTTTAAGAGTGAATGGGTTTTGAAAATTTTTAAGCACGAGTAGTTGAATTCCAGGCACTGCAAGCTTAGACCCGGAAACGTCAGTACATATATTCTATGAAAGTATGAAAATTATTATCCGGGATTGGCTTAGAAATGTCACGTGCGCCAGAGAAATGAGTGGATTCCTTGCAGAAAGAGATCAAATCGAGATGATTTATAAAGGGTTTTTTTTAAGTACACGATGAATTATTTGACATGTTGACATGTTGAGTAGTTCTAGGCCTCACTGACATTTAAAAAAGAAATATTTATAAAATCATTGCATATGTTGACAACCAAAACACGAAAAGATTCACACAGAGATATCTCTTGCATGTAATCCACTCACATATTTATTACAATAAGTTAAAACTGGCAGACATATTGGTGTCTTAGCATCAAACAATATATTTCTAATTACTAGACTCACTGTACCTCCCCCCCCTCTCTCTCTCTCTCTCTCTCTCTCTCTCTCCTCTCTCTCTCTCTCTCTCTCTCTCTCTCTCACACACACACACACACACACACACACACACACACACACACACACACACACACACACACACACACACACACGCACGCACGCACGCACGCACGCACGCATCCAAAACAGGATGATTACAAAGACTTATTCCATTTACACATTCGTGTTATGATAATTATTGTTGTTCTGGATCTGGATCTGGATTGGTACGTCGCTAACATCCATTTACTGGCATAGGCGGGGGTGCGCAGCGTGATGATATTATCGGCTTCTGGCTTTTGCCAGAGCCGACTTGAAGCTGTCGACTGACTTTTGGTGGACGATGTTATCGTCGAGGTGGTTCCACTCAGTTATTGTCTTTGGGAAGTATGAGTTACGGTACTGATCGGTGTGTGTTTCAGGAACGCAGTAGCACCTATCATTGTTTCGTATGTAGTTCACTGGGTTTTGTGTCAGGTACGTACTGTTGTCTCTGGTGGAGCGGATGCGTCGTCCTGGTTTCTGAGGTGTGATGAAGTCACTCGGGGTGATCGCCGGCACCAGACCCTCAACCACCCTGTAAAAGAATCCTAGACGTAGTTGAAACCGCCGTTCTTGGAGTGTAGTGAGCTCATGTTTTCTCAGCAGACCCGTTATGAAGCCTGGCGTGGTGGAGCGGTAGTCCTTTGCTATGAAGCGCACTGCATTTCTTTGTACACGCTCCAGCATGTTGATCTCTTGCTGCATGTGCGGGTCCCAAATGATTGCTGCATACTCCAGGACAGAGCGTACGAGTGCGAGGTAGGCATTTCTTCGGCAGGAGGTGGGGCTGTGCCTGAGATTCCGCCGGAGAAATCCTAGTGTGCTGTTGGCCTTCTTTGTGATGGAGGTGATGTGTTGAGACCACTTGAGGTTGGTGGCGAATTGGATGCCGAGAAATGGGTTATGAGGGACTTGCTACAGGATGGTATTATTTAGGGAGTAGAAGTAGGAGGAGGTGGAGGATTTTGCAATGCTCATGATGTAACATTTTGAGGCATTGAACCGCATGCCCCATTTGTCTGCCCATGACTCTAGTGACTTGAGGTCCTCTTGTAGAGTGTGGTGGTCATTAAAGTCGTTGATCTCCCTGTAAATGAGGCAGTCATCTTCGAATAGGCGTACTTGGGATTTTACTGCTTCTGGGAGGTCATTTATGTGGCACAGGAATAGGAGGAGGCCGAGCACGGTGCCTCCTGGGACTCCTGAGTCGACAGTTGTGGCGTTGGATGTAGTGCCCTCTACCACCACTTGCATGGTTCTCTCTGTTATGAAGCAGGTAAGCCAGGTGTGGAGGGTGCCGGTGATGCCATAACTGGTCAACTTATGGAGGAGACGGTCGTGGGGTACTGTATCAAAGGCTTTTGAGAAGTCCAAAATAGCCATATCTACTTACTTCCCTTTATCGAAGGACATCAGGAGATCGTTGGTAGTGGTGAGCAATTGGGTCTCGGTGGAAAAACCTGAACGGAAGCCGTGGTTGAGATTTGTGAATATTTTTTGTTGTTCTAGGTGGGACATGACATGGCTGCAGACTCTATGTTCAAGGAGTTTACAACATTGTTTAGCGTTGGTATGACATTTCGCTTGCTATTCATGACATACACCGATGCTGGTGATTGTCGGCTGATGCCATTTGATGATCTTTCGTGAAACAAAATGGTGTGGGTCCACAATCGATCAGTGTCTAGAATGGAAGCGTACTTTGCATCTCTAGGCGAAGTGAAGCGTGGGTTAAACGGAAATTAAGAAACACAAAAGGAAGGCAGCCTCAATTGCCATGGTGGAAACATTTCATGCCCATTCATTCTAAGTTCATACTGTCTGCAGCACCAGTTCCAATATATATATATATATATATATATATATATATATATATATATATATATATATATAGTTTAAAATAGGATTTTAAAATAGAGTAAAAACACCCTACAAACTTGTTTCGAGCAAGTGCTCTCCTCAGGGAATGTATAATCTGGGCCCGCCACCAGTGTTATATAGATTCGTGTGTGGGCGTGTGAGCTCTGCGCATGTGGCACGTGGCCTGTAGATTTTTTCTTTTTTGGGGCGCGTTCAGGGGGGACGTGCCAGGGAATGGTGCAGTGACAAAGAATCCTTAAAACATCATTCCCAAAAGAACATGTACTATCTAAAATATTCAATAAAAACACCGTCAAGCTATCGTACTCGTGTATGCCCAACCTTAAAAACATAATTGATTCTTCCAACAAAACCAAAAACAATACAACCAAAGAGGGTGACGTGGAAATCTTTGTCAATGCACCATTCCCTGGCACGTCCCCCCTGAACGCGCCCCAAAATAGAAAAAATCTACAGGCCACGTGCCACACGCGCAGAGCTCACACGCCCACACACGAATCTATATAACACTGGTGGCGGGCCCAGATTATACATACCCTGAGGAGAACACTTGCTCGAAACAAGTTTGTAGGGTGTTTTTACTCTATTTTAAAATCCTATTTTAAACTGTTATGTCGCTCCCTATTTGGTTGAGCATTTTTAGACTTCTGAGTGGTCTTTTAACTCTAATTTTATATATATATATATATATATATATATATATATATATATATATATATATATATATATATATATATTCAATTATAAACAACGCTTGCTCTTATGTCTTAGATTGAAGAAATAGGGGGAGATAAGCATTCATATCTGCAGTGGCAGTTAATACTGCCTAACTAACAGTATGTGCTCAAGTGGGTGGATGGGAAAAAAAATAAATAAATGTTTCCCAAAATGAGCCTTCAGCAAGCTTATAATCTCCAATAGGGAGGAAACTCACTAACACCTAACTCCTGGTCATATACCGATATTTCGAAACCTGGTTGTTTCTCCTCAGTGACCGCGGAAAGTGGTAATTTGACTCCTCTGCCTTTTCGGTTTTAAGAAGAATGCTATCCCAGAAAAGGCTGGTGTGAAATACCGTAGTATGTTTGTTGAGTTTTCAAAAAACCAACCAAAGGAGCCACCTAAGAAGCAAAAGAAAATCATGAAAGAACAAAACAAGCTACATTTTCTTGTGAAAAGTAGAAAATATAAAAAGATAACCTCTTAAGACACAAAAGTCGGACTATTCATGCTATCCAACATCCAAAAACAACTCGGAAAACAGGTCGGTTTGTACAGAGATGACGGCCTTGCTGCATTAAACAATAATCCAAGGACTATTGAAAACAAGAAAAAAGAATTATGTATAATCTTCAAAAACCACAACTTAAAAATCACAATAGAAGCAAACAAAAAAGTAGTGAATTACCTAGACATAACATTAGACCTCAATGATCATGTGTACAAACCATACAAAAAACCCAACGACATACCAATCTACGTAAATATCAAAAGCAACCACCCACCATCTATACTAAAAACAATACCCAATGGTATAAACAAGAGACTGTCCAACGTGTCATGCAATGAAAAGGTATTCGATAATGCAGCAACAGAATACCAAGAGGCACTACAAAAAAGTGGTTACAATTACAAACTGCAATACAGCCCAGACAATAACTCAAACAGAAATAAGAAAAACAGGAAAAGGAAGATCATATGGTACAACCCTCCATACGATGGACAAGTAAAAACAAATGTAGGAAAAGAATTCTTCAAAATCTTGGCAACATCATTTCCAAAAGAACACAAACTGTTCAAAATATTCAACAAAAACACCATCAAACTATCATACTCATGTATGCCCAACCTTAAAAACATAATTGACTCATCTAACAAAATGAAAAGCAACACAACAGAGAAGGGTGCCGAAAGGACATCTTGCAACTGCACTAAAAAAAAGAACAGTGCCCCCTAAACAACAAATGTCTTCACAGCAATATTGTATACCAAGCTACGGTATCATCAGAAAATGAAAAAGAAACATATATAGGGATCACTGAAAACCCTTTCAAAACCAGATACGCAAACCATAAACAGTCATTCAAAAAAGAAAAATACAAAAACCAAACAGAGTTAAGTAAATACATCTGGAGACTCAAAGATAAAAAAATAGACTACAGCATATCATGGAAAATCATAAAAAGAGCAACACCATACAACAATATTTCTAAAAAATGCAATTTATGCTCCACAGAAAAATGGTTAATATTATGTAAACCACACCTAGCAACTCTGAATACAAAAGTAGAAATAGTACACAATTGCAGGCACAAATGGAAATCTTTGTTAGCACACTCCACCTGAACAGACCCCAACAAGAACCACAGACCACACGTGCAGCGAATGAAATTAAATCACACATGCAGCAACGGAATCAGGTCCCGCACGCTATAAAAGAACGACAGCGTGCCCCAAAAGAATATCCTGAAGAGAGCAAGAGGCAAGAGGCTCGAGGCTCGAAACAAGCTTGTTGATTTTAGCACTTCATTTTAGAAATATTTTTAACAGATGTTGCTCCCTAGACGGTTGAGCCCTTTTGGATTTTTAAAGGACATTTTTATACTGTTCGTATATATATATATATATATATATATATATATATATATAAACAGTAAACAAGTGGGGTATGTTTTGCTCCCATAAGGAAACCTAACACAGAGTAACTTTTATTCAAGACTGGCACAGCCTTTTAAACTTGAATAAAGTCAGACAAATACATAGACGAACAATCTAATAGTGGGGGAAAAAACAAACGCAGGCCAACAACTGAACTGTCTGGCAAAGATTTGGACTTGAGGGGAGGGGAGAGGAGTTTGAAGATGGAGAAACTGGGAAAATGAAATTTAAAAAAAAAAAAAAAGTTACAGATATGAAAACTCTTCTCTAGCTGCATAAGGGAACCATCGCAATCCCTTTTGAAGGCAGATATATTTGTATTGCCTGCTCCGAGGCCTTTCGCCCGCTGGATCGGGACTCATCAGGGAGACACGGCTGGTTGTGTCTGCGCTCCCGGCGTCAAATAGAGACACACCACAGTCCATAATACTGTGGTGTTCTCACCACCATGGGTGCAAAAAAGAATCCAATAGCACCCCCCAGAGCAGCCAACGAAGAGAAGTAAATGCAACCAATACAAATATATCTGCCTTCAAAAGGGATTGCGATGGTTCCCTTATGCAGCTAGAGAAGAGTTTTCATATCTGTAATAAAGTCCTGGGTGGCGGAAAAAATGGAACGAATGAATTGTATATGGCCTTTTTCTGGGATAGCATTCTTCTTAAAACCGAAAAGGCAGAGGAGTCAAGTTACCACTTTCCGCGGTCACTGAGGAGAAACAATCAGGTTTCGAAATACCGGAGGTATTTAGTGAGTTTCCTCCCTATTGGAGATTGTCTCCCCCTTGGAGACTATAAGCTTGCTGAAGGTTCATTTTGAGAAGCATTTATTATTCCCCATTCACCCACACAAGCACATACTGTTAGTTGGGCAGAAATATCTACCACTGCAGATATGAATCCTTATCTCCCCCTATTTGAATAATTGAATATTTCTTGCAGTCATTGCAACACCAAGCTGCTCTGTAGTCAGCCGTTATGGGGATGTAACCAATCCGTTCTTATGTTGCTTTCACGTTCTAATTGTTTCATTGTCTAATTGATTCACGTCTTCCCAACTCATTTGACTCTTAGCGGTTCGGGCACCTTTATACTTTCTTTTTTTTTCCAAAGAATTCGTTAAAGCATTTTCATGATCATGAACAAGAAATTCACGTTCGAAAATATGTCATAGTGTACAGCAACATGTAAGATGATATTTCAATAACTTCAACTTTTTTTAATTTTTATTAATCTACAAATCTGGTGGAGTGAAATGTTTGCAATTGCTGACCCTACAGCTATAGAAACACACAGAGGGTGGGGCATCCAGTGAAGACAATCGACTTGAAGGAAGCGAGATTGTGAAAGTTTCCGTTTGGAGGAAGTCTTACTGTTGAATGAGAGATCACGAGGAGTGAATAGTGTATTCCAGTTATTGAACCAGATATGAACAGTCGGGTGAAGAATGAAGCTCATGTACTACAGATGATTTTGTTTCAGCAGAGACACTGATCCTGTCATTATCTCATGTTTGCGTATGAGGTAATAGCTGAACAAGGGTCGCTTGATGTCTGAGACGTGTTGAAGCATTTGCTTATTGACTGTGAAGGAAACTGTAGGTTTTTTTTTTTTATATTAGCTAAAGTTATTCTCACACAGTCATCAGCAGTGTCCTCACCCTCACAGAATCTGTATCCAGCGATTCTGACCTCGTGCCACTGGCACTCAAAGAAACTGACAGACCCATCACCAGCCTCCTTGTCCATACTTACACACTCCCGTATTGCGAATTCTCGCTTTCACCTGCACATAGTAGTACTCACAAACTAGACCAAGCCATGACTACTTTCAGAGACGTGAGCGATCAATCACACCGACACCATTCAATGCCTTTCCCTGCCCCAAAGCCAGCTGGAAAACAAGTCCCCTCGCCAAAATCAAACACATATTCACATGCCAACAATTTTGTGCTATTCATCGCAAACTGTTTAGGGGGGGGGGGGGGGGGGGGGGGGGGGGCTAATCTATATTGGTAAAACATCCCCGTACACTTGACACCCGCATTCCAAACAAGCTGACATCCACCATTTCCACTCCGCAGTTCTATCATCCCGTCTATAACGCCATCTGTGTCAAAAGCATGGCTCCTTGGCTGTCACGATGCTCCTTGGCAATCGAAAAGTATGCGGGGATTGTCTTCAGTTGTGACAAGCTCCTAGCATAACATTGTCAGTCTCCAAAATCCGTGTGGCTGCCCACGTGGCGAGGTAATCAAAAACGGTCACACACGTAATGTTCTCATCCCCAGCTGATGCATTTGTACCATAGTGTTCAAGTGCTTCGGCTTTTTGGATGATCCCTGGAGTCTTTTAGCCAGGGTACGACAACAACAACAACAACAACAACAACAGTGACACTTCCGAACACACAACACAAGAATGTGGTGTCATCGCAGGACTAGGTATTCTCTGGGACCGACACCCAGAGATAACCTACCAACTACTGCCCGTATCAGACGGGTGGGTAAGGTGTTCCCAACATTCAAACCTATATGAATGGCCTAAAGTTAACTTGGTTACTAAAAAAAAACCCTTTAATTTCGACTTTCAATGGAAGCAAATTCTTCTCTTCAAATATCTTGACATCAACAAAGACATAGTTGAATAGTATTTTCCAAAGAAAAAGGGGCTAAGGCCTTTTGAAAAGACGCATTACGAAATCACTTCATATCGAATAAAACCAGGGACAGCTTCTGAGTTGTTAGTAGATCTTTTATTTTTAAGTAAAAACATACAAAGAAAGAACAGGCACGAACTTATCAAAAACTTAGAGAGAAAGGAAACACTTGCTGCAGATCAATGTATTTACGACGCAGGAAAGTTTCACACATTCAGTAAATTCGTTCACAAACATAACATCAACCTAAACTATCAGCCATATCTAAGATTAATCGGGACAGTTCAGGCATAATTATATTGGAAAGATAGATATCAAAACAGGTGAAGCTACACACCACACAACCTATGGTTCCTGAATATGTAAAGTTCCTGTCAATGAATAGTGAATGAACACGAGCATTCTACAATACATTATATAAAGACGGAAAGAGACCATACAGTTGAACGAATAGGAAGAGAGCTTTGATAGGAAACAGCGTTCTGAGAGAACGAATGCAAGTCATGAAATGAAGATCAAATGGTTTCAAATACGAGCGACCTATAGAATCCTTGAGTCAATAGTGAGAAAATTAAACCCATAATTGTTCACAAATTCCAGTTTCTGGATATTAAAGGACCACTGCTCCTGTCTTCCAAAATACCTCTCTGCTGTGAACACCATGACCTTTGTTTGATCTGTAGTCGCAGGTAACTTCAAATCACCACAGTATTTCAATATTCAGAAACAATGCTTAAAAACCAACAATACCCTAAACTGTCTACACGTTCAGGATCCGCTTTTGTGGTTGGGAAAAATAATTGCTTTGGATCCGTCTTTTGGATATCTGCCGTAAGTGAAAATAGCATTCATTCATTAATACCATCACATGTTATCCCAAACAAGATAATGCTAATCTAAGCCTTACATGTTTACAAGCTTCAAGTCTGGTTATTCCTTTCAACGCTATTGAGCTCGTTCGGGGTTTTTAAGATGGGGATGTAAAAACTTTCGAAAACGTTCATCTTGTGCTCTCTGTCGCTTTTCCAACATGACATTCAAAGTGTAGATGAAAGGGTTAAGCGCTGAATTCAGCGGTAATACAGAAACAGCCATAGCGACATTGACCTTCTCTGAAATGACCACACCAAAGGCCGCCAGCAGACCACACAGACTGATAGGAAACCAGCACAGAAAGTCAGACAGGGCAATGGTCAGAAGACGCCTGGCAATGACCGTCTCCTTGGACTTTGTACCCCGACTGCTGTTATCGTTCGGATTTGTGGTGTTGTCTTCAGGCAGAGCGTTTGACTGAATCGACCAGTAAATAAGGGATTGCCCCACACCAATGAGGACGAAGAGGACCAAGTTGCAGACCGTCATGACACTGAAGGAGTAGTAGTGGCCAGCAAAGTCAGCTCTAGTTATTGGCAGGGGAATACAGATACCTGTCTGTTGGTAGAATCTCCAGTGTGACAACGCTGGGTGTAATGGAATGGAAGCCAGTGTGAGTCCCAGTGTCCAGACAGTGATACAAGCTACATGTGCTGATGTGCTTACAAACCGGAGTTGACTGAAAGGGAAGCAGAGCACAAGGAATCGATCCAAAGTGATGAGGCAGACGATGAATGCTGACACCTCCGAAGACAACAAAGATAAAACCCCTGCTACACTGCATATTGCACTCCCCTTCCAAGTACTCTCATTCCAGACATAAACACCTGCATACACCCTGTCAGCTAACCCAATAACAGCTAGGTACAGTCCCATTAAAAAATCAGAAATACAGAGATTGATGACGAACACAGTAAAACCAATCTTGAATTTTCCTGCAGAAGACCAAAGACGATAAACCAAACAGCTGAGGTTGCCCAAGATTGCAAGCACGGCAAGCACCGCCAGGAAAAAACGGTAAATATCGGACCTCAGCAGGTCATCACATGAGGAGATTTCATTTGTCTGGGCAAAGCATTCACCACGAAAACTGTCTGGCAGAACAGTGGGGCAGCAGAGTTTGAAGTTATCTGCAAAATCACGCTCCAGAGAATTCATACTCTTCAGGAAGTCTGGAGTAAAGTAAGACACAGAGCATCCACGTAAGACTAGCACTCGAAGAGTCTGGAACAGCTGCTGTCCGTGTAATGACTTGATTCCACTGAGTGACAAATCCAGAACTTGTAATTCTGGTAGAACAGCTGACATGATGGTCATGTTTAGAAAGTTCGCAGGGACTCGTGACAAATTGACAACCATCAATGATCGTTGCTGATGTTTTAATTGCGCAACTAGAAGTGAACTTGATATAGGATTTCCTGTAAAACTGACCTTTCGAAGCTGACGAATTCCTATCAATTGGCTGAAGTTGACATGGTGCAGTAAGTTATCACTTAAATCCAGACTGTGAAGATTAGTCAAGTTAAAGTCCGTTAAATGTGTCCATCCACAGGCCTGAACACCCAGATGAATTAGCATAATGTTATGCCACAGGTCCGCCTGGACCATCCGACTTCCTCTGGCATCCAGGTAACGCAACTGTGGGAAGGAAGTGACGTGAAAGGTGTGAGTGCAGGTAAATGACAGACCATGACATATACAGGACCCAGGACAAGTCATGTCGTACAACAATTCATCATCATGCTGTGGACATTGGTGCCAGCCATCACACAGGTGATTCACGTGAACACACAAGGTTCTGTCCTTCCCACGACATCGGTAGAACCCTGGACATCTGTACTGGCTGCACCACATTTCATCTTCATGACCTGGACAGTCGTTGACACCGTCACATCTGACGTAGACAGGTAGACAGTAACCCTGGTCAGCACATTGGAAGTGAGTGTCTGGGCAGTGAGTGGTGTTGATAGGAAGGGCAGTGACGGAAAACCCTCCAGGTCTGTCGAAGTTCACCACAGCTGGGGGTTGGATGGCGAAGGCATAACTTGACGATTCAGGACATCTAGTCTCATCAAGCTTTGTCTGGCAATCGTCATGGCCATCACATTGTTTCTTGAAATCCACACACTGAATAGGAACAAGCGAAAGATGAAAAATTACTTATAGAGCAAGCAGAGGGGGAATAGTAAGATAAGAGAGAACAAGATTTATTATGGAATAGTGCTTATGTCTTTGACATCAGAAACATGTAGCAGACTGAGTGCCAAGGGAAGTCAGACAGCAGAAAAGGGTGATGGATGTCGTGGGGACAGAAGCGTGTAGATAGAACTCAGTCAACGAGCTGCAGACTTCAGTCGTGACATACAAAGACAAAGACGTCAGTGTACAAGAAAACAAAACTTAATAGCAACAATTAGTGCTGAATAGTGATAAGAGTTAGGACTAGAAATACCTAAGTGCAGTCTTTTATTTAGCTCTTAGTTTTACTGAAAACTGATCATTTTAGTCTGACATATAATGTGGACAGCAACTTTTGCGACGGCTTGTCATGTAGATGACAAGGTGTGTGGCATGAGTGCAATACGATTGAGTGGGAGGGCAAGAGGAAGACAATACACAAGAAGCAAGATGACTAGGTGTGTGGCATGAGTGCAATACGATTGAGTGGGAGGGCAAGAGGAAGACAATACACAAGAAGCAAGATGACTAGGTGTGTGGCATGAGTGCAATACGATTGAGTGGGAGGGCAAGAGGAAGACAATACACAAGAACCAATTGTTGCCTGTAGGGAGGTTAGCCGTTGGTTCATAAGTATGCTGGATCGAAACACGCACCCCTGAACAACACCAAAGTGACTAGGCAGCAAGGCGGTGTCTCCTTTGGTGGGTTACGTCATGACAAATAGACATTGTTGACTCTAAGTGGATTGCTGATGCCAGGGCTGTGACACAAGAGGCCAGGATATCGGTGTCAACAGATGTTGGAAGTAGCGGCATGGATGTCATGCCAACAAAAATGCCACGGAAGATGAACCAGAAAAAAAGTACACAAAATATGATTGTCTGGGCACTTATTTTTCAGTGTATTACGGACACCTATTTTTCACCGTACTAAACTACACAATGGTTAAAATTTTATTAGTCATACCTTTAAACAGTCAACAGCCTTGTGCTTACAAGGCTTACTCTAGAGAGGAAGCCACTGGCAGCAGCTTGACTGATTTGACTGTGGTGCAGTCAAATCTAACTCTGCCTGGTTGTAACCTTTGGGGAATACCCAGCCAGTCCCAAGCCCGGATAAAGGAGGAAGGTTGGGCATGGGGTTAACACCCCCATCCCATAAAAACCAGCTTGTTACAGAAACGCCAACAGCAGGATCTTCTACCCTGGGAGAGGAAGGGTCCTCCTAAAGAGGACGTATGACGCCGTGTAGTGAAAGCCGTGAGTCAACGGAAGCTACAAACCCGACCCCCCTTCTATCGACTAGGACCATCAACGTCGGAACAGTGAATGTGAGGACCATGTATGAGACGGGAAAACATCACAAGTAGCGGCAGAAATGAAAAGCTACCACCTCACTCTGCTTGGAATCAGCGAGACCCGTTGGACACAGCCAGGACAAAAGAGACTGCTCAGCGGAGAGATGTTGCTGTATTCCGGACATGAAGAAGACAACGCTCCACACACAGAAGGTGTAGCACGCATGCTGTCTGGACCTGCTCAGCAAGCTCTGATAGCATGGGAAGCACACGGACCAAGAATCATTGCAACATCCCTCAGAACTAAGAAGAAGATAAAGATAATGTCATCCATTGCTATGCCCCAACCAATGACAGCAATGAAGAAGCAAAAGACCGCTTCTACGACAGACTACAGACGTCATAGCCAACTACCCAGAGAGAGATGTCAACATCCTCATGGGCGATTTCAATGCCAAAATCGGACAAGACAACACCGGGTATTAGGAAGTGATGGGAAGACACGGACTGGGAGAGATAAACGAGAATGGCGAGAGATTTGCAGACTTCTGTGCTATGAACAACCTGGTCATCGGTGGCAGCATTTTCCCGCACAGAAGAGTACACAAGGCCACCTGGGTATCACCAGATCTAGCGACAGAAAATCAAATTGACCACATCTGTATGGCCACGAAATTCAGGAGGTTTTCTACAGGATGTAAGGGTGAGAAGAGGAGCAGACGTTGCATCTGACCACCACCTACTGGTCGCCAGGCTGAAGCTGAAACTGAAGAAGAACTGGATGAAACCAATTATAAGAGGCAGAAGTACAACCTCAGCCTACTGAAAGATCCAACGACTAGAGAAGATTTCAAGCTGTCCCTCACCAACAAATACCAAGTGCCACAAGAACTACTTGAGGATGAATCTGATCTGGAGACCCACTGGCAAAAAGTGAAGGAAACACTCACATCAACATATCAGGAAGTAGTGGGCCCCAAGAGACACCAACAGAAGGAATGGATATCGGCAGACACACTGCGCAAAATACAGGAGAGAAAGCAGAAGAAGGTAGCCGTAAACAACAGCCGAACAAGGGCGCCAAAGGCCAAAGCAGAAGAAGACTACACAAAAGCCAACAGAGAAGTGAAGAATAGCGCAAGAGCAGACAAGCGGAAGTATGTTGACAGCCTGGCGGAAGAAGCAGAGGAAGCAGCAGCCAGTAACAACATGAAGCAGCTGTACGACACCACCAAGAAACTGTCAGGGAAGTACAGCAGACCCGAGCGACCAGTCAAGGACAAGGTAGGAAACACTGTCCAGGGAATGGAGCAACAACTGAGCAGATGGGCAGAGCACTTTGAAGAGCTTCTGAACAGACCCGTCCACCAAATCCCCCTGACATCGATCCAGCAGACAGAGACCTTGACATCAACTGCGAGCAACCAACGCGAGAGGAGATCAGGAAAGCCATCAAGCTACTGAGGAACGGCAAGGCGGCAGGACCAGACAACATCCCTGCAGAAGCACTCAAGGTAGACCTGGAGGCAACCGTAGAGATGCTCTACCCTCTTTTCGTGAAGATTTGGGAAGAAGAAGAGGTACCAGCAGACTGGAAGGAGGGCTACCTCATCAAACTACCAAAGAAAGGAGACCTCAGCAACTGCACAAACTACAGAGGAATCACGCTTCTGTCAGTGCCAGGAAAAGTCTTCAACAGAATCCTTCTGGAGAGAATGAAATGTGCAGTTGACCCCCCTCCTCCGAGACGAGCAGGCCGGCTTCCACCAGAACAGATCATGCATCGACCAGATTGCCACCGTGCGCCTCATCGTTGAGCAGTCTTTAGAGTGGAACTCATCACCGTACATTAACTTCGTCGACTATGAGAAGGCGTTTGACAGCGTTGACCGCGAAACTCTCTGGAAGCTGCTACGCCATTATGGAGTGCCAACTAAACTAGTCACCTTGATTAAGAACCAAAATGGAATGACTTGCCGGGTGGCCCATGGTGGACAGCTCACAGATAGCTTTAGGGTGAGGACTGGAGTCCGACAAGGCTGTCTCCTGTCGCCTTTTCTTTTCCTCCTGGTGATCGACTGGACCATGAAGAGGTCAACAGCACACAGAAGAAATGGAATCCAGTGGACACTATGGGACCAGCTTGATGACTTGGACTTCGCTGACGACCTAGCCCTGCTTTCCTACAGCCACCAACAGATGCAAGACAAGACAACAGAGCTAGAAGCCACCTCCTCACAAGTTGGTCTCAAGATCCATGAGAGCAAGACCAAGATCCTCAAGATCAACACGGAAAGTGAGGACCCAGTCACACTGCATGGAAGCGAGCTGGAAGAAGTGGAGGCCTTTACATATCTGGGCAGCATCATTGACAAGCAGGGTGGCACAGACGCAGACGTCAGAGCAAGAATCGGCAAGGCGAGGGCAGCATGCTTGCAGCTGAAGAACATATGGAGCTCCAAGGTGGTATCGACTCACACGAAGATCAGGCTGTTCAACTCCAACGTCAAGTCAGTGCTACTGTACGGAGCCGAGGCACCACCAGGAAAGTGCAGACTTTCATCAACAGATGCCTGAGAAGAATCCTCCAGATCCACTGGCCCAACACCATCAGCAACTCAGACCTGTTGCAGCGTACCAACCAACTGCCAACCGAAGATGAGATCCGGAGCAGAAGATGGGGATGGATTGGGCACACCCTGAGGAAGCCAGCCAGTAACATCACCAAACAGGCGTTATCATGGAACCCCCAGGGAAAACGGAAAAGAGGACGGCCAAGAAACACCTGACGACGGGACCTTGAGGCAGACAGCAAGAAGATGGGACACACCTGGAAACAACTAGAGAGGGCAGCCCAGGACCGAGGACTCTGGCGGACTGTTGTCGGCGGCCTGTGATTTCACCGTGGTACAAGGAAATTCAATCTCACTCTGGTACATTCAAAGCTGATTTCACCATTCTACAGTCAAAACTGATCTTATTATGGTACAGTCAGACCCAACTTCACTGTGGTACAGTCAAAACAGATTTCACTATGGTACAGTCAAAACAGATTTCACTATGGTACAGTCAAAACAGATTTCACTGTGGTACAGTCAAAGCTGGGTTCTCTGTTGCACAGTCAAAGCTGATTTCTGTGTGGCACAGTCAAACAGATTTCATCGTGGCACAGTCAAAACAGATTTCACTGTTGTACAGTCAAACAGATTTCACTGTTGTACAGTCAAACAGATTTCACTATGGTACAGTCAAAACAGATTTCACTGTGGTACAGTCAAAGCTGGGTTCTCTGTTGCACAGTCAAAGCTGATTTCTGTGTGGCACAGTCAAAACAGATTTCACTGTTGTACAGTCAAGCAGATTTCACTGTTGTACAGTCAAACAGATTTCACTGTAGTACAGTCAAAGCTGATCACATCATGTTACAGTCAAAACTCATTTCACTGTAATACAGTCAAAACTGATGTCACTGTGGTGTGGTCAAAACCCATCTCATTGTGGTAAAGTCAAAATTCATTTCACTGTGGCATCATCAAAACTCAATTCTCTATAGTACAGTCAAAACTCATGTCACCGTGGTACAGTCAAAACTCATTCACTGTAATACAGTCAAAACTGATGTCACTGTGGCGTAATCAAAACCCATCTCATTGTGGTAAAGTCAAAATTCATTCCACTGTGGTACATTCAGAACTCATTTCAATGTGGTACAGTCAAAGTCATTTCAATGTGGTACAGTCAAAGTCATTTCAATGTGCTACAGTCAAAGTCATTTCAATGTGCTACAGTCAAAACTCATTCCACTGTGGTACAGTCAAAGTCATTTCAATGTGGTACAGTCAAACACATTTCAATGTGGTACAGTCAAACTCATTTCAATGTGGTACAGTCAAACACATTTCAATGTGGTACAGTCAAACTCATTTCAATGTGGTAAGTCAAAGTCTTTTCAATATGGAACAAAGTCATTTCAATATGGTACAGTCAAACTCATTTCAATGTGGTAAGTCAAAGTCATTTCAATGTGGTAAGTCAAAGTCATTTCAATGTGGTAGGTCAAACTTATTTAAATGTGGTAAGTCAAACTCATTTCAATGAGGTAAGTCAAACTCATTTCAATGAGGTAAGTCAAACTCATTTCAATGTGGTAAGTCAAAGTCTTTTCAATATGGAACAAAGTGATTTCAATATGGTACAGTCAAACTCATTTCAATGTGGTAAGTCAAACTCATTTCAATGTGGTAAGTCAAACTCATTTCAATGTGGTAAGTCAAACTCATTTCAATGTAATACAAACTCATTTTAAGGTGGTAAGTCAAAGTCATTTCAATGTGGTAAGTCAAAGTCATTTCAATGTTGTAAGTCAAACTCATTTCAATGTGGGCTATGAATGTGTATTTTCGTCAAATAATTCTAGATCAAGAGGAGTAGCCGTTTTGTTCAATAATAATTTTGAATTCAAAATTCTGAAAACTGTAAAAGATACCCATGGCAATTATTTACTTCTTGCATTAAAAACGATTGACCTAGAAATTCTGTTGGTTAATATATATGGACCTAACAAAGACACGCCTGATTTCTTCGATGAAATTAAGAAACAAATTGACGAGATGGGTATCGCTAATATCATAATAGGTGGGGACTGGAATTTGGTATTAAATCCTAACCTAGATTATTACAACTACAAAACAGTGAACAATCCAAAAGCACAAGAAACAGTACTTGAGATGATGAATGATCTCGAACTTGTAGATATTTGGAGAGAATTCAATCCGGAAGTCCTGAAATACACGTGGAGAAGGCCAACCCCCTTACAGCAGAGTCGACTAGATTTTTTCTTGTTAACTGATAGCCTTATCAACAAGATAAAAGACGTAGATATCATTTATGGCTATAGAAGCGACCATTCTCTAATAACGATTCACTTCAACTCCAAAGTGGAAAATAAAAAGAAAACATTTTGGAAGTTTAATTCAGCTTTACTAAAGGACAAAAATTATGTAGAATTAATTAAACAAACAATTGAAAACATAAAACTTCAGTATGCAGTATCCCCATACTCACGGGAAAACATAAACAAGATTCCGATGGACGAAATTCAGTTCACAGTAAGTGATCAACTATTTTTGGATGTTTTAATTATGGAAATAAGAGCAAAAACAGTAACTTTCGGCATAAAGAAAAAGAGAGAACTAAGGGAAAAAGAAAAAAAGTTGGAATCAGAAATACAAACGCTTGAAACAGATTTGCTAACTAACAATAAATCAAGGGAACTTCAAGAGAAAAAAGATGAACTGATACAGTTAAGAAAGGAGAAAATGGAAGGGATCGCCATTCGATCCAAAGCAAGATGGGCATCAGAGGGGGGAAAGATATCTAAGTATTTCTGCAATCTTGAGAAACGTCATTTTGTCAGCAAACAAATGTTAAAATTAGTAACAGACCAAGGAAATATAATAACAGAAACAGACGAAATATTAGATGTAACTAAGACCTATTATGAAAACTTATATAAAGAAAGAAGTACAAAAAAACATAGACATTGGTAGATATGCTGGAAATTTACCAAAACTTGAAGAAGCTGAATCCAAACAACTAGAGGGACAAATAACTAGACAAGAAGCTTCAGAAGCATTGAAAGGAATGCAGAATGACAAGAGCCCTGGTACTGATGGGATGACTGTAAATTTTTTTCAAATTTTCTGGAAAGACATAGGAGACTTTGTTGTTCGATCTTTAAATGAAGGTTTTATAAAAGGAGAGCTGTCCATTACTCAGAGAGAAGGAATCATTATTTGCCTACCAAAAGGAGAAAAGCCAAAAGAATATTTACAAAATTGGAGACCCATATCACTATTAAATGTGTCATATAAAATAGGATCAACATGCATAGCCAATCGAATAAATTACACCCTACATAAATTGATAAAAGAAGATCAGACAGGCTTTATTCCAGGAAGGTATATAGGAGACAATTTAAGAATAATATACGACATCATATATTACTTAGAAAAAAACAACCTTCCAGGTTTATTAGTGTCAATAGACTTTGAGAAAGCGTTCGATTCAATAAATTGGAAATACATGAATAAAGTCCTGAATGTTTTTGGTTTTGGCGATGATATATGTAAATGGATAACCACATTTTATAAAAATATAAAATCATATATCATGGTAAACGGACATGTATCTGGAAGCTTTGAAGTACAGAGAGGATGTCGTCAAGGAGATCCTATTTCACCCTACCTTTTTGTCTTGTGTTCAGAAATTCTAGCTCACAAAATAAGAGAAGATAAAAGTATAAAAGGTATTACAATCCATGACACTACTTTTAAAATAAATCAATTCGCAGATGACACGTCATTTACACTGAACGGAGATAGGGAATCCTATGAAAATCTGTTCAGAACTCTTGAGGAGTTTGAAGAAATTGCAGGACTAAAACTTCATTATGGAAAAACTGTTAATGTGTGGCTAGGTCAAAAGAAATATTCAGAGAACAAATACTTAAAAGAAAAAAATATGAAATGGAATCCCCCCAAATATAAACTCTTAGGTATATGGTTCACGAATGACGTGTCAAAAATGACTGAAATTAATACAGCGGACAAATTGGTAGAAGTGAAAAATCTATTTAAAATTTGGTCCAAACGAATTTGTACACCCCTTGGTAGAATCGCTGTACTTAAGTCTCTCGTACTCTCAAAACTTATTTACTTATGGATTCTCCTCCCAAACCTCCAGAAAAGATAATAACACAGCTACAAAACTTGTGTTTCAAATTTATATGGGATAATAAGCCAGATAAGATTAAAAGAAAATACTCGGTTCATCACACTGAAAATGGTAGCCTAGGTGTTCCTGAAATACGGGTGTTTGTACAGGCCTTAAAAATGACATGGATGAAAAAGATCCTCACAGGAACACCCAAATGGAAAAAAATATTGTTTACGGATTGCCCTGAGATAGAATCATTGGAACAGTGTGGGCCTTCGAGATTCCTTAAGAATAATTGTAACAAATTTTGGAAGGATGTGTTCACAGCTTATGCAAATTTCTGTAAACACGTGTCTGTAAAAGAAGCACAAGAAGTATTAGCAGAACCTTTGTTTGATAACGATAAGTTTAAAATTGATAATAGTACATTTTTCTTTAGAAAATGGACACACAAAAGTATATTCCTAGTAAGAGATGTGGTTGATGAAAAGGGATGCTTTTTAAGTTATAAAGCTTTCAGCGAAAAGTATACTATTAGTGTGAATTATTTAGAACACATGAGTTGTGTTCAGTCAGTTAAAAGCTTCCTTGCTGCAAATAATATCAAAATAAAAGATAGTGAATGCAATGAAAGACCAAATGCACAAAAAATAATAGCAAATGTTAAAAAAGGTTCAAAAATTTTCTATGATGTCTTGCTGGAGCCAATCATTATATATGATATAAATGCTTTTGCAAAGTGGGAGCAAATACTAAATATATATGTGGACTGGGAGAGAACACTAAAACAAATAAAACAAATAAAGGAAATCAGATTAAGGTGGTTTCAAATTAAATTGTGTTATAATATTTTAGTTAACAACAATATTTTGAAGAAAATGAGAATTACAAATTGTGACAAATGCACTTTTTGCAGAAAAGAGAAAGATTCAGCCAGACATTATTTATGGTTCTGTGAGGTTTCACAATGTTTTTGGAGGGACCTGGAGAAGATTTTAAGAGAGAAATGCGAACAATGTTTTCAGTTAAAATTCAACATAGAACTTGTTTTGTTTGGGAATGATGACCAAACAAAAACGGATGACACTTTTGATCGGATTAATCTATTAGCAAAATACTTTATTTACAAATGCAGGATAAATAAGATCAAACCAAATGTAATACACTTTCTGAAAGATTTGAAACACAATTATATAGTTGAGAAATACACCCTTTCAAAAGAAATGAAGCTTGCAGATTTCTTTAAAAAGTGGTACCCTTATCAATGTATTCTTGATGATGTACAGTGATGGATAATTATGTAAGGATGTACGCTTGTATACAAATAGGTCACTCTGAGCTGCTGAGTGCAATTGTTTCATGATGCAAGTCCATGTGTCCCCATGATGTCTTCATATCCTGTGTTGTCTGACCCTATCTTGGCGTTAAAGTCACCCATGACTATTGTGATGTCGTTTGCTCCTCTTCTGTCCAGCACAGCTTGTACTTGCTGGTAGAAATCATCTTTCTTTTCCTCCTCTGCATCATTTGTGGGAGCGTAGCATTGGATGGTGTTCAGCTTGAAGTTCTTCTTCTTGGTGCTAGACTTGGCTGTAATGATGCAGGAGTTGATAAGGTTCCCAGCTGATGAGTGCCCGTTGCGCCTCTGGTGTCAGCATCAGGGCCACGCCTTCTGTATGGGGGCTCCGTCCTCTGTGTGTCCCGAGTACAGCAACAGCTCTCCTGATGAAAGTCTCAGCTGTCCTGTCTGTAGCCACCTTGTCTCACGTAGTCCTAGGACTCCTATCTTGTAGGTCTTCATATCTCTTGCTTTCTGGATGGTTCTGCCCGCTTCGTACATTTTCCTGATGTTCCAAGTGGCTATCCTTGTTGTTTTCCTGGGGGTCAGAAGGGGGGTCGGTCTGCAGCTTCCTCTCGGCTTTCACTGCCTGACGTCATGAGTCTCCAGGATGGAGATCCTTCCTCTCCCAGGTGAATATCTTGGTTTGATGTCAATGCTTCTGTAACTTGCTTTTTTCTAGGAAGGGATGTTAGCCCTACGCAAACCCGTTTTAACCTCTGGGAGAGTTGGTCTGCATTAGTCTGACCTCTACCCTTCGACCTGTCCAGCTTGGGTGGCCCTACCAGGAAGCATACGCTCCCGCTGGCATAGTTCTCTGGGTCGTAGAGATACACAAGCTCCCACACCACGACAAGGAGTAGATCGTGTGGAAGAAAGTAAGTCAGAGCTTTTTCATTAAATACTTATGTTGAATCCAAAGACGATAGGCTGTTTTCATTTTTCAAGTAAGTGGGGGAGGGGGGGAGGGAGGAGGGGGGGGAGGCAGTGGATCTCATTCCAGGGTTTATCACCTAAATACATAAATGAAGACACAAAACATCAATTCTGGAACACAGAATGAACATTATACGTTTACTACGAAAAGTATTCACAGGGAATTTTGCTCTTAGTAAGAAGGGGCGTGGTTGTTTGTTGTTGTTTTTAAATGACCTTTCATGTAAAGACACTTTTATTAAAACGACCTTTGGGATTGAATGGGGAAATATTCAGTCCTTAATAGTAAGCTGATTAGAAAATTTGAAAGGTGTAACAATAAGAGACCGTCTTTACGGGTGTTCCAGTGATTTCTCATTCTGTTGTGGAAGGCCTACCTGTATTTTCAAACCAATTTTCCTTTATTTGGTTTCAAGCAGCCTTGACTGACCGAGTCACACACACACACACACACACACACACACACACACACACACACACACACACACACACACCGATTTTTTTTATGGATGGCTTAATGTAAAAAATAAAAAATAAAAAAAAGCAGATTTATTGCTTATTCAATGTTCCATCTGAAAATAAAATTTTGACTTTGACTTTCACACACGCACACACACACACACACACACACACACACACACACACACACACACACGCACGCACGCACGCACGCACGCACGCACGCACGCACGCACGCACGCACGCACGCACGCACGCACGCACGCACATACGCAGAGAGAGAGAGAGAGAGAGAGAGAGAGAGAGAGAGAGAGAGGTATCACTCACCTCTCCATAGCCCGTTGGATGACATCAGGGGCAGTAACTTCGTCGAGTTAAAAAAATAAGTCTGGAAAGAGAAAACTACTTACCTCCCATTAATCAGGAATCGGTTGAGCTTTCGAGAATGCACGCTTCCCATTTCTTGGGTAACCGTCGAGTCGTTGAGAGTGTACGTATCCCATTAGCTGGCTATTTGTGGAGTTTGCTGTGAAATGTTTGAACTGTGTGAGCATTCTCGTCGAAGCAAAACCAGCTTTGTCTGAAAGGCTGAGGGCCATAAGTAAGGCAAGTCCCTCCCCTTACTCTACTCCTTTTCATCCACTCCCCCCCCCCCCCCCCCCCCCCCCCACACACACACATTCTCTACCCTCACCCCTACCTTTAACGCGTTTGCGTGTTGAAATTGACTTATGGGCAGGAAGTATATTTCTCTACGCCTAATTATCTTTTAAGAACGCCTAATTATCTTTTAAAGAGATTGCAAAGCTTGGATAGTAAGGCCATGAAATTAGCTCTGGGAGTCCCAGTGCACACAAACACTCATAGATGTTATAAAGAAA
>CM031613.1:3959193-4054193 GCA_018398815.1 Conus ventricosus
ATAGCCGTTACGAACGGCCCATAATGGTTTTCTTCTTTTCGGAAAATCTCAGTAAGCACTCGGCCGATCTTTCTGAAAATTTGTAAGTATGTTCATTATAGGTCACAGACGATGGCCGATGTTTACCAGAATAGCCATTACTAACGGTTACACCGGCCCAAGACGGTTTTTCCTCTTTATGGAATATCTCACGCGTATTCAGGATAAACTGGCAGTACGTTTATATGCTTTCGTCTTGTTTTTCTTTATAAGTTCTTACTTTCTTCTTATTTTATATAGCGTGTTACATGTCTTGACTGATACAGCTTAGACAGACTACTACGACGTCAGTCGGCAAAGGTCAAGTGCTATGGACCTTAAACTAACATAAATTCCGTTGAAAAGTTGTTGGGGCTTTTTTTCCTTCCCCCCCCCCCCCCCGTTTCTTTTTTTCCTTGCTGTGTGTGTGCGTGCGTGCGTGCATGCGTGCGTGCGTGAGTGCGTGCGTGCGTGCGTGTGTGTGCGTGTGTGCGTGCGTGTGTGTGTATAGTGTGTGGTTGGATACCACTTTAGCAAATGTCGAATTGAACCGCCTCTCTCCCATCTAACAACCCATTCCTTTCTCAGTTTCGCGGCAGTTTGAGTTCGATACCCCCACCCCCACTCCGGCATCACCTCTTTCTTCCTCCCCTCCCCTCCCCTCGTCCCCCCCCCCCCCCCCCCCCCCCCCCCCCCCCCCCCCCCTCCCCCTTACATCAACGGGGTCATTTGATTCCCCCGATTCCCCCACCCCAACAACCTGATATTGTGGTCCTGAGAGCAGGTTAGGTGGTGGAAGGTCGGAAGGGATGGATGGTGGGAGGAGCCTGTGTCTTTTGTTCGGGTGTCCCATTTTCAGGGTATCCTTACTGTCCCACCTCAACCCCACCCACTCCACAACAGTCATAGCACCCCTATCTGCACAACCCCACCCACTCCACAACAACAGTCATAGCACCCCTATCTGCACCCACCGCCCCCCTCCTTTCTACCCCCTGCCAACAGGATTATTTTAAGTCCAGAGACAGAGAAACAGTGACAGAGACAGAATTCATGTCCATCATTCAACCACCAACGTAGTAGGCCGTGTCTACATTGAAAGCACGTTAAAAAGCCAGAAATATAATAAACCCGAGATCCAAGAGTCAAATCCCAAGTCGATTGACCAACCTGGAGGATTGGTTTAAAGCATGTATCATGATACTAGGTGGAGAGATCAAGAGCCTCGGCCCATGGCCGTCCGGGCTGCGGGTTGAGTGTACTGTTTCTGTTGAAGGGTGTGGCACCTGTTCATTTTCTAACGCACCTTCCACGGCCGCCATCAGCGGCTGGGCCTCACAGACGTAAGAATTCCCAAGCTGTTAGCGTTGGCCAGCATCAAGTGGAGACAGAGGAAACAGGAACATAGAAATGGGGGTGGTAGAAAAAAACTAACAATATGGCTACTTCTTCCAGCCTCTTCTGGGTGTTGGAGAGTTGGATTGCCGATCGTTTCACGCACCAATTGGACAGAACGTCACTACTTTTCAAGCACCAATCAGGGAACATCACTGCTTTTTCTTGCTCCAATCAGGGAGCATCACTGCTTTTTCTTGCTCCAATCAGGGAACATCACTGCTTTTTTTTGCTCCAATCAGGGAGCATCACTGATTTTTCTTGCTCCAATCAGGGAACATCACTGATTTTTCTTGCTCCAATCAGGGAACATCACTGATTTTTCTTGCTCCAATCAGGGAACATCACTGATTTTTCTTGCTCCAATCAGGGAACATCACTGATATTCCTTGCACCAGTCGGAGAAAATCACTCCTTTTCATGCACCAATCAGAGTACATCACTGCTTTTCATGCACCAATCAGAGGACGCTATATATGTCGTCTGTTTTCCCTCGCACGAAACTACAAGAGAACCCACAGACACCTGGTGATCTCTCCGCCAATGTCTTGTCCCACTCGCAACTAGTGTGAGCGAAACTTCCCAGCCTGTTGCTTCTTTGAAACGCATCTCAGGTTCCACTGATTGATGTTATGCCAACAGTCCGTCTTCCCGGGATGTCAGAAGCGTCGGAGTGGGTGGGGAAGGGGGGTTGGTAGGTGGGTGGGGGGGGAGGCTTACTATCCCATTTAATCGGCCGATTCATCCGTATAAAAACATTGTACGATAAAGTCTTGCCATGGTCTTTATCAACGTCTTCCATTTCGACATGGTTCGTACCCTGTTGACTCTTCACGATACTTCATGTTCCTCACAAACGCCAAACTATTGCACACAGCCAGAGTGGTCACAACCGGACAACCAAAAGGAAGCTTACAAAAAAAACAAAAAAAGCCCAAGGAAAACGCATGAACTGCAGCTATTCCTCCACTTTCTCTATAGTGATCACCATCAATGCCAATGGAAAGCAGAAGTGAGCTTTTTTTCTTTTTGCCTATCAAAAAAGTATTAATAAACAAAAAAATGCATGTCCATTTTTTCACATAGTTTTCAGATCCTCGATTCACTCGACATCCTTCCGCAACTCTTCCTCCACATTCCATGGAACAGTTTGCTTTGTGGATCTGGGTGGCAGTTGTGTGACATACATTCTTGAGTTCTAAGCAGCGGACAACTGCCAGGCGTGCTCCCCCACCCCCCTCCCCTCCCCCTAACTGCCACAGAATGGTAGCATGTCCGTAGTCATCGGCACCCAGCGTGGTGGCTGCTGAGGCTCCGTCACAATCCATGGGGCACCGACAGGTGAAGGATTGACGCAGTCCACCCCCTCTCCATTCAGCAGCAGTGGTGTAGCGTTTCTTCAACCCGCCGACTGTTTACCGCAAAATCTCCCCCAACACCCTAACCCATTTCCTCTCCTGTCCATACAGACACACGATGGGGCTCTAAGTACTGTCGGCCTGCACACACGATCCGAGACAGGAGAACAAGCTGCTCTATCCATCCCCCAAATCGTCCCACGTTTGTTTCAAAGCGAGGTGACTGAAAGCAGAAATTGAAACAAATTTTTAAAAGAATTATTAGCGATTCCGCGACACAATATGAACACACAGATTACACGATAAAAAAAAAAAACATGACGCGTTTCAACCTCTCAGGTCTCCTTCAGGTAAAACAGACAACATTCAGGACAATGGAAACGAAGAACGGATTCATTCAGCATCCATCTTGCGCTGAATATGAAAGGATACGTGATTGCTTGTTCTTCATTTTCAGTTTCAGTTTCATCAAGGAGGCGTCACCGAGTGCAGACTAGTCCATATGCGCTACACCACATCCGCTAAGTTTTGAGACCACACTACGTATGATTTGAAGCTGATGGATAAAAACAACTAAGGTGAGACAGTTGAAGAAGAGGGTCTTGTGGCTACGACTCAGCGGATGTCTGACCTACGCATTAACCTAACGCGCTGGTCAGACCTCGAGTGCCTACCTACCATGTTCTTTTTTTTTTTTAAGTGTGTGTTGGGAATATACACGTGTGTGTACGATGTGTGGGTATGGACTCATGTGTCTGCGTGGGCGCACGTGTGTGTGTCTGTATGTGTGCGTGTGTGTGTGCGTGTGTGCGAGGATGTGTGTGTGTGCGCACGCAGGCGTGTGTGTGTGTGCGTGCGTGTTTTCAATGTCCTGAATGTTTTCAATGTCCTGAACGTTGTCCCTTTTACCTGAAGAAAACCTAAGCAGTCGAAACGTGTCGTGTTTTGTCGTGTAATCCGTTTGTGCACATTGTCTTGCGGAATAACAATTTTCTTTTTAATCATAAAAAAGTCATCCCATAGTTTGAACCATCAGTGTTACTGTAGTCTTGAAAACAAGTCAGTAGAAATTTGCGGGTTGGGTTTTTTACGTGAAAAATACACAAAGATGAACTTGGAAAGCAGAAACAAGACAAAGGGACAAAAGAGGGGAAAGGCAGAAATGTATTCATTCTAAACCAGGCACCAGAACAGGGGAAATTTCTGGAGGAAGTTACCATTTATTCCAGGAAAATCACACTCACCAACACCCCCATCAAATATCCTCTAGGGGATGAGACAGACCGGTACGTGTTTAAAAAAAAGAAGAAAACATTTGTTTTCATCCTGCTTATTTTTTATGCCCACATCACACGCACCCATCTCGCAGTTTGACCAAAGGAGAGTTTCCTGCGCCTGTAAGATTCCATGCTAGTTCAGAACCTTGGAATTTCTAGCGTGTGTAAAAGAGAAAACTATTCCATGCGCCTGTAAGCGTAAGATATACTTGGAGACACTCCAAAGAGGGATTGAGCAATATCAAATGTCATGGACTCTAATTTGGTCATTGTGTGTCTGCAGGCTACGAATAAAGATTTGCTTTGTGCCAATGAGAGCAGAAACTGGATGTTTCATGAAAACAGATGACAGAAATACATAATGTACCTACGAGTAAAAAATAAAATAAAATAAAATTAAATTAAAATAAATAAACTGAGGTTTTATCCCAAAAAAAGGACAGAATGGCTTAATGCCCTGTGCCTGTGAGCATGAAAAGAATACGATTTACTTGAAACACAGATGACAGAAAATAATGCCTAGTGCCAACTTGGTCAGAAACGAAGGTTCCCATGTAGTCTTGTGCCTATGAATAGAAAAGCCGAGGACTGGAATGAATAATTGACGTTTTCTTCTTTCTATCCTCGTTTCAAACATTATTCCCGCATTCATGAGATCTGCTTCAGTGTGTGTGTGTGCGTGTGTGTGGATACGTGTTTAATGCGTGCCTACTGGCATACGTGCGCTTACGTGCTTTATCAATGCGTACATAGGCCTATTCATGATGTTTACATTGGTACCTGTCTGCACAAAAAAGGTGTGTGCATACGAGATGCGTGCGTGCCTATATATACAACGTGTGCACAAAATATGAATGCAACAAGGGTGTATGCTTGGTCGTAGGTGTTCGCACGTGTACTCATGCACGGACGCATATTTGCAAGATGCGCACATCTGTATGGCCATGTCTCACGTTCATGCCAGCTTGCGATACAGACCTCACATGAAGGAACAGGCCGAGTAAACAGCGAGATGAAAATAAAACACCGGTTGGTAAAATATTGATTTTCCCCCTCTGTCGTCGCTCAGCCTCCTCGCTTCCAGCCAAGATTTAATTCCCCCTTTCGCTGCTTATTGTGGGCCTTCACCGTCAGTACACTTCCCAACCCCCTCTCTCCTAAATACAGCCATTGTTCACTTCATTATTGTGGGCAAGAAGCGTATTTCTTTCTTTTTTTCCTGGGATGAGGCAGGGTGGGTGAGAGAGAGAGAGAGAGAGAGAGAGAGAGAGTACTTTCCGGTGCCACATACACATGGAAGGAAAACCACTACGAAGTGAGCGAGTGCGAGTTTGTCCGTCCCGTTTCTCTCCACCCACAAGCACAAGACACCATTCTTCCACAGGAATGTGGGCCTATTCATCTCTCTCTCTCTCTCATATACTCGGCGACACACAAATTTGGGAGGGAAGTGGATGAGAAGTAGGAAAGTTTCAACACTGGGAGAAGAGTGGCGATAAAGACCTCAAAAGGAAAAAAAAGGGGGGGGTGGGGGGCCATAATGGAGATCTATTATCAAATAAAAAATATATTAAAAGATTAACAAGACGAACAAGAGTCGGACAGTGAAAGGTATGTGCGTGCGTGTTTGGATTGGGTGTAAAAAGAGGCGAGAAAAGACATTCTTCATTCACTGCGACTGTTGCAACAGACGAGGTGTGAAACAGGCACACAGACACAATAGTGGGTTGGGTAGCGGTTAATCATTCCTTTTCACCATGACCAAGATGAATACGGCTCATCCTCCAATTCAAAACTACGCATCCAACACTCAAAAGAAAGCAGGACATCAGAGAGAAGAATGAGGAAAACAGGGCGAGGACACAGCTGGATGATTTTGAACAACGTGTATGGAAAAAATAAACAGGGTAAGGTGGGGGAAGACACAACTGGATGATTTTGAACAA
The DNA here is from genome assembly GCA_018398815.1 of Conus ventricosus. NCBI lineage: Eukaryota > Metazoa > Mollusca > Gastropoda > Neogastropoda > Conidae > Conus > Conus ventricosus. The sequence continues at coordinate 3,965,188 of CM031613.1, forward strand.
CGTGTACGAAGAAAACAGGGTGAGGAGGGGCACGACACAGCTGGATGATTTTGAACAACGTGTTACTAGCCACCATTCGATGTTACAGTCATGGTTTTAGAGCACAGCAGGCCAGCCACACCCTAGCACAGCCAGGTTCTGATGAGATGTCGTCTTGGGTGCTGTCGACTTGGCTCCATCCATATGCTCGTTAACAATTTGTTGTGTTGCTTCCCCTTTCACCTTTTGTCATTGCCATTAGCCCAGATCTGCAGTCTGTCACGCTTCCGGAGAGGCCGACTTGTCCAATTTGTTACCATGTACACGCCGTGTACATGATCAATGTAGTCTTGTCCAATATTGTTGCAGTGTACATGCTGCGTACATAATATTAATATACTTGTTTAATTTATTACTAGTACTATGTACATGGTGTGTAAATAATGTGTGTGCGTGTGTGTGTGTGTGTGCGTGCACGCGCGTGTGCACATGCATGCGTGAGCACTGTAATTCGCGCGTGTGCACATGCATGCGTGAGCACTGTAATTAAAAGACAGTTTGAAATATGCAAGAAAAATAGCATGCACAGAAGTGGGTAATGAGGAGGGATAAGTTCACTTTGTTCAATTTTGATCAGGTTATAACAATTTTAGTCAAGGGAGTTGATAATGTAGGATAAGCATGCTCCGTGCCATCTGGGAATGAGCATACAAGACTGCCCTTTTCTGTATTCCACTTGTTTTCAGTAGGAGTTAGAAATGAATGCTGTGAAGATGTTTGGTTTTCAATGTAACAAAACGTACACCATATTCTCTGGACAGGTTGATCAACTATCAAAATACCATTTTTTTCATTCTGGGCTAAAAATGGTTGCAAAAATTATCAGGCACATAAAAGTCTTTTCTTCTGTTTTCTTTGCTTCCTTGTGATGACGATTGACTTCTTTTCGTGTGTAAGCCAGTGCTAGTTGAAAGAGGGAGAAGACGATAAGGAAGAATGATAATAATGAGCTATAACAGCACCTATTCCCCGAGAGGGGCTCTAAACTCTTTGCGAAACAATTCTAGCCATATCTACTTTCATTACATATTCATCATGACACGATGCAATTTCCATGACTTGTTTCAAAATCACTCATGCCCCCTATATCCATCTTCCAATACATCTCCCTCCACTCCTTCCACACATCCAATCAAAGCAATGACTTTTACTTTTTAAGATTAATTACAGAAAGAACAGTGTACAGAATCAGTTTTAAAATGTCAGATTTTGTTGACAAGTTGAACGAGTTGGGAGAAGAAAAAATGCCTAATATTCATATGGAGCTTGCTCTGCACAGTCGGTCTCTGAAAAACAAATGTGCACAAACAGTTCCAACAGTAGGAACATGAAAGCGGCAAGTAGTGGAAGAAAAGTGAAGGTAACAGAATGGGGTGAATACATGCAGGATATCTGAAAGATATTCTGGATCAGTACCAGCAAAAGATAAGAAACCGATTTATGGCAGTTTAAAATGGATTCCAACAAGAAACGGATATATGCCAGTTTAAAATGGATTCTGACAAGAAACAGATATATATGCCAGTTTTAAAATGGATTCATTGAGAAATAGATATACGCCATTTAAAACTGGATTCTGTCCCGACTAAGGAACCGAAGAAGACATCCGACTGGGCGTCACAACAAACCCAGTCTCAACTATCACCTCTGGTATATTGTCGCAGGGAGGGAAACAATACATTAAGCACCATCTCCTAATCACCCCCCTCCTCCCCCTTTCCGCCACACCACCCTCCATTCAAGCAGATGACGCAACAACAAAGCTGACTAATGGCAACGTGTCATGTCAGGTCATGACAATGTACGCAGTCCCAATGTGCAACCTAGGAAAAGTAGAGGGACTGAAGAGGAAAACAGAATTACATACAGCACCGAGTACATTCTGCAAGTCACAATTAACCAGTGTTTTATCTATATGGAGCAGATTTTCCAGTTTGTTTTTTTTTGGTTTTTTGTTGTTGTTGTCTTTCTGACTGCAGCTTGAGGTGGATAAGTTTGAAGAAAAAATACTATTTAAAGGAGACCCTCCTTCTCTCTACATACCTGTATCTGACGGAGCTTCAGTTCTCCTGATAGGAGATTCCGTCACGAGAGACATCGACCTCCGTAAAATAACGCCCCGTCAAGAAATTGTGTCCAAAATCCATGTACCAGGTTTGTGTGTTTCTGACTTGACAGAGTGGCTGCAGCACCAACGTGGTTCTCCCAGTCTCAGAACAGTAGCCATACATGTGGGGGTAAATGACTGCAGATCCACAGGAGAAATCACTAAAGAGACATGGTGTGACTTAATCCATTTAACTTCTCAGGTATTTCCCAACGCTAGAATCATCCTCAGCTCAACAATACCTGCACGAGGCAAACACCACTTAAATACTGTGATAGAACCATCCAATCTGAACATGCAAAAAGCCTGTGAAACCCTGAACTCGGGCTTCATTGATAACTACCCCACCTTCACAACTAGTACAGGTAAACCCAAACTGGCTCTGTTCGCCAGTCTTATTCATCCCAGTGAAGCAGGCGCTGCTAGACTTGCACTGAATCTCAAGAAAACCTTTTTCCACTATCAAGCCTTTGAGTCTAAATCAAAACCAAAAGAACATGTCGCCCCGAGATTTCGTGGTAATACATACCCAAACAACTTTAAAAACAGCTATCAGTGTCCACAGAATAGTCTAGGGAATACAGACTCAGAATTCAGTCAGCATAGCAATATCCCACCCCGTGACTGTCCTCCTATGGAATCAATGAATCACTATCCCCCTCTTTTTCACAGAGAAAACCGCTTACCACAACAGATGTCAAGTACCTCTGCTAGAACGTTCCAGGGCCCAACCTCCCCACCCTTCCCTTTCACACATAACGAAGTTCCAACAAGTCAGTCCAGTGAATCCCAATCATATTATCCCCACTACTCTGGAACAAATACAGTTCCTCTGTTCAAGGTGGAAGGATGCATGAACCGATCTTGAGACCCGACATTCCGTTAACATGACACAAACAGTCCCTGCTATTCCATACAACCAGTTTTTGAGATTGATGGCATACTACATGAATTCTCGCCAAATTTACCAGCGCCCATTTCCGTGTTGAGAACCAATGTGTGCGAGTATGCGCGCGTGAGCGTGTGTGTGTGTGTGTGTGTTTCGTGCGTGCGTGATCGTGTATATGTGCACGTGCGTGTGTGTATGAATATTGCAGTTGCTGGACTTGAATGGAGCCCATCATTCTTTTGCAGACTCCTCCGATTTTTTGCTGGATTTGTACTGACGCTTTTTTTTTTTTTTTTTTTTGCGTAGCGTGTCATAAGTGACGTGTGCGTGCATATACTTTTTCTCCTAATTACAAGTAAAAGTGTTCTTTTGTATTTTCGGGTATTCTAAATTACTGTTGTTGCGTTGGTTGAACAAAGGCCCGTTTTCTACAGGTTTTTTTTGTTGTTTGTTGTTTTTTTCTTCAATTATATACAAAATTTTTAATTGGTTTTTTTTTCTCCTTTCAGGGAGCAGGAAAAAAACTTTTTTTTTTGGCGGACAGCCTATCCATATCTGACAAGGGTTTCACGCTTTCTGTTGTGTTCATGGTTTGATCATAATTATATATTGTTACCACTATAGTTTTCCTTTTTTTTTTTTTTTTTGTGAATATCTTTTTCACCGGCAATTTCTGGACTTACAACTACATGATCTGATGTATTAACCGCCTTTGATTTGCGATCGTAAGAACTGCGTGTAATGCACCTTTTTTGTTAGTATACGCAGTGCACTTAATAGTCATCATGTCATCTACTTTAGATACATGGCCTTCAAAAGAGGGACTTCGCATCGGTTATTTAAATATAAACAGTGCCAGAAACAAGACAGATGAAATCGCTGCAATACTTCACAACAATGGTAATAGCTTTCATGTGTTTTGTATTGCAGAGTCTTGGCTAACCGATATGATTCCAGATTCTGATATGTGCATGCCAAATTATGATGCAATCCGATTAGACCCAAAAGCACCTGGAACAACAGGTTTACTTCTTTACCTTGCTAAATCATTAAACTTCAAAAGAAAAGAGTATCTTGAAAAATACAACGTAGAATCCGTCTGGATAGAATTAAATCTTAAACACTGTAAGCCAGTAATGGTAGGATTCCTATACAGAAACCCAGCAGAAACCACTGATTGGTTCGATAGGTCTAATTTAATGATGGATGCCGCAATACTGGAATCAAGGAAATTATTCTTTTTGGAGACTTTAACATAGACTTAACTGTGCCTGGGAATAAATGGAGTCATACTTATGCAATGCATGGGTTGGAGCAAATAATCGATCGTCCTACTTGAATCACTGAACAAACGGAAACTCTTATTGATCACATTTACGTCAACACTAAAGATAACATAGTGGAAATGTGTTCTGTACAGACAGGCTGTAGCCACCATTGTTCAGTTTGTCTAACATGGTCAAAGAAAGGTGTCAAAATTCCTAAGTCTGGACATAAGGAAATTTTTTATAGACGCTTCACGCATTTTGATAAAAATGCCTTCCTAAATGATTTGCTTCACTCTGAATTAGATTACATTTATCAGATTAGGAACCCTGACGATGCTGTGAACTTTTGGATCAGTACATTCAATTCAGTATATGATAAACACGCGCCGTTTGTAAGAAAAAGAGTGAAACATGTCATTAAACCCCCATGGTTAACAAAGGAGATAGACAATGAGATATACAAAAGAGAGCTTATCCTCAAGTCAAAGGATAAAGTGTCGTTCAGAAAACAAAGGAATAAAGTAAATTCCATGAAGAGAAAAGCAAAGAAACAATATTTTCAAAATTTAGTCTCGTCTTCTCAAAATTCAAACTTAATTTGGAAAGCTATCAATCTCTTGACTAACAATAATTCAAGAATGCAAAATCCAATAAAAGAAATATCACCAGAAGACTTCAACTTTCATTTTGCAAATATAACTAAGGATGTTATTGTAAATGATAAAACAAAGTACAATGATCTATGTATGTTAGAAAAATACTGTCGATGTAAAAATATTTCTTCGTGTTTTGACATACCACCATTGTCATTACATGAAGTATTTGATTATTTAACACACTTAAAACAGTCAGGGACAAGGGACTTAGATGGAATTGATGGCAAGATACTAAAAATCGCTTCATTGACCATTGCTGAGACACTCACTTACGTTTATAATTTGTGTATTGATAAAAGCCACTTTCCCTTAAGATTTAAACAAGCAAAAGTTATACCTTTATATAAAAAAGGTGAGCCCACCAATCTCTCAAACTATAGACCTATCTCAATATTATCCCTGTTGTCTAAACCACTCGAAAAACATGTTCAAACACACCTATATTCTCATCTTAAATATTACGATCTGATTCATGAAAATCAATCAGGTTTTCGAGAAAATCACTCTTGTCACACTGCTCTTGTACAACTTATCGATAGATGTCTTACGAATATTAACAATAATGACCTTACTGGAATTCTTTTTGTAGATTTTGCAAAAGCGTTTGATGTTATAAAACCACTCCCTTCTAATAAAAAAGCTTATGTGTTACAAAGTATCGAATACAGCCTTAAAATTCTTTACCTCGTTTCTCACTGATCGTCAACAGCTTGTTGAAATCAACTCCAAAAGGTCAAAGTTACTCCCTTTACAATTTGGTGTCCCTCAGGGGTCAGTATTGGGACCCCTACTCTTTTCTATTTATATAAATGACTTACCCCTGTTTATAGAATGTTGTTGTGAAATGTTTGCTGATGATACCTCATTACAATCTCACAGTAGTAACCCTACTGAACTGGTAAATAACCTGCAGAAAAATATCAACAAGCTAATTACATGGACAAAAATGAATCATATGTCCCTCAATGCTAGTAAAACCAAATGCATGTATGTCACTACACGCCAGAAACGACAGAAAATGACATCCTCATTTGCGCCATTACATGCCCAAGGACAAAAGATTGAAGAGGTTACATCGCATAAAGTTTTAGGTGTTATCATTGACAACGATTTATCTTGGTCTTACCACATTGCGGATCTTGGAAAACGTATTTCTAAGAGAATATATCAACTTTCAAAGATAAAAAAATTTCTAAATCTTCACTCCAGAAAGATATTCTTTCATGCGCACATTCTTTCTCTTATCAATTATGCATCCACGTTATGGGATAATGCCAGTGAAACTAATCTGAAACTAGTAAGTCGTCTGCATAAAAGAGCCATTAAATTAATTCAGTTGAAATCCAATACCTTGACAAAGAGTGATTACAAAACTTTAAATATTCTTCCATTTAAAGACAGACTCTACTTCAACAAATGCTTGAGCATGTACAATGTAGTGAATGGATCAGCCCCGAAGATAATCTTTGAGAGCTTTGTCTTCAATAGTTACAGACATACACATAAACTGTCTCTTCCCAGACCTCGATGTAATCTTTATAAATCAAGTTTTCTGTACTCTGGAGGGACCGCATGGAATAATTTGCCTTCCTCCATAAAATCATGTCACTTAAAATATACATTTAAAAAAGCACTAAAAATGCATTTGATAGAAACTCTGCGCTTCAATTGAAGTCATTTCCATTAATACAATCCCCTTATCCCCGTCTTTCTCTCTCTCTCTCTCTCTCTCTCTTTGTGCTTGAACTTGAAGTTCCAACAATAGTTTCATGATTGTTTCAGATTTCATATGAGAGTTATGTATTTGCATGAAAGAAATTGTGTGTTTTAAAAATGTTTTTTGAGCTTGTGGTTATATGTTCAATTAGTTTCTTCTTGTTTATGAGGGCAGGATGTAAAAAAGCTGGAAAGCTTATTCTTTAACCCTCAATAAAGATAATTTTGACTTGACTTGACTTGACAAGGCGCTCCATTGTCGGGACAGAACAAACAGAACATCCTCCTCCCAACAACGACTGCTTCCACTGACTTGACATCGATCATTTCATAGAGAAGTTAGAAAGGGTGGGTGCTTTGATCAGCCTACCTTTTGCCATTTGTCGTCAGCAGTTTGTTGGACAGTCGACACTCCAGCAACTGTTCTACACAAAGGGATGTCAGAGGAGTCTTGGAGGAAGAAGAAAAAGAAAACTTACTGTGGCCAGAGTTCAGGGTTCCTCACATCAACAAAATGGAGCTCCGCTGCACTAGTCAAAGCCAAAGCTGGCCAACAAAACCCAGCTAAAAAAAAAAAAAAAGAAACAAAAACCAGCCTGGAGAATGCAGTACGAGTGAACTGCTACCCCTTCAACTCATGGTCACTGTTGATATCAATGCAACAAAGGAGAGAGAGGAGAGAGAGAGAGTGTGTGTGTGTGTGTGTGTGTGTGTGTGTGGTGTGTGTGTGTGCATGCGTGTGTGTGTGTGTGCGTGCGCGCGCTTACACTATGTGTGTGTGTGTCCATCTGTGCTTATGAATCTCAAAGTGTGTTCATGTTTTATATCAAAAAGCACGTTTACACATTTCCTTTTGGAAGTTTTCCACGTGGAAGTGATGGTAATAGTAGCCATGACCCAATCTTCAGTTAAATTATGTGTCCTGTACCCAAATAGGGCTGGTGGGGAGGCAGGAGGTGAAAAAATGCATATTCATTCTTTGCATTTTGAGAAGGTATAAGAGACCGGCGGAGGACAGTGGGGGGGGGGGGGGGGAAATCACAGTTTCAATCCCAGCTAACTGCAAAGGCCATGTGTCGGAACTCAGCCAGTCGGACCAAGAGTCACCCCAAATGAAGAGAATCTCCTAACACCCAACTGATAGATCCAAGTCCACCCCGGTTCCAAGCCAGTCCTTTCAACTCACCAATGACAGGTATATGAGAATAGACCACACAGACACACCTGTAGCCTGGGATAACATAAGATAATGTTGCTTATGGCCCAGCCGACCCACGGCAAAGGGCCACATCAGGGCTGTCCTGTAACCTGGGAGGAAAGTGCAAACAGGGACAGACAGGTGAGTAAGGGGATGGAGGGGGAGAGGGTCAAGAGACTAGGGCGAGCATGCAAACAGGGACAGACAGGTGAGTAAGGGGGTGGAGGGGGAGAGGGTCAAGAGACTAGGGCGAGCATGCAAACAGGGACAGACAGGTGAGTAAGGGGGTGGAGGGGGAGAGGGTCAAGAGACTAGGGCGAGCATGCTGGCCATTATTCCCAAACCAAATGGATAGAAACGTCTGAAGCCACATTACACTATGGCACATTTTAATTTCTAATTCCTATCAGAAATAACCATGTATGTATCACACTATTTTCGATGCACAAGCCTGAAGTCAATTTACACCATGTCATGTTTTCATTTCAAAACCCCTTAACACATTACGATGAATATATTATTTTCTAGTATGATGGAGACAAGCTGGACTAATCAAATTGCCAGAGCAGTCTCTTTCAAACACTGTGTCAATGGCCTTAAAGAAAAGGGGCAGAATCTTTTCTACAGCATGAGGCATTTTGCCAATCAGGCCCTGTGTCCCAGCTGGTAACTTTGTGGTTGCAGAAGGCCAGTCTGGAAGCCAGAGATTAAAGGGGATTTAGGGGACAGGTTGGCTTTGAAGACACTCCAGCTCCCTACTGCAACAAGGGGATTTAGGGGACAGGTTGGCTTTGAAGACACTCCAGCTCCCTACTGCAACAAGGGGATTCAGGGGACAGGCTGGCTGTGAAGACACTCCAGCTCCCTACTGCAACAATTGAATACAAGACTGAAAAGAAAAAAACAAAATTATCTTTCATGACCAGTAGTTGCCAACATTCCCAGAATATTTTATTTAGTTTCATTGCATATTTTAATCAGCCCTTCAAACCAAAAAACAATCCCAAACACTACATTTACTGAATCTCAGTTACAGTCCCAGAACATTATTTAGTTCAATTGTATGATATTCCAATCAACCCTTCAAAAAAAAAAGGATCCCAAACAATACATTTCTTAATTCTCAATTCTTCACAAATGATCTATAAAACAGAAATTCTTGAAAATTGCAGGAGGGCTAGCAGCTGTGTCATGCACTGCTCATAAATTTTGGTTAATTTTATTGTCTAGTAATTTGTTTGTTCGTTTCCTTCGGTTGGCGGCATACTAATTTTTTTTTTAAAGTCTTCTCCATGAACTGTTTATAACGCCTTTTTTATTCTCTTTATGAGTAATTGTCAATACTTGCTTGTTGTAACTTTGTGCAGCCATATTCAGACGATGATGATCATACATCTGAACGTATTTCTCAACTTTTTCCCTATTTCCCTTCCAAAGCTGTAGCTACACCTCCTCGCTTTGGAAAAGCGGAACTGATCAAGTAATAGAAGATCACACAGTCTCACATTGCCCAGTGGTGCAAGGTAAGGATCTCGCACATAGAACCTCTATATGATGGACAATTCCCTCTTTGAGAAGCTCAGAGAGAGAGAGAGAGAGAGTGTGTGTGTGTACGTGTGTGTGTATGCGTGTGTGTACGTGTGTGTGTACGTGTGTGTGTACGTGTGTGTGTGTGTGTATGCATGTGTGTGTGTGTGTGTGTGTGTGTGTGTGTGTGTGTGTGTGTGTGTGTGTGTGTGTGCTTGTCCATGTAGTGTATCCCCAGGAAAGAGTAGGATGGAATAGAGTAGAGTACAGCAGAGCAGAACAGAGCAGTGTAGTGCAGCGAGTGCGTGGGCATGCACATGAATGCACAAGTGGAGTTGAGTTCGCCTAGTTGGAATGCATGTGCATGTGTGCATGTTTATCTGTGTATGCTTGTGTGCCTGTGTCTGTGTGCATATGATCTCTAACCTTTACCTATAATATATATATTGATCTCAATCATTCTAGAGTTGCATTTGTCTGGCTGCACTCTACATCTATCTCACCTGCAGCATGTCAAATCAAAAGATGTTCTAAACCAGTGTGTATAAACACCCAGAAACACAAAGATGGAACCACTGCATGACTTCCGTGTTTCATCATTTACCCAGTAGTAGAGAATATTCAATGCTGATCTTAAATGGAGTATTTTTATTGAAAATATTCAGAGCTTTGTGCCAGATTTTGAAAGGAAAGTAAAAGAAGGAGAAAACTGCTGTAATATAAATACATCATGAAGTGTCTTGAATATCAAACGGTAGAGCAGTAAAAAGAGGAGGCAAAGACGGACATGTGATGACTTAACGCTATCCCTGCAGCGTTATTTTTCCCCCCTCCTGCACACAGCTGCTCACGCTAAAACCCCTGCCTACGTAGTGATTTTGGCATTTTTGGAATTTATTTTACGTGTTATGCTTGGTCCGTGTTAACATCATGTTTGGTATGTCTGAAAAGAAGAAATCAGGGACTTTTAGATGAATGTACTTTCAGAACTTTCAACTCTAAGAGATCCTGCGTTGAGACAACGCACGGATAAATAAAGTAACCAAAACACACAGAAATAAAAACAAATCCAGAGTTTGACGATCAATGTTTAGTAATGGCATGAATGCAAATTGATACAAAAAAGCACTCACCTAATACACTTATGGTTATGGTGCTCTTCGCTATCAGTTATCATCCATTTTTCAACAATTTCACAGAATTTGGGCTACAGAGATTTTGCCAGTCAAGCACCTGTGTGCGTGTTACTTACTGAATCAGTCGAAACGGTTATTTTTGCCATTGTCATCAAGAACATCTTCCAATAGACGTTCCTCATCTTCCCTATCATTTCCACTGTCAATCGACTCTCCTTTGTTATCAGAACCACCTTGAATACATTCTTCAATAACTTGATCTAAAGAAATGACTTGCCTGCGCCGAGCTGGCATTTTGTATAGCAGATGAAAGGCCGGTGCCAGAAACGCAGTCAGTTCAAGTTGGAAAACCCCCAGCAAGGGGTTCTTTGTTTTAGCCGCAGATAGCGAACGTGAACTTTGCTTGAACTTAAGAACTAGGGCATGTCAGGCTACCAGGAACCCTCTACTAAGTTCTGGCGGAAGTTATTTCTCTTAGGCCGTTAGCGTTTGAATACTAGAATTTTTCGAAATAAGAACACATGGATGTGTGCAAGCCGTAGACAATGGAGCTCTGTCGGCGCACGGCACCGTGCATGCCGTAGGCAGCAGGGCCTATATGCACGTCAAACCCGATTAGCTTATTCGCGTTTAGGGCTTAAACGCGGTTAGCTATTCGGAGCTTAAACGCGGATAGTCCCTCTCGGTTTTGGTATGTATGACGCCCTATTCGCGATTGAATAGCTCTCCGCGTTTAGAGGGCAGGAAACGGCGCTCTATTTATAGATTCTTGGCAAAACCGGGGTGCAGCAGGCACTGCTTTCGGTTTAGTCATACCCTCCTTCGTGGAACTTTCGCTGGTACGTGCTTCGTCGGTTTTCGCCAGTCGAAGTTTTTATTGTTTGTGTTAGATCTACTTGCCATGGAGAATTCAAAGCGCACTAGGAAGCCAAATTTCAGTGCTGATGAAATTAGAGTATTACTGGAAGAGATGCAGGTAGAACGTGCAGCAGTTTTACTCCGATATTTGTGTTTACAGTGTCCATACAGAGATGTATGGTCAGGGTGTAGTTTCTCCAGTGAGGAAATTAAAAAAATGCTTCCCCCACACTTCTGATTCAGGTTCCAGTTTTGTGTGTGTGTGCGAGAGAGCACAAATGTTTAATTGTTTTTGCATTTGTATGGCCGCGGATTAAGTTTTTACGAATGGTAGCAGTTTCCGTTTGAGTGTGTATTTGTAGGGGGGATTAAGTGTGTGTGTGTGTGTGTGTGTGTGTGTGTGTGTGTGTGTGTGTGTGTGTGTGTGTGTGTGCGCGCGTGCGTGCGCGCGTCTTTTGTATGAGTGTGCTGTTTGTATATGTGTGTGAGAGAGAGAGAGAGAGAGAGAGAGAGAGAGAGAGAGAGAGAGGAGAGAGAGAGAGAGAGTGCGAGCACGAGTGCAAGAGCGCTCATATTTGTGTGTATGTATGTGAATATATTTTGATTCGTTAATCAGTGATAATTCATGGTGATGTCCTTCCAACTGCCCCGCAACTTGTAAAAGTAATATTTGTGTTTACAGTGTCCATACAGAGATGTATGGTCAGGGTGTAATTTCTCCAGCGAGGAAATTAAAAAAATGTTTTTTTTTTTAACAGGGGAAAGAGAGAACTCAGGGTTTGACACCTTTGCAGCTGAAGGCAGCGACGTATCGGCTATACCAGACACTCAGTTTTTTTTTTTTTTTTACTGGTATGTGAGTTTTCATTAGGTCATCGTACAGGTCAAACGGGTTCTTTCTGTCACGAAAGATGCGGTTTCGTCGCAATTGCCGTCGCTGTCTCACTTGGAAAAACATCAATGCAGCCATATTTATCCGCGTTTAGGCTCGCTATCGGACCCCCGAGGCACCGATAACTTTGTCCGCGTTTAGCCGAGTCGGATAGCTTATGCGGTCTGACGTGCATACCAAAATCTGCCGCCTATCCACCGGATAGGCGCTATTCGCGGACAGCCCTCTATCCGGATCGATGTGCATACAGGCCCAGAGCTATAAGCAATGCATGGAGCCATGCGTGCCGTAGGCTAAAAGTTAAAAAAAATAAAAATTAAAAAAAAGGAGAGAGAGGGAGGGGATGGAAACAGCTGGCAGACGGGCAGCAATGAAAGGTACTTTGAGGACTCTCCCCCCCCCCCCCCCCCCCCACCCTCTCCTACTTTATATTATTTCTACCCCTTCTACTTGTCAATCACACACTCTTTTTTTCAGATGTTTCATGCCTATTGATATGAATTGATACGAATAACTTTTGACCTTACAGTACAGTCAAGCACGTGAGAATTTTAAGTGCCGTTTACTTGAAATGCAACCATAAACTATAGCATTCCTTATCAGTGAAGACTGGATTCATGATTCTGAACAACAGGCACACACGCGAACCCCCCCCCCCCCCCCCCCCCCCTCTCTCTCTCTCAAAAAACCTCATAGTTGTTCAAAAGAGGTACTGACAATATCCAAAACCCAGAGAAACAACACATCAGAATCAGATGAGTCAGTTTAATTAAAATCAAAACAAACCAGGACAAAGTGAGCAGGAGACAAGAGAGAGAGAGAGAGAGAGAGAGAGAGAGAGAGAGAGAGAGACACAGAGACAGACAGAGAGAGAGAGAGAGCAACATAAAACTGAATAGTTCGTTTCCACATTTCACAGAGGTTTAAAAACATTTCAAACAATGGTAAACCATTTACCCATGAAGCAGCACTGCAATTATATTTCACCAAAAGGACCTGTGGGAAGATTACAAGTTCACCAGCTTTTTTCCAGCTCTTACTTTACGTCCTTTAAACTAGGTCATCTGTTGTCTGGTGGTGACCACTTAACGCCTGAAAGCTTTGCTTAAAAACAAACACTGGTGACCACTTAACGCCTGAAAGCTTTGCTTAAAAACAAATACTGAACCTCAGCCTGAATTCACACAGGCTTTTTAGATGTAGAGGTAAAACGGCTGGACAGGTAAGAATTTTGTGTCCGCTGGTCCAGACATCACAGAACCTTGAATTTCTAAGGTCTCCGCGCAGAGCGTGTTCGGTTTTAACTGGGCAGTCAACAACACGCAGTCATCAGTACACATCACGTTCATCCAGGCACCACACCCACACCGCTGGCAAGGAAGTAACACAATCATAAAGCACACCTGATGTCTGATAGCAGTGATACTACAAGAGAATACAGCCGAACAAGGAGATTAACATATAAAAAAAACTCAAAATGTTTCCTACTGACAGAATACAGCAGAAAGGAAGTAAACAACCGTAAGACAGTCATAATGTTTCACACTAAAGGAAACACAACACAAAAGGAAGAAATAAGATTATCATAAAGAACATTATACAATGTTTCCTATCAGAGACAGCAGAAAAGAAGAACATGACATTAATGTGAAGAACTCACGTTTCATTCTTAAGGCAGCAGAAAAGACGGAGGTAACACAATCATAAGGAACACGTTAGAAGTTTCATACTGAACACAACAGAAAAGGAGGAAAACTGAAACTATTATAAATAAATTCATTTGTTATGAGAGAGTCAGAGACAGACTGGAAGTACTGATGGCCATGTGTCCATAAAAGAAAAATTTTACATCACTGGCTTCATCTGCCACTCTATGTTCCCTATGAGTGTGAATGTGCGAGTGTGTGTGCTTGTGTGTGTGTGTGTGTGTGTGTGTGTGTAAGAATGGTTTCAGCCCCGGCCAGCAGTGCCTGGAAGGTAGAAGTGTGGGGTGGGATTTTGTTTTTATCTCTCGGATCATATACGCAGACATGCTACAGGTGGATGACCCCGCTTTTGTGTGAGCAGACAGGCAGAACATCCGATACACCCGTTAAAGATCCTGTGATCCGCATTAGCCTGTGATCACAGCTGTTGAGTTACAGAAGCTCTACAACACCCAACAAACATACATCAAGGTACTTAGAAAGAAGATGGGCTCCAACAACCATTCCCCAAGACCACACAAAGTGGTGTGATGAACACTCATCTTGCAACATTGTGCATCCTTTCGAGTCCGACATACTGATTATGGGAACTTTTTTTTTGAAAGTTGTTAAGGATATCACTGGCAGAAGAGTGAAGAGAGACTGAAAAGGTAAGCCCTTTGAACCTCAAATGGTATTCCGAAATCTCTTCTCACTCATACTACATTTCATGCTGAACATGTTAATAATTCGGGATCACTAAATACAACACTCAAGAATCAAAATACGTCTGAAGCAGACTTGTATGAGATGGGACAGATGAACGCTGAAAAAGGTACAAAGGTACAGAACAAAGAAGAGCATAAATCAACAATGATTCATCGTTTCTGGGATGCTTGGAACTGCATCAATTAGTGATGAACAAAGACCGACCCTGCACAACACCCAACAAGCCACTTTTTAATCACATCTTTGGAAACCTGGATGATGCTTTGTGACTTATTACAAAACAAACAAAAAATGAAAGCATTGTAAAGTACTGTTATGCACGCTACCAGTGGTGTTTTCTGGGATGCTTGGAACTGTGTCAATTAGTGATGAACAAAGACCGATCCTGCCCAACATCCAATATGCCATTTTCTATCACATCTTTGGAAACCTTGATGTTTTGTGAAAATAACAAAAAAAAAAAAAAAAAAAAAAGCATTGTAAAGTATTGTTATGTGCACTTAAAGTCATATTTTCTGGGATGCTTGGAACTGTGTCAGTTAGTGATGAACAAAGAGCGACCCTGCCCAACATCCAATATGCTTTTTGAGTTCCTAAATTACCACCAAAAAAAAATAATAAAAAAATAAACATTGTAAAGTATTGTTATGCACACGTCCAGTTCAAAAGTTAGATTTTGTCAGAAAAAAAAAAAATCCTTGATGAAGATAACCAAGCACAGTAACCAACTGAATTTTTTTTTTCTGAAGAAAGCAATAAAACAAAGATATTACTAAAACGAAATCACAGATATGATCACTGCTGTCAAAAACTGATACAAACTGATTTACAGCAAAGATAAAACCAATATACCAATATAATCACTGTCTCATTCTTTGAAAGAACCACCAAAAAAATCTAAGTATCCATTTAAGGACAGAACCTATCACTCGAAACTTATCATATATATCCTTCAAACTTTTGTCATCAAAGACCTTGTAAGGGGGTAGGTGCTGGAGGGGGGAGGGAGGGGGAAGCAAGACAAAGCTGGAGGCAGGAATTTAGTGCTGTCAATTAGATAAGAAAAATGTAAAAACAGTCAAAACAAAAGTTCTTTTAAAGGTATTCCAGAGGAAAATGGATCAGACTGCAGAGCTACCGAAGACGAGGCAAACTACAAATACACATACAACATAAGGTGCAAAGCAACGCTTACTACATGTTCACCAAACAGACCAGTGAATTTCAGTTTAATGCGTCTTCAACAGACGTCAGAAATAACCGACACAAAAATGCGCCCAGCAATAATCCCCAAACGGCTGCTTGCACAGGGGAGGGAATCTGGAACAAAGCCTATGGGCAGAGACAAAGATGTTGTTCCATAAATACAAGTCTTTAAAGGAGGGGGAAAGTGGGGGGGGGGGGGGGGGGTTGTATTAGGAGGGAAATCCAGTCATATAGTAAAACAGGCACAAAAAAAACATTTTACGCTCTAGATAAACAAGTTTTTAGAAGAATCCAGTGTTTATTTTGTAAGGAGGTAAATCCAGTATAGACTACAGACAAAAAGAAAAATACAAGTGTTCCATGAAAAAAAAAACTTAAACAAACAAACAAACAAAACTGTTTCGTGAAAACAAACCTTTAACATTCAAGCGACACTCCATGAGTGTTGGTGATGGAAAGCCAGCTGTTGGTGTTCCTAACTGTCATGGCCTTTGTTGGTTAACGGTTGTCTAAAAGCAATTCTCCTATTTCTCCTTCTTCATATAAATGGATGCAATCACATTTTGCACTTATTTTTTGGTGTTCGCTAACAGACTTTTTTTTTTAATGATACAGATAGCAGTTTTTACAGAAAGAGCTAAAAACGAGGAATGTTGGACATTTTCGTGTCTGGAGGTCACAATTTCTTTTTCTTCTTTCTTTCTTCTTTTTTTTTTTTTTTTTTAACTTATCACCAGTGTTTTGGTGTTAACTACCAGAAGTATTTAAGCATACAGCAGGCAAAGTTCATGCTCTACCCTTTCCACTGATATATAACAATTGGACAGCTGCCTACTTTCTACCAGTTGTAGACTCAAAATCTGGCAACAGGGAATGAAGGGGGATGGGGATATGGGCTGCACAAGGGTCAGACTGGCTTCTGGCTGAACGCACTGTTGATTCCACAATGGCTTCATCATTTGGGCTTTATTCTGCAGTACTTTATCAGTCCTTCCCACAACGGTTTCATCATTTGGGCTTTATTCTGCAGTACTTTATCAGTCCTTCCCACAACGGTTTCATCATTTGGGCTTTATTCTGCAGTACTTTATCAGTCCTTCCCACAACGGTTTCATCATTTGGGCTTTATTCTGCAGTACTTTATCAGTCCTTCCCACAACGGTTTCATCATTTGGGCTTTATTCTGCAGTACTTTATCAGTCCTTCCCACAACAGTTTCATCATTTGGGCTTTATTCTGCAGTACTTTATCAGTCCTTCCCACAACGGCTTCATCATTTGGGCTTTATTCTGCAGTACTTTATCAGTCCTTCCCACAACGGTTTCATCATTTGGGCTTTATTCTGCAGTACTTTATCAGTCCTTCCCACAACGGTTTCATCATTTGGGCTTTATTCTGCAGTACTTTATCAGTCCTTCCCACAACGGTTTCATCATTTGGGCTTTATTCTGCAGTACTTTATCAGTCCTGTCAAGAAAAATGATTACACAACACCTCATGTTTGCTAAATATTAATTCTTGATTTTTACACTAAATTCAGAATTTGGGGTATAACTACTAAAAAAAAAAACTGGGACACTCCAGGCAAATTTGGGCAGGTTAGCAGTATGCAATGGGCTTTTATACAATGTCAATCACCAAAGGATTGAAGGGAAGGAGCCTTTACTGGGATAGTCAATCTGGTAAAGCTTAATGACAAAAAGGTTCCCGAAAACAAGCCTTCAATGGCAGAGGAGCAGCGGAAAGGAAGGCAAGTTTTTACTGAGAAGACAGAATCTAGAATCTAGCTTACAGAAAGACTAAAATGTTCCTGAAAATAAAACGAAAATGTTCCTGAAAATAAAACAATGTCTGGGAAGGCCTTTTTTTAACTGAGATGATGTAGAGTGCAGCCCGTAGACCAACAAAGACAATAATGTGGCAGAACAACAAGTCTCTCAGGAGAGGAAGTCTTTACAGGGAAGATCAATCTAGTTTTGCCTGTACACAAACAAGGAGAGAACTGTGGCAGAAAAAACAAACAAAAAAAAACCGCTAGTGTTTCAGAAGAGGAAAGCTTCACTATGACACAGTATGAGGTCAGCCTTGTATAGCCTGCAAAGACAAAAAAAAAAATGTGGCTTAAAAAACCAAGTCATTCAGAAGATGATGTCTCAACTAGGTAGTCGATCTAGTAGAACAGCCGACAGACAACGGCAAAAATGTAGCATAAAAAAAAAAACGATATTGAAAGGGAGGGAATCTTGATTCAGACAATCTTTACATGGAGGTTTGTCTGGTTTATTTATGGTGTTTGTAAATTTGCATGTTCATTATCATTTACATGTCTGTTCTGCAGCTGTACTGAAAAGGGTATTTGCTCAAGACAGAACTGTCAGAAATTGCAGTTTGTGAGGGGAACATCTGATATGCCATCCACGGCAGAAGAAATAGTGATCTTTTCTCATGTCATCAGTGTCCACATTTTCTGGGCCAAGACCAAGCAGAGCTGCATACAAATTACGACTCCACTGGCCACATGATTCAATGAAACTAATGTGCAGATGCCCTAAATTTTCATTCAAACCAACTGTTTACTTCCTGCTATTTTAACTACCGTATGTCAGGCTCGACAATAACTCAAGACCGAGATGTAGCTGGCCATGAGAATTTCTTTTATCCTCAAAATATATCAAACCACACAAAAAAGTCAGTCAATCAAATAATTTTTTTTTTTTTTTTTAAATTAAAGCCACTGAGCCTGGCCTGATTCAGCGCACTATGCTAATAATTCTTAATTCATTTCATCAACATAATGCCGTTTGCTAGTTAATATTCATGACAGTCAAACTAAGTAAACTGACCATTACTTCCTTGTCTATCAGCTTGGGTGTCTAGTGAACCTTTCTCCACTTCTTCATTCACACTAGGCCTGTGCAGCTGGGTGGGCAATGGACGTCCTGACTGACACTGATGTGAATATTTTTATATTTCTGACAGCCCTTTAGTCTCACCCAGCTCTCTGTCATTCAACCTGCCTCAGTTACAGCCTGACCACAACAGACTGATCAGCTAAGATCCAGTTGTTGTTTTTTCTTTTTTAACCCACTTTCTTTCTTACACCACACTCCAAAATCATCCCTGACAGAAAAATCATTTTATCACCAAATAATGAACAATTAGGTTTCGATTTTGATGCATTGGTTTGGTAGACAATTTCACAGATCTCTCTAATCTCTAAAGGTTTCAATATTTATTATATTAGCAGGTTTGCAAACATTATTATGTTCTATTTTCTCCATTCTGTACACCAGCCTGTTGACATTTCAATAGTTTTGGTAGCTAAAGGTGACTGATTTTGTTTTCTGTTGTGTACTAATTTCTTCTAACTGATCATTTTCATTTAAAATGAAGTCAATTGTGCATTAAGTGACTCAACGCTAGTCTATGTCAAGTAATGGACAACAATGAAAAATCCACACTTCCATAAAAATTATGACATTGGGCATGCAGATTTGTAAAGAGACATGTTCTGCCATCCTATCAAATTATTTTGTCCTCATATTTTTCTCTTTTTTATTCTTTAGTCTGCAAAAAAGAAATGACAAACCACAGGCATACAGTACCTGTTATAAGACACAGCAGTTTGTGTCTGAAACTGGTAACAGGAGATCTTATGAGTGAAATTCTGGGTCAACAGATAAGAGATAATGTTGCTTATAGCCCAGCCGACCGCAAAGGGCCATATCAGGGCTGTCACTCTGGGTCAACATCATCTGTGCTAAGTATGTGACTGAACACATGAAAAAGCAAACAAATATAATGAGGTCAAAACAAGAGATCAGAACATCCTTCTTCACTTAAACCACCTAAAAACTATTCAACATTATCTCACACACACACACACACACCGATTCCCTGAATACATAATGAATTGAAGTACTTGACACATGATGTATACGGAGTTGGACACCAGGCGACCTTCATTTGATCTGTCTATCAACACATCATCCTTACTGACTTCACACTCAATCAAGCACACGTGTACACACATCCTCAGGCTCTGATGCATATAAATCATCCATCCACACCCACACTGACAGGGCAAGGCAGAATAATCATGCATCACTGAAGACTGTCCACAGTTTGTGTTGTGGATTGAGTCACACACTTGGAACTGGCTTTGGGAAAAAGCCATCTTCTCACAGGAGGATTTGCAGAATGATGAAGCAACTCCACCATCTCACTCCCTGAGAAGCTCCAGCGAGGTGTGGTACTCTAGGGACACGGCCAGCTCTCTATCTCTGAGCTCCTGGACACAAGACCAGTGTCAGGCCATGAACAGCACCTCCCCAGACCTCTCCTCTCGCACTCCTCTGCTGCCTGCTAGCACAAGCTCTCGAAGACACACACTGAAAGACAGAACCCCTGATTTTGATCTGCCGACCACACACCTCTTCGGCTCCTGCGCCTCGTTGTCTCTGGTCTCACTGCTCCCATCAACTGACACACGATCGGCCCCTGTTCTTGTTCTCTCCCCTCACCATGGAGTCCTCAAACTTTCTGAGCAGAGCCACCAATCCTTTACGCTTGAACCGCAGAGCCTCATGGGTAATGTCACGCACAAAGGCTCGACGGACATCCAGATTGCCTTGCACGGTGGACAGCTGTTTAAACAAGCTGGTGAAATCTGAAACCCAGGGGACACACAAACACAAGATGTACATCATGACATGAAACACCGCCACCATGCACATTGGCAGCAACAGAAAATGGGATACAGGCACGCTATTCAGAATGGGAACCAACAGAAAATGGGATACAGGCACGGTATTCAGAATGGGAACCATTAGAAACATGGGTGGGGAAAAAAAAGGGAAAAGGAGAAAGCATGATCTGTCACATATCCGTATTAGATTATAAACATTTCTGCATCGTTACATTTTGATAGCTATCAAAAGTAGGGCATAAAGTTTAAAACTGATCAAGTTAACTTTACAGCTCTCTTGGAAAACTGCACCATTTTGGGGAAGCAGTATTATCAACATGAGCATCTTCTAAGACAGAACTATTAGACCAGGTATTTATTATAAAATGCAGATTCTCGAGCCTAATTTATTAACAGACCTGTACGAATACTTTACTACAGTTTGCACACATCACACATCCTGATGCTGTTCGAATGAGTTTTCTCCCTTCTCTCACTTTCTCTAACTTTTTTTTTACTTTGATGTGTGCAATATACTGGATCCACAAGTTGATCACATGAAACTGATTAATCTGTTTGAACCTCAACAAACAATTAATACAAATGCTTTGACCAACTTTCAGCCTGAACAACTGGTGCACTTTATTAGAGTACCTTCACAATCTGTAACGCATCACCCACATATGATCATCTCCCTCACTTCCAATTAATTCCTGGCACTAAATAACGCATCACCCACATATGATCATCTCCCTCACTTCCAATTAATTCCTGGCACTAAATAACGCATCACCCACATATGATCATCTCCCTCACTTCCAATTAATTCCTGGCACTAAATAACGCATCACCCACATATGATCATCTCCCTCACTTCCAATTAATTCCTGGCACTAAATAAAAGGACAGCCAAGTATTTAGTGACACTATTGCACAACCAATCTCTGTGAAGCTGAAGTCAATGCATTTCTTCTGCTGTCACTCACAGAAGATTAATCATTAGTTTGATCGAGATCTCACAATGCACATCATCCACATAGGTCATCTCCCTCACTTGCAGTTAATTCCTGGCACTAAATGAGAGGACGGCCTAGTATTTAGTAACAGTGATACACAACCAATCTCTATCTCAAGCTGAAGTAGATGCATTTTTTCTGCTGGCACTCACAGAAGACTAACCACTAGGTTGATCAAGATCTACTTTTTTTTATATAGGCACGGGAATATTTCCTAAATATGACAGTCATCTCACTGCAGAACCTTATCTATTCTAATAGTAGTACTATCAATTATACCAATTACTGTAAATTAATAAAGGCAGACAGAAGGCGAGAGTAGCCGGCAAGCCAAACTCCAAAGAGAATCTCCATGTCTTACATTAACATAACCAACAGACCAAACAGGGCAATGCCAACACACGTCATGAGTGAAAGGGTTCTGACTCTACTCATTTTTTTCTCCTCAAGCGGGCTTTTAGAGTTTATGGCATCCTTGTCTCCAACACCACGGGTGACGTTGGCCAACCTGTACAACATTCAACACTTTCCTGGAGAATACAGAGAATTCCCTTCAAGTTGTTTATAGCTCCGCCAACCAATACGGGTCACACAAAGGTTGGTCATAGATGTACTGGCTGCAAATAGGAAGGAAACAAGTGATTATCCATCATCACACTACACTTTCCATGCCCACATCATCTGCACACTGAAGCATGGACTTCACCCACTTTCCCTCCCTCCCCTCCCCTCCCCCTTTCCCTGCTCATCTTTCAACCCCATGGAGCAGTCTACGTCAGGTTGTCATAAACCAGCTCATCAGAGGAGACACTACACAGCTGTTGTTTCAGTGGTGTGCTAGCTGTGCCTGTTCTGATCCACTCTCTCAGGACACTGCCCACTAAGCCCGCTAGCGATGACAATAACTGTCTAGTGACACAGTCAGTATGTAGACACAGTCAGTATGTATGTGTGAGCGAGGACCTCCTGAGGACCTCCCGAGGGCACCACCATGTCCATCCAATGACAATTCCCATCAGCTTGCCCATACTAACGACCTTGGCATGAACTGAATACAGACATCCATGGATATTGGGAAGAAATTCATCAGAAATGCAGGAGAGCAGGGCATAGACTTACAGGGCCACAGAGTCATAAATAAGACTCAAGACGATCAATGAAGAAAAAGGAAGGTGAGGATGATGCTATGGAGCTCCGCTATTGTCCAAGACTACATGACAAGAGCTGACCATTATCCATAAAGGTAAAAATAAAATAGTCGTGATCATGGTAACCCAGCAAACCCTTTTTCCCTGTCGACCCTGACCTTTTTTTTTCTCACATTGTAAAAAAAAAAAAAAATTATTTTAAAGTTTGAAGGTGCAAGACAGAATGAACTACCAGCTGTCTGATCTTTGTATGAAATACCAATATATATATATATATATATATATATATATATATATATATATTCAAGGCAAGGTATTGTCATGTCATCTCCAGTAACTCAACTTCCTTCATTGAACTTTGGGGGGAAAAAACAGGCACTTTTTGGCCATACTACCATTTACTTGTGTAGACTGCTGCACACAGAATGTGAAAATATACATATATATATATATATACAGTGGAGTCCATCTATATGTCGGCATGCATATATGTCAGCGTCCGCTTATATGTCGGGAGACCCCCTTGGACGGAATCCGTCCCTTCTTTGTATGACTAAAAACTCGGGACGCTATATGTCGGGTCTGATGGCGGCAAGCACGCTTATGTGGCGGGTCAGCTGAGATCAAGTGGCAACTTTGACAACTAATCAACCCGCCACAGTGAGTGCAGCAACGCCGCGGGAGGGTGAGACAAGTGTTCACAGGCTAGACTCCTTCACTCTCACAAGTGTGAGACAGTCATTCCTTGCTCAAACGCTGCCAACATGGCCACACCAAAGAAAAGGATCAACCTCTCTGTAGCTGACAAGTTGAAAATGCTTGACAGAATAAAGGCCGGAGAACCGAGACAAAAACTTGTTGCAGAGATGGGGATTTCGATGAGAACACTCGAGAGGATCGTAGCAAATGAAGCAGAAATTCGTGACACCGCTGCCGCCATCCCAGACAAGTCGCGAAAACGAACCGGCAAAAACGAGGATGTTGAGTGGGCCCTTGGCTCGTGGTTTTCGGCAGTTAGAAACAAAAAACAGACTGTCACAGGCCCTATGCTAATGGAGAAATCTAAAGATTTTGCAGAGCGCTTGGGCTCAGACTTTACCCCAAGCACTGGCTGGTTGGCTAGATGGAAGAACCGGATGGGCATAAAGTTTAAGCGGGCTCACGGAGAAAAAAGCTCTTCTGATGAAGCAGCTGCAGAAAACTGGTTGATGCACAAGCTTCCCCAACTCTTGGAAGAATTTCCAGAGACAGACATTTTTAATGCAGATGAGACCGGTCTTTTTTATAGAGCGACACCAGATTCCAGTCTCTGCTTTGCAACAGAGCAGCTGTCTGGGTCAAAGAAGGCACTGGACAGAATCACTGTTCGGGTTTTGTGCAAACATGTCAGGCACAGAAAAGAAGAAGCTCTTAGTGATAGGAAAGAGCAAGAACCCCAGATGTTTCAAGGGGTTGACGTTGGAAAACTTCCTGTGACTTACACGTCGAACACAAAAGCGTGGATGACTCGCGTCATCTTCACGGAATGGATCTCACAATGGGACCGAGAGCTGAGAGGGGCTGGGCGCAGAATTCTGCTCTTAGTGGACAATTGTTCCGCCCACCCTGCTCTTGACACGCTGACCAACATCCACCTTGAATTTCTCCCTCCGAACACCACTTCCATGATCCAGCCCATGGACCAGGGGTCATAAGAAACTTGAAGGTGAACTACAGGAAGCAACTCATCAGTCTCACTCTCTCTCACATCGAGGAAGGCTTGCTTCTCCCAACTGCCACAGCGACAGACGTCAGTTCAAAGGTCAACGTCTTTGACGCAATCCAGTTCGTTTCCAAGAGTTGGCGACTGGTGCAGCCTGCCACCATCAGCAACTGCTTCAGGAAGGCTGGGTTTCAAAGACCAGTGAAGCCACAGACACAGCAGAGACAGAGACAGACGAGACAGAAGAAGAAGAAGCTGAAGCTTTTCTTGCCATGCAGGAGGAAGCAGACACGGTATGCAGAGGTGGCGAAGTGACGGAAGAAGAGATTGTCGAGGCAGTGCAAGAGAAGAAAAGGCAGAGGTTGGATGGAGGAGAGTGTGCGGTGGATGAAGAGGAAGGACAAGAAGAAGAAGAGGAGGAGGATGACCGACATGTGTCCGCTGCCGACGCAAAAAAAGCACTAGCTACCCTTTGTCGATTTGCCACTGCTAGCGGTTTCACCCCAGAAACACTACAGAAACTTGATGATGTTAGCGCTGCAGTTCATAAAGCAGTACTCGCTTCAATGGTGCAGCCAGACATCACCCGCTTCTTTCACTCTCAGCCCACCTGTTCCACCTCACGTTGATCTTGAATTTTGGTTTCCCATCATTTTTCTTTCTTTGTCCTGTTAGTTTTGTCTCTGACTGACCTGTGATCTCAGTCTTCTGTCATTCATGTTGTTGTTTTTCTCTTCTAAGTCATTTGCTGTGCACTGGTATGTTTTTTCTCTTCTAAGTCATTTGCTGTGCACTGGTATGGGTTCGCGAGTTATGACGGAGTTGCTTCCCTTGACCCTGACCCCCCCCCACCGACTTCACGTATATGTCGGGTCCGCTTATATGTCGGGTCAAATGGCTGGACAAACACCCGTCATATATCCGGACTCCACTGTGTATATATATATATATATATATATATATATATATATAATATATATATATATATATATATATATATCAGACCTGTTTACCCTCAATTTGAGCTTTGTGTACTCTTGTCCAGAAAAATGTGTACTCCTCCAAAAATTGTGTACTAATCAAAGGAGGACAGAAACTACATTTCAGCGGTTTTAGATATACACATAATTGATTCCTGATAGTGTCACCTGTCCAGTGTCTGTGATGAAAGTAATGTCTTTTGGTCAGGCCTTTTCTTTTGAACACAAGAAAACTTCTTTCACATCCAGCAATACTGTGTGGGATTGTCACTGAAAATCCCAAGGCACACTTTGCTGAATTAAAAAACAACAACATTGGTGTGATAACCTATTCACCTACTTCAGAAAAACCATGCCACCATTTAGCTATTTTCCCTTAATTTCCTACAATGCAGTGTGGCAATGTCAGTGTCAATGATTGTTGAAGTCTTGGTCACTGCATGGCGTTGACAACTGTTTCATACAACTAACACTATCTAGGACAGTGACTTATAGTAGGACGATTTGAACTTGGCCAGTTGTGTGTTGCTGTACTTCCTGTCTGCTGGTGTCCCCGGTCTTGATTTGACGACCATCAAGCTGTCCAGTGTCTGAGAAGACAGTGATGCCCTCTGATCAGTCTTATTTTTGCGAACGCAAGAAAAAATTCGTTCACAGCCAGCATTACTGTGTGGGATTGTCAAAATTCCAAGGCACACCTTGCTGAGGTTGGAAAACATTGGTATCCCAACAGCATCCTTGACTTGGCCAATGGCATACCAGGTTTCATCAGCTCTTTCTTCTCCAGCTGTGGAATTGCATCATGGGACCTGTAGTTGATGAACTCTTCCATAACTGTGTCATTTGGTACAGCCCTGGGGAAGTAGACATGGAAACTGGGTGAGGAAAAAGGAGAGATCAGACTCTGTGACACCATCCAGTCGAAGGGAGATGTCAGCCACTTTTGCATGCTTTAACAGATCATTGTCCAAAGGACACTTGTCCTTCATGTATGTACAAGCAGAAACATAGAATTGTTGAGCAACTTGATAGAATTCCTCAATCCTCACATCTCGAAGTAGGTGTTCTTCCTTCTTCTCAATCATTTGTTTGACGTCTTCACTAAAGAGAATTTGCTTTGGCTGCTTCTGGTTGACCTTGGCCTTGAAGTCAACATCAAGAACACTCTTGCCCGTAAGAGCTGCAGGTTTGACAAACCGAACCATCAAGTCCCTCATCAGCTTGCACAGTGACCGTTGAAGGATGTGAATCTGTGGCTCTTCCTTCTGCAGCTGTTGATTCAAAACATCAAATGGTTTTAAAGCATGTTTCAAGAACAGGCAGTAGAGCTTGTTTGTAGGAGAACGAAAGAATGCTTTCAATCGTTCAATTCGAGACTGTGCTGAAGATGTACTTGCGGGAGCAGGTTCTTTTTGAAGAAGTTCACCAGTGCTTCCCAGTTCTCAAGCATGCGATCAAGACACCTGCCAACACTCAGCCACCTTGTCTGAACATGTTTTAGTATTTTCTGATTTTTCACTTCTGCTTGCAGCAATTCAAGGGAAGCTAGGCGCTTGGAAGACTTGTCAAAGTAGTAATACAAGTCAACCAAAAGTTCATCAATATTGAATGGCAGTTGTTCCGCAGCTTTTTGTGCAGCTCTATGAAGCAGATGACATGGGCAGCCAGCAAGATGGAGGTTGGGTTGTTGTCTAGTCATCCACCCATACACTCCATTCTTCTTACCCACCATAACTGCTGCATTGTCACATCCAAGTGACAAGCAATTTTTCCAGGGTACAGACGGCTCCTCTGTATCATCAGTTTTCACCAAAAGTTCTTTTTCCAACAGCTTGTAGATGTTCTCTCCTGAAAGAAACCAAATGATTTCCAGTTGTACAGTTTGTCTTTCCACTGAGGTACTCAGCTACAATCTGTCCAGTTCCATCCAGTTTTCGGGGTTCTTAATTTTAAAAACAATCCTTGCAAGTGCAAGATATACGTTTGTCATCAAAGATACCAAAAAGTATTACTTTGAACTGGATGAGTCTATTTTCATTGGAAAGCAAGGATTGTGTTGTAAAACTGAGAGCGTGGCAATTAGCTGGAATTGTATTTGGACTGAATTGTAACTGAGTACCTAAGAGTAATACCATATAGATATCCCGTTCGGAGCTTGCATTTTTTTCCCCCAGTCACTAGACCAGAAGTGGTGTGGTCTTGAGCACTAGTCTTTCGGATGAGATGATAAACCAAGGTCCCGTGTGCAACACACTTTCAGCGCACGTAAAAGAACCCACGGCAACAAGAGAGTTGTTCCTGGCAGAAATCATTAGAAAAATCCACTCTATTAGGGAAAAACAAATACATACACAGACAGAAGAAAAAGGGGTGGGCTGCACATGTGGCGATGCGCTCTCCCCGGGGAGAGCAGCCCGGAATTTCACACAGAGAAATCTGCTGTGACTTTGACAGATATAAAATAAAATGAAATGAAATAAAATTATATGTAAGCATACATTTGTGTGTGTGTGTGTGTGTGTGTGTGTGTGTGTGTGTGAGTGTGAGTGTGTGTGTGTGTGTGTGAGTGTGTGTGTGTGTGTGTGTGTGTGTGTATGAGTATGATGGCCCACTGTGTGTGTGTGTGTGTGTGTGTGTGTGTGTGTGTGTGTGTGTGTGTGTGTCTGTGTGTGTGTGTGTATGTACGAGTATGATGGCCCACTGTGTGTGTGTGTGTGTGTGTGTGTGTGTGTGTGTGTGTGTGTGTGTGTGTGTGTGTGTGTGTGCCTCTGTGTGTGTGTGTGTGTGTGTGTGTGTGTGTGTGTGTGTGTGAATTCAATTTATACTAGTTTTACATTTGTGGTATCAGACTTTAAAAAAGAAAAGAGGGGAAATGAGGTAAATGCTGGTTGCAAAATAGATACTGATACTATCTAGGTGTAGCAAACATTAATTAAACCTACCATTAAATACTAAAACCTAAAACTGATAATCATATTATTTTTTGAATGACTGCATTTGACTTTGACAGAAACAGTTCAAAACTGTCCTTTAGTTTGCAAAATACTAAGATTAGGTAAACCAGGCAACTATGACAAACTTATTAAATCAATGACTCTATCAGGCTATGACCATTGGTCATACTCATACATAAGATGACAACAGTTCATACGATGTTTGAGTTATGAAAATCAAACAACAATTCTTAAAGTTATGACTGCGACTTATAAAGAAATTCAGAAAAAAAATTGTAACTTCATCAGTTTTGCATCGATGATATAATTCATATGAATGTTTTCGTTATTTTTTTTGCTTTTTTTAATGATGTTAATTTCATTTTGGAGGAAAAAAATTTGAAAAATTTTGACACATCCCTATGTTTTGCTATTGAGTAAGTACAATTCACATGTGTGTTGGGGGGGGGGGGGGGGGGGGGGGGTGCCGATGGTGCTCACCTGTGGATGCTGACTGAAGACCAAGAACAGGTACAGACAGCAGACTCTGCTCAACTCCAGAATCCCCAAATGTTGTTATCACAACTGGATACTGTTTTTCACGTTGCTCATTGCTGCCGTCAGTCGACACAGAAAAAGGTCCAGACGAAATTTTCTGTTTCAGTTCCACCTTAATGTCCTCAGCCATGCACTTCACGATGGCAGTCGCTTTGTTGCGGCAGCATGAATAGCCTTGTGCAATCTGCGAGTCTGGAACGCTGATTTCATTGTTCGCGTGATGACGTCGGCAGTGCTGAGCGGAAGATTGTTTTAACAATAAGTTCTGTGAGCATCACTTCAGCTCTGATCACAGCCTCCTCTTCTCTCTTCACTGTCTGTGACGGCATAAACTTTGTGATGGAAGTGCACATTGACGTAGTCTTTGCAGCACGTTCTTGCATCTTATGCTTCTGCTTTTGGCAGTGCCGTTCAATGTCATAGATGCCAGAATGAGAAATCGAAAAGTCCGATTTGCAGAACAGACAATGTGCAAAGGTAATCCCAAGTGAAGAGGGCTCAATTCCTGGAATTTTCTTGTATCTATCAAGAAAACCTTGCTCTTTCATCTTCTTCTTTTCTCTGCTCTGGCCTGCCGACGATGTTGAAGCAACTGAACGCTTTGACATCTTGTAAAATTTACAAATCACAATGCCGCCACACTGACTTAGAAAATCCAAGATGGCGCCTCTAAAACTTGGATCGGAACTTTTCCGGCCTTTTTTTTTATTTTTTTATTTTTTAGGATCGTACTCAAAATGTTTTTGGCGTACTGGCGTACTGCCAGTCAAAATTGTGTACAAAATACGCAAAAATCGTACGGGTAAACAGGTCTGATATATATATATACACACACACACACACACACTTGATGAGTTTGATTATGAGTGAAAGGTCAGACACCAAAAATAACACTGCGTTATGGAGTGTCAGCTGTCACATAAAAAAATCTTAAAAGGTGCAGAAGTAATCAGGGAGGGCTGTGTTATCATAACCACAACTTTTTTTTTTCCATCTTTTTTCCTTCTTTTCTTTTCTTTTTCTCCTGTAATGACATGACAGTCCCAGGGTCAACCAGGCCCAAGAGACACAGGAAATGTCATCCAAGCATCAGAGACCCTCTTCATTCACTTTTTTGATGAATCTTGACACATGCATATCCCATGGTTTCAGTCTTAATAAGACAGACTTCCCATTCGAGCTCACAGAAAGCTCAGCTCTAGGTAAGAGCCTATCAGGTAAAAAAAAACACAAAAAACAAAAAAACCCACACATAAATTCTCCCGATGGAATCTGAACCCATGACCTCCCTGCAGAAGAGCACTGCCTTCGTCTTGTCAGGCAGGAAACCTCTCTCAGGCTTTCCTGTCCAGTTCTCTTCACAGATTCCATACACAACACCTAGGACATGGGTTTGGGTGTGCTCTTCTGCAACACTGTGTTCAAAAGAAACATGCTGAGACCCCCGACAACATCATTTGGAAACAACACCAATCATCTGGTTGTGGTGGTGGCGTTTTTGTTTTGTTTTTGGTTTTTGTTGTTTGTTTGTTTGGTGGTGTGTTTTTTTTTTTTGGGGGGGGGGGGGGGTTATGCCTCAGTTGCATGGAAGTCAAGCAGCACTTTCTAAACAGCCCAATCCACATGACTCTCTCATATCGATTCTGCTAGGGGCAGAGATGAAGAAGAAGAGTGCCTCCCTACTGAGGTCATGGCCAGTACACTGCAGCTCTGGGCACACTCACAGAAAACAGCATTAGAAACCTGATCAACAGCACACAACACCATGTCGTCCGTAAACAGTGTGTAACAGCAGTGAATACTGTGTAAAACAAATTCTAAAGGAGTAAAATACTTCACAAAATGACAAATAGGAGAGAGGAAAGAAATTTCAAAATGATGAAAATAATTTCCTTGAAAACAATGTTAGCTTCATCCTTTGTCCTAGATACATTCAACACCTGTTCAGTGCCTCATCTTTGTCTTTCCAAATTCAGACCATGTCATTTCTTTTCTTTTTTTTCTCTTTAATGAAGGCAGTCCAACCTAATATCCAATTAAATTAAATGCACAGAAAATCCATTGCTTTGGCAGATTGCCGGACACCGATTATTTTCTTTTTTTCATGGCATTCTGACCCAATATAAAGTTGAATGCACTGAAGATCCATTACTTTGGCAGATTGCCAAGGATTCACACCACCATAAAGATACCAAATGCTCAGTGTTCCATTTGGTCTTTTCTCTATGTACGGGCACTCTCACCTGAGAGAACCAACACTGATACTAACGAAAGACATATCCAACACTGTGTACTTATCCATGGGTGCTGGTACGTGCTTGAGTGTTGGTTGTGTTGGCATGATGAATCCAGCTTGCAGCCACTGTGTGCATATGTGCAGATGTGTGTGACCGCAGTGCAAGCACTGTATATGGAAGCATGAGCGTATAAGTGTCATATGAGCCCATATGTGAAGGTGGAAATGAAAGACGCATCCAGTCAGCCAAGGAATAAATCCTGAGGAAATGCCACTTGTAATTAATTCAACCGTGATGGGAGAAGAGTATAACCTCCTCTGTAGAGACATCACACAACCTCAAAGTCAAAGACAGAAACATCACACAACTCCAGTGCAGTGACAGAGATCACACAACCTCAATGACAGAAACATCACACAACTCCAGTGCAGTGACAGAGATCACACAACCTCAAAGACAGAAACATCACACAACTCCAGTGCAGTGACAGAGAGATCACACAACCTCAATGACAGAAACATCACACAACTCCAGTGCAGTGACAGAGATCACACAACCTCAATGACAGAAACATCACACAACTCCAGTGCAGTGACAGAGAGATCACACAACTCCAGTGCAGTGACAGAGAGATCACACAACCCCAATGACAGAGACGGCTGACAGCCTCAATTATAGACTTCACACAAACCTGATGATGGTGACAACCCACAGCCCACTACCAACATCGTGTAAACTGACAGACACTCGTACAAACTCAAAGACATCACCAACCTCAAAGGAACAGACTATACGCTACCTAAACGACAGAGATGCCACGCAATTTTAACGGTTGACATCATATGATCAAACATCCAAAGCTATAGGATCATAATACAACCTTGAAATAGATGTCAGATAAATACAACCTCAGCGACCATCAATAGCAGCATCAGACATCTAAACAACAAAAATATCATACAAACGCACACAGTATTACAAGTACAACCTCAACAGCTGTCGATAGCAGCATCATACAACCTCACAATGGACACATCCTACAACCTAAAAACAGACGTGCTGCACATGATTGCAATACATACAGCCTCAAAATCATTGACAGCAGCATTTTACAAACTCAACGACAGACGTCATACAACCTCAACACTGGTGGTGTTAACATAATACAATCTCAACAACTGTCAACAGCAGTATCTTAGTTATAACCTCAATGATCTTCACATCATCACTCAATGACAGAGAGACATCACAACCTCAATCCCAAAAGACATCTTGTATTAATCAGATATCAGGCGACTGAATGCATACTACTACTAGTACACCATGGGCAAGGACATGCGCTAACACAGTCTCAACAACGTAGACCTATGATCCTAAAGAATTCTCTACTTCCTATCATCAAACTAGCTAGCACCATTCCATACTTTCTCCATGCTGTATCCAAGACCCCATCACAAACACCAGCTGTCTATAAATGGACACTGCTTGTCATAAATGCAAAAAGAAAAGAAAAAAGTTTTTAGAAATATTTATCTTTTACTTGAAATGTATTGACTGTCTTCCTTGTCAAGGGCCATCTTAGATGTAGATAAAAACACTTCTTCTGAGTGAAACTGGACTGGGTGAAAGTGCTGAAATAGAAGAGATGGTAAATTTTGATTATCATAATTCTGTTTTTCATCCATTTTTGTCACCTCTTGCAGCAAAGGAGGCACTTCAGACATTATAAATCTGTACTACTTACATTTCTTTTTGTTTAATTCAGTTGAGAACTTACTCATTCTGAAATTCAGCATTTCCAAAGTGTTAATTAGTTAAATATATTCAACATGTGGGGGAGAAAAACAGTGAATTGGCTTTTTTATTTCATTGCAATTTTATAAAAGAAATAAAAAAAAAAATTTTTAAATGTACATACAGCTTGAAAAGTTCAAGGGTCAGTAACAACTCAATGATTTTCACGGGCAACAAAAAGGGCATCTTCACTTCTCCACAAACAATTCCAGGTTTCAAATCTTGACTCTGTAACTAAGAACCCTACACACATGGTGGCACAAACTCCTACACTGCAATGAAAACACACAGAAAGAACGCTTGCCAAAGCAATGAAGCTTTCTCTTCCATGTCTAACAACATAAGAGAAAATTCAAGCTCAACACCAGTTTCTGAGCAACTTCAACGCAGCTCAAGCAAACTGCAAAATCATGACATGTGCAGAGCTCTGTTTATAAATGGTAACGCTCTGCACAATCATGACATCAGTCAGCCCTAATGAGACAAGCATAATCTGTGCATGCAGAAAGGGACAGAGAGAGAGTGTGTGTGTGTATGTGCGTGTGTGTGTGTGTGTGTGTGTGTACGCATGTTTGTAATTTATTCATCTGGACTGTTGACAGTTGTGTACCAGACTGTATCTTCAGAAACTCAGAAGACTTTAGAGTAACTTTCTAGTGCTCTTCATGCCCTGCTCAAGTGGTGACCTCGGTTAAATAATATGTATTATACATACATATATATATATATTTTTTTCCTCTCTGGTGGTGAGTTTGTGTCAACAACTTCAAGGGGGCAGTCACGGGATCGACCTGGTGATGCCCTCCATAAAGGGATGCTAACTCACACCAAACTCCACCACTAAATGGTACTTGTCACGTTTGTGGCGCCTCATAGATGGATTCCTGTGTATATCAGATCACAACAGGGCATCACTGACAACCACCACAGTGACTCTGTAGTAGTGCAGCACCATCTCTGGTGGGTTACCTCATGACCACCAGTTACGAACAGCTCCCTATGGACAGCCAGTGTTGATGCGGCTACTGGGCCAGCTGGGTGTAGCTGTGGCTATGTACATGCTAGTGGGGACGAGCAGTATGGGGATAATGATACCGAGTTATCATGATACATGAGACAGCAGAGAACTACGCAGCAGCAGGAAGCACAGGTTCCACTTTTAAACTCACAAATGGGAAGTCCTGGACCCACAAACACTGATCACACTCCAACATGCACACACACACACACACACACACACACACACACACACACACACACACATCCATAAACACATACAAATACATACGCAAAGAACTTAAACACATTAACGCACCTATCCATAAACAGCGAAACATAAAACACATGAACGTATACACCAACACAGAGAAACACACAACAACACACACTCACCTTTCCCTGGCTTCTTCACCTCCTTGCACACTCCGACCCGTAGCTGATTGTTAAATTTCCAAATCTCCTTAGAGTTTAAGGTCACATGATTCTTTCCAGGCACCCCTGGCCTGTGGAGTCCTGTGGCATTGTTCAACACATCCAACGAATCACTCTCCCCGTTGCTGCTGGGCTCCCGGCCCTCACCACCTCCGTTGTGATTGTGATTGGTCAGGTGAGAGTTGGGTGCCGAGTGCCTGTGTATCCCCCTTGGAGAAGCTGCCGGTGGGGACGACGATGGCGACGACGATGGAGAGGAAGGGGGTTGCTGCCTTTGGATTCTGTTCTCTCATCGTCTGTGCTGTCGTCCACTACAATGGCCAGTCTGCTTTCCCCTGATAACATGTGACAGTTTCCTAACAAACATGTCAGCAAAGAAAATATGGGATTTGTGTCTATCACTGCTAGCCAAATTTCATTTCATTCTCCAATGGAACATTTGTTTCTATATCACTGTCTTTTGAAAATGGGCAGATCCCTCTTTAAAGGATACCTGTATCAGGCATGAAAGTGCAGGAAAGTTCCAAGTCTTACTGGGGTCAAGGAGGACTGGGGAGAGGAGGGGTGGCCGCATAGCCGTAAGACCCCTTGGTGGGGTCATGGGTCAGCACACATGTGTGGGTCAGCACACAATGCCCCTGAAGCTAGAGCTCTTTTACAATTTATCCACCCTACTTCAGCATTTCCTGGCATTTACCACGTAACTCTGACAAACTGGATCTATAAAGAAAAAGAATACAACCAAACTGAAAATAAACATAACAGTAGAGCAGCAAGCTGGAATGAAAAGCTTTTAAAGCATGCTTCACACCCGACCCCCATTGGGTTTTTTCTTTAGGATTAAAATTGTGTGTGTATGTGTGTGTGTGCGTGCGTGTTTGTGTGTGCGTGCATGCGTACGTGTGAGTGTGTGCGTGCATGCACACCATGGGAGCAGGGCACGAAGGGCAACAGAATTTGACTTATTGTTTTATGTGCTGATCGATGAGGATGATGATGATGATGATGATGCTTCGGATTTCCATTCTGGTCTGAGGCTGCATGGCAGGGCTGTACTCTACGCTTACTTATAGATCATATCCCCACATCAACCAGGCCCAAGAGATACCAACACCGGCTCTGATCAGAATCAAACCTGCAACCTCCCTGCCATAAGTCCGCCATGATAACCATTTCGCCACAGCAGCTGGTAAAAATTATTTTTTAGCAAGTGAAATTTTCAAGGTGATAAATAGAGGAGGGTAGGGTACTACTGTACCATGATTACAGATAGCTGCTGGAAAAAAAAGATCAGTGGTTTCACTTTTTTTTTTACTCAACAACAATCGCAGGCAAAAGCATTAAACTTTTAAAATGAAATTACTGAATACATAAGTCAGGAAAGATTACTCATGGAAATCAAGCCATAACGAAAGTGGGTTTTTACCTGTCCAAACAATGGAGAAAAATCTTTTCTTCTGAAATGTTCTTCTTTACATTTGAGTTCCTTTTCAATAATACGATCAGTTTGGTTTGCTGTTCTTTCACGTATATATGTATGCATTAAGAATTTCTAATTCTTCAACAGACTTCAAATGTTCAATAATCCCTTTGCTATGTAGGTTATTTGTAAAGTTCCGAGCACTCAGATGCATCTTTTCAGGACAGTGGCTAGGCTTCCATCTACCTTTAAAAACTTTTAAACACATACTTTCCAGCTCATGTCCAATGTCAATGCGAACAGCAGTGACAACCGACAGTCAGTTCAACATGATAGAGACCAATTCAGCAATCCTGGCACTGCTGAGTGGGTGACAACTGTATGAAGAACAGGGCAGATCATAAGAGTACATCTTCACTCACTTGAAACTTCAAAGGTGAAGTGTCAGATGACCAAGAAAACAACCAAGGAAAGCCACATTCTGTTTCTTTCTCCAAGACAAACGAGGCAAGCCAGATTCAAGGGTTACACTTGGGGACTGAAAATTGCCGAGCTGAATTGCATGCATTGCTGTGAAACCTGCCTACTCCAAAAGCTCCGTGGCGTACTTTCTCACATAAACAGGTGTATTTGGGAAAAATAAGCACATTTCAATTTCGTTTTGAGGCAGCTTCTATATATACTATCGTCTAATTTGCATCAGTCTAGTCAGATTTTGTGTTTTCACAGACTAATTTGGTTGAGCCCTGCCGACTAAAAATAGCGCCATGTACAAACGGTTGAACGGATATGCATGCGTAGTTCCTAATAACAACATCAGGTGCTAAGTGTCCACACATTCCGGATTCAAGCAGTGTCCGATGCAGTGTACAAAACGAGACTTAGCTAGAATTTTTGTTTGGCATATTTTTCATGTGAGAGGTGTGTTATTGTATTCTGTGTAAAACGGTGTACAAAATATGCCAAATGTGTATAAATAGGCAGGTCTGTGAAACAATCGCACAGTGTAATGAGCAGGGTCCCTCAAACCTAACGCCTCCACACTCAGATGAAAGGCATCTTACCATCAGACACTGAAGTGCTGTCTTCATCATCTGTTGGGTAATAGAGGTCAGGAGAGGGGGACCGTCGAGGTGAAGCCAGAACTCGGTAAGGAACGTGGCGAGGCAGGGGACCTGTACATCACAGTTAAAAACAATCATGTTCAGTTCCATTTATGCTGAAATGTACCTTCAACTGCAAACACTTACGGCAAGCTACTAATTTAGTACACACACACACACACACACACGCACACACACACACACACACACAGAGAAAAGGAACACAAATCAAAGTTATACATATTTACATATGCTCTTTGATGAAATGAAAAATGCTCCAGTTTTTTCTTTGACCAATCCCACTGTCCTTGATTTCTTTAACAAACACACAAACAAACAAGTAAACAAATTCATGTAGAAAGTGACTGAACAAAAAAACCCAAAACCATGCTTTCACAAATGGGCAACACCAAACACAGATGTATAGAATGTAACTGTCAGACATTGTTAATATTCTGACATCTTTATCATGTTGGTTTGACCCATTACACTGTCTGAAAACAAGGCAAACCTTGTTCAACCATGAACAAATACAGGGCTGCCTACCCCTTCCGCCTCTTTCAGGGACATACTTTTTCAAAACCAGGGACACTGACTGATTTCCAGGGACACATGCAGCGGTAGCACATATCACAACCACATCAACATTAAAGTGAAAGCTTACCTTTATTTACACTATATACAACTTCTACAATGCTACTTTGCTTCTAGCGCACTGAAACTTCTTTGCGATGTCCGAGTCAGGAAACATCAATTTAACGCCTCTGTTTAGCTTGTCCAGCGTAGCCATCGGCAAATTCAGTTCAGCTGCAAGGTCAACCATCATCGTTTCAGCTCTTATGACGTCAAAAGTTTCCTGACTGGTTGACGTCTGAGCGCGCTGAAAGAATCCGCTAATGTTACAAGATTTCTCGCTCTCACGGATTTTTGTGTTCTTCTTGTGCTTTTCAGTGGCGACATGACGGGTTATTTTATCCCTACCTCCAGATCCGATGGAGAACTCACGCGCACAAATTTCACAAGACGCGTAAGTCTCGATCTTGCCACGCTTGATGAACGGCCAGGTTTCCGTATATTTTGACTGGAATGTCTGCCGACGTTTCTTCTTCTTGAGAGAAGCCCATAGTCGAGATTGCCGTCAGCATTTTTACGCTTTCCCTGTTTCGCGTCCATTTTTCTCGCTTTCAAAACTCGGGAAGACGGTGTATGCGCATGCGCACTGGTCAGTTCGGCAATGTTCGGGTCTTTCCGACGGATTTGGTCAGGATGGCCACGACCGAAGTCGGTCAGTCGGTGATCAGCTGACGAACTCGACTTCGTTTTTTTGTTGTTTTTTTTCTCCCGAATTTTTTTTTTCGCGGGACATAGAATAAAAAAGTGGATTCCAGGGACAGGCTGCATGATTTCATTATTTCGGGGGACAAATACGGATACTCCGGGACGGTAGGCAGCCATGCAAATACCACTGCCTCGATCTCACCGACATACCCAGTCACTCCTCGTTTTGTTCTGGTGCATATTGTGGCGGCAAAGCCTCCACACCTTCCCCCATGCTCCCACCATCCTTTTTTGGGGATGTTTCCTTGTTTGTTGTGTGTGCTCTGTGCTGTCATGTCTACTAGGTGATTCGGTGTCATAAGCAGCATTCCTTTGGAGTTATGTTTTCTTGTGGAGCAAGAGTTACCCTACTTGTTTATTGTTTATTGTTTACTGTTCCCTGCCTAGTTATGTTTTCTTGTGGGAGCAAGAGTTACCCTACTTGTTTATTGTTTATTGTTTACTGTTCCCTGCCTCATTTCATATTTACTTTCGTTACAACAAAAAAAGCTTACATGCCATCAACAGTAACAAAAGAAAAAACACTGGATTTTAGAACAAAGACAGGAGACAGGGCCACAAAGGTGCAACAGTGCAGAGAGCTACCAACCCCTCAAAGACAGGAGACAGGGCCACAAAGGTGCAACAGTGCAGAGAGCTACCAACCCCTCAAAGACAGGAGACAGGGCCACAAAGGTGCAACAGTGCAGAGAGCTACCAACCCCTCAAAGGTGCAACAGTGCAGAGAGCTACCAACCCCTCAAAGGTGCAACAGTGCAGAGAGCTACCAACCCCTCAAAGGTGCAACAGTGCAGAGAGCTACCAACCCCTCAAAGGTGCAACAGTGCAGAGAGCTACCAACCCCTCAAAGGTGCAACAGTGCAGAGAGCTACCAACCCCTCAAAGGTGCAACAGTGCAGAGAGCTACCAACCCCTCAAAGGTGCAACAGTGCAGAGAGCTACCAACCCCTCAAAGGTGCAACAGTGCAGAGAGCTACCAACCCCTCAAAGGTGCAACAGTGCAGAGAGCTACCAACCCCTCAAAGGTGCAACAGTGCAGAGAGCTACCAACCCCTCAAAGGTGCAACAGTGCAGAGAGCTACCAACCCCTCAAAGGTGCAACAGTGCAGAGAGCTACCAACCCCTCAAAGGTGCAACAGTGCAGAGAGCTACCAACCCCTCAAAGGTGCAACAGTGCAGAGAGCTACCAACCCCTCAAAGGTGCAACAGTGCAGAGAGCTACCAACCCCTCAAAGGTGCAACAGTGCAGAGAGCTACCAACCCCTCAAAGGTGCAACAGTGCAGAGAGCTACCAACCCCTCAAAGGTGCAACAGTGCAGAGAGCTACCAACCCCTCAAAGGTGCAACAGTGCAGAGAGCTACCAACCCCTCAAAGGTGCAACAGTGCAGAGAGCTACCAACCCCAAAGGTGCAACAGTGCAGAGAGCTACCAACCCCTCAAAGGTGCAACAGTGCAGAGAGCTACCAACCCTCAAAGGTGCAACAGTGCAGAGAGCTACCAACCCCTCAAAGCACAGACAGGGCCACAAAGGTGCAACAGTGCAGAGAGCTACCAACCCCTCAAAGACAGGAGACAGGGCCACAAAGGTGCAACAGTGCAGAGAGCTACCAACCCCTCAAAGACAGGAGACAGGGCCACAAAGGTGCAACAGTGCAGAGAGCTACCAACCCCTCAAAGGTGCAACAGTGCAGAGAGCTACCAACCCCTCAAAGCACAGACAGGGCCACAAAGGTGCAACAGTGCAGAGAGCTACCAACCCCTCAAAGGTGCAACAGTGCAGAGAGCTACCAACCCCTCAAAGGTGCAACAGTGCAGAGAGCTACCAACCCCTCAAAGACAGGAGACAGGGCCACAAAGGTGCAACAGTGCAGAGAGCTACCAACCCCTCAAAGACAGGAGACAGGGCCACAAAGGTGCAACAGTGCAGAGAGCTACCAACCCCTCAAAGACAGGAGACAGGGCCACAAAGGTGCAACAGTGCAGAGAGCTACCAACCCCTCAAAGACAGGAGACAGGGCCACAAAGGTGCAACAGTGCAGAGAGCTACCAACCCCTCAAAGACAGGAGACAGGGCCACAAAGGTGCAACAGTGCAGAGAGCTACCAACCCCTCAAAGACAGGAGACAGGGCCACAAAGGTGCAACAGTGCAGAGAGCTACCAACCCCTCAAAGACAGGAGACAGGGCCACAAAGGTGCAACAGTGCAGAGAGCTACCAACCCCTCAAAGACAGGAGACAGGGCCACAAAGGTGCAACAGTGCAGAGAGCTACCAACCCCTCAAAGACAGGAGACAGGGCCACAAAGGTGCAACAGTGCAGAGAGCTACCAACCCCTCAAAGACAGGAGACAGGGCCACAAAGGTGCAACAGTGCAGAGAGCTACCAACCCCTCAAAGACAGGAGACAGGGCCACAAAGGTGCAACAGTGCAGAGAGCTACCAACCCCTCAAAGACAGGAGACAGGGCCACAAAGGTGCAACAGTGCAGAGAGCTACCAACCCCTCAAAGACAGGAGACAGGGCCACAAAGGTGCAACAGTGCAGAGAGCTACCAACCCCTCAAAGCACAGACAGGGCCACAAAGGTGCAACAGTGCAGAGAGCTACCAACCCCTCAAAGCACAAAGTGTGCAGCATCTTGACATTTCCACTGTAGCATTCTAACTTCTAGCAAAGCAGTTTTATGCACTCTCACAACTAAGCCGCTACAGCACTTTCTCAGTCGCACTTTGCTTCACAAAGTGGCTAAGGCAGAGTAAGACAATGGAAATCTTGCTAGTTATTTCCTGGTTTTGACTCGACTTGGAAGAGAAATCAAAATGGCCCACAATGCATCCTTTCAACAGGGCACACAACCTGCGATCATCTTGGGTGATGTTTTCCTTATCTTTCTTCCTCTCCGCATTGAATAACAACATTTTTGGACTACAACCAAGTCTCGGGCTAGAGATCTTGGTTCTGTTCAAGCGGCTGTTAAGTCTGCGAAGACCGTTTTATTTTTGTGATGAATTGTTTTTGGCAAAGTTTAGCAGCACAGCACTGTTGATGAAATCGTAGCAAACTATGCCTGAACTGTTGTACTTGGCGGCTCCGAGTGGAGCACAGTGTAATGCCCATTTGCCACTGGATTCGAAAAGTGATTGCTTGTTCTTCGTTTTCATTGTCATCAATGTTCTTTATCTTGCCTGAGGAAGACCTAAGAGGTCGAAACATGTCATGTTTTGTCCTGTTATTCGTTTGTCCATGTTCATCGGCAGAGTCCCTTAAAATTACTTTAAAATTTGTTTCAATTTTCACCCGCAGTCACCTCACTTTGGAACTAAAAAGTTCAAGGTCCTCTAGCCTGGTGGTCACACGGACAGTGACCTGTTAGTGGTCATGGAGAGGCCGTGTCGGAAGGCACAGCACGTCACTCTCCTTCCACATCTAAAACATGTACCCACTTACACCTGGGTGGACAGAGAGAGGGCTTCCAAGCCATCAAAATCTGACGCCACCTGTAGTCCACACTCACACAAAAGCCATCATCTCCATGGGCGAACACACTGGCCATTTGACTAAGGCACCTCATAGATGACACTAAAGAGAGAACATTTAGGGGGAAAACAAACAGCCAGCCAGTCACGGTCACAACACAGTAGGATTTAAAAAAAAAAAAGACGGGGAGGTAAGGGGGGTGTGTCTGGGTGGGGGGGGGGGGTGGGGGGGGGGGGGGGGGGAGGCAAGGACTGAATAAAGATATGGAGAAAAGAACCAAACATGGGGACACTGACCAGGTTTTCGCTTGCGGTCCGGTCCCGGGGACATCGGTGTTTCTGGCGTTTTGCGTTTCAGAGACTGGTTACCAAAGAGGGCGTCTTCTGCTTCGTCCACCATCATGTTCTGTAACACATCGCCCCTCATCAATAATCACCATAACAATGATAGAGATGGTGATGGCAAACACATCGCCCCTCATCAATAATCACCATAACAATGATAGAGATGGTGATGGCAAACACATCACTCCTCTAGCTGCAAAGTGAGGCGCCTGGCATCCTTGCGCTGAAGAGTGAAGAAATCGAAGCCGAGTACCAAATTCGTTCATTTTCGTTGTATTATTTGTTTTTGTCTTGCCTGAAGACCTAAAAGGTCGAAACGCGTTGTGTTTTGTCTTGTGACTCGTTTGTCCACGATTCTCTTGGCGGTTTGCTAACATTTATTTAAGATTCGTTTACATCACTCCTCATCAATAATCACCGTAACAATGACAGGGATGGTGATGGCAGGGCTGCCTACCCCCTTCCGCCTCTTTCA
Source organism: Conus ventricosus (assembly GCA_018398815.1). Classification (NCBI taxonomy): domain Eukaryota; kingdom Metazoa; phylum Mollusca; class Gastropoda; order Neogastropoda; family Conidae; genus Conus; species Conus ventricosus. The sequence goes on from CM031613.1 coordinate 4,007,736, forward strand.
GGGACATACTTTTTCAAAACCAGGGACACTGACTGATTTCCAGGGACACATGCAGCGGTAGCACATATCACAACCACATCAACATTAAAGTGAAAGCTTACCTTTATTTACACTATGTACAACTTCTACAATGCTACTTTGCTTCTAGCGCACTGAAACTTCTTTGCGATGTCCGAGTCAGGAAACATCAATTTAACGCCTCTGTTTAGCTTGTCCAGCGCAGCCATCGGCAAATTCAGTTCAGCTGCAAGGTCAACCATCATCGTTTCAGCTCTTATGACGTCAGAAGTTTCCTGACTGGTTGACGTCTGAGCGCGCTGAAAGAATCCGCTAATGTTACAAGATTTCTCGCTCTCACGGATTTTGGTGTTCTTCTTGTGCTTTTCAGTGGCGACATGACGGGTTATTTCGTCCCTACCTCCAGATCCGATGGAGAACTCACACGCACAAATTTCACAAGACGCGTAAGTCTCGATCTTGCCACGCTTGATGAACGGCCAGGTTTCCGTATATTTTGACAGGAATGTCTGCCGACGATTCTTCTTCTTGAGAGAAGCCCCATAGTCGAGATCGCCGTCGGCATTTTTACGCTTTCCCCCGTTTCGCGTCCATTTTTCTCGCTTTCAAAACTCGGGAAGACGGTGTATGCGCATGCGCACTGGTCAGTTCGGCAATGTTCGGGTCTTTCCGACGGATTTGGTCAGGATGGCCACGACCGAAGTCGGTCAGTCGGTGATCAGCTGACGAACTCGACTTCGTTTTTTTGTTGTTGTTTTTTTCTCCCGAATTTTTTTTTCGCGGGACATAGAATAAAAAAGTGGATTCCAGGGACAGGCTGCATGATTTCATTATTTCGGGGACAAATACGGATACTCCGGGACGGTAGGCAGCCATGTGATGGCAACAAGCCAAAGGTCATGGAAATAACTGTTAATCAACATATTATGGCATAGCTATCGCAAGTGTCCAAGTCCGCATACTATAGCACAGATGTCAAAAGAATTGATTTGCAAATTATGACATAGCCTTCACAGCTATATCATAGCAGAAATACAATTAAGTGTTATATACTTCCTTCACCACCAGCTTTGGCCATTTTCTTGCACTTACTTTTCAACCAAAAAAAGTTAAGGTGTACTTTGGAGTGCATCCAATCTATGCTGCACAACGTTTAAGTTTTGTTTCATTTTCATACAAATTCAGCCCAATTTAACAAATGTGACATTGAGGCAACCGCAAAAACATTTGTTGTGCCATCATCCAGCCTCACTGCATCCAGCACGATATCAACATTAAGAACAATCAGGACACGGGCCTTTACCTGTTTGTTAACCTTGAAAGGATTGCCAAACATGTGGAGGCGGGCAGGCTGATTGTCGATGGGGCGTAAAGCTGGTGGTTGTTTCTTCAGCTGCTCCTGATAGTTGCCCATCTGCTGCACTGGCACATTGTGTCTTTCCTCTGAAAAGTCAACCACACGCATCACTTGCATTCATCGTGGTTGGCACACCTGCCCATCATGGAATCATTGAGCCTGGATGTAATCTGGCTGATTTTGGATTTTTGAACTGAAGACGAGTAACCACAAACATCACAAATTTTACATACAATTTGGTGCCATTTGGACGTGAAGCCTCTTTTGGTAATTTCTTTTGAAAACAGTACCCCACTGTCATAAATCACAGTATCTTCAAGCATGAGGAGTTGACCACTGAAGGACAGTGCCTTCCATAACACAGACTTGATGGATTTGTGTATCATCCTGATCATGAATATTTTACTGTCCCATTTCCACAATCATCCATGAACCATATCTTATCTTTAACAACAAAAAATCTAAATCACTAATAAAGACAACACATTTTTCAAGTGGCATCTTTATATACTTGATCTCGTTAGTAGACAACAGCATCTTTCACCTTTCCACTGTCAAAGGCAACCCATCAATTAGTTTTCCAACGTGCGCATGTGACTGACACTGACATTTTTTACCTAACTGGTCGAGTGTTACCCATGATGGAACTTGATTAAGGCTACTTTTTTTACCAGTCCCCCAAAGATGAACTTTCAGGAAAGGGTTTGTTTTTCTACATCTCAGTGGGGATAGAGTGCTGGCAGTACAAAGCAAGCTGATGCAAATGCTGAACACCAGAATACACTCTTGTCACTTTGTTGATCTGGTCACTTTGTTGCTACACACTCATCTGCACACATTCCAGTTGACACTAACCAGACCTGCTTACCATAGAAAGAGTATTTCTTCAGAGTGAGTGTATGCATAAATCCTCCAATTTTTTGTAAAAACTGAGGGAGGGGGATGGAGTCATTTTTTCCTACCACTACGAAACATAATGATTACACTGCAGTAAATACAGTATTAAAAACAGTTTTTTCCAACACACATTTTCCATACTGATTCACCGACATATTTTCATGCAAATTTATGCTCTTTCATGGGTTTTTTCCCCCCTCAATATTTTGGGGTCAGTAGTGATCAGTTGTACCTACAAATCAGCATGCTGTCGCAGAAGCAGACACAGCACTATGCCAATTCATGAATGAGGCTTAGCACAAACTGCTGCCCTTTGACAATGATGAAAGCCCTACTACCAGCACTCCCCACCCCACTCCCTTAGGACTGCCACACAGACACAACATTCAGGTTACACTCTGCATGTATCATCGCTGCTCAAGTACTTCACCCCCCACCCCACTCCCTTAGGACTGCCACACAGACACAACATTCAGGTTACACTCTGCATGTATCATCGCTGCTCAAGTACTTCAGGTCTAAATTTTTTCCGCTACATACTTTTTCTCTAATCCACTGTATTTTGTTAAATAAATATGTGCACAAAGTGCACAGAAATGAATGGATAAAGAGGTCTGCAAGGCAACTGTGGAAACAAAGCATTAGTGTGTGTTACCAAGGTGATGTTGCTGGTGAAGACAACTGCTCTGTATTTTGCAACACATCTTGCTAAGCCATGCAAACCTAGATGCTTTTATGGGATACAGGTAAATGGAAAAGTAGATGCAACACAGAAGATGACATCAGGGAGCCATGGCTCACTGACCAGAACCGAATGATGCTCACTGGCCACATTCACCCACCACACCAGGCACGCCTTGAACCAACACAGATTCTCTTCCAGTTGATTCACTCTTGTCACTACACACATTTTTGCTTCAACATTTTTTCTACCACAACCCTGTGCTTACAAAAAAAATTTGTAGTATCCTACCTGAATTCATGTGCATGTTTATTTACCCATATGCCTCATATCCCTCCCCATACTGCATCCCCCATCCCCTTCCTCCCCTCCCTCCCGGAGTCCTACTACTGAATGACAATAAAAGCGCCAACCATTACCTTGTTCCATCATCGTCTGGGCTGTGTGAGATGTCTGTAACAAGTTCTTCCTCATCCTAGTCACCTGATCCAGCAGGTTTTTACGAGGGATGTCGAAAGCGTTTCTGAAAATCAACACAAAACTGGTTAAGAGCTAAAGGGCTTGACCATACATACACCTTCACTGTGAGCAAACATCCTCCTACTTTGGCCCAAGATGCGATGGGCATTAAGGGAAATGAGGCTATAAGGGAGAGAGAGAGAAAGGAAACGCATCACAGAGGAACTGGTGAGTGCTGATGGAAGCACTTTAACTGCAACAATATCACCATCAGAGGACAAAATAAAAAGCTTAGAGATAAGAGGGTTTTCTCAAAATCCAAAATGAAGATTATTACTCAGCACATTTCTTTTTTTTTTTTAATCGCAGCTCCTAGACAATGCATATGTCTACAATAAGATTTTCAAACTTGCCAACATCCAACATGGTGTGTCCATCTATCTCCTGCCTACATCTCTCTTAACGTACATATCGTTACTGATCTTTTGTTTGTAGTCTCTCTGTCCCTGCCCTTGACGCACATAGCTTACTTAACATTATTCTGAAAGCATTCTGATATAAGTGAAAGACACCCCATGTTTCTATGACTTACACTGTATTGTGTCACACTACATTACTTCACATTGTATTATAAATATCAGTATGCAACCATATCTGTTAACACATGTATAATGTGTAACACATCAAAGTTTTATCAACATTTTTTTAAACAATAATTTCATGTTCATCTGTTCGTTTTTCTTCTCATTCTTTCAAAAAACATGCATAATGTGTAATACAAAGTTTCATCAACATTTTCTTTCAGATTGATTTTGAGTGATTTGTTCCTTTTTCTTCTTATTCTCTTCAAAAACAATAGAAAAAGCCACTAAACCAGTTTACTTGGTTTATATTTCTTTTATACAATAGATGCAGAGGCAAATCAAGCAATAAAATCAGATCAATACTGAAAATCAATAACATGTACTTCACTGTTACGAGAACATACAGGTAGGAATGTAAGACGACATGATTCTGCTTTGAACTGGCACAAAATGAAAATACAGAAAGGGAGGTAACTAGCCCTAGGTACTCAATTTTTAGTTCATCCTGCACAAACTAGCATTTTTCACAGGACAGGAATCAGACCGTAGCTGGAGTCTGTACTCAGGAGTCACAGTAATGTAAGGTCTAAGTTTTCTACTTTTCTTAAAACACAACAGATACCCAAACACTGACCTGTAACACTGGGGTCGGAAAGAAGGATCAGGGACGGTGATGTGGAAGGCAGAGTAGTCAGAGGTCAGTTCTTGCTTCAGCGCCGACAGGTTGCCCCCAGACTGGACAGCAACTGGGAGAAATCTCTCCGCTGTAGAACCGAGGTCTTCGTCCTGTGGTGAGATGGAAAGAAACGGTGCTGGGTCACTGCATGCCACTTAGCCCTTTAACCACACTCTCCATGGATCTTTTTCTTCTTTTTCTTTCTTTTTTTTTTTTTTGATGTCCCATCTTCTGTGCCACCTCAATGGCAGCGCACCCTTGTCACTCATTCCAACACCCTGTCCACTGCCACAGCCCGGGCAGTGTTCAGTGGCGCCTGTTCTGATCCAACATATATATGCAGGACACCACCCACTACGTCCCCTACTGACAACAATAATTGCTTACCGGAGGGCACCACCACGTCCATCCAGTGACAGCCCCCATGGACTCGCTGATACTGGTGACCCCGACAGAATCAAACCAAGGCCACAGATGTGGTGAGGACATCGAAAATGAGGTCACCATGAGAGCAGGGCATGAAGGGCCACAGAATCTGAGACTTTGTTTTTTCTAATGCTGATCGATGAGAACAAAGATGAAGAGGATGATGCTATGGATTTCCATTCCAGTTTGAGACTGCATGACAGGGCTGTACTCTACGCTTACTTTTGTAATATATCCCCGCATCAACCACACCTGAGAGATACAGAACACCTGCAGTGTTGGTCAGAAAATTTAAGCAACACTCTCAGAGATGCATCCATTAAGTGGGTGAAACACGACTGTGTTGTCCCAGTCTTCCCAACTGAGCCTGTAGCATCAACTCTGGGTAGGAGCCGGTTGGGGCAGAAAAATCCCACATGACTCTTGATGGGAATCGAACCCATAACCTCCCAGCCAGGAGTCCGCGACGTTTACAACTTCACCATAGCAGCTGGTCACTCTTCTTGTTTTGTTTAGCGTTTTCTTTTCTTTTTTTGCAACAGACAAAATGCTGTTGGTATATGTTCTGCACAAAAACAAATGTGCTCTCACATAGGTAAAAAAAAAAATCATGGAGGTTGAGAATCCAAGCGTTTTTGTATATGTCCATGAATTTGTCAATGTTTTCCTCCCAACAGAAAAAGGGAAATGAAAGAAAAAAAAATGCTTGGTTTGCATCAGGGTTGAAAATGCTCCATAACTAACCTCACAGCAATGGTTCACATACAAAAACTATCTGAACACATTTTTCAAAAAACACTTACAAGCCCACACATCCACTGTGACTGATCACGAAACAAAACAAAACAAAAAATCAACAGCAGGTAATAACGTGAACTGCATACCAACTTGCAAAATACAAGCCGAGAAACAAATCTGCAATTAAGACAACCAATAACTGGCAAAGGCGTCCAAACTGACCTCAGATTCACAGCAATTCCTTCGTTGAGTGGAATTTTCTGACCAACTGATGCATTCATTCTGTCCATCTCTACCTTTGCCTGCAGACAGAGAGGATGGCTGTTACCATCACATGCTGTACCAAGACTGGAAACAAAAAAGAAAAAAAAAAAAAAAAACTCCACCCATTCATACACATGCTCCAAAACAGGGGCAACACACACAGCAACAATTACTTTCAAAAATCCTTTTTCAGTTTGTTCTGTACTGAATGGTCATCTCTGGTGGTACTGAAAATGTAGGTGCATAGGCGAGGACCAAGAATCGCCAAAACCAGTCACTTTCTGTCTGGATCAGCAACTTTAAATTTCAGAATCATGGGAATCTCTAGGCATTAAATTGTAAAAACTTTTCAAAATGGAAGTATACCCTTCAGTTTCCATAAGCACACCCTCCACTTTCCATATTAAAATTTAACAATATAGTCAGTTAGTTCTCAGACAACACTTTGTTCATCATCCCTGGCACGTGCAATGGCATGTTATGGCGCAAGATGATCCGAGTGCATTTTGTGCATGTCTGCTATCATCAGCCCCTGTGCAGTCAAAGCGCATTTTGAACACATCTGCCCTGACCAGTCCCTGTGCATTTTGTACATGTCTGCTATCATCAGCCCCTGTGCAGTCAAAGCGCATTTTGAACACATCTGCCCTGACCAGTCCCTGTGCATTTTGTACATGTCTGCTATCATCAGCCCCTGTGCTGTCAATGCTATCATCAGCCCCTGTGCTGTCAAAGCGCATTTTGAACACATCTACCCGACCAGTCCCTGTGCTAACACAGTGCATTTTGTACATGTCTGCTATCATCAGCCCCTGTGCTGTCAAAGCGCATTTTGAACACATCTACCCGACCAGTCCCTGTGCTAACACAGTGCATTTTGTACATGTCTGCTATCATCAGCCCCTGTGCTGTCAAAGCGCATTTTGAACACATCTACCCAACCAGTCCCTGTGCTAACACAGTGCATTTTGTACATGTCTGCTATCATCAGCCCCTGTGCTGTCAAAGTGCATTTTAAACACATCTGCACCGACCAGTCCCTGTGCTAACACAGTGCATTCTGTACATGTCTGCTATCATAAGCCCCCGTGCTGTCAAAGCGCATTTTGAACACGTCTGCCCTGACCAGTCCCTCTGCATTTTGTACACTTTACGACCAATCCCTGTACTGATTCAGAGCATTTTCAACACATCTGTCACGATCCTGTGCAAGTCTGTTTTGATCAATGCCTGTGATGATTAAGTGCACTTTGTGCACAACTGTACTGACCTATCCCTGTAAAAGTGGACATAAACATGAAACAATGGTTCTGTCACTTGTCGCACTGTACAATGTCTCTAACATCTGTAACTAGTTGCACTGTACAATCTAACATCTGCAACTTGTTGCACTGTACAATCTAACGTCTGTAACTTGCACTGTACAATCTTTGTTGCACTGTACAATCTTTCTAACGTCTGTTACAACCATGGGCTAATCTGACAATAAACTGGTTTCAGTCAGTCAGTCCAACGTCTGTAACTTGTTGCACTGTACAATGTCTCTGACGTCTATGAGAGGTGTGTTCACAATTTTAATGGGAACGAAGAATTTTTTAATAAACACGCTGCAAATACCCGATTTCCCTTCTTTACAAAATCAAAACATCTTATATGCCAGATCTTGAAACACAGTCTACATTTTCCTCTCCCTCTTTATGGGTTATCCTCCCACCACCCCCAAACACCCAGAAAGTGTCACATTTGTTCATCAACTCCAGCACTGAAAACCAGGGAAGAAAAACCCCTCACCTGGTTCTTCAGCTTCTTGAGGTAGGTGATGACGGAGTAGCTCAGGCAGGTGTCGACGTTGTCAGGCATTAAGTTGGGCGCCCCCATCCGCCCAGGGCTCGTCGCAGAGGCTGAAATGCACACACAGGTAGGATACGGTGTGAACCCTGAACAGTACTGCCTTCATGAACTGAAGCTAACCACACAGTCTCTTCATTTTGCTTCACACAGCTTACACAGCTGCCAACTGTCTGGAGTCAAAATTCAGGAGCCAGGGATAAACAGTTTGGGTGGGTTGAAGAGGGGCAGTGCGGGTCTTGACTGAACGCCTTCTAACCCCCTTACCTTTCAGCTAACGAATGTGGGCTTTAAAAGAATATGCAGTTTTCATACATACATAACTGCCAACATCCACATAACATCATTTGAACATCATCCCTGACCCCCCTTCCCCTCCCTCCCCCCCCCCCCCCCCCCCTCCCCGAAACCCTATATTTTCAAACAAAATTTAGAAATATGGATTTTTTCACTAAATTAGAAAATCAGAAAAATTCCTGAGAGTTGGCAGCCATGCGCTCACCATCCAGTTGACAGCAGAGGTTACATGAGGCTGTTCAGTTCAGTCTACACAGAGCCTTTTCACGCTGTTACTATTCAGGGCACATACACATCTGTGCTAAACAATAATTTGTACATTAAATCTAAACTGTGACAACTATCACACTGGGCCATGTTGAGGGTGCAAGGAGTTCCCTTCAATTTTTCACCCTCACATTAATACAACCGTTACAATAACAAAAACATATGAAACACACCTAAATACCGACCTGCTGAACCTGAAACTGCTACTGATGTACTTTTCTACAAAAATGAGTGTATTTTCTACAAAGTGTGTGTGGGGGGATGAATTAGATTCCATTTCACCTGTCAGGTTTTTTCTCTGCACTAACCACCTGATCCTGCATTAACTAAAGTAAAAAAAAAAAAGGTAATTTCCAAAACAAATTACATCGAAACCCGATTCATCATACTTTGGCACAAGCTCATGCTCTCTCGACGATTTTTTTTCAATGCTTCTACTGAGGAAAAGCAGAAATCGTTGAAACGCTACATGGGTCAGTAGACATGCCCCCCCCCCCCCCCCCCCTCCCTTGCTCCCCTACACTGAGATCCCCCCCCCCCCCCCCCATTTCCAAACTTTGAAGCATGCCATCTGACATGATCAAGTGATGTATCGTCACAGTGTGCATCCGATTACAACCAAGACCATGTTACCTTCTGCCACACTCTTTCACTTTTTGCAGCATCCTACTGGTGTCAGAGTGTCACATTTTTTTGCGCTCAACCTGATGACCAGTTGGCCACTGCCTGCTCTCCCAAAGATATTGCCACAAGATTTTCTGAAATCAGTGTCCTCTGCTAGCATACAAAAAACAACAACAAACAAAACTGACCAGTCTGCAGATTCCATTAACACTTTTCCCCTCCTCACCCCTCTCCCCATTTATTTTGTTGGTTTTTTTCAAAAGTTATCATTTTCTCAACTTTGCTCAATGAAGTCTTACTTTAAAAAAATTAACGCCCAGCACAGAGTGCGCACCAGATTCAAACGAGCCATCCCATGATGGCCACACAACCAACGACAGCCAATCATCTGGAGATGTACACACCCAGACAAAACATTGAACAGGTGCCGACATGTCCTTTCCCTGACACTGTATGCAGACTACAGTCAAAAGCGTGGACAGAAAGTTCGACTCACCACAGCGTAGTAACCAGGCATAGACTTCAGGTACTTCTCAAACTTCTCACGCCACTGTGGTGAGGGCTTCAACTTGTGCATTTTGAACAACTCATCTGTAACAAAGAAACAAACAAGCAATAACATTCCATTTCAGAAAGCATTCTCAAACACACAAATAACCCTTCACTCTCTCTCTCTCTCTCTCTCTCTCCCCCTCCCTCCCTCCCTCTCCCTCCTTCTTGCTCCCTATTTCAAACATCTTCCATGTTCTCTTAGTGGCATTCCTATTCCTCTACACCCAGCCAAGGAAGTTGTTAGATGGTCAAGGAGGAACTACGTCTGTGACTAAGCAATTCTTGTCATCAGTAGGTGATCCTAACTATTGGTGGATAACAGGCACCACACAACTTCCAGAGTGTCTCGGCAGCAGAGCAATGTCTCCTCTGGTAAGTTGCTTCAAGACAAACCAATACTAATTGCTCCCTGTACACTGCAAGTGCCGAGCTGCCATTAGACAAACCTTGGTATGACTGTGTGTCATTGGCTGGAAGGAACACATGGAGTAATGTCACCGATCAAAAAAAGGAAACAAGTACATCCTTTTTTTTAAAAAAAGTGATATTATACACTTTATTTCTGACTCTCTCAGTCACTCTCTCTTACACAGACATGCACACACATGAACACATACGCATACACACACGCACACACACACACACACACACACACACGCACACACACACTGACCGAGCAATGGCAAAAGCACAGGGTAGTTGTAGGGCATGACAAACAGGTTAACCGCGGTCAGGAACTGCTGGCCTTGAGGTAGCCAAAGGGAAACGACTGCTCACTGTAACGCCCACTGTTGGCCACAAACGTCTGTTGGTACACCACACAAAGAAAAATGGGTCACACAAAAACTGTCACTCTATGATGAAGAAACATGAGAGGAGGGCTCACCATCTGGTTCAGGTGACTTGCACAAAAAAGATCACTGCAAAAAAAAACCACTACACAACATTTAACAGTTTATGTCTAAAGTATACAAACAGATTTTTCATGAGCGTTTCTTGAAAGGTTCCACAATATTAACATTTATCTTAAAGTACGTATGTTTTACCTTTAGAGCAACAAGACCGTTTGCACAATCCGTCCATAAATGCACTGGAAAGAATCAGACTTCCAATCAGCATAATGTAGTCCAAGTCATGTCAACACATTCAGAGTCTCCGATTCTTTACCAATCAACAGATCAGTAACTTGAAATGAGAACTGCTTCTGTTCAGCCACCTTCTTTAAGGAAAGAGCAACCTCTGACTCATCTATGAACAATACAGTCAAACAGAAAACCACACTGTTCCCGATCTTAAGGAAAGAACTGAGCATAGTTAAAATGGTCACACCAGTGCCATGATATATTGAAAGTCCAGTGAGAGAAATAAAATCAATTTAAAAGCTACATCAAATCAGATAATGCAGGCTTTTGAACAGCAGCAAGAAAATCAAGTAACAAACTTAAGTAATGAAATTATATTGGACAAGAGCCATAGAAACAATTTACTCACCATATCAAATCTGACGATTGCTAAAAGTGCTTCCAATTTTCAAAAATGCATAAGAGCTATGGAATTGAAGTAAATTCTACATCAAATCTGAAGTCTTTTCAGACCTACCTAATAAGAAAAGTTGCAGGAAAGATGGCAAAGCATACCTGGACATCAGAAATCGCGCACAGGCAAAGCTTGAAAGGATATCAGTGTCAAAACAAAGAAATCAGTAATCAAGGAAAGCGAAACCCACTTTCTAATTCTTCCTGGTCGACGAGGGACCTCCAGGGAAGGGGGAGATAAACCTGTCTTTTCCTCACCTGCCAGCAAACGTTAGGCTGTCTCCTCTCCAGGATGTACTGGGTCAAGGGGGAGGGCTCCAGCTCGTACTTGTCAAAGGGAATGTTCTCTATCACCATGGGGTCGGCTGGAGTGCAGGAGAAGCGAACAACTGGGTGGGCCATTCTGGGCGTCTGCAGGGACACAAAAGATGTATGGCATTGTTATTGTCAGTGACTTTCCACCTGTACTACAGGAGAGGAAAACAGCAAAAATATCGTAAGAGATTCAGGCTCTGCAACTGTCCACAAACATTGTGATCTGACCTGTCTATGCACCACAGACCAAGCATTTGCTGGGCTATGTTTGAGCTTTACGTCTGCTTCATTGTCACTTAGGTTGCTCAGTACACATCCGCAGCTCTGACTGGTCAAAATGTGGGGCCTTGTTCCCTCATCCAATCAGACCTGAGCCTCGGTCATCGCCATTTCGTTTTGCGAGTCAGCAAGCTCCATGAGGGCCTAGCAACCACATCAAGCAGTTTGGGACATGCAGCCCATATCACAGACCAAGTGATCAGGAGGCTGACAGAGACTGGCCTGCAGAACATAGGGCTGAATGCCAGGCACCTGTCGCAGTTCCTTTCACAATGGTCATCACAGAACATTCCACATCCATCAAATGCCAGTCTTTTTTTTTCTGCTGTTGGGTTGCCTGTCTCCTCTGGTGAACCTTCTTCCTCAGTCTCAATACAACACCCATGCAAGCTGAGAGTAACAATAATCTTTAACAAACCCAGGCAAACACAAAGGCAGGCAAAAGTCCAAAGGCTGCCACACAGGCACTGACCAAATCATGACTACTGGTCAGTAATGCTCAGAGATGTGGGCGCACACACACACACACACACACACTGAATCTCAAACAACAAGAGGCACTCACCAAGGTAGGACTGCTCATGTCAGGCCAGAAGCCTTCAGGAATGGGCCAGTGACCTGTGAACTGTCCCTTGGCAGCAGAGCGCGGCACGTAGATAAGGCGGCGACAGGAGTGCCAGGCGCAGTTATTGAGGGAGGGTTGCTGGGCCATCGGCGACGACACAAACTTCTTCTCCTCCAAGAAGGAGTCCACGCTCTGCTTGTTGGAGTCCTGGTTTTCTGCAAAACAAGATTCAAAATGCTGGTCATACCAGTGATCCATAAATTGATAATACTGATAGCAACTGAATCTTGGAAACGGTTTGTGACAAACTGTTAGCTACACAGTTAAAACATATAACACAGCTGTTAGCAACTTTGTTAAAACATTTCACACCGATTATCATGTCTGTGACAGAGTGCAATTCTGAGTGTAAATGTCTGTATCATAACAGCTTATCATAGTTAAACATTTGTAAAGTTATAACAACTATATCTCAAACTATTTGACAACAATGATACCGATCTCTAACACCGAGTTGAGTTTAAATAGATCTGTGGAAGTCTTAATGAACTGTAATGTTAAACACCATGACTTAGGAAGTCTGTAAAAAGAAAAAAAAATGGAATCATACAACCTGAACCGACAAAATTGCATTCACAATCAGAACTCTATCACCAACATCATTACCACCAAACTGCAATCATTGTCTAGCAATATGTACAATCAATCTCACCTGCAATAAAGTACACTCATATTGTAAATACTGCACAAGACTTACAGATCACATCCTAGGTGGAAAACAGATTTTTTTTTTAATCTGGAAAAAAAAAAAAAAAAAAACCCAGGCTGGGCAAGACTTCCAATCCAACGAGGAAAATGTGTGCAGCTTGAACAGTTTCAAAACAACAGCCAGCAGGAGCTACGACACTCCTCCAAACATACATTTGGCATTAACCAATCGCCTACACACCCAAAGGTAGGAACAGTGAAGGTTCTGACTTACACTGCAACCCCATATACAACTCCACGCTACCTACACAGGGGCATTAAGGCAGAGGAGTCCAGGGCGAGTAATATTAGGATGATATCATGGAGGCGAGTTCACCAGAAAGTAAAATGTGGCTGCGAGCGAAGTGGGAGGGAGGGAAGAAAAGTAAGAAACGAAGAGAGGTGAAAGGTTAGAAAAGGCATAGTCATCTCCGCACAAAGTCTAGCGGGACATCTGTTCCCCTGCAGCTATGGTTCTCCACAGGAGACATCTGTCAACTCAAAGAAAGCTCCAAGTTATAACAGAACAACAAAGCAGACAGCTGGATCCAGCTGGAATGTTTCTGAAAACAGTCGGTGTCAGTTTGACATTAGAAGCTGTCCGTTCAGGGCAATTACCACTGGTTAGTCACATAACTTTCCTGCACAGCCTGTCTAGGCAAAGCTGGATGCAACGCTGACAGCAACTCAGCAGACATATGTTCAGGATATGTTATGTACGGTGTAACAAAACTAACTGAATACATTTCCCATACCTATCAGATGTCATGACATGACTATCCATCAGACACCATGACTATCAATCAGACACCATAACCTGACTATAACCAGACAACATAACTTGACTATCAGACACCATAACCAGACACCATAATCTGACTATCCATCAGACACCATGACTATCAATCAGACACCATAACCTGACTATAATCAGACAACATAATTTGACTATCAGACACCATAACCAGACACCATAATCAGACACCATAATCTGACTAGCCATCAGATACCATAATCAGACACCATAATCTGACTATCAATCAGACACCATAATCTATCAATCAAGACACCATAACTTGACTATCAGACACCATAATCTGACTATCAATCAGACACCATAATCAGACACCATAATCTGACTATCAATCAGACACCATAATCAGACACCATAATCTGACTATCAATCAGACACCATAATCGGACACCATAATCTGACTATCAATCAGACACCATAATCAGACACCATAATCTGACTATCGATCAGACACCATAATCTGACTATCAATCAGACACCATAATCTGACTATCGATCAGACACCATAATCTGACTATCAATCAGACACCATAATCTGACTATCAATCAGATACATGACATGACTATCAACCACACTCCATAACTTGACAATCAATCAGACATCATAACATGACTATCAATCAGACACCATGACATGACTATCAATCAGACATCATAACATGACTATCAATCAGATACATGACATGACTATCAACCAGACTCCATAACTTGTCAATCAATCAGACATCATAACATGACTATCCATCAGACACCATCACATGACTCACCATCACACACACCATGACACACAACATTGTATGCACATGCAGAATCTCCCCAGGGCAAGCACTCGACACTGCTCGGACACTTCTCAATGGACTTATACATGGGCCTGAAACTGCGACAACGCTTACAAAGTCGATGTATTTCTGGACAGTAAAAGGGCACAACATGACTGATATCGACACAGGGCTCCCAATGACGCACATATGTGCGTCCATGACGCACTATGAGCGAAAAGGACGCACTAACAAAACGTGTAGCGAGTCCTGCGGGACGCACTACAAAATCTGGCAAACCCCAAAACGTGCCGCGGTCAGTGATCAAAGCTGAGCACACCACAAGCTTCGCGCGCGATTGCCTGCAGTCAAATTCAGGATAGCGTGTGCCCGCGAAAGTACAGTAAGCCGAGAAGCTGCGTAAACACTGATAGGCTCGCCCTGTGGCCCACGTCACTCAGTCGACCGGCTGACTTATTCAGACTGTGGCGCCCGCCGCCACTAATTAACCAATTCGATGACTCACAAGTTGTAACAATAGCGTGCACAAGCCTAGGCGAACGAGGCAGAAAGGAAGTTCACGGCTATCGCATCTCGCAAATACGTCGTTGCTTCAGTGGTTGGGCGCTCCTAAAAAACGCAAAGAAACATCTGAAGATGCTACAGACAGTGAATCGTCGATTCCTAAAGAAATATCTACAGCAACACCACCTAACAAGAAATCTTTTTTTTAAAGAAATGTTTTCAGAGAGAGAGAGATTCATTTTTTCTGAAATGTTCAGATTATCAAGCCCATAATTAAAAAAGCAAGAAATACATTTTCTGTATTGGTTAATTTTGTTCATGGGGACTCTCTATATCCCCTCTGGGACCCTCTATAGCATCAGTGAAGGAGTCCCTGGGACCCCCTGTCTGTCAGTACAAGTGGTAGCCCTGCGACACCCAGCGCTCACAGACCAAACTTGACAAAAGAAACGACAAGACCATTCAAAGAAGGGATACAGCCTCTGCCTGCTTAATCTACTGCATGCATAAAGGAAAACAGCCTTCCTTCTTGGAGGCCAGTTTCATCACTGCTTTGCAGATTCTTACGACACAAAGTCACAAGTAATTCCATAAATGCGACTGCCAGCTCTTGGGGAGAGGTGGGAGCCTTACAATAGCACCTTTAACTCCACGCAGAGAAACAGTGATCACTGCATCAGCACATCTTTCCCTGGGAGAAAAACAAGTCTACACCCTTCCTCACAAAACTGACCACTGACAGACAGACAGGACAAGGGAAAGCACTGACAGAGACAACCCATTCACCTTTGGCATTGCCGTTAGGCTCCCCATTCTCCGTCTTCAAGCCTGCAAAGATCAAAACAGCACATTACTGTTCACATCCCTCCAAAATCATCCACACTCCGTCTTAACACACAAAATAAGATGGTAGCAAACAACAGGCAAGCGATATCCTCCTCCATTATCTTGTGTTTGCGTGAATGTTGGGACATGTACGCACAAAACAGCATGAAAAACGTGCGAGCATGAGCAACACTCTCCATCATGTCAGGCAAGCGTGAGCACTTCCACATTTTCACACATGACATACAACTTTATGAAATACTGAATCCAGTTTTTCGCAACAATGTCAACTAACAAAACCAGCCCGAAAATGTAACTTGAGAGTTTACCTTCTTGTCTTTTCTTTTAATGAAACAATTTTTTTTTGTCCATGTCATTGCTTTACTGCAGAGGCAGCTGGATCTGGTCGAGGAGGAATAAAAGTGAACTTCATAAGGCTTAAATTTCCAAGCTTAGAACAGGTGTCCTGTTAGCAGTAGGATAACATCCATCTGAAGTGGCACGCCTTGAGACGCCCACTCACTTAAAAAAAATGCGGGTTTGACTCCTGCAGGTTATAAAAAAAAAAGTTGGCATAAGAAGGGCATCTGTAAGTCATGACCTTGATGCAGCCTGGCCACCTTAGACTGCTAAAGAGTTCAGGGCCGAAACACTAGTACGAAGGGGGTTTCTTCTCTGAAAACCTTCTGCTGTCAAACTCTCCCCAGAGTTTCTTCCTACTGGAGAAACATACTTGACAAATGAAACCAACCATCAGCTATGCAATGTCTACGTTATGTTATTGTACACCACTTCCACAGATTCACGTATATCAGGCTCCATGACCACTTTTAAAAGTCTGGCAATAACATTTCAGACAAGTTCACCATATCCTTGCTACCTTAAAACAACCTTCATAATCGGCCTTCAGTTTGGCTTCCATCTTGATAAGCTTTCAAACAACAGAGCCCTCACACTGCCAAACCCATTATCTTTTTCCGTCTCCATTTCCAGGCCCCCTCAAAAGTTTTCTTCCTGTGCTGCTCATCCCATGTTCTCTATACACCCAGTTTTCAACCAGTCACACCTCTGCGCGGCAGTCCACAGGACAACCATCAACTTCAAGTCGTCAGAAGGCAACTCAATATAGATACTTGCATGCTGCCACGGTGGGTGGGTGGGTGGGTGTGTGTGTGTGTGTGTGTGTGTGTGTTTGTGTGTGCATTTCAACTTGTCACTGCCATTTGTCTGTGCATGTGTGCACACAGATGTCTGTTCGGGACCAATTATGTTGTAAACGTCCCTCCTCTCCCCTTAATCTATCCTTAAACAGGCCAACACCTTAAAAATGATGTGGACAGACTTAGATGGAATACGGGGAGAAGCCTCGACATTTGTCTACATTTATGTCCCCACATTATACCCTTTCGGACAGACTGTTCCCGTATCAGGTTAAATTCATCTGCCACCTCACTCTGGTCTTTGATAGCAGTATACATACATAAACACATTAGCACAATGACCTTGTACACTTAGATATGATACAGACTTGAAAAGCTGTCGGCAATCTGAAATGAATGAAACAAGACAGAGAATAAGTTTGCCCTTCACCCGACACAACAGAGCAAAGACAATGTGAGTGTTTGTGCAAATGTGTTGATGTGTGTGTGTGTGTGTGTGTGTGTGTGTGTGTGTGTGTGTGTGTGTGTGTGTGTGTGTGTGCACATGGACAAACTCCTGTGAGCATGAACATAGTGCTTGTGTGTATGCATGCATGTCTGTATGTTATTTTATCCTTACATTTAAATTTTCACATTAAAATAGATATCCCGAACACTGGATTCCTTTTGCAGATGTATATAATGCATTAAATTCACTTGTCAACATGAGTACAACAATCACAGACCATTTGAAAAAAAAAAACATACTAAAAAAGAACCTTTGATCTACATTGGCCCCAAAATCAATCGGCAATATTCAAACACTCATTCCCTGGATGTTTTGAGGTCAATTTTGCCATGTTGTCACCTTGGAGCACACAACAGGAAACCAAACAAACAAACGAACATACATACACACACACACACACACACACACACAAAGACGAAAACCTACGTTCACGCTGCTATCACAGACGTACATGAACGTGTATTCACCCTTCATAGCGCAGCCACAGGCCAAAACGTCGCTTCAGACGTCGTGGCAGCTGCAGTTAAACAAAGAGGGGCAATGAACAACAAAGACTGGTTGTGCAACACTCTTTTATCCAAACCCCCAACACTCAGGCAACACCAGCATAAAGCAATCAGATCCATGCCCACACTCACCCCCGTGCATAGCAACAAAGGAGTAGCACAATGTACAGGGCTTCTACTCTCAGCTCATCACCTCATCTGCAGCAGCGCTCAGCTCTCTGCCACAGGCACCCCAGTGTCAGCCTCTTTTTGTTTTTTTTCATCAACTTTCAACAACACCCCTTTGACTCAAGTCCACAATCCAAGCTAATTGAAAACAAACTGCAAAAAAAAAAAAAAATCTTACAGCCGTACACTGATCAATCTGATCAGCCCGACATGGCTGTAGAAAGATGCTACATCTCTGATTATGACTCACATCAGGTTTCTCTTGTTTTATCATGGACATACTTCACAAAATTATTCATTAGCAATGGCAAGTAAATAAAAAAGGAAGAAAAAAAAAGTAGCAGCCGTAGTAGTAGTGCTAACACCACAGCTGAAGAAGTCTTTTCAGCAGTACTTCATTGTCTGCTTTATCACTAGTCATTCTTCTGCTATTGTACATCACAGAAGAACTCTTAATGAACTTTCATACACTGACAATCCTCTGCTGTCAATGTCATTAATATTCAAAATGATGAATTATAAATAATCATCAAAATAAAAAAGAAACTAGTCCCAATCTCAACGATGCAGTCATATTACCACCAAAAAAGAATAGGAATCAAAACACTGACACAAAATAACTGTAATAAGATACACTAATAATTACAACAAAAATGAATTGAAAAAAAAAAAAAAAAAAAAAAACCCCAACCAACCACCCAACCATACTATGACCTGTTTTTATCGCTGCTACGATCAACTCAATCATCACATAGTCTCACAACAACATGAGTCACAACCAAAATATGAGGAAGCAAAGCTTGATTTGTTTGTTTCTTACAAACAAACAAGTCACTAGCCCCAAGGCAGATGACAGCCCACACATGACTGCCATTACAAAAAGCTCTAAACAAGTTACATTTCTCCCCCCTCCCCTCTCACTATCATTAGTCAAATTTCATTCAAAACCGAGATCCACTAATAGTTCTCTTCCGTACATTTTCAAAACTATGCTGGGTTCAAATAGTTCAACATGTGCTGTTTCCAATGCATTTCACATAACCCCAGTGTTCAAGTTTTGGAAAGGAAGATGCCAGAGTTTTGCATTCTGGCTTGCTTACTTACAACTCCCAAGATCTGATATAGATTGAGAGACAAGACAGCCTTCTGCTTGCTGGTGGAGTTGGAAGGGGTGAAGTGAAACTCACCTTGACGACACTGGCCAACCCTCCACACAGTCAGGGACAGCAGATACCTCAGGTTACTTTCTGTCTGACAGCCGATTCAGTGACAGGGTTCATACAGTTCCTTCAATCAACTTGTCAATGACAGTTCACAACCCCATGTTTCTTGAAATTCTTAACAGATACACAAACCGACATAAGCTACCAGAAATATATAAGACCCAACATTCTCACAGGCTTGTTAATAGTCATTCCAGAGCAGGAAACGACAGTGCAGCCTGAATAAAAAATTGTGAACAAATAGGGTCTTTGAGGAGTGCCAGCCCAGCCTGGAGGTCTTTAATTTTTGTGATGGCTTTGAAGCACTGCCAGCCTGTCTTGGAAGTTTTTCATCAACTTCTGCACTTTCTTTTTCTACACCATCAGCAAGAGAAATTATACAATACCAACTACTGGTTTCCACGACTTTTCCAGCGCACGACCAATGTCCACGTCCATGATGACTTTCAAGCCAATAAAGTGTGCGGCATTCCAATTTCACAGCTTTCAATGATCAATGATCTTCCAAGGAACATATGAACCCTGTTTACACTCAATTTGCTGATCTTTCGTCTTCATGAAAATTCTGCGTACACTCATCAAGCCTGAAAAAATATTTCCTACTGTTGATTCTATAAGAACAATGGCATGATCAGGGGTGGGACTCTCCATAAAGGAAAAAAGAGGAAACAGTCTAGGGGGGGTCAGGGGGCATGCCCCCCCAGAAAATTTTGGGTTGCTACATTCAATTCTGTGCAATCTGGTGCATTTTGAGACTGAAATTAACAAATTCTAAAGGAAAAAAAGCCAACTTTTTTTTTTACACAAAAAGCTGTAAAAATCAACTATACTTACCGTCTTTCACAACTTGGACCAAGTGTAGATGAGGGGTTCCTTTTCAACCTAATGGCACACAAAATTAATGCAAGATGTCGAGCTTCCAAGTGTGGAGCTGGACATCTTGCATTAATTTTGTGTGCCATTAGGTTGAAAAGGAACTCCTCTCATCTACACTTGGTCCAAGTTGTGAAAGACAGTAAGTATAGTTGATTTTAAGAGCTTAACGTGTAAAAAAAAAAAAAAAGTTGTTTTTTTTCCTTTAAAAAGCCAGCATCCAGTACCACATGCCAAGCCCTGACATGGGACCTGGCACCGATTGCAGTAAGCAAGGCCACAGGCATTAAGTTAGGCTATGAGCTGACCTATCACTTCATCATCATCCACCTTACTCTCCAACCAGTCCCACTTCCACTTGTTCTTCAAAGAACTGTCGCAGGAAACATTTTCTCTCCATGAAACGATGTCTCTTCCACATGTCGCCATTTTGAAGATCGCAAAACCGGAAGGAGAAAGTTACCAAGTTAACTGCGAATCCAAACCGTTTAAGAATTTCAAATAGTTTGTGGATAAATGAAACCCGATGTTTTTGAAGACATGAATCACAGATCACTCCCGCGGAACTGACACGCTGTTACGCAGAATGAACAAGGATCTACCGCAGAAATCCACGGATCCCAAGGAAAAATCCCGCCCCTGCATGATAAACAAAGGTCTGTCAAACTGACAACAGTAGAACCAGCAACAAAACCCTCCTTTTCAACTGACTTGGTTACAGGTGTAAGAAGTATGACATATGTTCTCTGTATATATCTGACTTTCAGAAACTTGACAGTCCTCTTTCCTAACTGCAGACTCACCTCCAAGTCCTCAGCACACACATGGCCACATGTTCTCTCAATACTGGCTCTTCTCTTCAACTCTTGTCTGAACCCAAACATATTCTTACATACATTCTTCCCTTGGATCAAATGCCAATAACAATCTCCCAGAAACACAAATTACTCATTTGCCAAATATTTTCGGATGTTCCTAGGAACGAATATCAAATCTAATGGGAGGGCACCCTTGCACAATGAACAGTACAGTGCTTTTTTCCTTGAACACTTTAACTAGTGTAAGCCAAGCACTAAGCCTCAGCTCAAGTTATCACCAAACTTTGTCTCACCGTGTGTGCCAGTCTGCTCAGCTGGAGTTATGCATCACCACAGGGATTAATCAGCTGTGCTACCTACCCTCGAAACATTCACCGATTCAATCTTTAGCACTGTGCTACCTACCCTCAAAACATTCACTGATTCAATCTTTAGCACTGTGCTACCTACCCTCAAAACATTCACTGATTCAATCATTAGCACTGTGCTACCTACCCTCAAAACATTCACTGATTCAATCTTTAGCACTGTGCTACCTACCCTCAAAACATTCACTGATTCAATCTTTAGCACTGTGGTACCTACCCTCAAAACATTCACCGATTCAATCTTTAGCACTGTGCTACCTACCCTCAAAACATTCACCGATTCAATCTTTAGCACTGTGCTACCTACCCTCAAAACATTCACCGATTCAATCGTTAGCACTGTGCTACCTACCCTCAAAACATTCACCGATTCAATCTTTAGCACTGTGCTACCTACCCTCAAAACATTCACCGATTCAATCTTTAGCACTGTGCTACCTACCCTCAAAACATTCACCGATTCAATCGTTAGCACTGTGCTACCTACCCTCAAAACATTCACCGATTCAATCATTAGCACTGTGCTACCTACCCTCAAAACATTCACCGATTCAATCATTAGCACTGTGCTACCTACCCTCAAAACATTCACCGATTCAATCTTTAGCACTGTGCTACCTACCCTCAAAACATTCACCGATTCAATCGTTAGCACTGTGCTACCTACCCTCAAAACATTCACCGATTCAATCTTTAGCACTGTGGTACCTACCCTCAAAACATTCACCGATTCACTCTTTAGCACTGTGCTACCTACCCTCAAAACATTCACCGATTCAATCTTTAGCACTGTGCTACCTACCCTCAAAACATTCACCGATTCAATCTTTAGCACTGTGCTACCTACCCTCAAAACATTCACCGATTCAATCGTTAGCACTGTGCTACCTACCCTCAAAACATTCACTGATTCAATCTTTAGCACTGTGCTACCTACCCTCAAAACATTCACCGATTCAATCGTTAGCACTGTGCTACCTACCCTCAAAACATTCACTGATTCAATCTTTAGCACTGTGCTACCTACCCTCAAAACATTCACCGATTCAATCTTTAGCACTGTGCTACCTACCCTCAAAACATTCACCGATTCAATCTTTAGCACTGTGCTACCTACCCTCAAAACATTCACCAAATCAATCTTTAGCACTGTGGTACCTATCTCAAAACATTCACTGACTCAATCTTTAACACTGGTTTTTGTTTTTGTTTTTCCGCGTACGCTGGTTGATACTCCAGCAGACACTCCCTGTGTAGACAGGCAAGGATTAATCCAATCTACCCAACAAAGGGAGTGGAGTTTTGTGTGTATGACCGTTTTTTTTTATCCCGCCATTAAGACAGCCATACTCCCAACTCTGGGGAAGGTGTATGCTATGTGTAATGTGTCATCCATACCAAAGCCATTAACTCATTGCCGCCTCGTCGATCACCTGGCGGGCGACGGGTTGAGTGCTTCGCACAGCCACGTCGCCCGCCAGGTGATCGACGATTTACTCGAATTTTCACATGCAGCTGTGCGGTCTAAGGGAAACAATCGTGGTATCTACAGAAAGCTGAGGATCTCCTCTATTAGATGGTACTCTCCCTTGGTGTATATCTCGCGTTTAATTCTACTTTTTTGCTCATATTATGGGATAGCTGGAGATAACTCTGACTGCCCGTGTTCATCATGTTGTCGGCACCGAAGCATCAGCGAGTGGTAGCGAACAGAAACATCTTATTTCAAGAAGTAATTGAAAGAATAATGGAAGAACGATCAAATGAAGAACTGGAACTGTTTTCCGAACTTGTCGAAATTTTCCGAACAGTTTTCCGAACTTGCCGAATCGGACAGAGAGGATATGAGTGACGATGGTGAGTTGCACGTACCAAATGATGATGAAATTTTTGCATTTTTTCTTCAAATATGTGACAGCAGCTCTCTGTTTGAGGTTTAGACCATGCACACAGCTGTGTGTGTGAAAGATACATTGTTTTTATGTGTTTGCTACACACTGTGTTGACTACAGTTATGATCATATTGATTTTTCATCCATACTTACGTGGAGAAAAAGGTTTTGCTGATAGCTGTTTGCCTACACTTTTCAAGCCAGTGGCGAGTGAAGTGTGTACCGAGCACAGGACTGTAGTATTTTTTTCTAAAGGAACATGATTTGAAGTTTTCAAAAACATAATATTTATTCTTGTATTCGGTTTGGTTCTGTCTGTATATTTTTTGTAAAAATACCAAAAATAGTGCGTCTCAGCGTGTCACGGTTGTGGCAGAAAGTTGCGTCTTCAATGAGTTAAGGCAGCCATACTCCAACTCTGGGGAAGGTGTATGCTATGTGTAATGTGTCATCCATACCAACGGCCAAACTGGCCTTCTCTTTCAAAGGTTGGTGATGGGATTTTACGTGTGTGCAAGATGTTATGCGTTCGTTCACACACGAAACCTCGGTTTATAGTCTCCTTTGAAGGACTGTATCGGAAATGGAGTCAGAACCAATGTTAACTCCGAGGGAAAAAATCCCCCTGTACCGAAACAGCCCGATGGAGATTTGAACCCGCAACCCCAAGATTACGAGTCCGGCGCTCTACCACTAGCCTATTCCAACCCACTTTAACACTGTGCTACCTACCCTCAAAACATTCACCGATTCAATCTTTAACACTCACCAAAACCTTGTCACTGGCGCTCACAGAACCGCCCACTCACCTCAGCTCACCACGCGTGCACACCTAGCCTCCTCCCTACACATCAAGACATCGGTCTGTCAGTCAATCATCTCAACCCACTACACACTGCCAGACTCACCACATCCACTTATCACCTATCCCTTGTACACGTTCTCAGCATGACTCCAGCCTCATACCCTGTACCAGACCTGCCCCACACCAGCGACTCACCAGACCTACAGCCCATCTCCTCAGAAGGCCTGGTCACCCAGACTCACCACACCTTGTCAGAGGCACACCACCCGCCTGCTCCCCTAAGCCTGGGCCTACCTTCAGCAGTGGGCGGGGGGTCGGGGCCGATCTTCTCAAAGCTGATGACCACCCCGCTGTGCACCTTCTGCACCAACGACTCCAGAGCTCCGTTGATCATCTTCTGGCTGTACACGGCGTAGGAACGGCCTGCACACAGAGCATTGCATCATGGGTGAGGAACAAGCTGGACAACACCACGGCGCTGGAAACACAATAACCTTAACCAATTGATCAGGAAGAATAGGGAAGGTGGGGGTTGGGAGGGAATACTGGAAGAGTGGAGAAAGAGAGGAGGGATCAGGATCTGCAGATACTGGAAAAGGAATAGAACAGAGGAAAAGAGGCAATCAGACAATACCGACCAACAACCTGGCTGTTTATTTAACTGTAGAAAGACCAGAAACATCAACCAGCAAAACGACAGAAACTTCCTATTTCTCACAGCCACATAACAAACATATACATCAGACCTGTACTACACAAATAAATCACTTGCTATGGAGAGTAAATATTACTAATCAGGCAACTTTTAGGTTTCAAACTCCTTACAACTGAGCAGTGATCAACTATGAAGGTTTCTTGACTACACAAGGTCATGGATGTGAATGTTACAGAACAGCAGCCTCTATTTTCACAACACAAACTTTCCATTATGTTACTTTACATGCTTCATCCAAACCAGTTACATTTTGTTACAAAATTCATAAATCATCATCATCAACAATCATGCATCTGATCTACAGGAATGTTTGAAGCACCTGGTGTTTACAAAACTTGAGAAAGCCAAAAGAAAATAGAATACCAGTGTACGAGAGAGAGAGAGAGAGAGAGAGAGGAGAGAGAGAGAGAGAGAGAGAGAGAGAGAGAGTGTGTGTGTGTGTGTGTGTGTCACTGTGTATGTGCGCGCGCGCGCATGTGTGTGTGTGTGTGTGTGTGTGTGTGTGACCAAATGAAAAGATAAGATAAGATAATGTTGCTTATAGCCCAGCCGACCGCAGAGGGCCACATCAGGGCTGTCACCACGTTAAAATCAACTCACCAGTCATTTAAAAAAAAAAAAAAAAAAAAAAAAAAAAAAAAAAAAAAAAAAAACTTTCACACATCTCGGTAAATGACATCGTCTACAAACGAACCAGAAACTTTGTTAAAAATCCTTCTTCCGTAAAATCTCAAATCAGATGAAAATGTTAATTTCTCTCAAAAACCCAAGGATCACGTCAGGCGGGACATCCCTGAACAGGATCTTCATGGACTCCGCTGTAAAATGTTTGTGTCTCACATCGTGCAAGTCCCAACACTCTAGAAGAACATGTTTCATTGTGAGTGGTGCATGACATGGAATGCACCACGGAGCTTCTTCACTCTTTAAAAGGTAAGAATGGGTAAAATACGAATGGCCGGTGTGCAGCCGGCACAGAACCGTTTCCTCTTTACGACCACCCGACGTAGATGGGAGGAAGTCTTTAAGGTTTGGACGGATCTGAAAGAGTTTGTTATTCGTCTGTGTGTTCCAATCCTCCTGCCAGAGGTCTCTCACATAATCGTTAATTTTGGGTTTCACATCTGAGCAGGGGATACAAGTGTTGGACAGTTTCTCTCTTGTGGCGTTCTTGGCTAAACGATCAACCATTTCGTTCCCGCCGATGCCAACATGGCCAGGAACCCAAGCAAGAGTAATGTTGTAACCATCCGCCTTCAACTTGCTAAAAAGTTCAAAAAAAAGTAAAAGTTCTGGATGCTGAAGGTTGCGGCCAGCTATGGCCTCCAAAGCTGACAGCGAATCCGACAGAACCAGAAAGTCCCTCCTCGAAGAATGGGAGATTATCTTCAAAGCCAGTACTAGAGCAGTAAGTTCAGCAGAATAGACAGAAGCATCTGAATGTATATGTTCCAACAATATCTGAGAAGGAGCCCCAGGGCAGTAGGCTGCACAGGCCACTCCATCCTCAGACTTGGAACCGTCAGTGAAAACTTTTTGATAGGATGGGAATTTGGAACAGAGCTCGGCATACAAAGCCTTGTACGCCAGAGAGCTGGTAGACTCCTTACGGAAAGCTGCGAGATCAAAACGAATCTCTGGTGTGAAAAAGGTCCATGGAGGTTGATCCGGAAACTTGGAAAAATCGGAAACTACTCCCAGGTCTATACCTGCATTCCGCACGTGAGGCTGCATACGAAGCCCAAACGGCGGAATACATTTCGGGTTTGTTTCAAACTTACTTTGGAACGGAGGGTCAAAAACACAGTCATAGGCAGGATTCTGCGGTTCTGAGAACAGTCGATGTAATAATTCAAAGACAGTTTCAGCCTGCGATTGGACAGTGAAGGTTCACCTGCCTCTGCGTACAGGCTGTACACAGGGGTGGTGCGGAACGCTCCAAGACAGAGACGAAGCCCTTGATGGTGGATAGGGTCCAAGAGTTTGAGGTAAGATGATCTTGCGGAGCCGTACACAGCACAACCGTAGTCCAGTTTCGAACGGACCAGGGCTCTGTAGAGGTGCAACAAAGTTTTCTTATCAGCGCCCCAGTCGGTGTGTGCTACGACCCGCAGAATATTCAGTGCCTTTTGGCAAGCAGTTTTGAGGTTTTTAATATGGCTGAGAAAGTTAAGTTTTTGGTCAAAAATGACTCCCAGAAATTTGGCCTCTTTAACAGCTGGAATGGGAGATTTCCCTACTTGAAGTTCCGGATCTGGAAAAAACTGACGGAAATTATGGAAGTGAATACACTGGGTTTTTGTAGCAGAAAAGGTGAAACCGTTTTCATCCGCCCACCGATGGATTTTATCTACGCAAAGCTGGAGCCTGCGCTGGACACTCGGGTACAGGCTTCCAGTTGCGTAGACAGCAAAATCATCCACAAACAATGAGCAGTCTGAACCCTGCTGAACTGATTTAACAATGTTGTTGATTTTAATACTAAAGAGGGCAGGAGACAGGATGCTCCCCTGTGGAACACCCAACTCCTGCTCGTGGACATCAGAGAGAGTGGTGCCAACCCGGACCTGAAACTGTCGTTCTGCCAAAAAATTTTGAATAAAATGAGGAAGATGACCTCGAAAACCCAGATCGTGGAGATCATGAAGTATCCCCGACTTCCAGGTGGTATCGTAGGCCTTCTCCAAGTCAAAGAAAATTGCCACTGCATGCTGTCTGTTTAAAAAAGCGTTCCTAAGTGTCGATTCCAGACGAATCAAATGGTCAACTGTACTACGATGTTTGCGGAAACCACACTGTTCTTTCGCCAAAAGGCCATCGGTTTCGAGTTTCCACATGAGCCTAGCATTGACCATTTTTTCCATCAATTTACAGACACAGCTGGTCAAAGCTATGGGACGGTAGTTAGATGGATTAGAAAGATCTTTTCCAGGTTTGGGGATGGGAATAATGAGGGCTTTCCGCCAAGAGGGTGGAAAGCAACCTGTAGTCCACACGTGGTTGTATACCTGTAACAGGATGTTCAGACCTTCTTGCGGAAGATGTTTCAATAGTTGATAATGAATGTCATCTATACCTGGAGAGGAATCGCTGCAAGAGAGTAAGGCAGATTTCAGTTCGTTTAATGTGAAAGGAAGATTGTAGTCTTCCATGTTGTCGGATGAAAAGTTGCAGGGTGATTTTTCTTTTAGGGCTTTGTTTTTGACAAAAGTGACTGATTTATTAGAAGAGGAGGAATTCTTTTCAATGGTTGAAGCAAGCAGATTAGCAACTGCTTTCTTCTCTGTTATTAAAGAATCCGAAAACTTGAGATGGTTCACAGTGGGACAGGTGTTCTTCCCTTTGATTTTCTTAATGATGTTCCACACTTTTTTCTTAGAAGTTTTTGATGTCAGCCTGGAGCAGAAGCTTCTCCAGGACCGACGTTTACTGATTTTAAAAGTGTGTCTCGATTTAGCACGGAGTTTCTGATGGGCTCGAGCGTTGGGACCCGAAGGTCGTTGGTATACCTGACGCTGAGCCCGTTTTCTAACTTTGGAAATTTGTTGGCATTCTGAATCGAACCAGGGTGTTTTTGGCATTTGAAGTTTATCGGAAGACACTGGAATACAGGCCTTAGCACATTTAATCATAGTGTTAGTCAGTGATTCAGCTGGGTCAGGACTCTGAAAAAAATCAGTGTCCTGGAACTCCTTAGAAACAGTGGCTGCAAATAGATCCCAGTTTGCTTTCTTATAATTGAGATGCTGAGAGACAGAGACGTGTTCAGTTATTACAGGTTGTAGAAGGACAGGGAAATGGTCACTTCCGTGCAGATCGTCATGGACAGACCACTCATAGTCCAGGACCAGCGAGGGGTCACAAACCGACAAATCCAAACACGAAAGTGAACCTGAGGAAGAGTGGAGATAAGTTGCAGATCCGTCATTCAGACAACACAAATCCAAGTCTGAAAGGACATCCTCAATTAGCAGACCTCTGGGTGACGTACCGGCACTACCCCAAAGAGGATTGTGACCGTTAAAGTCACCCAACAGCAAAAAAGGTCGAGGGAGTTCTTCTATCAGACTGACAAGGTCCTGACGACAAACCGGACAGAAGGTGAGAGATAAAGAGAACAGATTGTCACAGTCTTGTGGAGAGTGACTCTCGCAGCTACAGCCTGAAGGGAGGTAGACAGAGTGACAGGACTATACAACAAAGTTTTGTGTAGGAGAAGGGCAACACCGCCCGACAGTCCCAACGTGGATGGTTGTGCAGGTTTCGAAAGAATATTAAAGCCAGAAAGAGTAAAGGTCTTCTGGCTTTGAATTTGAGTTTCTTGAAGAGCCACGACAGAAGGTTTTAGAGACTGACACAGAAGCTGCAGCTCCTCGAAGTTGGAATTTAGACCACGGATATTCCAATGGAATATTGTATTATCCATGGTGCAGAGGGCGAAAAGGAGAGAGATCAGGTCATCCCCTCCTCAACATCTGCTGCTAAAGCTGTAAATTTGTTGCTTAATTTCACTGGACTATCTGCAGACCTGCTGGCAGACTTGCCAACAGGCGAAGAAGGTCTGGATTTGGGAGATGGTGGAGGTTTCTTCTTCATCTCCACCATCTCCACACTGGGTTGTTGAACTCCCTTGCCCGCACGGGCACTGGACATGGGAGTTCGAGGTGCGGGTGCTGGTTTTTTCATCTGCCCAGCAGCAGATGTTGTAGACTGCTGGGCAGTCTGAGGGTGGCGGATTTTTTGCCTCCACCAGGGGCAGTCTTTTTGGGTTGGAAGGTGGTGGACTTGCTACCACCAGAACTGACAGATCTTACTTGCAACGTCTTCGAGAACATGAATTCATCAGTCTGGCAGCAGACTGACCGAGTAGGAACTATGGGAGCTTTCTTGACAGCCGAAGCATAGGAAGAAGCTGTCGGCGTCTGACTGCCCACAACCTGTTTCCGGGCTTCAAAAAATGAGATCTTCTTTTCCGTTTTAACTCGTTGTATAGCAGATTCTTGAATCCAAAGGGGACAGTTTCGTGAAGAGGAGGGATGGTCGCCACCGCAGTTAGCACAATGTGCCGGATCATGACACGGCCCATCATGGTTGCCTTGCAGCAAATACCACATACCTCCTGCCCAGAACAGCGGTCCCTGACATGGCCAAACCTCTGGCACCTGAAGCACCTCAATGGGGACGGCACATATAGCTGCACATGAACGTTTAGGTAACCAACTTTGATGACCGGAGGCAGCACAGGGCTGCAGAAGGTCAGAAAGAGGGTGTTGGTGGCCACTCCAGGGTTCTTACTCATTTTTCTCTTTAAAAATTACAAACTTTTTAAATACTTTTTAAAGACCCTTTCACAAAATTTCAAGGCCCATGCGGCATGACACACGCACTAAGACACAGACACAAACACACATACATGACACACGCACTAAGACACGGACACACATACATGCATCATACATGACAATGACATACACACAAAGTAAAAAAAAATCACATAACTATGTTTGTAGGCAGCAAGCTCTTGTAAAAATGTAATCCAAGAACACAAGTTATCCCAATATTCAGTTCATTTTCTAGTGAAGGTTGTTCTGCACTCACAGTTGTGATCAAATTATCCTCTCAGCCTCTAGTTCTAAATTCACATGAAAATGTTGACAAAATTATGTCCACAGCATTACTGTGATGATGGACCACAGTGGAGGTTTCAACCTCCTCCTGTAGTAGTCTGTGGACTTTTTTGTTGACGTTTGGACCATCCATAGATATCTGTAGGAGACGGGAATGGCCCAACTTCCTGATAACTGGACCAAGTGCACCTTTTATGTCCTCAGCAGTGGCATGGCCAAGAAACTTGGAGCTCAAGAAGGCAGTCCTGACATGCTCTTTCTCCCATATGCGGACATATATATCCATCTGCTTCTCTTGAAGATGCTGGTTTAGTGTCTCGTCAACAGAAGAACATACTCAGTCTGCTGTTTGATCTGGTCTTTCAGTTGTTTTTTGAAGTATGGGGAATGTCCAAATGTGTAGAGGTATGTGGTTTTGCTTTCCGCACATTGAAATGACTGAGCTATCGCACTATCAGGAAACATAGCAGCAAACACATCCCCGATGTCACTACTTGATTTCATGCTGTAATGACTATCAATGCTTTTCAGTGTCCACAGCATTTCTGCTTTCAGAGAGTCACTTTTTTGTACATGTCCATGAAGAGTCCCTGGAGACAATGTCGTTGGGTTAGCTGTCGACGTTGATACCTCATTGGCATCACCCCAGAGGAAGCACTGTAGCTACTGATGGGAGCCAAAGCTTGTGTTGCAGATACATTCTTCTTGTGCTTCTGGCCTGTTCAATATTAAAAGAAGAAATTGTAAATAAACATGCATGGTCTTGATGGTATGCTGAAACTTTATATTTGTGTGTGTGTGTGTGTGTGACCATCAAGACAAATGCTTAAATAGTCTATAGTACTGTTTTATGTTATGATATGCATGGCAACACCTAGTAAAGACAGAATTTGAGAGAGGAGGTCGAGGAGGTGGTGGAATGGGAGGGGGGGGGGGGGGGGGGGGGGGGCACAGAGATGAAAAGAGTGTGAGAGAAACTTGCAAAGATAAGATAAAGTTACTCAGAAACAAGTGTGTTTTGAGAGAGAGACTCACAGAGAGAGAGAGAGGTGGGGAGAGAGGGAGAGAGAGAGACTCAGAGAGAGAAAGAGAGAGAGAGAGAGAAAGAGAGAGAGAGAGAGAGAGAAAAAAAGTGACAATCGTCTAGATGAGGCACCCCCCCCCCCCCCCCCCCCCACTAATTTCTCGCTTCTTTCTGTTTTTTTTTCAAAATTGCCTTTTTCAGTATAGATAGAGGAACCCTAACACTAACCCTTTAGCCTAATAGCCCTATGCTGACGGAGAAGCAAAAGCGTCTTGAAGTTTAGTGGCAAATAGAAGCCGACCCGGTTTCACTGTAGGGGGGTTGTGCCTCAGCTAGAAGATCGCACATAAAAAAAATCGATGCTTACCTTGACTGTGAACAATCACAGCTTTCTCGCCCATTGACGAAACGTTGATCGTTTTCGCACAGATGTGGCAGTATGCAGCCCTTGGATTTGCAGGGTCACGCCTCAGCCACTGAGAAAATTCCGGCTTTGTGAGCCAAGAAGCTCTAAATAGGCACGAGCCCGGCATTTTTCTTCACATCGAATACCCGGATGTGCACAAACAGAGAAGAGCGTTAGGCCTCGTTAATTATCTCCCTTGCGTCGTCTGCTACCAAGCCAGTTCAAACCGGTCAAGTTCAGAAACGATTCGCGATTATTTATTTTTTTTTTTTATCAAGTTTTCTGTAAAATTTAAAAGAATCTGCGGCAGCAGTTTGATTTCGTTTGCAGATGACGGCAGAATATAAGCTGGGAAGATGAAATAGCTGCTCAGTTGATGAAAATTAAAGACTTTTACAAACCTTTGACTAGAATGCTGTTTTTACTGACTTTTTAAGGGCTTAAAAATGAGGTGGTGATTTTTACAAACTTTTACCGACCTTTAAAAACCGTACGAACCCTGCACTCTCTCTGAACCCTTCCTGACCGTCACCCTGCGCACCTCCGTCACACCCTGGGACGCCAGCTCCGTTTTTATTTCTGCCTCTGAAACACCCGTTAGATCTCTGCATCGAATCACACCTTTGGATGAATTTAATTGTTTGTGGGGAGTTACCCTGATCTCCCTGTCCACAAGTTTTGTTGCTTTCTGCAGCTGTTCAGATTGTTTTTGCGATTTGCTTTGAATGAGAAATGAGCCATTCCTCAACCTCTTGATGGACCGAGGGTCGCCTGCTATTCCTTGAAAACCCTTTTGAATGGCAAACGGGCTCAGAGCTGAAAGGGGTCTTTCCTGCTCCGTCCCCTCCATCACGAGCCAGGAAGCCCAAAAACCTGTCTTCTGTCGAACTTCGGTATCAGAGTCACTATCTGTTTGACAATCCCCTGAAATAGGGGATGCTGCCTTCCTCTTCCTTTTGGGGGGGTAGTTTTTTGAAAAAGCCATGTGTATTTTATTATATTTCATCCCTCCCTTACCCACCCACCTTGGAGTCCAACTAAGGGGCCAGGGCCAAGACTCACTGTCTTGACCCCTTCCAGGCTTCAGGAGAGATATACAACAGACAAAAACCTACCAACCCTATCCCCCCTGATCATGCCCAACTCCCGGGAACAGAGAGCTGAGCACTACAGGGGTTATCTTGGCCAGCCGGAGAAATGCCTGTTTTGACCCAGCCCCAAGAAGGGGAGCCGATTAGTACACCCGGGCCCAAGGTGTACTCCCTGTCTAGGAGAGGTCCGAGCCAAAGTGATGTGTTGAGAGCGCTGGCCCTCTCAATCACCAGGATCTCATCCCCCTCCGACACAGGTCGCACCGCACGGCAAACGCGGCGGATCTTAAGGAGACCACAGAGAGAAAAGGAGTGTGTAAAAGAAGACTTGAAGGGGAGACGAAGATAGAAAAGGGCCAAATAAGGAAGGCAGAAAACAAGAAGACAGAATAGGAAAAAGGTGGGTTACTATTTGTCTGGGCCCTCACTCCTAACCTTTCTGACATGGGAGACCCTACCAGGGGACCAAATGAAAAGAAAAAAGAAAAAAAAGGTCTGCATACAAAGAGAACAGAATACGTCACAGTAAAACTATCATTTACACTGTGCAAATTACTTATGGCATGCTCATTTTTC
Organism: Conus ventricosus; assembly: GCA_018398815.1. Classification (NCBI taxonomy): domain Eukaryota; kingdom Metazoa; phylum Mollusca; class Gastropoda; order Neogastropoda; family Conidae; genus Conus; species Conus ventricosus. Next base: position 4,041,548 of record CM031613.1, read on the forward strand.
ACTATGGTTTTTTGTTTGTTTGTTTGTTTTTTCCTTATTCACCAGTGTGGAGGTGCAGATGGGGCTGGTAAGAAAGCATGTTCACTGGCTGAGAGCAGCTGACTAAACAGGGCAATAGCAAAGGACAGCTCAGCTCCCTTACCTCCGGTGACTTCACACATCACATCGATGGGGCTGTTCTCAGCTGCGGGGATGAAGGGAAAATTGGCCACGTCTGGCGGCACACTGGCAGGCAGACGCAGGACCAGGCCAAACACCCGCTGGTCCCATCGGAACGGCTCTTTGGTCAGTTCCGAACCAGGAACCACGAGTTCATGGGCAGATTTAGCTACCATCACAGACAAAGCACAGTAGACATAAAATATATCACAACACGGGTTTATCAGTTATCTTACACTTAGGTGAATAAAAGAAAATACATGTAATTTACAACTCTTGTTTGCAATCACAAGTCACAAACTTTGTGAGCTGGTTAGAAAATCAGACAGTGTACATATGGCATAAAAGGAAACACAACATCTGCTATAATCAACAAATAATTTGGTAGTTAAGAATACAATAGTTAAAAATAGTTAAAACAACACATGCAGCAATGTCTACTATTAGAATACAATGATAATGATCTGTTATCAAACATTAAAACTTTTTCGATGACATCTGTAACCAAGTAAATAACAAACCACTAGGATGAGAGCACTAGCCTCTTGAAAAAAAACAAGCATACTAAATGAAAAATGACAAAAAGGAGATGGCACCAAAGGCTACCTGCAAACATGAGGACTAAAAGAAAAAAAGGTAACCAATTGGGGCGCAGGAGGGCGAGATGGTGGAGTGTACAAGACAGACAACTAACCTCTGAAGACACAGAAGAATGGGACGTCAGCGTGCCCCCGTCTGTTATCACGATGATCACAGCTGATTCCAGGAAAAATGGACACCGACCCTAAGACAACCAGATTCACTATTCAACCACTTCTGCTCGGAAAAAAATCAAAGAAATCAAAGTTTAAAAAATCTGTAAAGACTGGCAACAGACGTGTAAAGCAGGAAATTAAGCCTAACTTGATTTCTAAGTCAGAATATGACAAACCATTCAATACTAGTAAACAAGTGGGGTAACGTTTGCTCCCATAAGAAAACCTAACACAGAGTAACTTTTATTCAAAACTGGCACAGCCTTTTAAACTTGAATAAAGTCAGACAAATTGAAATACATAGACGAACAATCTAATTGTGGGGGAAAAAAACAAGCGCAGGCCAACAACTGAACTGTCTTCATAGTAATGACTTGGCAAAGATTTGGACTTAAGGAGGGGGGGGGGGGGGGGGGGGGGGGGGGGTTGAAGATGGAGAGACTGGGAACATGAAATTAAGAAATTATATTACAGATATGAAAACTCTTCACTAGCTGCATAAGGGAACCATCGCAATCCCTTTTGAAGGCAGATATATTTGTATAGCCTGTTTTTTCTCCCACTATTACATTGTTCTTCTATGTATTTGTCTGACTTTATTCAAGTTTAAAAGGCTGTGCCAGTTTTGAATAAAAGTTACTCTGTTAGGTTTTCTTATGGGAGCAAACGTTACCCCACTTGTTTACTGTTTATTGTTTACTGTTCCCTGCCTCATTTCATTTCCATTCAATAATAGTTTTGAAACAAGCAGAAAATTTACTACTAAGCTTTCAAAGCCCAAACGAATGTCAGACAAAACACATTTTTCTTAAATCTAATGAAAAAAAAGTAGATCAGTCCGTCACACAGTTTATTCTGCCAATGAACATGAATTTGACACCTTGTTCAAATCAATTAACTTTTCATTCCTGTGCTGGCTGTTATTATTTTGAAAAATTCACTTTAGGTTCTGTGTCTGGAAAATGTATTTGCAGTTTGATCTTTATCATGCAGTTGACAAGCTTTCAAAATTTCAATGTACAGTACACACATAAACATCCCCCCACACACACACAGAGCAACACATTAAACCTTCATTCACAGATTTCACAGTAAATGTAAACAGCTTGCAAATCTTTGTAACAGAGAAACCAGGTTAAAAAAAAAAACCAAAAATTACCTGCCCATAGGTGTCAACCCCACTTTGCATACGGAAGAGATTGAGCAGGTCAAAGGCATTCTTTATCGAGGGCCCCATGGTGGTCAGCCCCCAGCCTTCAGATTCTTCAGCTCTGCTGTGAAGGTCACCGCAGACTCTTTCCACCCAGCCTGCAAGCCAGCAGTGTCCGTTAAGACTCCAATCTTAAGTCGCTGTAATTGCACATATTCACGCAGTATTTGGGCTTTATTCTGCAATATCTTAACAAGCTGTTTTTTTAAGAATTATTCTTCAATGTTCAACAATACTTTGAAATTCTGAATTTCTCCCCCCACAAATTCAGCATCTGGAGAATAATTTCTAAAACAGGGAAAAAAAAATTCTGGAGGTTTAGCACTAAATGGCAGCTATGCAACGGGAGAGTCCAGTCTCAATTTTGCGCCTATCAGAAATGCCAAATCTGTTTCAATGCAGGTTTGCACCTTCAGAAATGCAAAATCTTTGTTTCAATCAGGACAGAATCAACAGTACTTTTCATTAATTTCATTCATACAACTTAAAACCCTTGGTCAAAGTGTTTGTATTCCCACATCACTGATTGCTTACAAATATCTTGAGATTAAGAATGAGAACAGATTATCCTCCTCAAGTCAAGGTTTACAAAGGCAACGCTGATCTTCAAAATTTGCATGCTAAAAAATATCCATCTGTTTTGCTTATATGACAGCTCATGGGCAGATTAATTTTACCAAAGGACTACTTTTAACTTTGGGCATTTTTCTCCAACAATCCTTTTGAATTTGTTCACACTATCAGAAGTTCTATGTATCATGCATGCTTGTTTTTCAACACAGACAAAAATTCCACATACACTTTCTGCATCAAGACATGGTCCATCTTCAAGATTTGCAGAACTGATAAATCCTGAATCAATATTCTGTATCTACAATTCAAAACAAAACCATCTCCAGAGGCCCATATGACCACTGGACAGCATCATAGTAGCAGCAATGTTTTTTGCGTGGATTGTGATCATCATGATTTTTAGAAACTGATTTTGCTGCAGCTGGTTCAAGCTGATCCGAGTAAAACATAAACACAGCAAAAGTCTGACAATACTTTGTTCCCCGACTGGTAACTTCTCTCAACTAATATGCAAAACTGTCAAAAGACAAATAGTACATTGAAGAGATAATTTTTTTTCAAAATGGGAGCATGAAATTACAAAGAGGAATACTCAATGTAAAAGACCCTCCTCCCCCCCCCAACTCCTCTTTCCCCATCCTACTTCCTTGAAGAAGGTGGGGGACTGGAACGGGTTGAGGGAGGGCATGGCGACATGGATAGATCAGGGTTTACTGAAGAGGCCTCTTCCCTTTATCTTTTTTTTTTTCTAAATGCTCTCTATTAGTATTACAATGATCCTTCACAAACTTTTTCCTCATATTTCAGAACTGCGTTTGGTCGTTTGTTCATAAACAGGACAAATTTCTGACTAGTTGATCAGAAACAATATAATTACCACCATTCACAATCTTTGACAACGAGGCCATATAGACCTGCGTCTGCACTGAACCAAGTCTGCAGCAAAGTCTGTTGACATATCCCATAGTTTCTGCCTAACATGAGAACGCGATTCAAGGCCCAGTCAGATGATACACCCACCCTCAACTCCCAACAGGCAATGTGCAGTGGTATATTGTACAGGTCATAAAGAGAGGAAGAAGATGTGTTCTTTGTGAATTAGTAGCTCTTGATCTCAGCCCAAAATAGATTGTATAGGCTTGTCCAAAAACTTTTTTGTTTGTTTGGTTTTTTTTTTACGTTTACTCAACTGGTTGATCCGTGAGGTTGTCCAACTGAAATCCATGTATACAGTGGGTGAAGTAAGCTGGATGCTTTGGATACGTCAAACTGGTATTTGGCGCAGTGTTGTTGAATGTGGAGACAAACCTTGGGCCATGAGAAGTTTTCACTATGGTGCAAGGGAGTCTTATCCTGCACAGGTGGAGAATGGTGGCCTATGAGGAAAAGCAATCTCAAACAGCCATACTCACAATCCTCTCATCCTATGAAATGCAGTCTCTGTCCTTACACCGACATGAATGGAAAGAAAGGATTGTATACAATGCAAATGTTCAGTTAGACAATGCAACAGAACACAACCTGCTATACATCCTTTAACCTTTACTGGATGACGTTTTTGACTACTCGGACCCGATCGAGCGAGTCGCCCAAGACGCACACATTGTGTAGAGGCTTTTCCTATTGCATATCCCTATCAGATCACGTGGGTCTTGTATGACCCACACCTGATAAAGAGCAGTTCAGCAGCTTATTCCTCACCTGATGGCGTGGGTCATGTGCGACCAATTAAATGTATAGGTCCTGGGGAACAGCAACTAATTATGCTGCTAATTGATTGTGCCCATGCATGAAATTTCTGTGACAAATGGCTATTAAGATTGTTGACAAATTCCTAAGATTTCATGAGCAAGCTCCATCCGTTCATAAGATGTGGTGTTTTTATTGAGTCACTGGGTCATGGAAGACCCAGGAAGCACGGTAGAAGGTTAAATGTTTTGTCGTCTTTGGAGTTTACCTATAATTACAATCCTCTCATTCTATGAAATATAGTCATGTCTTTACACCGACACGAAATGGGAAGAAAGGATTGTATACAATGCAAATGTTCAACTAGAGAATGCAACAAATACAAGCTGTCATTACCCTTTTAAATGTTTCGTTGTCTTTGGAGTTTATCCAACAGTGGGTTTTTGGACTTACTGCATCAAGAATACAAAAGAGTTCAAACAGTGGGCATTCGGACTGATGAAAGTGTTGTGCAGCTGTGGTCATTGTTGCATGTATAGTATATAACATACAGCCAGAGTAAAAGCACCCCAACCCCCACACTTCACCCCCGCCCAGAGACATTCAAGAAATGAACAGATTGATGCTACATTCCACATTTACTTTGCATGCAGATAGTGTGGCAGACAAAGAATGAACAAATGACAGAAAGGTGGTGTTAAGCAAAGTTCTATTACTGGTCCTGCCACTTGCAGACATGAGACCTGAGCAAGTCTAAGAAGCATGACAAATTCCAGAGGATCCAGGACCTGGTGTCGAAACCCCAGGTTGACTCCTGGGCCAATGGCCTAGAGGGCCAGGGGAAGCTGTGTTTTGTTTAGTTTTTTTTGTTTTGTTTTGTTTTCTGACATTTCAACTATTGTTAGATTAGTGGTATGCTCAGGCCATTGCGCATCCCAACAATTCATGATGCTTGTAGTCTTGTCAATGTTCTTGCCAATTCTTCTGTTCTTCGCCATGGAAACATGTTGAGCCAACGGGGTTTTTTTACACTCAGATTTCAAGGTGCCAGCAGATGCTTTGACAAACCAAACTATGTAAAATAATCAATTGGCTTGAGAACTTGAAACCTGACGGTCTTAATGTTACATACCATTAATCCCCCTCCGTTTTCTCAGCAAATTCATGCACATCTCAAGGATAGCTTTTGGGAATTTAAAGAACCTGAATTCAGGCTAATAACCTGAAAAGTCTGAAGTCTGACTTGGGAGTTACAGCTTCAGTTCTCTTGTCCTAACCTTCATGTACAGCAAGGGGGCCTGTGCTCACTTTCTTTTTTCTGTGTTAAATAGTAATTGTTTTGGTTCGTTTGTTTTCAGTGGTGGGTTTTTTTTCCTTTGGGTTTGTTTTGTTTGTTTGTTTGAAGTGTTTATTTTGTTTGTTTGGTTGGTTTGTTTGAAGTGTTTTTTTGTTTGGTTGGTTGGTTTTATTTTTGTTGTATTTTAGTTTTTTGTAATGTTTGTTTAGTTTTTAACATTTTGGGAGAATTTATTTTATGATGATGCAGGAAAAAGAAAAAACGATAAATTGGGCAACACAATCACTTCCCCTTCTCCCCTGAATATCCCGATTTTTTTTCCATGTAACAAGTTTGTATGTACGATACAAACATATGTGCAACCCATTATGATTTCTTCAAAATCACTAATGTGGAAGATGAAAAAATAATAGGCAAGACAGCTTTGACCCTTGCATGAGGGAAGTGGAAATGGCTCCATGCCTGGGCCTGAAGCACAAGATGTTCCAAGGGGCATCTTTATTTATGAAGTGCAGAGGTGTCGAAATGATCAGTACCTGGTAACATGGCCCATTATGACACAGATTTCTTACAAAGTTAAAACAGATGCATAGTATTTTTCTTAAATCATCAGAATACATCTCTAGTGTCAAACACCAGGCTCACTAACAGCAGATCCAAATGTCTTACTATGCCTTTCAGCGACCATTTAAGATCAATCTCTCTCAAAGAAAAAAAAATACAGGAACTGTTCAGTGTTTCTGTTTCAACTGTGGGCAGACTGCAGACTTGTGATTTGACATTTGCAGGTCATACCCATTCAAGGGAAGGCAATCAAAATGTCAAGTTTGAGGTCCCCAACTTCCTACTTTCCTTACATGAAATTCTCTGGTTTCAGCATGCAGGTAGCATTAAATACTCAAGATGTTACTTTTTTCTTTTCTTTTTTTTTTGCTGGGGGGTGGGGTGTGGGAGGGGGGAGGGGGAGGGAGGGTATACATGCAACACTATGGAGCCCTAAAAATTGTGTACAGATGTGTGGAATTCTGTAAATATTTTCTATCATCCAAAAAGTCTTATGGTAAGACTGAAAGTACTAATCATTGAATTGCTAATGTAATCTACACCAGCTGAAGAAACAGATCCTATTTGCTGCCTTGCTTTACAAGAAAATCAAGATTTTTCACAAAACTAGCGTAGGGAAAGAGTCAGGGGTGTGTACATTCAAAAAGCTGAACTGAATGTGTTGCATGTGCCTATTCACAAGTTTGCCTTTTCCCCCCACAGACCCCAATGTAACACTGGCAATGCACAAAGCATTTTCTTTCTTTTTTTGTATGTGTGTATATAATGTGTGTGCACTCCACAAGTCCTTTATTTTACATTTTTAGTTACAAGATGTTCCTGCTAGTTTCCTGGTTCTCTACAATTAATTCTGGGATCTCTTCTAATACCTCCATCATCTATACCTTTGTGAGCGTATAAAATCTGTTTATTAAAGTAGAACATAAATGGCACTACGCCTAGAGTTATGGGTCCCCAAAACTTCAATACTACAGACAACTTTCTTTCACAAGACAGCATCTTTCCGCGACCAATAGTAATGCCTGATTACTTAAAATATGCAAATGGATTAGTTTATTTGACTTTTGTAAAACATTTAAGGCATTTGAAAAAATACTCAACTCAGGGTTCATAATACTGACTTCCAAATTATAAAAAATTTCAGACATGTCACATTTTAAGGGCTGTTCAAAGTCTTTGAATCCAAATTCTATTTTTCAAAGTCTTTGAATGCAAAATTCTATAATTTTCAATATTGAAAATATAGGCCTTTATGTATATTTGGTTGTTCATACTGTCACTAGTACAGCATACTCCAGTGAGTACCAGACGACAAGGAAGTGGATACTTTACACTCTAAGAATATGAATTGAATTTCACACATGAAGAATTTGTTATTTCCTCATCAAAATGCAACTTTTTCTATCATACTCTTCATCTTCAAGCACTCTCAAACACTCTTATATTAAGGTCCTATTTGTCCTTGAAACAGTTTTCAAAACTCAAGGACCTTTAGGACTTTCAAGGACTTGAATGAAATTTGTTCCGAGAAAACAACATGCCTGAATGTCAGCATGTATTGAAAGATAGTGGGCCCAAAAACTCCAGGTATGCCAATAGTGCTAAGATATTTACGAAAAGGTGTTGTACAAATTAAAATTTTCATTATACTCCTAATGCTTGAAACTCTGTACCCAGCATTAACATTATGGCATGAATACTTGGGTGCTTTAAAAATGAACTGGACAAAGACTGTGAGAGGAACTGTTCCCTAGCAAATCTAAAATTAATCAAACGGCATCAGCAGACTTGAAACAAGTGCAAGAGAATTTTGACTTGAAGGTTATTTCACGCTTGAAGGAGCAAACAAGTAGTAGTACAAGTAGTAGTAGTAGTAGTAGACATAGGAGTAGTAGGGACTGGCTTCATTAGCCTAGACCTCGTGGTCTATCATGTGTCCCCTCTAAATTTCTTCACTTTTTGGGGTCAGATGGCATGCTACAATTTATCAATATCTTCATTGCAATCCGTCATAATCATAAAACAGTTCTCTAAATTTTAAATCATTATCTAGAAAATTCTTGAAAGTATTAATATCAGGTGCAAATTTAATGGTGGCAGGTAATTAGTTCCAGTGGTTAGCAAAGTTCTCTATTCAAATTTACATTGATCTGTGTTACAGTGCCTTATAAAAATCTTTCCTACAGACTTTCTAGTAGGAAAGATTTTTAAACAAGTAAACAAAAATAAAATAAATTGACGGAGCACATGTACTCTTCGGACAAACCAGTTTTAAGTGGTATCCCACAGGGAAGCATCCTGGGCCCAGTCCTTTTTACTATATTTATCAATGACTTACCGAATGTGACATCGAGTATGTGTAAAATTTTTGTCAACGATACGAAGATTTACGGTGACTCAGTCAATTATCCGGATATACAAAAGGACCTTGACAACGTGCAGGAGTGGTCACATAAGTGGAACTTATATTTCAATGTCCAAAAGTGCAAGGTTATGCACATAGGTAAAAAAAAATCCAAAAACTGACTACACAATGAAATTAGGAGTTTCAAATGAAACGATCCAAAAATGCTCAGAGGAAAAAGACCTTGGTGTTACCTTTGACTGCGATCTTAGTTTTGACCCACACATACAAAAAGCGATCAGTAGAAACCAAATGATTGGGTTGATTAGACGATCTTTCTCCTTTATTGATAGACATATTTCTGAAATTGTACAAAGCACTTATCAGACCACATGTAGAGTACGGAAATGTCATCTGGTACCCACTGCTTAAGAGACGATCGGTGTCGATAGAAAAGGTCCAGAGAAGAGCGACTAAATTATTACATTAGAGACATGGCTTATGCAGATAGGCTAAGATATCTTGAGTTACCATCTCTAAAATCCAGAAGGGTAAGAGGGGACCTGATCCAAGTATATAAAATATTTCACCAAGTGGACGATATTGATTTTAACTCTTTATTTCAAGTGAGTAAGTCTGATATCACAAGAGGCAATGAAGGCAAATTGTTTCTTCGTTTTTCTAATACTAATCTAAGGAGAAATTCGTTTGCTAACAGAGTAGTTAGCAGATGGAATTCTCTTCCAATATTAAACTCACTGACACACTTAACTTTAAAAGCCTCCTTGATGCAGATGTAAGTTTTAAGGACATGGAATTTGATTTTGATGACCGAGACTTTTCTCATACCAAGATATATATATATATATATATGTAACAGTAACACGCTGTGATTTACACCCCTTGTGCAATACTGACATAATAAATTGACGGAGCACATGAAAGCCGCGAGGCTATATAAGCTCCTACCAACCTACCTACCCACCTACCAAAATCCAAGTAACAAAACTGAATCAAAGATAGATATATATATATGTATATATATATATATATATATATATATATATATATATATATATAATATATATATTTTATATATATTAAGGTAAATTAATATATTAGCAGACAAGCGTGCAAGTCACACCCTCAGTCTAATTCTGATACTCTCTCATCGTGATTGATAGAAGATCCCCTTGAGGAACCAACAATTGTGTCGTGGGTCGCCAGTTTCAAACTAAGTGTGGCGTCGGGTTTTTATGGCTTAATTCCCCCATTCTATTAACCCAGCTATGAAAAGGAAGTTGGTTCTGTTCAGGGAAGGATTTGGTGGTGGAATACGAGAAATGGGTTTCATCTCCCACTATGCTATAATCATGATATGGTAAGGGTCTTACAACCTTCGCTACCTCTTGTGTGGGACTTTCACCTTTTATTTGTTCACCTGATCATGAACATCCACACACACAAAAACTACCTTTCCTTATGCAAGAAATCTGAAATGTGTACTTGGTCGAGCTCTCGTACATTTTTTTTTTTTTTTTTAAACATGAATTTGTCGGTCGAAGGGATTATCTTCCTTTCCTGAGCGAAGTCGTACCCGTTTATTTTCAACTTTACAGTTGTTAAAACACCTCAGCTTGAAATGTTGAATAAAAATTTCCCAACGATAATTGAAAAACAAAATAATAAATAATCGCCAATAACATGTGATGGCATCCTTTTGGCCTAGCTTGATCGTCTGCTGCAACATAACCTACAGTCTAATCGACCTTCACCTTAAGGTCAGGTCCTCGATTGTTTCGTATGCAAATGTAACCCGGTTGCCCAGCATACATTTTTCACCTTCCCACAATCCCCTCCGCCACACCGGGGAAGAAGATGGCGGGTGTGTGAAACAAATAACGGCCTCTTGGACTTAAATGTTCAACGCACCGCACCTGCAGCTTCACCCGGATCTAATTCTTGCTACGAAGATTCTACAAGTTGCAATCTATCAGAAGTGTCGACTTCTGGCGGTCGATTTCGACGCAGTTTTGGTTATTTACCTTCACATTCGCTGGAGGATCTTCGAATGTCAGGAGCATGTACCTGTCCCATCGGCTATTTGGATCGCGGCCTCTAATCTGAATAAAAAGAAAACGAAAAAAAGCATTAAGTTTCAATGAAAAACTGTGGAACGAAGAAAATCTGGATATCCATCCGTGTTTCGAATAAACAGAAGGCAACTTGGCACTTAATTTACCTTCATAAATGTCTCAACCGCAGCCTTGGCTACATCAAGCATTGTTGTCCCAAGATACGTGCGTTGGTTCATAGACGCACTTGTATCAACCAAAAATAAAATGATTGTCATCATAACACCCCAAGCACCAATTTGACTGTGTAGGACGACACCGACCGCGTAAACACGGCGGCAAACTGCGGAAATTTTTTACAATCTCTTCCCCTTCGAACAATGGCGCACGTCTGACGGCTGGCCAAACTTGCAGGCTGAACGCCACGAATTCTGTCCACGTGACCTCAGCGCCATTAGATTCTGATTGGACGAATATGGTGTAAGGGGATCAGTCTTTGTGTGAAAGTGTTGATGCATTTTATAAAAGAAAACCTGGAGCCTTTTTCATTAGAAACCCATCAGTTTAATCCTTTATGTGATCGACCAAACGTATTCCGATGTTTTCCGATATTTATTTTGTTATGGCGCTCCGGTAAGTGAAAAATTTGTTCTGCCAGGAATGATCCCCGATTTGTGTAAATGTAGCAACACCCAGAGTTCCGTGTTTGAAGATCATTTTTCTTGACTTTTTATTAACTCGAATACGAAGGGTGTGTATTCGTGCTGGCATCGACAGAAACGTTTAGCCGGACATGAAACATGAAATATGTTTTGATGAAGTAAAAAGTTGCTAACTACGGAAATTTTGTTGCGATTGACCTGTGACGTAGCCTATGGGTTGGGTAGAGGAAAGGAAATGATCTAAATATAGAACAGTCCTTCACTCTAGTGTTGAGCCTATGGAGAAAAGTATACAACTGTTGTGTGGGTCGTGATCTAGTTCTGTGATTGAGTGCATCAGATGATGGCTATTTTTCACTCGAGCCTCCTGTTGCAAGTCTCATCTGGAATAAAGCGGTTAGATTCAGCGATCATTTCCACAGATCGCGCTTCTCAGCAAATCCGACTCGCCACGCCAGGTCTACGTCTATAACAGAAATTCGCTACAGCAAACGTACCTGTGCCCATAGCATTGTGTGTCTTCTTCTTCCTAAAAGGCTGGTTCACTCAAAAACGAGTAGGTCACCAGCGTTCGTTAAAATGTTTGCCACCTGTAATTGTACAACCATGAATGAAATGACCATGAGAAGGATATCCACATCCACATAATTATAGCCGTCAACAAACTCGGTGCCCAAGGACGCGGAATAAAATATTGGCACAGCAAGTATCACGCGCAAACGCGTATGCACAATCTCTCTCTCTCTCTCTCTCTCTCTCTCTCTCTCTCTCTCTCTCTCTCTCTCTCTCTCTCTCATACACACGCACACACATACACTCGCCGGTTTTTACACACACACACACACCAATATTCACATGTGCTCTCTCTCTCTCTCCTCTCTCTCTCTCTCTCTCTCTCTCTCTCTCTCTCTCTCACAACACACACACACACACACACACACACACACTCACACTAATATTCACGTATACATGTGCACTCGCCCTCTCTGTCTCTCTCTCTCTCTCTCTCTCTCTCTCTCTCTCTCTCTCTCTCTCTCTCTCTCTCTCTCTCCGTCTCTTTCTCACACGCGCGCGCGCGCATGCACGCACACACACACACATGTATACACGGACGTTTTGAGAAACACACGGGTTGCTTCACACACAACACAGAGTCACACACACACGTGACACATTTATGCATCTATAGACGAACGCTGACACATGACTCGCGTATTTGCACACGACGAACACATCACTGGCCAAGAACTCGACTCGTACAGGTAGTATGCAAAGTAAAGGAACGTCGAATCCCCCCCCCCCCCCCCCCCCCATTTCC
>CM031613.1:4056693-4076693 GCA_018398815.1 Conus ventricosus
ACCGTAGCGTAACTTCAGGTATCTGGATTTCAAGTCTTGAATTCGTACTCGTGACCCATAGGCCTACTGGGTATTTTGATCTCTGTCAAGAGTGAAAACATTGTTCTGGGTTTTGATGACCTCATGAGTTTACTTAGGTCTCAATTAGGCTACATCACCTCTCAGTCTCGTATACACCATACTTGGAATATTTGTCAGTTTACATGGGAATTCTTCAGTCCACGGACGAGTGGAAGCACGCTTTCCGAAAGCTATAGATTCTAAACTTGTATTTTTCAAAATGAGGACAACACGCCACATTGCTGAAGTTGTGATCTGCCTTAACGCGGGAAACCAAATCCTCGTTGATAAATAATCTAAAAACTCAAACTAGCACTCTGTTCGCTTTATTCACTTATTAAGTGAAATTCAGTGAGTTGTGAAAACTTTAACTCATAGTCTACGTGTACGCGTCAGTCCTTTTCAACAAGAGATGCTGAAAGTCACGTCAGTCAAATGACGAAGAAGTAGGCCCGAACCGATTCCGATCAAGTAAAATTTTATTGACTCTTGACAACTCGGAACAAAATCTGCGTATAATCGGCAGTGAACTGCTTGTGCCTTTGATCATACACGTCCCAACACACACACACACACACACACACACAAGAAAAAACGTTGAGTATTGAGCAGTTTCTAGTTTTTGGAAAGATGAGAATGACCAGTGTGCACACACCATCCTCTACACGCTCCCCGGAGCCAGATTCTGAATCTTCTGTCCTTTCTTTTCTTCGTTCCCTGTTAGAACGCCGAGGTCCACCATCATTGGTAAGAATTCTGCTCATGCAAACGTTCGTTTCTTCGCTTATTTGGCGTTGTTTTTGTTTGGTTGGTTCTTTTTTTTTTATCCCACTAATAAGCCAGTAGTCAGATTCTGTCTTCAGAGATGTCTAAACTCACAAGTGTCCATGTGTTTTATTTTCCCGTATCATCAATCCACCGGCGCACGATCTGACGATGCCTTTCTCTTTTCTGAAGGGTGGAGTCGGATTTAACGTGCATGCAAGATTTTTTTTCTGTTTGTGTGGGTTTGGTGTTGTTTTTGTTGTTGTTGTTTCTATATAGGCACCGCTCAACACCACCGAAGTGACTCGGCAGCAGTGCAGTGTCTCCTCCGGTGGGTTGCCTCTTGACATTGACTGCCCCCTGTGTATTGCCAGTGCCGGAGCTGCGGCGCGGGGGGGGGGGGGGGTCAGAATGAGCGGCGTGGGTGCAGTGCCACTAATGTGGCACAGAAAATAGGACCACCCCCCCCCCCCCCCCCCCCCCACCACACACACTCACACACACAAGTTATACATGCATTTTACACTGGACTTCTGGTTAAGGTCTCACCCGGAGGACCATGAGGGGGAACGGATTGTCTGCACAAAACTGGGCCGTTATTAACTCCGATGAGAAAGTCAGTCTCTTCTAACCTGGTCACCTTCAGTGGGGAATCGAACCCAGGACCTTTTGACAAGTCCAACGCCTTACCCACGAGGCCTACCAGCACTCCAGTCCCCACACCCCGTCCCCAGCTTCGTCTGCCTTCCCGGAAATAGATGAGTCTGAGATGAATGGAAATAATTCTTAAGGCAGCGAGGAGTGGGGTGGAGATGGGACGGTACGGGGGCGAATGTGATCTGTAGAGTCTTGGCAACGTCTGTGAAGTTGTTATGAGCTAGCAATTTCAAAAGGTCACCAACACACACACACACACACACACACACACACACACACACACACACACACACAAGAGTAAAACATTGTGGCCTCTCTCTCTCCTCTCTCTTCTCTCTCTCTCTCTCTCCTCTCTCTCTCTCTCTCTCTCTCTCTCTCTCTCTCTCTCTCTGCACTGACAGATGATCGATCGGTCTCTTTCCTCCTGACAAAACAAATGAATAACCAACTATCAGCCTCACTTCCTGCTCCCCCTACCCCCCCCCCCCCCCCCCCCCCCCCCCCATCTCACCAGAAGGCGCTGCTGGATTTTCAGTGATCGAACTCTAGCTGTCGATTTTATCATTTTGTTAATTTCTGTTGGAACAGGGCCAAGAGCCCACATTATTTGTAACAAGCTGTGCACCCATCCTTCCTTCCCCCTCATCATTATTTGTAACAAGCTGTGCACCCATCCTTCCTTCCCCCTCATCCGCCGAGCTGTGCACCCATCCTCCCTTCCCCCTCATCCGCCGAGCTGTGCACCCATCCTCCCTTCCCCCTCATCCGCCGAGCTGTGCACCCATCCTCCCTTCCCCCTCATCCGCCGAGCTGTGCACCCATCCTTCCTTCCCCCTCATCCGCCGAGCTGTGCACCCATCCTTCCTTCCCCCTCATCCGCCGAGCTGTGCACCCATCCTTCCTTCCCCCTCATCCGCCGCTGGTGAGAGTGTAGTCTATTGGGAGGGAATCAAAATGACGAAAGGGAAAGAAAGCGCGCGGGGGGGGGGGGGGGGGGGGGGGGGGAGTGTGAACATGGACAGTGTCGGCCTACGCTCTTTTTATTTAGGGAGAACGACACGACACATAAAGCGATCAATCGGCGGGTTCCGATCAATGGTAGGCTTAGTTGGGTGCTTGAAGCGAATTTTGAGGCAGTTAGCCCCCACACACATGAGGCTGAACTGCTCAATGGCATTCTCTGCAGGAGACATAACCCACCTACACACTCGAGCGAACGAATCCAAGGTGTCGGCATTGCAACGGCGGCATCGGTAGCCGGAGTGAAAAACTGAACAGGATATCTTCTGACTGAACATTCGGGATCGATTAGCGGACACAGCAGCCACGCTAAAATGTTAAGGATAAAAAAAAAATAAATAGAAACATGGATGGGATGTTTATGTTCTATGGACATTTCTTTTCCAAACATTTTTCTCATTCAGTACATAATAATGTATATATGGCCGTGCATTTCAATAACATACATCATCATCAAACAAGTCACTTTCTTCATCTTGTGATAGATGCAGAAATAATGAGACAGGCAATAGAGCAAAGAGCTTCTTCTTCTTCTTCTTTTGCGTACGCAGGCTGATACTCCTGCGGACACCCCCTGTATATGGAGTGGAGTTTTGTGTGTATGACCGTTTTTTCCCCCGCCATTAAGGCAGCCATACCCCAACTTCGGGGAATAGCCAGGAGCAATACATAGAGTTTCAGACTCATATTAAACCACCCTCCAAACTCAGCTACGTAACATTCAAAATGCCCCGTCGTGCTGATTCTTCTTCTTTTTTTTTTAAAGGAAAGAAAAGGTGCAGCTGCTTGATATGGCAAAACCAAAACCATCAGTCCTATGAACTTTTTGTAAAAGTAGTAACATACAACTTGGAGACTGAAAAGTGGAGTATGTCCTCTCACAGTGGTCCCCTTGTAAGCAGTGTAAACTTTGAGAACGGATGCTCGTGAGAACCGTTAGGGGGAGGAGGGGGGAAGGGGTAGAAGCGACAGATACTATAGGGTGTTTTTTTCCCCCGTGTGTTTTTTTCCCCCGTTACAACTTGTCTCAGTATTTTGCTGTATTTGTTTTCAGTGTAAATAGATTTGTTGATTTTCTTTACTTTTTTTATGCCTCAACAATAACAATGGGAAAGCACAGTGAAACCGCTCTAAAACGACTCCCAAACAGCCTGATAGACCGGGTCCGTCTGAGGGGGGGGGGGGGGGGGGGGGGGGGGGGTGTCGTTGTTGGAAGGTCTGTGTGATGCCGACAAAGACAAAATCTTACTAAAGGAGAGAAGGAAAAAAAAAAAAACTTTATACAGAGGGAGTCGTCATTTCTAGATCAGTGTAGTATAGACAACAAATATTGCAGAAAATAAATCGATATCGAATCGTCGTTGTGAGGCAGATGCAGTATGGGCAAAGACAAAATATGACAGAAGAAAATGTGAACTCGTTGTTCTGACATCATTGTATTATCGTCAAAGACGCAATGATACACGAAAAAGAGAGGGAATCACTGTTCTGAGGTCAATGTAATATTGACAACGACGAATATTGCAGAAAAAAAGTCTTTAAAGATAGGGAGTGGTTGTTGGGAAGTCAGCACAGTATTGGACCAAAAACAAAACAAAACAAATCTAGAGAGTGAGTCATCCTCAAGTCAGCGTGGTGTAGACCAAAAACGGAATACTACAGAGAAGAAAATTTTTAGAAAGACAGGAATTGTTGCTGAGAGGTAAGTGTAGTATGGACAAAAAAAAAGTAAATATATATATGAATCAATCAATCAATCAATGAAAATAGAATAAAATTCAGAAAAAGAGAGTTAGTCGATCGTTGTGAAGAGTTCAATGCAGCATGGACAAAGACAGCTTTTTTTTCTTTTTCTTTTTTCTGAGGTCAGTGCAGCATTAAACAAAAACAGAATGTCACAGGGGGAACAAATCTTTAAAGAGAGGGAGTGGTTGTTCGTAGGTCAGTATAGTATTAGACACAAAATATTACAGAAAAAAAAAGAGAGAAAGAGGGTCATTCTGACGTCAATGCTATATATAGACAAAGACAGGATATTACAAAGAAACATATTTAAAGAGAAAGAGAGTGGTTGTTGGGAGGTCAGTGTAGTATTAGACACAAAATATTACACACACACACACACACACACACCCTCCAGCCCCCACCCAAACCCACACCCCGGAAAAAATAATAAATGAAAACAACTTGAAGGAGTGAAAGTGGTTGTTGGAAGGTCAACGTAGTATTAGATAATAGGGGGGGGGGGGGGGGGGGGGGGGGGGGGGGGGGGGGATCGTTTTGGCGTCAATGCCAGGAGTCAAAGTAATGTTTGTGTAGGACGGCTCGACAACATGTCGTCTCCGGCCCTTTATGCCTCGGCACAACATGTGTGTGTCAGTGCTATGTTAAATTCTCTACATTTTCATATCCTCGATGCGAACGAAGGACTGATATATACATAACAATAAAAGCGTTTCCTCATTTAAATGAGTAAATGTTCTTTTAATTACTGTCAGCAATGTGATTTGCTTGGTTGATTGCCTTTTGAATTATATGTGTCAACAATCAGCAGATTATTTAATCTAACATCAAGGTGTTCTTCCTTCTTTTTTTTTTTTCTTTTTTTTTTTTTTAAATCCTTTTCCAGTTTCGTTGTCTAGTCACACAGGACTTTTCTTTTTCTTTTTTTTTTTTTATTTTTTTTTTTTTTAATAAGCGTTACTGGTCTGCATTTACAACTGTGAAAATATAAATTCAAGTCATCAGCTTGGCATGATGCCATGTTCTGACACTATGCTATTGTGTCGACAGCAAATGTGCTTTTGACATTATTTATCGTGTCATTTTCAAACGTAAACAGCCACTCTGGATAATAACCAGCCTAAGGGGAGAAAACTCCAGTCACATCTCAACTGCTTTGCATAGGAACCAACCTACGGCAAAAATAAATAAATAAATAAATAAAAAATCCCGAACACAACTGTACTTCCTCCCTCTCTGATGGCACTCAAACATACGATCCATCCCTGCCCGAAACTCGTAGCGATCGACTAACCACTACACGACTTCAATCTCGTGCTTGGAAACTGCTAAGGCTGTTAGGTCTGCTGCACGTTGTGCGGAAAAAAAAAAAAAAAAAAAAAAAAAAAAAACCCGCCCAGTTTCATCCAGAATTTGCATGTGGTCCAACTTGCCCCGCTGTTCGTGCTCATCATATACGTGTGTCTGTTGTGATGGTACAGTAGCTAAACATTACCTTTTTCAGACGGTCGACCAGCCGAGTCTGCGAGAATGTTTGGATTTGAACGAATACCATTTCTCTCTCTCTCTCTCTCTCTCTCTCTCTCTCTCTCTCACACACACACACACACACACACACACACAGCGCGCACACGCATGCGTACATGCACGCACGCACGCACACATGTGCTCACACAGCCTGCACACAGCACGAGCTTGTCAGTGCACGCACGCACGCGCTTTTACGGCAAGCGCGCGCGCACACACAGCACACACTCACACGCACACACACACACACACACCACACACACACACACACACACACACACACACACACACACGCGCACGCACGGACACACACACACACACACACACACACACACACACACACACACCACGCCGTTTTCATTTCTGCTGTAACACCTCGAACTAGAAGGGCATTGAGCCTAGCGCGCTATAACCTCTGCCAAAGTCGGACCGAGTTAGCCTATATTTCCATTCAGGCGTAATGCCCACACCTTCGTACGGTGACACGGCAGACGCAGAGCACCACCCCAAGAACGGGAGAGACAGGAGCCTATAGTATACTAAACTCAGCCACCAGAATGACGGGCAAAAATGGCCATTTTTATGCTGGGCGCTATCATCGGCAGATATTACCATTACCATTACCATCAAACCTTGGATCATCATTGCCGGATCTGCCCCAAATTTCATGGGTTCGTCCTTGGGTCAACTTTGAAAGAGCTTGTCCTGAGGCCAAAATTTGATAGGTTCGTCGTCCTTTGGTCAACTTTGAAGGAGCTTGTCTTTGGGCAAAAAAAAAAAAAAAAAAAAAATTAATGGGTTCGTCGTCCTTTGGTCAACTTTGAATGGGTTTGTCCATGGGCCAAAATTGAATAGGTTCGTCCATGGGTCAATATTGAATGGGTTTGTCCTTAGGCCAAAATTTAAGGGGTTGAACCTTAGGTCAACATTAAATGGGTTTGTCTTTGGGCTAAAATGTAATGTGTTCATCCTTGGGTCGGCATTGAATGGGCTTGTCCTAGGGCTAAAATTTAATGAGTTCGTCCTGGGTCAACATGGGATAGGCTTGGCCTTGGGTAAAAATTCCATGGGTTCGTACTTGGGTCAACGTTGAATGGGCTTGTCCTTCGGCCAGAATTTAATGTGTTCATCCGGCTTGGGTCATAATTGAATGGGCTTTCCTTGGGTCAAAATTTAACAGGTTCCTCCGTGTGTCAACATTGAATGGGTTTGTCGTTAAGCCAAAATTTAATGGGTTCATCTTCGGGTCAGCATAGAATTTGTTTGTCCTAGGGCCAAATCTAATAGGTTCGTACGTGAGTCAACATTGATTAGGCTTGTCCTTGAGCCAAAATTTAACGGGTTCGTCCTGAGATCAACATTGACTGGGCTTATCCTTGAGGCAAAATTCAAATGGTTCGTCATTGGATCAACATTGCATGAATTTGTCTTAGGGCCAAAATTTTATGGGTTCGTCCTGAGGTCAACATTGATAGGGCTTGTCCTTGAGCCAAAATTTAACGGGTTCGTCCGAGGCCAACATTGACTGGGCTTGTCCTTGAGCCAAAATTAAAGGGTTCGTCCTTAAGTCAACATTGAATGGGCTTGTCCTTGAGGCAAAATTCAATGGGTTCGTCGTTGGATCAACATTTTATGGCTTAATTCATCCTCTGGCCACATTCCAGCTCTCCATCAGATTTCGTTGAAATGGGCTTTGCAGTTTTTGCTTAATGTCGTATTAACAGGTAGACAAACCCACAGACGCTAGAAAGCTGCGTGCGTTCAATAATCATTACAAAAGTTCTTTCAACGTAGAAGTTACCCGTAACATTGTTGATCTAATTTGAAAATTGAGCACCAACTGAGAACACAAACTGGTTTTCTTTTTTTCCTTCAAATTTTGATGTTTTACCCATTATTACTAATCTCGTAAATTTAAAATCGTAAAAAAACAAAGTACCAATTTATTCCAGTCAGCTTAGCCACAGACACGACCACACAATTACCACAATTAGACAAACCTGAGCAATTTTGAGGCTTTGTGACATAATAGTTATGAATTTGCATCTTCTATAGGATTAATGACACCTTTCTCTCTAGAGTCTGTTTTCGTGTATCCAATTATGATTCAACATCCATCTTGCGCCCAGTTTGAGAAGGTAAGGGATTGCTCGTTCTTCGTTCTCATCGTCCTGAATGTTGTTTAACTTGCCTGAAGAAGACCGAGAGGTCGGAACGCATCGTGTTTTGCCTTGTAGACTTTTTTTTGGTACCTTTTGTCCCGCGGAATCAACATAATGTCTCTTTAAAATATGTTCCAATTTCCGCCAGCAGTCACTTCTCTTTGAAACTAAGTACTTCGCGCGTGTGTGTGTTATAACTATCCAGTGACACGTTTTCGTATTGCGAGGGGATAGCATCAACTATTTGCAAAATCCTTAATCGGTTACCCTACATTCGAGGGCTGGGCATTATTAGTTGGCTAGTCTACCTCACGTGTGCGGCTCTGGTTGGGACAGAAATGACAAGGACTTCTTCCGTGCGTTCGTACTACCAAATCAACTGTGTGCTACGGAATTCTTATCAGAAATATCTCTCTCTCTCTCTCTCTCTCTCTCTCTCTCTCTCTCTCTCTCTCTCTCTTCTCTCTCTCTCTTCTTCGTTAGCCGATAACCCCCCTCACTTCCCACCCGCCGCCCTCTGTAGTATATGTCACGTGGGCTAACAGTCCTTGCATATTAACTCATGATTTGCGTGTATTCGAACTGCTTAAAATATTGCCTTTAGTTCATTCGTAACTATGATTTTGTTTCTCTCTCTCTCTCTCTCTCTCTCTCTCTCTCTCTCTCTCTCTCTCTCTCTCTCTCTCTCTCTCTCTCTCTCTGTAGATAACTATAAATACATCATATATATTTGTTTAAGAGAGTAGCCTACTTATGTAGCACCTATCCCCGGCCAGAGACCAAGCTCTAAGCGCTTTACAATCCGCATTCTCGTTTACACAACAGGCTGCCTACCTGGGTAGAGCCGACTGAAGAGCTGCCTGCTGACGCTTCATTCAGTCGTTTCCCGTGTCATTCAGTCAATATTATTCATTCAATCACACTCTTTCATAGGCTTATAGCTGTTTATGAGTACTATGTATGCATGATCTTTTGTGTCACATGTTCTCTTTTGTATACATGTTCCATTACGCTGATATTACAAATTGGCTATTTCCTTATTGTCTTTATCCCCCTCCCCCTTCTCGTCTCCTCCTCTCTCTCTCTCTCTCTCTCTCTCTCTCTCTCTCTCTCTCTCTCTCTCTCTCTCTCTCTCTCTCTCTCTCTATTCAGTTACCAGTGTAATTTGTTAAAGAACGCTGTAAAGAGGAGGATCAGTAAAAACATGAAGAATACGTAGGATAACTAGACTAAACAACAGTGTGAAGACATTGGAAAAACCCTCTGGACAACAATGACAAATATAAACCGTTATGACGGTTAGAATCTTGACTAAACAAAAGATGGCCGCAATGTAAAGTCAACACCGTTGAGAACAAGGTAAGGTAAGGTAATGTTGCTTATAGCCCAGCCGACCGCAAAGGGCCATATCAGGGCTGTCATCGCGTTGAAGTCAACTCACAAGTCATCCATTCACACAACTCTTTAAAATACATCTTCTAAAAACCCATCTGAAATTTTGTTAAAACTCAGATCCGATGAAAAATGTTAATCTCTTTCAAGAACCGTTGAGGACAAAGACAGCGACTGTGTCACACAGGGCGAAGACACGTGGCATCATGAAAAGGTGGACTGAATATTGCTCTGAACTTGCAGGTATCAACAATATCTCTGCAGAACTCTTGAACATGGTGGAAAAACAGTCATTGACATCCTGTCATCTGCAACAAAATCTGGCATACTGGGAAGTTCTCCACGCCATGGACTCAATCACTAATCGTCACCGTTTCCACAACACACTGACAGAACTACCGCACCATCAGTCTGACGCAGCCATGCCTGCAAAGTCATGCTCAAAATCATTCTGAATAGATCGCAAGCACAGGGAGATATCATTAGCTGCTTAAGAACCGGATGGATTCTACAAAGGCAAAAGTATATTCGAACAGAACTTTAACATGCGCTTACTCTGCGAAAAGCATCTCCAATATCAGACGGAGTTGGCCACGTCTTTATACAATTAAAAAATGTGTTCGACAGAATCTGGCAGGAGGCTCTGTAGGCAACCATGAATCTATTTATACGTCAAACCCGCAAACGGGACATCGTGCCATTTGACTGTCCATTGACATCGGTTAAGAAAAGTAAACTACATTTGTATAACCATGCAACAACACCTATGACTCTTGCTACAACAAACTTCCAGGGGACTGTCGATCAAGGGAGGGAGACGGATGGGAATACAGAAAAAAAAGTGAACTGATAACATTGCAGAATGGACAGCGAAATCATTTCACCGCGACCCACACTTTGCCACACACACAACAGACCTGGAGGAACATAATAATAATAATAATAATAATGGGGATTTATATAGCGCCTTCCACGGCACAAGGCGCTTTACAAAGGCAAAAAAAATGCAATTGCTAAATGCAGAGCATACTACATTACCTGTATGCTCTGCTAAATGTAAAGAACATGCATTGAAAAAAACGGCTCAGAAATGAAAAACAAAGGCTCTCTCTCATTCTCTCCCACGCGCACACACACTCTCACGCACAGACACACAATACACAACAGCCGCAACAAGCACAAACTACTAAGCAATCCACAAAATAACAAAAGTCAATCAACTATCTGGTAATGACTGTCTTCTTAGTATTGTTTGAAAAGGTAGGTTTTCAGGGAGGTTTTGAAGGAAGAAAAGGTTTGAGAATGTCTTAAGTCATAGGGGAGTTTATTCCAGAGTTTGGGAGCTGCGTATGAGAAAGCTCGTTCGCCATGCTGTTTACGATGGGGGCGGTAACTGGGAAAGCGGAAGGTCCTAGTGTCGGTGGAGGAGCGGAGCGTACGTGATGGGACATATGCTTGAAGGAGATCGGATAGATAGGCAGGGGCATCGCCAGTGAAAATCTTGAAGCAGAGACAACAACATTTGTATTTAATTCTTTCTTCAACTGGGAGCCAGTGCAACTTTTTCAGGAGAGGGCTGCAGGGTTGGGTCCTAGGAGATTTGCAAATGAGACGGGCTGCAGAGTTCTGTACACATTGGAGGGGTTGGATGACAGTTGAGGGACAGCCAAGGAGAACACAGTTGCAGTAATCTAGCCTTGAAAGGATGTATGATGAAACGAGAGTTTTTGTGGCGTCTTCAGTGAGATAGGGTCGAATAGCAGCAATTCGTTTAAGTTCCATGTAGGCTAACTGACAAGTTTTTGTGACATGCTGTTTCATCGAGAGGTCACTATCAAGGAGAACACCAAGGTCACGAACAGTGTTTGAAAATTCAATAGTGGTGGAACCTAATGTCAAAGAAGAAGGGAGCGGATCAGGGCCATGATGTGACCGCTTTAAAAAAACGGATGGCTTCAGTCTTCTCACAGTTTAATTTAAGCTTATTTGCTGACATCCAGGTCTCAATATCAGAAGTACAAGATTGAAGAGTAGAAACAAGGGGTGAGTAGTCATCGATGACAGAGGAATGGAGCAGCTGAGTATCATCATGGTGAATTGTTTCTCAGTGTGGTGCCTCAATGACTCCCCACGGATGAAACAAGGAGAAGAAGAAGAAAAGGAAGAAAGAGTCAGTCATATTTATTTTAATGGCTGCCTTAAACATGCTCACTATTATCGTTTAGTGTCTTCCTTTGCCCCTTCCAGCCGCGCCCCGTCTCTTTCTCCACCCCTCTCTACTCATTGTCCAGTTGCATTATCATCGCATGCAAGAACATTTGCATGATCTTTCTAAAGGATAAGCAAACCAACCAACAAACGTTAGTGAAAACATAGCCTCTTCAGCGGAGGCAGGTTCATGAGACATTGACATACACTCTGACACAGTAACACCGCTCTGGTAAGTTCCACTGCTGGGCTGAAAGTAGCCTCCCATGAAGATTACCTGAAAGTCCAGTTAGCTCCCCGGAAAATGTCTGCTGCTACTGCTGCTGCCTACCACTAGGCATAACAAATCTGGGCAGAAATGGTTTGTGATTACATTACTCGTTGTATCATTTTATTATGCAATAGTTTGAAAACAGCTGACAAAGAAAGATGAATTCTTTCAATGAATGGATTGAAGCAAGTTAAATTTAACCGACGCAAAGCACTGGTCGATAAAGAGAATTTGATTAGATATTAAATCATAGCAATTCTTAATCTTGGAGTTGGCCTACTGCTTGCGTCTGATGATTCACATACAAAATCTGTGATTGACATCAGTTGGTGAATTGAACGATTTGTGAACGAATTGTGAATACAAAACCAAACTGGGATCTGGTTGCAGCTTGTCTTGTGTGTAGCAGAGGGCAAGATTTGAATTGATCGGTCGACATGAGAACTGGGACTGACTCTCGGTTATCGCACATAATTTATTGATTCATTTATTGTTTGACCCAGCAGATTGGTAGACAGATTGGACATTTGTTAATATTGTTCAGATCGCACGACACTCATATTTGATAAATATCAAGACAGATTGCAGGAAAGATGGCTCGAGGGGAGGGGGTGGGGGCGGAGGAGAATGTTTGGGGGTGGTAGTGGTGTAGGGAGGAGATAAACGCCTGCCTGTTCATAATCTGCTATTTGGGGTTCAACAGCTGATCTAAGCTGTCAGACCTTCACTTCAGGTTTATTCTAAATTTAAAGCTGATTTATTCTGATGACGATGTCAGCAGTCACAACATTAGTGACTAGAAACGGTAAACAAGTGGGGTAAGTTTTGCTCCCATAAGAAAACCTAACACAGAGTAACTTTTATTCAAGACTGGCACAGCCTTTTAAACTTGAATAAAGTCAGACAAATACATAGACGAACAATCTACTAGTGGGGAAAAAAAACAAGCGCAGGCCAACAACTGAACTGTCTTCATAGTAATGACTTGGCAAAGATTTGGACTTAAGGGGGGGGGGGGGGGGGGGGGGGGAGTTTGAAGATGGAGAAACTGGGAACATAAAATTAAGAAAATATGTTACAGAATATATCTGCCTTGAAAAGGGATTACGATGGTTCCCTTATGCAGCTAGTGAAGAGTTTTCATATCTGTAATATATTTTCTTAATTTTATGTTCCCAGTTTCTCCATCTTCAAACTCCCCCCCCCTCCTTAAGTCCAAATCTTTGCCAGGTCATTACTATGAAGACAGTTCAGTTGTTGGCCTGCGCTTGTTTTTTCCCCCATAGTAGATTGTTCGTCTATGTATTTGTCTGACTTTATTCAAGTTTAAAAGGCTGTGCCAGTCTTGAATAAAAGTTACTCTGTGTTAGGTTTTCTTATGGGAGCAAAACTTACCCCACTTGTTTACTGTTTATTGTTTACTGTTCCCTGCCTCATTTCATTTCCAAATTAGTGACTAGATTAGATCAAAGAATGGTTGATTACACACACACACACACGCGCACACACACACACACACACACACACACACACACACACACACACACACACACACACACACAGAACATGTGGGGAAAGAAAACCTGACACCAGACTGGTTACGTTTGAATGATGTGCTCCAAGAGTATTTGGGTGTGAATGCGAGAATTATAGGCTTGAGCAACATTTAGTGATGCTTTTTGTTTGATCTGTACAACTCTGACAAGTAATATAATTTCAGAAGTCAGAAGAGATCAGTATGCTTATTGGTACCAGTCTGTATATATGTAAAATTCTTTCTGGTAAGGAGTGGACCAAGTAAACATAATTAAGGGATTACTGCTAATGAATTGACATATTTATTCTTATCAATTTAGGTGTATTATATATTGCACTGTATCATAAATAATGGTTGTCTCTGTGTCTGTGATTCTCCATTTGTTCATTACTGTGATATCTGTTCACTTTCCAATGATAAAACTTTTTTTTTTTAACATACATGTATCAGACAAGTTTGTGAATGAATCACTGAGCATGTCATGTCTGTAAATGTAAGTGTTGGCGTGTACATCATGTACACTTTTATTCATGTGTGTGTGTGTGTGTGTGTGTGTGTGTGTGTGTGTGTGTGTTCCTTTCTTTCTTTCTTTTTAAAATAGTGTTTCTTTCTTTTCAGAATGCAAATAATAGAAAAGTGAAAAGAAGTGACAGATGGTTGTTAAGTAGTGGTGAACATGTGTTTGTATGTGTGTGTGTACGTGCGCGTACTTGTATTTTTTACATGTATCAGACAAGTTTGTGAATGAATCACTGAGCATGTCATGTCTGTAAATGTAAGTGTTGGCGTGTACATCATGTACACTTTTATTGTCAGTACAACACTATGTTAATCTGACAGTAAATGGTTTCAGTCAGTCAGTCAGTATGTGCGCGTGCACAGTGTCCATGCGTGTATGCGTGCATGCATGTGTGTGTTTGTCTGTGTGTGTGTGTGTGTGTGTGTGTGTGTGTGTTCGTTTTTTTTTTTCTTTTTACAATAGAAACGTTAGAGAAGTGAAATGTGTGCATGTGTATGCATGCATGTGTTTCTGTGTGTGCGTAAGATAAGATAATGTTGCTTATAGCCCAGCCGACCGCAAAGGGCCACATCAGGGCCTGTGTGTGCGTGTATGTGTACTTGTATACATGTGTTTGTGTGTGTGTGTGTGTGTGTGTGTGTGTGTGTGTGTGTGTGTGTGTGTGTGTGTGTGTGTGTGCATGCATTTGCATGAATGTGTGATTTTATGTGTGCATAATTTTAGACATTCATGGTCATAGCAATTTTTTTATGGTATTTTTGTGAAATGTTTTAGCACTTTTAAGTTATTAGAGAAAAAGTACTCATTTTTCAAAATCTTTCAGCCAGTTTGCATTACATCTATAATAGTAACTAAAACAAGACTGACTGTAAACTTAAAAATTAAAGTGTACAATGTGCAGTAAAACAGTACTACAGTCTGTGTTTATCTGAACAAACATTGTCTTGCTGAAGCTGAAGCTGAAACCATATGGTTCAGAGAGGATTATGAAAACTTGAATTTATATATAACCCAAACCACCCAAATAAAACCAAGGCAGATGGGAGGGGACTAACCTGATTAAGGTTCTGTTGGAAGGGATGGTGGGAATGGAGAAGTGGAGGAGGGGTTCTGTCCCATTTTTGGAAAGTTACAGAAGCGGAAAAGAACTCTCAGTAAGTCATAAGTCAAGAATGTGCCATTTTCTATGATCAGTAAATGAAAGTTGTTCAAAACTGCAGCAGTCTCAACCTCTCTCTGTCTCTTGACGTTTGTTTGTTACTTTGTCATACTTCCTTGATATGGTTTCCTTGTCATGAAGAACTTTGATATGTTATTTGATATTCATGTTAATTCCGGTGGATTATTTCGGTTAACTTCCCTTTCCCCAACCCCATATTGTGAATGGGCTGAAAAGCCTGAAACAATAAATTATTTGTATTCTCTCTCTCTCTCTCTCTCTCTCTCTCTCTCTCTCTCTCTCTCTCTCTCTCTCTCTTCTCTGTCACACTCTCTTCATTTCTTTATTTATGTTTGTTGTTGCAATTGCTTTCTTTTTTCTTTTTTCTTTTTTTTTTTCTCCTTCAAAGTCATCTATGCCTTAAATGTTAATGGATGAACACTTTATCAAGTTTTAATGCATTTGTGAAGATATGTGAGTTTGTTATAATTTTTGTAAGTTTTAGTCGCTAGTTATGCTTAGTAGTCGCTAGTCATGCTTAGTTAGTCCCTTAATGGGGCGAGGGCCGGATGAAAAAAAGCATGTGTTTGCTTATCTGTTACCCTTGGAAATAAAGATTATCATCATCATCATCATCATCATCTCTCTCTCTCTCTCTCTCTCTCTCTCTCTGTCACACTCTCTCTCTCTCTCTCTCTCTCTCTCTCTCTCCCCCCCCCCCCCCCCCCCCCCCCCCCCCCCCCCCCCCTCCTAAACCTGTCTGTCTCTCTGTGTGAGTGACTGGAGATGATGATTGATAATAAATTACTATTGATTGTACATTTTTGTCGTGTGCTTCCATTCCCCAGTTATCAAACATATGATGGTTAAACCTTCAAATTAATAATGAAATGTGATTGTTCAGTTTTGATTATTTAACTCAAAATAGCTTTAATTGCAGTTGTCATCCAGCCCAAACTGATAATGTGTTAAAAACAATCAACCTGTATTGTTTGCTACTGCTGGGTAGACCACTAAGCTTACTGAATTTCAACATCACACAAAATTAGCATATATCTTCTCATAACATGGTGTCATTCTGTGTGTGTGTGTGTGTGTGTGTGTGTGTGTGTGTGTGTGTGTGTGTGTGTGTGTTTATTGTGTGTGTGTGTGTGTGTGTGTGTGTGTGTGTGTGTGTGTGTGTGTGTGTGTGTGTGTTTATGTGTGTGTGTGTGTGTGTGTGTGTGTGTGTGTGTGTGTGTGTGTGTGAAGGTTGTGTGTGTGTGTGTGTGTGTGTGTGTGTGTGTGTGTGTGTGTGTGTGTGTGTGTGTGTGTGTTTATGTGTGTGTGTGTGTGTGTGTGTGTGTGTGTGTGTGTGTGTGTGTGTGTGTGAAGGTGTGTGTGTGTGTGTGTGTGTGTGTGTGTGTGTGTGTGTGTGTGTGTGTGTGTGTGAAGGTTTGTGTGTGTGTGTGTGTGTGTGTGTGTGTGTGTGTGTGTGTGTGTGTGTGTGTGTGTGTGTGCAGCTTAGCTTTGTCCCTTTGCCTTAACCCTCCTGAATGATTATCTTTGTCTCTTAGAGTACCTGAAGTGGGTGGGGGACATTAACTGGAGTGTCTTTGAATGGATGCTTTGTGAGGATTTATCAGCTCTGCTTTGTTTTCTGTTGTGCGGGTTGGTTTGTGTATACAGTGACAACGTGCTGGTTGGTTTGTGTACAGTGACAACGTGCTGGTTGGTTTGTGTATACAGTGACAACGTGCTGGTTGGTTTGTGTATGCAGTGACAACTGGTAACAAAGTAGTGCCGTGTCCATTTGTCTATTCAGGAGCATTTCTGCCTGTGTAGAATATTTGTTCACCTGATACACACTGGTGTTTGTTATGTGTGTGTGTGTGGGTGTGTGGGTGTGTGGGTGTGTGTTTTCCTGTTTTTCCATTTATGATAATCTGCACACATACTGTGACATAACAAGAGAGGGGTTTGTAAATAAAAGAAATCAGTCATTTTTCTGGTATAGAAAATAAGAACCAAAATAAAACCAAACTTGTGTTTCCAGTTGTTACACATATCCAGGCAAACGACTTCTAAACCAGAAACAGTTTTTATTGATTTTAGCAGCATGGGCGTGGTGTGTTAGCTCTTTCCCGGAAGCAGAATAATATCAAAGTGTCATGTTTAGTTCTTTGTCTGTTTTCATCCTTTTTCATCCCTGACATAGTGGCTGGTTGTGTCACCTTCCAGCCTGTGTTTTCATCCTTTTTCATCCCTGACATAGTGGCTGGTCGTGTCACCTTCCCAGCCTGTGTTTTCATCCTTTTTCATCCCTGACATAGTGGCTGGTTGTGTCACCTTCCCAGCCTGTGTTTTCATCCTTTTTCATCCCTGACATAGTGGCTGGTTGTGTCACCTTCCCAGCCTGTGTTTTCATCCTTTTTCATCCCTGACATAGTGGCTGGTTGTGTAACCTTCCCCAGCCTGTGTTTTCATCCTTTTTCATCCCTGACATAGTGGCTGGTTGTGTAACCTTCCCAGCCTGTTTTGCGTGTTCAGCTGGAAGACCAGAGCTGTTTTACTCACACTGTTATAGTTCCGGATCAATGCATGAAAAGGGCGCACAGCTAGAGAAACATAAATGTTCCATTACACATTAGATTCTCATTGTGTTTGAATTATGCTGTGATGCATGGACCTGTAATGAATAAAGGCTAAACAGATTCTTCATCACCTTATCAATATTTATTGCTCCAATAGCTTAATTTAGTACAAATGTGGCTAATGAATATAAATCCTTGACGGTCTCATAGTACAATATATTATCTGTAGTTGTGGAAATGTCTGGATTTTGGTTGGAAGAAACTCAAGGGCGAGCTTGACAGCAGAAGGTCTTTGGAGAAGAAACCCCCTCAGGCAAGTGTTTCGACCCTGAACACTTTAAAGGGGCCGGGCAGCATCCAGGTCATGACTTGGGGGGGGGGGGGGGGGGGGGGGAAGTTGGCAGTAGAAGAGCATCTGGGAGTACCTTGTATTCATAGTTTTAAAATAATTTGTTGAGATCTTCTGCTAAGATTTCATCTGATGCTTGCCGTACTGGAACATTGCTTCATTAGTTCCTAGTGTAGGAAGAGAAGAATGAGAAAAAAAAAACCCAAATAATTAAAAACAAAAATTTACTCACTCAAAGTGAGTCAAAGAGCACATGATATAAGAAGGAAATTAAGCTTCAGAGTGCCCTCTCAGTGGGCCGGGCACAGGTGGCTGTAGGCTTTCAAGTTGTCGGGTGGTGGGCAGAATTAAATGATACTAATTTCAGAGTTACTGAGTTTGAAAACATGCATGCGCTAACAGGTACCTTGAGATTCATCAGTAAACAGAGCGCAACTGCCGCCTCACGCCATCTTGTTGATCATTTTCTGGTTGTTGATTTTAGTTTTCGGTTTGATTTGTGGAATAATAACAACAGTAATAATAAGAAGCTGTTAAAATGATAATGATAATTGTGATAAGAATGCTGCCTCACGCCATCTTGTTGATCATTTTCTGGTTGCTGATTTTAGTTTTCGGTTTGATTTGTGGAATAATAAAACAGTAATAATAAGAAGCTGTTACAATGATAATGATAATTGTGATAAGAATGCTGCCTCACGCCATCTTGTTGATCATTTTCTGGTTGCTGATTTTAGTTTTCGGTTTGATTTGTGGAATAATAACAACAGTAATAATAAGAAGTTGTTACAGTGATAATGATAATTATGATAAGAATGCTGCCTCACGCCATCTTGTTGATCATTTTCTGGTTGCTGATTTTAGTTTTCGGTTTGATTTGTGGAATAATAACAACAGTAATAATAAGAAGTTGTTACAGTGATAATGATAATTATGATAAAAATGATGACAGGATAACATAACTGCAAAAGCAACAACAGTAACAGCAAAATGATAATCATGATGATGATAACTATGTTGATAATCGTAATGTTGATAATCATGATGATGATAACTATGTTGATAATCGTAATGTTGATAATCATGATGATGATAACTATGTTGATAATCATTATGTTGAGAATCATAATAATCATTGTAAAGGCGGCAGGTAGTAAGAACGAATGACTGTCTTGGTATTCTTGATGACATAAATGATATTAGCACAGCAGAGGTCAGTGCACTGCCTTTTTGCATTCATATCATCAAAGCATTATTTGTCTATATGTGTTGTTGTCGAAGTAGGTGGATACTAATATAATACTATAACAGTTGTCAAATGTGAAGATCAGGCAATAAACATGTAACTTGAAGAGAAGGGGGGGTGAGGTGGGTAGGGCAGAGAGAGAGAGAGAGAGAGAGAGAGAGAGAGAGAGAGAGAGAGAGAGAAACAGCTGAATTAAGTATAACTTTCTGACTTCTAAGGGCAGATGCTATTCCCCCACCCCACCCAAACTCCTACTCAGTACCACCCGTCTCCCTCATCGAAACAGGAAACTTTTAGCTTGAAACTATTTGAAAAGTGAAAGTGAACCAGTCTATTGGACCTATTTTGTTTGGTCAGCTTTCATTTGGATGCAAAGCCATGTACAATTAGCAGTGAGAAGACTGGGAGAGGGAACATTTCTTGTTGCAGAAACCATTGAGGTGATGAGGGAATTGACTGAACTAGGTTGACAGGGTTTGAAGAAAGGGGGCAAAGGAAAGGGAAATAATGACACCAGGAATTTTCACCATGAAGGGTTCATCAGTTGTTGAGAGAGAGAGAGACAGCACTAAGCCAGTGAGTGAGCATTGTAGAGATAGGAGAAACAGAGAGAGAGTGAGAGAGAGAGAGAGCATTACTGAGATTAATCAGGTGAGCAAGAAATGGATGAAAGAAATGGGTTAAGTTTTGAAGGAAAGGGGGGGCAGGAGGAGGGAACATGTCTGTCATGGTAATCATCACAGCTGGAAATTTCACTTTGTGAAAGTAGCATGGTAAGTTATCTTTTTATGACATCAGTGTCTTGATGCAT
>CM031613.1:4081693-4089193 GCA_018398815.1 Conus ventricosus
TTGCCCACAGCCGGAATGCCTCATGACAATTTGAGATTGACTGCGCCCAGTAGATTGCCCACAGCCGGAATGCCTCATGACAGTTTGAGATTGACTGCGCCAGTAGATTGCCCACAGCCGGAATGCCTCATGACAATTTGAGATTGACTGCGCCCAGTAGATTGCCCACAGCCGGAATGCCTCATGACAGTTTGAGATTGACTGCGCCCAGTAGATTGCCCACAGCCGGAATGCCTCATGACAGTTTGAGATTGACTGCGCCCAGTAGATTGCCCACAGCCGGAATGCCTCATGACAGTTTGAGATTGACTGCGCCCAGTAGATTGCCCACAGCCGGAATGCCTCATGACAATTTGAGATTGACTGCGCCCAGTAGATTGCCCACAGCCGGAATGCCTCATGACAATTTGAGATTGACTGCGCCCAGTAGATTGCCCACAGCCGGAATGCCTCATGACAATTTGAGATTGACTGCGCCCAGTAGATTGCCCACAGCCGGAATGAGCAGTTCCACTGAAGTAGCATGGAAGATGAGAGAGCAACAACAACAAAAAAGTATTTTTTTTTAAAAAGAAAAAAAGAAAAAAGAAAAGCACAAGTCAAGCTATGCACGAGACTTAACAAAGGAAAAACAGCCATGTTGGGCACGTGTCTTAAACATAAATAAAGCAATAATAAATAAAGTAGTTCAGATGTTCACTCAGTGATGTCCCATGTAGAATTCTACTCCAGGGCTCAGGTGACTTGCTTGACGACAATATTAGCTAGCCTAGGTCATTTATTTATTCATTTGTTTTGTTTATTTTCATTTCACATTGACCCGGGCACAAGAGGTGCCGCGACAGAAGGCTGAGTTGTTGATCCTGTTCAGATCCTATCTTCTCCCCTAGTGTGTTTGCATACTGTAGGTCCCCTTCATCACACTCGGTGACACGGTGCGCAGGAGTTGGCGTCCCTGGGTGTACCACAGCATTGTACATCTGTACACCTGTACAGGACGTGTTCAGAAAGGGAAAGAACTGTGTCAGGCAGTCATCTGTTCCATCATTGTTGACAGTACGCATATATCAGGTTTTTAAAACGGATGTAAGTGAAAAATGAATGAATAACTAAGTTAAATGGAATGTTTGTTGTTGGTGTTTTGCTTTCTCAGTTGGAGGGAACATATGTACATGTACACACATGCACACACGCAGGCGCACACAGACAGATCCATACACACACCTAGAGATAGACAAAGAGACAGTACAAACGCATGGTACGTACACACACACACGCACACACACACACACACACACACACACACACACACACACACACACACACCTGTTGTAGTATGCCAAAATGTTGTGTCATGTGCACCTTCTTTCATTGTTTAGAAACTGGTTGCTCAAAAACAGATCATCAGGTTCTCGTCTTTGTTCTTTTCTTGTAACACTAACAGAACAATCTTTTCTTATGTGTTTTATTTGTGTACCGGTAGATACTAACAGTTGGTGGAGAGTGTGAAGACCACAGGTTTGTAATCATGTTTCTTGTTAAGCTAAAACTGAAATTTAAGTCTTGCTGCTGCATGTGTATGAAGCAATGTGAACAGACAGTGAGAAATTAACTGCAAAGACTAGTCCAGATAGCTGGAAAAGACTGTAGAGGCTGTGCTGCTTAAGCAGCAACTGTTTATGTTATGCTAGCAATAACTGATTTCATAGTAGTTTCAGACTTACATACAGCATGATTATTTATGTTATTTCTTCATTGGGAGACTAAAAAAGACTGCGGTATATTGAAAAGAAACCAAAATACAAATAAACATACATTACACAATACTACACAGACAGGTACATTACACAAAGTGCATAATACTACACAGACAGGTAAATTACACAAAGTGCATAATACTACACAGACAGGTAAATTACACAAAGTGCATAATACAACACAGACAGGTACATTTTCAGCAAGCGTGTTTTCTTCAGATGTCACAGTATGATAGTACACAAAAGAATACTCTCCATGGCGATTATTGTTTAGCGCATTTTCTAGTTTGATATTTGTATCACCTGAAATTGGAAAGTTTTGTATTGTGTGTTTTCATATCTTATTTGTTATGCCTGACGAGAACATTTGTTCGAACAAAGAAAAGAAGAAGAAAAAAAAATCACCTGTTTTTTTTGTTTTGTTTTTTACTTTCTGTTGAACAAGCGTGACTATGCACCTTATATCTTATGTTTCTCTGTACTTTTTTCTGTAAATATGTTTTGCTAATTTTGGAAAAGAAGAAAAGGAAAACAAAAGAAAAAAAAACTTAAAAGAGAAAGTTGATTTAAAGCTAGTCTGGGTTTGCTCCGGTGCCACATGTTGTATTTGCATACAGTATTCAGTTATGCACCAGACTTTCCCCTCTTTGTGTTGTAAACACAAGGCTGTTTCCCTGTTACAGTGATGTTTGTGTTGTAAACACAAGGCTGTTTCCCTGTTACAGTGATGTACTCCAGGCTGTTTTCCTGTCAGTGTCATGTACACCGGTCTGTTTCACTGTCAGTGTCATGTACACCAGTCTGTTTCACTGTCAG
Source organism: Conus ventricosus (assembly GCA_018398815.1). Lineage (NCBI taxonomy): Eukaryota > Metazoa > Mollusca > Gastropoda > Neogastropoda > Conidae > Conus > Conus ventricosus. Next base: position 4,084,267 of record CM031613.1, read on the forward strand.
TGTCATGTACACCGGTCTGTTTCACTGTCAGTGTCATGTATACCAGTCTGTTTCCCTGTCAGTGTCATGAATACCAGTCTGTTTCCCTGTCAGTGTCATGTACACCAGTCTGTTTCACTCTGTGTCATGTACACCGGTCTGTTTCACTGTCAGTGTCATGTATACCAGTCTGTTTCACTGTCAGTGTCATGTATACCAGTCTGTTTCCCTGTCAGTGTCATGTATACCAGTCTGTTTCACTCTGTGTCATGTACACCAGTCTGTTTCCCTGTCAGTGTCATGTACACCAGTCTGTTTCCCTGTCAGTGTCATGTACACCGGTCTGTTTCACTGTCAGTGTCATGTACACCAGTCTGTTTCCCTGTCAGTGTCATGTACACCGGTCTGTTTCACTGTCAGTGTCATGTATACCAGTCTGATTCCCTGTCAGTGTCATGTATACCAGTCTGTTTCCCTGTCAGTGTCATGTACACCGGTCTGTTTCACTGTCAGTGTCATGTATACCAGTCTGTTTCCCTGTCAGTGTCATGTATACCAGTCTGTTTCCCTGTCAGTGTCATGTATACCAGTCTGTTTCCCTGTCAGTGTCATGTCCACCGGTTTGTTTCACTGTCAGTGTCATGTACACCAGTCTGTTTCCCTGTCAGTGTCATGTACACCGGTCTGTTTCACTGTCAGTGTCATGTACACCAGTCTGTTTCCCTGTCAGTGTCATGTACACCAGTCTGTTTCACTGTCAGTGTCATGTACACCGGTCTGTTTCACTGTCAGTGTCATGTACACCAGTCTGTTTCCCTGTCAGTGTCATGTATACCAGTCTGTTTCACTGTCAGTGTCATGTACACCAGTCTGTTTCCCTGTCAGTATCATGTATACCAGTCTGTTTCACTGTCAGTGTCATGTACACCGGTCTGTTTCACTGTCAGTGTCATGTATACCAGTCTGTTTCCCTGTCAGTGTCATGTACACCAGTCTGTTTCCCTGTCAGTGTCATGTACACCGGTCTGTTTCACTGTCAGTGTCATGTACACCGGTCTGTTTCCCTGTCAGTGTCATGTATACCAGTCTGTTTCACTGTCAGTGTCATGTACACCGGTCTGTTTCACTGTCAGTGTCATGTATACCAGTCTGTTTCCCTGTCAGTGTCATGTATACCAGTCTGTTTCCCTGTCAGTGTCATGTACACCAGTCTGTTTCACTCTGTGTCATGTACACCGGTCTGTTTCACTGTCAGTGTCATGTATACCAGTCTGTTTCACTGTCAGTGTCATGTATACCACTCTGTTTCCCTGTCAGTGTCATGTATACCAGTCTGTTGCACTCTGTGTCATGTACACCAGTCTGTTTCCCTGTCAGTGTCATGTACACCAGTCTGTTTCCCTGTCAGTGTCATGTACACCGGTCTGTTTCACTGTCAGTGTCATGTACACCAGTCTGTTTCCCTGTCAGTGTCATGTACACCGGTATGTTTCACTGTCAGTGTCATGTACACCAGTCTGTTTCACTGTCAGTGTCATGTACACCAGTCTGTTTCACTGTCAGTGTACTGTACACCAGTCTGTTTCACTGTCAGTGTACTGTACACCGGTCTGTTTCACTGTCAGTGTCATGTACACCAGTCTGTTTCACTGTCAGTGTACTGTACACCAGTCTGTTTCACTGTCAGTGTCATGTATACCAGTCTGTTTCACTGTCATTGTCATGTACACCAGTCTGTTTCACTGTCATTGTCATGTACACCAGTCTGTTTCACTGTCAGTGTACTGTACACCAGTCTGTTTCACTGTCAGTGTACTGTACACCAGTCTGTTTCACTGTCAGTGTACTGTACACCAGTCTGTTTCACTGTCAGTGTACTGTACACCAGTCTGTTTCACTGTCATTGTCATGTACACCTGTCTGTTTCACTGTCAGTGTACTGTACACCAGTCTGTTTCACTGTCAGTGTACTGTACACCAGTCTGTTTCACTGTCATTGTCATGTACACCGGTCTGTTTCACTGTCAGTGTACTGTACACCAGTCTGTTTCACTGTCATTGTCATGTACACCAGTCTGTTTCCCTGTCAGTGTCATGTACACCAGTCTGTTTCCCTGTCAGTGTCATGTACACGGGTCTGTTTCACTGTCAGTGTCATGTACACCAGTCTGTTTAGCTGTCAGTGTCATGTATACCAGTCTGTTTCCCTGTCAGTGTAATGTATACCAGTCTGTTTCCCTGTCAGTGTCATGTCCACCGGTTTGTTTCACTGTCAGTGTCATGTACACCAGTCTGTTTCCCTGTCAGTGTCATGTACACCGGTCTGTTTCACTGTCAGTGTCATGTACACCAGTCTGTTTCCCTGTCAGTGTCATGTACACCAGTCTGTTTCACTGTCAGTGTCATGTACACCGGTCTGTTTCACTGTCAGTGTCATGTACACCAGTCTGTTTCCCTGTCAGTGTCATGTATACCAGTCTGTTTCACTGTCAGTGTCATGTACACCAGTCTGTTTCCCTGTCAGTATCATGTATACCAGTCTGTTTCACTGTCAGTGTCATGTACACCGGTCTGTTTCACTGTCAGTGTCATGTATACCAGTCTGTTTCCCTGTCAGTGTCATGTACACCAGTCTGTTTCCCTGTCAGTGTCATGTACACCGGTCTGTTTCACTGTCAGTGTCATGTACACCGGTCTGTTTCCCTGTCAGTGTCATGTATACCAGTCTGTTTCACTGTCAGTGTCATGTACACCGGTCTGTTTCACTGTCAGTGTCATGTATACCAGTCTGTTTCCCTGTCAGTGTCATGTATACCAGTCTGTTTCCCTGTCAGTGTCATGTACACCAGTCTGTTTCACTCTGTGTCATGTACACCGGTCTGTTTCACTGTCAGTGTCATGTATACCAGTCTGTTTCACTGTCAGTGTCATGTATACCAGTCTGTTTCCCTGTCAGTGTCATGTATACCAGTCTGTTGCACTCTGTGTCATGTACACCAGTCTGTTTCCCTGTCAGTGTCATGTACACCAGTCTGTTTCCCTGTCAGTGTCATGTACACCGGTCTGTTTCACTGTCAGTGTCATGTACACCAGTCTGTTTCCCTGTCAGTGTCATGTACACCGGTCTGTTTCACTGTCAGTGTCATGTACACCAGTCTGTTTCACTGTCAGTGTCATGTACACCAGTCTGTTTCACTGTCAGTGTACTGTACACCAGTCTGTTTCACTGTCAGTGTACTGTACACGGTCTGTTTCACTGTCAGTGTCATGTACACCAGTCTGTTTCACTGTCAGTGTACTGTACACCAGTCTGTTTCACTGTCAGTGTCATGTATACCAGTCTGTTTCACTGTCATTGTCATGTACACCAGTCTGTTTCACTGTCATTGTCATGTACACCAGTCTGTTTCACTGTCAGTGTACTGTACACCAGTCTGTTTCACTGTCAGTGTACTGTACACCAGTCTGTTTCACTGTCAGTGTACTGTACACCAGTCTGTTTCACTGTCAGTGTACTGTACACCAGTCTGTTTCACTGTCATTGTCATGTACACCTGTCTGTTTCACTGTCAGTGTACTGTACACCAGTCTGTTTCACTGTCAGTGTACTGTACACCAGTCTGTTTCACTGTCATTGTCATGTACACCGGTCTGTTTCACTGTCAGTGTACTGTACACCAGTCTGTTTCACTGTCATTGTCATGTACACCAGTCTGTTTCCCTGTCAGTGTCATGTACACCAGTCTGTTTCCCTGTCAGTGTCATGTACACGGGTCTGTTTCACTGTCAGTGTCATGTACACCAGTCTGTTTACCTGTCACTAGTGTCAGTGTGCTGTACACCAGTGTGTTTCACTGTCGGTGTAATGTATACCAGTCTGTTTACCTGTCAGTATCACACCAGTCTGTTTACATGTCAGTGTCATGTATACCGGTCTGTTTTCCTGTCAGTGTCATGTATACCAGTCTGTTTCCCTGTCAGTGTCATGTACACCAGTCTGTTTCACTGTCAGTGTCATGTACACCAGTCTGTTTCCCTGTCAGTGTCATGTACACCAGTCTGTTTCTTTGTCAGTGTACTGTACACCGGTCTGTTTCTTTGTCAGTGTCATGTACACCAGTCTGTTTCCCTGTCAGTGTCATGTACACCAGTCTGTTTCCCTGTCAGTGTCATGTACACCAGTCTGTTTCCCTGTCAGTGTCATGTACACCAGTCTGTTTCACTGTCAGTGTCATGTATACCAGTCTGTTTACATGTCAGTGTCATATGCACAAGTCTTTCATTGTCTGTGCATGTATACCAGGCTGTTTTCCTGTCACTAGTGTCAGTGTCATGTATACCAGTCTGTTTACATGTCAGTGTCATATGCACAAGTCTTTCATTGTCTGTGCCATGTATACCAGGCTGTTTTCCTGTCAGTGTCATGCATTTTAAGCGCTTTCCCTATCACTCAGTATTGATCATGTACATCAAGCTGTTTGCCTTTCACTGTCATATTCTCAGTGTGGTGTACATTGAACAGTCTTGACCACATCCAGTACCTGGTTTGATTCTTCAACAGTGACATCTGTGGCAGATGGAGATCGGAGCTGATCTGATACAGGTGAAGGGGTGTACCTGTTCAGATCGATCGACATTATTATCAATGTTCTGTTTCATTGAGTGGTTAGCATCTGGAGATAGGCTGAGATTTTTGTTTCAAGTTTCACAGGACAAAGATATAAGTATCAAAAATAAGCACGCAAATGCACGTACACATGTGGAGTGTTTATGTGTGTGTGTGTGTGTGTGTGTGTGTGTGTGTGTGTGTATATATATATATATATATTTGTGTGTTGCAAAGATGAATGGGGGAGGGGAGGAAAGGTGGGGGGGGGGGGGGGGGGGGGGGGAGAGGGGTGAGAGAGCAAATGCACAACTAGATGCTTCTCTAGGCAAATTAGTGTTA
>CM031613.1:4094193-4119193 GCA_018398815.1 Conus ventricosus
AAGAGTGACAGGACTTGGCAGCCAAAACGGTCTGTGTGTCTCAGCAGCAGACGTAGAAATGGTGCTTCAGGAAACGAGCAGAGTATCGGGATGCACGAAGAGCTGTAGGTGGATTCAACCGATTCATCACCACAGAGGATGCATATATATGCTTGGTAAGAGTGAGTGCAGTGACTTTACAAATGCTGTGTGTCATAATTAGGTGTGCATGTCCAAGCGTGTGAGAGACGGACCAATCGACAGGCGCACAGAGAGAGAAAGTGCAAGTGCTAGAAACTAAGAAAGGTGGATGTGTTGGAAGTCAAAATTGTCCGTGCGAACCACAAAAAAAATTCTTCGTTTTCATTTCTTTCTGTTTTTTTTTTTCTTTTAAAGATGCTTTATTTATGATATGAAATTAGCAATATTCCCTATATGAAAGTTTATCATGAGAGGTTGATTATATTTATGCATTTAAGACGTCCATAAATTTTGTCTTTGGGACTGTGGAGTACGAGGGTTATTCTTTCTCAAATCATGTAGTTATTGATCGGTGGAACACAGGCAGCCAAAGAACTGTTTACCGTCTTTCCTATTGCTCACCTACATTTGAAAGGATCAGTTGGACTTGTTGCAATGAACCTGTTTTGTTTCACCTCTTTCTTCCCTACCCACCCCTGTCCCCTCTCTTCATCTGTGTGTCCATGTTGTCCAGTGTTTAGCATCGAATGCAAATCATATGGTCTGCAGGAAGGCGCCTGCATGATATCTTGAGCAAACCTAACTCACACATAGAGACTGTGAACCATTTGCCACACTGATGGAAGTTCTATTTGTTCAAGTCAGATTAAATGTGTGTGGGTCGAACAAACGTATAATTAAGCAGACGAGAAGAAAGGTAGAAAGCAAATTTGATCTGATGCTCCTTTGCGGCAGTTAATGATGTTAGCTAGACCGTTTTCTTTTTTTTTTTTTTTGGGTGCTATATGTCAGAGTTTGCAGTAGTCTAACAAACATGTTCTGAAGCAGTTTTATTTTCTGTATTACTTCTATACCTCCCTTTGCGTTGGTACTTTAGTTGCAACAAGAGATGTTCATCGTGCTAATTTTATTGCCAGCTGTGACTGTTAAGCTATTTTGTGTTGACACACGTCCATTGAGTTTGTAACAAGGACTTGTACAAATCACTTTTCCCTTACTATGTCCGTGATACTGGTTTCTTGGAAGTGGTCATCACCAACGATAGATGTCACCTGCCACTGTGACAGGTATTGTCGAGGTGGTGCTATATCGCAGTCCGCTGGGCCTTCATGAGAATCTGCAGCAGGAGCAGCATCTGTTCGGTGAACGATCTGAGAATCTTGCTTGGGAAGACAACATCTACATCTATTACCTTTGCATCTCTTGTCTCAAACAGCTCATTATGAATGGGCTTTAAACTGAGTGCTGACATACAGAAATTAAGATTTGGTGCTTCGTCAGGACTGACTCTTTTGGCCATATTTTACACATTCTGTTCACAGAATAACAAAAGCAAGCAAACTGTATAAGACTTGAAAGTTTTTGTGTTTTTGATACATTTACTTTTGGCATTTCAAAGCAGATTTTTCAGGAGTGCAGTTTGCTAATCTTTTTTTTTTTTTTTTTTTTTTTTTTTTTTTTTTGGGGGGGGGGGGGGGGGGCAGGGGGTTATCATCTTAATAATTCTATAACATAGAAACAAATCAAACAGCCAATGTAGCTGACTGAAGTTGACATGTGCAAAATAAAAAAAAAAGAAAGAAAAAAAGAAGAAAAGAAAAGGAAAGAATTTTTTTTAAAATCTGCTTTTCACTGACGCTTTAGCTTAGGCATTTCACATTGTGTGAGCAACACACCAAAGCTTAAACCTCAGCACAGCCATTAATTTGCAGTGTGTGAGCTACATCCCAAAGCTGAAGAGTCAGAACATCATTCTGTTATCATGTGTGAACAACACCCCAAAGCTTAACTTAAGTTTCAGCGCACCACCATTGAGTTAAACATATCCTGCTGTCTACCAGAACAATTCGGTAAGAACAAGTGGGCTTTGATCTCTTTCAGTAGGTTTTGCCGATGATGCAGGGGGAGAGAGGAAAGAGAGAGAGAGCCTTGATGTGACTGTCTGCCTGGACGTGAATTCTAGGCTAGATTCAGGGCAAGGTGGTTGTATCATTGTGGCACCTGGAGGCCATTTGCTAAGTCAGGACTGCAAGCTGGGACTACATCTTTTGGTCAGTGAGATCAGTGAAAACCAAGACTGCACTTGTAAGAACAAGGGCTGTGACCCTCCACCTGTCAACAACCCATGACTGGGTGACACTCCGCTCAGCTCCCAACAGACTTCGACCAACCAGCCCACTTCTCTTCACTCGACTGATGAAAGCCATGAAAAATGGTTGAAATGGTTCTGGTCATGGCTGGTCAGATTCGAAAGTGATTTGACAGCGTAAGAAAAGAGAATACAATTACTCTGAGGAATGGTCAAAAACTGTAAAGAAAAAAGTGAAATGAGGGTCATTTTTGTGGCGGAAGGTTACAGTAAGGGTCATTCATACAGCTTTGTAGCATTTTTTAGACTTACAGTATGTTGTAGTGGTATGTTCATAATGTTGTGTTACAAGTGTGTTGCAGCTTGAGAGTGGCTGTAACCAAGATCTATGGAACGTAGGAAAAGAATCGATGTGTATTTTTCAGACGTTATGCCAAATCTGTATGTTCTGTTGGGCTGGCTCTGGTACATCCTCTGTCCAATGCTGTGAAAGTTGTAGACAGTATGATCTGTGTCCGATTTTTTTTCCCCATTTTGAATACCTTCGTTTTTATGCGTCATTCTAGACTGCAGTGTGTGTAGTCCTGTCTTATTTTCAGATAGCATATCCAACAACAACAAAGGTGTTTTTATGAATCCATTGAATATCCAAAGTGGTCAGAGATATTTTTGTGAATTCGAGATTCATGTACTTCACATATGCTGCATTGTCAGATTATACCTTTTGAGATTCTGAAATAATTTGTATACAGTTCTTTTTGTTTCAGAAGTATTTAGTTTTAGGAATTGTGTTTTTGTTACCAAAACACACTGATGATTTATTCAAATATTTCAAGATTTGTTTTTCCTTCTTGTATGTTTGATAATGGCATTTGTTACATGTGTGTGTGTGTGTTGTGTGTGTGTGTGTGTGTGTGTGTGTGTGTGTGTGTGTGTGAGTTGTATTATTGATCATAGGGTGCCATCATGTCGTTGAATCAGTCATGAAACGATAAATAGAAAAGACAATTTGTCCACATGGTAAAACAGTTAGATGCCTGTTATTCCAACTGAATGTTGCTTGCGGCTTCGATTCACCTTGCACATATGCAGCACACATTGGTGTAAGTGTTTGCCACATGCAGTCTCAGTGTGAAGGTAAGGTCGTGTCATTGTATCACCTTTGGAGCTAAAGCTGATGCGTAGAATATTACTCACTGTTTAGATTTCACTTCATAAGTATTCATAAACTTGAATGCCAAGTAATTTGTTTTTGTCATTCTACTGTATGTGTGTTCTCGGTGACCTTGAATTAAGATATTTCTATGATTGTTTTGATCATTAATGAAATCACTCAAAAGTGGAGGAAAACAACAACCACAACAATCTCTGTCACCAGGATCATCATCATCATCATGTGTATCATTATGAGAGTCCACAGTTTCAGAATGGAGACAGCATGTTCCAAAGGGTCTTCATCTAACATAACATGAGTTTCTCCCTCTTCTGTGTTCATATATATTTACATATGTGGGTACTATGTATGAACTTGTGCATGTCATGTGAATGCATGCATGCATCTACACTCTAACACACACATAAACACACACACATGAGACACGCATGCACATCACAGACACACACATACGTACGCACGCACGCACGCACGCATACACACCGTCTAATATCACGATTAGTGGAAAGACGTTAAATGAATCACACACACACACACACACACACACACACACACACACACACACAAACACACACACACACACACACACACACACACACACACACACACACACACACCACACACACACACACACAGAGTTACATTCATTTAGATGTGCATGCAAAGGAGACAGCATGCTGAAATTCGTGTCAAATATTTTTGTGACCATGTGTGGACATTTTCTTTTGATACTTTTTTTCCTTTTTCTTTTAATGCTTCCTCAATCATAATCTGTTTCGCCAAAATAATGATGCCTTAATATTAAGCAAGGATGGTTTCTTTTGGGTACTTAGAGACTGAAAAATGAGCTACAATGAATAGAACTTAACTAAATAAAGGCTGCCAAAACTCTCGTCACTCTCTCTCTCTCTCATCCTAGGTATTGGTTATAGTGTCCTTACATTATTACTGAGGAAGTCAGTGCCGATCACTTTTTCTTTCTTTTATTTTTTCCAGGATGTGTCTTTTTTTGTTGTTGCTGTATGAGTTTGACAGCCCTGAAAAGACCCAGTATGGTGGGTTGGGCTATGACGTTAGAAACTCCATTGATAGGCCGTCACGATCGTTGATGGTGAGCTGGTGTTTCAGTGAATGTTGATGTTTAATTCATACACACTTCTTGTACTCTTAAATCAAATCAACAAGGAAGGATTCTTTGCTCTTATGATGATACGGTTACATGCACATAACTCCAACATTAATGCGTAATGGTAGTGTGAGTTTGGTAATTATGTGCGTGTAATTGGTTCTCAATAAGAGAAGAAGTTATCTTAATTGCTTTCATCTCACCATTTTGGTCAGAGTTCCAACAGTATAATTAATTGTTCATTGATTCGACCATATGCATGGTGTGTGTGTGTCCTTCATTTAACATCTATCCACTATTCGTGGTATTAGACACGATACGCATGGTATTTAATTCAGTAACAGTGTATTTATTGGCAGTGTATTAAATGGGAACACAATTTAATGTTGAGAAATACTTGGTATAACTGGTATTTTGATTCATTAAGGACATTGTAGTAGGTATTTTAATCGTTAGTGATATATAACTGTAATCAGTACTTGACGACGAAGAAATAATCTGTGTTGCGGACAAACATGAGCTGTATCCCTTGTTCAACAGACGATGTGTGTCATTCCAGTTACTGATGCTTTGGTCATTGCTGTATTACACAAGCGCCCCCCCCCCCCCCCCCCACCCCCCCATCCCCCCTTTTCGTTCCTCACACGGTGACCAAGTGTTCTTTCTTGATGTTTGTTTGATATATGTGACCTGTATATCTTCCCGCCCTCCCCCCTCTCCCCCCACCTCCCCCCTCCCAGCATTTTCCGGCCACCTTTATCTCCATTCTCTTTCCAATCCTTGCCAATGTGTTGGATGGTTATACTGGTTTTGGCTTTTTATTTTGTCAGAATTTCCAAATTCTTTTTCCTCAGGGTGTCAGTGATTTTCTGCTGTTAGTTGTTGTTGTTGTTGCTTCTGCCAGGAAGGTGGAACCCTGAGTTTATTCATTAAAAGACTGTTCCCAGACCGTATCAGATGCCCAGGAAGGTGGAACCCCTGAATTTATTCATTAAAAGACTGTTCCCAGACCGTATCAGATGCCCAGGAAGGTGGAACCCCTGAATTTATTCATTAAAAGACTGTTCCCAGACCGTATCAGATGCCCAGGAAGGTGGAACCCCTGAATTTATTCATTAAAAGACTGTTCCCAGACCGTATCAGATGCCCAGGAAGGTGGAACCCCTGAATTTATTCATTAAAAGACTGTTCCCAGACCGTATCAGATGCCCAGGAAGGTGGAACCCCTGAATTTATTCATTAAAAGACTGTTCCCAGACCGTATCAGATGCCCAGGAAGGTGGAACCCCTGAATTTATTCATTAAAAGACTGTTCCGAGACCGTATCAGATGCCCAGGAAGGTGGAACCCCTGAATTTATTCATTAAAAGACTGTTCCCAGACCGTATCAGATGCCCAGGAAGGTGGAACCCCTGAATTTATTCATTAAAAGACTGTTCCCAGACCGTATCAGATGCCCAGGAAGGTGGAACCCCTGAATTTATTCATTAAAAGACTGTTCCCAGACCGTATCAGATGCCCAGGAAGGTGGAACCCCTGAATTTATTCATTAAAAAGACTGTTCCCAGACCGTGTCAGATGCCCAGGAAGGTGGAACCCTGAATTTATTCATTAAAAAGACTGTTCCCAGACCGTATCAGATGCCCAGGAAGGTGGAACCCCCGAATTTATTCATTAAAAGACTGTTCCCAGACCGTATCAGATGCCCAGGAAGGTGGAACCCCTGAATTTATTCATTAAAAGACTGTTCCCAGACCGTATCAGATGCCCAGGAAGGTGGAACCCTGAATTTATTCATTAAAAAGACTGTTCCCAGACCGTATCAGATGCCAGGAAGGTGGAACCCCTGAATTTATTCATTAAAAAGACTGTTCCCAGACCGTGTCAGATGCCAAGCATATAATCAGATCATCTCCTTTGGGTTTGTTTGTTTTTTAAATAATTTTTTAGTAACGACTTTACAATGGAATCGATGTTTATTTCTTATTTGGACTTCCTTTTTTGGTTTGCTCCAGCTGAATAGAGAGCACTTGGACATAGAATTGACAGTTGTTGATGAATGTTTCAGATCACCCATGTTTTCCTCTGATTTGGAGGTAGAGGGTGGGAGGAAGGGGTGGGAGGAGGAGGGTTAGACACATGGATTAGGCAGCATTGAGCCACTCACCATAGCAATGTAATCAGGCGATTGTGGAGAGGGTTATGTGTGAATGGATTGAGTTCGTTGTCTTTGTGTCACTTGCATCTGCATGGCTTCAGTCAGTGCACATTTTGTACCTATCATGACATACGCTGTGTGAAAATAGGCTTCAGGCATCTGACAATCAGCGGTCACCAGAGTCGACCCTTTGAAATGAAAAAATTGCTGCGTGAGCCTGCAAATCATTTTCCCCAGTCAGTGTAAACATCGAAGGAAATGCTGTTTTGTTTCTTGGTACAGTCAAAACACAGATAGCCCTACACCCCGTACATGTCATCGGAGACAAGCTGAAAACTAGAATGCATGGGCCAAGCAAAAAATTAGACTAGAGAAGAAAAAAAAAAGAAGAAATGGCTTCTTTGGATTTATGGGTGAAATACAAATGAAATGATTCAGATTCTCAATGATGCCTGTATACTAGAATTCTATTATGTGACTGCTTGAAAACATTAGCCAGTGGGAGTCCTGTTCATGTCACTGATATCAGGGTGGCAGTGTACCGTGTAATGATACACACTTCATTAACATATATCATCCTCCGACAGGTGGAATGTAGAGAGACGTCCTGACAGTGACTACACTGTGGTCAGGAACGCTAGCAGCTGTTGTTGGCGCCATCAGTTGTCCACGATGGCATTTCAGGGACATGGAGGGAAGGCTTTGTTGCGCCAGTCTCCTCTCAGATTGTCGAATCTTGGTGCATGCTGGGAAGTTTTGTGTTTTCTTTATCCTCTAGAAAACATCTCCAACGCCATCATGTAAGGCATTGTTGAGGGTGGACAGACGAGGGCAGCAAAGGTAAAGCTAGTCCCACAATGTAAAATAGTGAACAGACATCACCCTACTCAAAGTCTGTGCTAGGGGCTGCTGACAGACCAGCTTGGAGTAGGACAACAGCGTTTTCAGCACACAGGTTGCCCTGATGACCCTGGAATCATGGGCCTGAAGTGCATCGATCCACAGAATGCTCACGTTGATTACCGTATATTTAACATACACATCTGATCTGGTGTGAGGCATGTGCAAAGTGAAAGTGGTTAAGACACTGACGGATCTGTGTAGATGACCTCATATGTGTGTGTGTGTGTGTGTGTGTGTGTGTGTGTGTGTGTGTGTGTGTGTGTGTGTGTGTGTGTGTGTGCATGCATGTGTTTCAGACCATGCAGGTCAAAGTGTGTGGGTGTAGAACATGCAGGTGAGGCATTCATGAGCCTGCAGGACCTTGAAGATTGGACAAAGTCACCTCCGCTCGTGACTCACTAGGCCTCTGTTCGAGCCTAGGATCATCAGAACAAAGTTCAGTGTTGGAACAATGTGGCTGTCTACGGTGACCTATCAGTGACAGTGTGGCTGTCTACCTATCAGTGACAGTGTGGCTGTCTACCTGTCTGTGACAATGCGGCTGTCTACCTGTCTGTGACAGTGTGGCTGTCTACCTGTCTGTGACAATGCGGCTGTCTACCTGTCTGTGACAGTGCGGCTGTCTACCTGTCTGTGACAGTGCGGCTGTCTACCTGTCTGTGACAGTGCGGCTGTCTACCTGTCTGTGACAATGCGGCTGTCTACCTGTCTGCGACAATGTAGTTTTCTACCTGTCTGTGACAATGCGGCTGTCTACCTGTCTGTGACAATGTGGCTGTCTACCTGTCTGTGACAGTGCGGCTGTCCACCTGTCTGTGACAATGCGGCTGTCTACCTGTCTGTGACAATGCGGCTGTCTACCCGTCTGTGACAATGTGGCTGTCTACCTGTCCGTGACAATGCGGCTGTCTACCTGTCCATGACAGTGTGGCTGTCTACCTGTCTGTGACAATGTGGCTGTCTACCTGTCTGTGACAATGCGGCTGTCTACCTGTCTGTGACAATGCGGCTGTCTACCTGTCTGTGACAATGTGGCTGTCTTCCTGTCTGTGACAATGTGGCTGTCTACCTGTCTGTGACAATGCGGCTGTCTACCTGTCTGTGACAATGCGGCTGTCTACCTGTCTGTGACAATGCGGCTGTCTACCTGTCTGTGACAATGCGGCTGTCTACCTGTCTGTGACAATGTAGTTTTCTACCTGTCTGTGACAATGCGGCTGTCTACCTGTCTGTGACAATGTGGCTGTCTACCTGTCTGTGACAATGCGGCTGTCTGTGACAATGTAATTGTCTACCTATCAGTGACAGTATGGCTGTCTACTGTCTGTGACAATGTGGCTGTCTACCTGTCTGCGACAATATAAACTTGTTGTCTTTGTCTTGGACTAGTTCTGGTTACAGTTTCAATCAAGGACTATTTGATGACTAGTTTTTGTTCACTGAGGGTAGGTAGTTCAGACTATAGCGTGAACGAAAGACTGTACATGTATGATGACTGGATTTTGTTCACAGTGTACAGTTCTGGCTTCAAGGATCGTTCGATGATAGGATTTTGTTCACAGTGTACAGTTCTGGCTTCAAGGATCGTTCGATGATAGGATTTTGTTCACAGTGTACAGTTCTGGCTTCAAGGATCGTTCGATGATAGGATTTTCTTCAAGCAGCCTGATTCAAGGACCATTGAATGACTGGCTTTAGTTCTCCAGAATGACTGGCTTTAGTTCTCCAGAATGACTGGCTTTAGTTCTCCAGAATGACTGGCTTTAGTTCTCCAGAATGACTGGCTTTAGTTCTCCAGAATGACTGGCTTTAGTTCTCCAGAATGACTGGCTTTAGTTCTCCAGAATGACTGGCTTTAGTTCTCCAGAATGACTGGCTTTAGTTCTCCACAAGCAGTGATATGATGGATAAATGCCTGCAAAAGGAGTATTTTGTTAAAATATTTACTTTTGGTAATGGAGTGATATTATGCACATACTCAAATTTGAAATACTGTTTGAAAAAAAAAGAAAGTTAAACATGTGAACAGAGCTTTAGCAGTGCAAACAGGTGTTGCACTGACTGTTGATGCTAGTTTGCATCGACTGTATTGCAGTAAATGAATGGACAGAAAATGACATTATTTTGTTATGGTTGTACTGCTATGTGTCACATTTATTGTGAATTTGTTATTAGAGTTTGTCAGATGGCTCTTATTATTATTATTATACATGAACCTAATGTTTGTCACACTTCGGAAGATCAATACCAGAATGTTACGGTATGACATCCCAGGAATGGCACTGAGATATAGTTAGTTATCAGGTGTATAGAGGAACAAAGAAAGAGGGAGGGCACGTGAGAAGAGGCATTGATGATCTGAAGGGAGAATGATCAAACTTTGGCGTTCTACCCACACACTGTGGAACTCATGCACTTTATTTCTGATCAAACTTTGGCGTTCTACCCACACACTGTGGAACTCATGTACTTTATTTCATTTTTAAAGCACTCGTATATGATGGTCTAAAGAAAACTGCACAAGCTGCTATAATTTTGACAGTTTAACACACATGCCTACACGGTTCTTTCTTACAGATGGAAAACGGTACGTTTTCTGTGAACAAGACGACAAAATTGATTCTTATTTCCAGAGTTAATCTGACTTGTGATGGGTGAAGGCCCATGTGTGGCCTCTTTTTTTCCCCCCAGATAAAAAAAAAAATTATGACACAAACAGAAACCTGAGAAATGTGGTAGGTCACAATCCTCGTCTTTCAATTCATGTTTTTGTGTTATCTTGAACTCAAGGGCAAAAAAATTGCTCTTTGGCCAAAATTACTGTTAATCAAATCCAGAATTTTACATGACTCATGATGGAAAAAAGCGTTTTATTTTCCATGTGAACATACCAAAATCACCAGGGAAAGCCTGTTGGCAATGGTGACTGGTTGAATTTTGTGTTGAATTTTGTCTTGCCCCTAATTCGAAATCCTGTCTTTAATGGTGACTTTCTGAATTTTGTCTAGCCCTAAATTCAAAATCTGTTGTGAATGGTGATGGTCTGAATTTTATCTTGCCCCAAATCCAAGATCCTGTCGCTGAAGGTGACTGGTGAATTTTGTCTTGCTGAATTAAAAACCCTGTGGTTAATGGTGACCATCTAACTTCTGTCTTGCCCCAAATCATTCAAAATCCTGTCTGGTTGAACAGTCTCTCGCCAAATTCAAAATCCTGTCTGGTTGAACAGTCTTTCACTAAATTCAAAATCCTGTCTGGTTGAACAGTCTTTCACTAAATTCGAAATCCTGTCTGGTTGAACAGTCTCTCACCAAATTCAAAATCCTGTCACAAATGATGGCTGGTTGAACTCCTCTTTTGCCTCTATACCAGAGATCTTAAAGTGTTGCACATCATCTAGATTACAGGAAAACTGCCTCTTCAAGTGAGACTAGTGTAAAATTCAAAATAGCAAAATCTTGTAATAAGTGTGCAAAAGATATGTGTATTGACTTGTCTGATGTGCAGAGAAACAGTCTTGGTCATTTATTCTGAGCTGTCAGGAAGTTTGCCTCAAGATCAGCATCAAGCTTCCTTAGCCACACACTGGATCAGGGTCTGTGTGCTTTGTGACTCAAAATGAATCCGCTCTCTGTGACTAAATATTTGCCGACTGATTCCTGTGTGAGCATGTACCAAACATAGAACATAGCAACCACAGAAATGAATTAGCTGAAGGGTGTGTGTCAGTGTGTCAGGGTTAATGTAGAACTGTCACAGAATCTAGAAGCCATTGTGTAAAAGAAACAGCAGACAGAGGAACACATACATTGATCAGTGAAGGAAATAACACGAACAGTCTCTCAGAGGGAAATGTTTCTTATTTACTTACGCCCTCTTATTTTTCAGATGTAATTCAAGTGTTGATCAATGCCAAAATATTGAAGAATATGATATGGAAGAATATCTAAATATTCACTGATATTGTGATGATATTTGTGAATATAGGTATTTTGTTTACATTGCTCTGTAGTGCATATTGTGGCAATAACAACAATGATGTGATATTATACATCGTATGATAATGTGATGAAGAGCTCAGTGTTTGGGATGTTGTGACAGTCACATTTTACTGTGTTACGTTGGATCAGGGTGTTGGTGATGTAAAAGAAAAGAAAAGAAAATGTAGTTTCTGCTAGCCATTTTCTTGATATATTTGCATCATGTGTTGTCTGTTTATTGAAATAAGATGTGTGAATCCCAAACCAGTCCATCAGATTTCGGGATGTTTACAGAATTCTTTCATGTTAGATTTAATTGTCTGTTAAAAGTGTCCAGTTTATAAAATCAGAATGTTGTTGATAAAGACTGTATCATGGGTGTTAATGTGAATCAGCAAAAATTGTTTTTCTCCTCCTTGCTCTGTGTGTGTGTGTGTGTGTGTGTGTGTGTGTGTGTGTGTGTGTGTGTGTGTGTGTGTATGTTGTTGTTGTTGTTGTTGTTGTGTGTGTGTGTGTGTGTGTGTGTGTGTGTGTGTGTGTTGTGAGTGTGTGTGTGTGTGTGTGTGTGTGTGTGTGTGTGTGTGTGTGTTTAATCTGAGGAGAAAAAGAGCGTGAGGACTACTTTAATGGTAAATGCACAAGAGAAAATATTGTACATTTTCTTTTTGTCTTTTTGTCAAATGTCTATCAATGCATGTTGTGCTACTGGAAAGAATCTGTTTGGCAGAAACATAATGTGAATTTGTGATGAACTGATTTGTTTTCTGATTAACGTAAAAATGGAAAAAAAATATTCTAGTGAATGTATTGTTGTTTTGTTGTTGTTGTTTTTCTATCAGAAATTGGCAAAGAAATGGGTATAACCTGATGATAATTTCAGATAATTTTTTTTCCTGAAGATTTTGATCTTCTTTTTTTTCCCCGAAGATTTTGTGCCCAGATGGTAAAGAAAGATGATCTCCAATGGCAGGGTTTGCCATAAAAAAATTAAAAAATGGACTTCCCCCTTCCCCCCCCCCCCCCCCCCCCCCCCCCCCCCCCCCCCCAAAAAAAAAAGAAGAAAAAAAAGAGGCACAGAAAAGGATATTTGTACACATGTCTTTGTTGGTATGTCTTTTTTTTTTCTGCCACTGGATACTGTATACCTTCGTCCATGAACTTTGTATAGAGACAGTTTATTTGTATTTACATGAATATTGCTGTATGCTATGATGTAGCCACACTGTTTCTTTGTATTTACATGAATATTGCTGTATGCTATGATGTAGCCACACTGTTTCTTTGTATTTACATAAATATTGCTGTATGCTATGATGTAGCCACACTGTTTCTTTGTATTTACATGAATATTGCTGTATGCTATGATGTAGCCACACTGTTTCTTTGTATTTACATGAATATTGCTGTATGCTATGATGTAGCCACACTGTTTCTTTGTATTTACATGAATATTGCTGTATGCTATGATGTAGCCACACTGTTTCTTTCAGTCCTAGGAAGAATGGAAAGGCGCAAATGACATCTTCATGATCTGACCATCCCTGACATGTATCGTCACTGGGGATTTTTCATCATTCTTCGTATTTAGCAAGGATTTCACAAAACATTCAAAGAGTTGTGGAAAACGGGTGAAAAAAGCAACATTTTGCCCATTAGAAATAATCAACAACATTTGAAACATTGAGAAAGTTGCTGCTACCAGTGCAAGCCATAGGAAACGTCACAAACAAGGGTAGAATCATTCAACCATCTTCAGTCAGGACATGTTGCAAAGCTGCCAGTCATTCTAGCCACAGAAGCTGTAGGGGGCTGTTTTAGGACAGTCTGTTGAGGCTGTAGGGGGCTGTTTTAGGACAGTCTGTTGAGGCTGTAGGGGGCTGTTTTAGGACAGTCTGTTGAGGCTGTAGGGGGCTGTTTTAGGACAGTCTGTTGAGGCTGTAGGGGGCTGTTTTAGGACAGTCTGTTGAGGCTGTAGGGGGCTGTTTTAGGACAGTCTGTTGAGGCTGTAGGGGGCTGTTTTAGGACAGTCTGTTGAGGCTGTAGGGGGCTGTTTTAGGACAGTCTGTTGAGGCTGCAGGGGGCTGTTTTAGGACAGTCTGTTGAGGCTGTAGGGGGCTGTTTTAGGACAGTCTGTTGAGGCTGTAGGGGGCTGTTTTAGGACAGTCTGTTGAGGCTGTAGGGGGCTGTTTTAGGACAGTCTGTTGAGGCTGTAGGGGGCTGTTTTAGGACAGTCTGTTGAGGCTGTAGGGGGCTGTTTTAGGACAGTCTGTTGAGGCTGTAGGGGGCTGTTTTAGGACAGTCTGTTGAGGCTGAGCCACAACAGGATGATTTTGAAGGAAAATATAGAATCTTCTATACAGCAGAACAAGTGCATAATTAACAAAGAAACAAACAAAAAACTACGTTGTTCTGCAGTTTCACGTTGGTAACCACAGACTGACCAGTCATAAATACGCTCATATCAATATGTCCCCTGCCTGATTCCTCAGATCGTCAGCTGTCACGATCTGCAGTGAATGACATTTGAAAGCCGTGAAGGTGCTTGTGATTTTTCAGACAGGTACTACAAACTTGATGGGCATAAAATGGGTAACCTGATCATAAGTGAAACACGGTGAACGCAGCGGGTCTACTTCCTCATGGTCAAACTTCTTTACAGCACCAACAGCTGATGATTTTGTGTTGAACCCCTGAATGTGTGTTAAAGCTCAACCAGGAGGGGTGGGTCGGAGAAGGAGTGATGTGAAACTTTGTTGTCTGTCTGTTGTTTTGCATGTTGTCTCGGTTTGTCTGTCTGTTGTTTTGCATGTTGTCTCGGTTAGCTGAGTAGCATGTCCATGAAACTATCAAATATCGCGCAATGTGTTGTCAACAAGAGGGTAGTGGTTACACTGACACAGTAGAGAGAGAGAGAAGTTCACACCACAATCGATGTTTATATTGTGTTGTAGATGTTAGCAGAAAAACAGGTCTGGTAGTAGACTGTTGTAATGGCAAATGATGCGTGCACCAGGCAGCTGAAAAATTCCACTTTGTCTAGTTTTCTTTTATTTTTTATTGGCCTTTTTTTTGTCTAGACATTTCCTCATTCATGTTAACCCATGCAGAGCCTCACTTGTCTCTTGATTCCTTACCTTATTCGTGTGAACCCAGAATAGGCCTCGCTTAGCCAAATCATGTTTTGTCACATTTACTTGAACTCATAATCAGCATATTGTGTATAAGCCAAATTGCAGATAAACATACAAAAAGGAAATGCAAAGGCACATTTATTTGATAAGCAACGCAAAACAAATCAATATTTGACAAATATGTCCTCTTCACAAAACAGATGGGGGGAAAAAAAGTGGAATAAAATGTTCCTCAGATATTCTTCTATAGGCATCCATGTGGGGAAATTTATTTTCTTGTGTGTGTGTGTGTGTGTGTGTGTGTGTGTGTGTGTGTGTGTGTGTGAATATTGTTTGTTTGTTTTCTTTCCTGACAAAAATTGCCCCTCTGTTACCGCAGAGAGACTGCCTGGTGTCAAGACAGTCTGGCTCCCAATGGAGCAGCTCTGTACTCAAATTTGAACTGACTGTTGAGCAGTCAGGTTTCCAAGTGAACCGTGAAGTACCTGCATGCTGATTCTGTCCTTAGGAGTCAGGATCCTGACAGAAAGACCATACTGTAATTGTTCGGTGGCTCGGGGGTGGCTGCACTAATGGCAGAGCATTGTGACTGTTGGACTTGATGCTTGTTGTGTTGCTGTCGGATTTAAAAGCTCTAAAGGTACATCTCTTCACTTCCAGTCCCAGGTAAAACCTTCCATATTGCTTAGACTGTCCTGTAATTATTACACAGAAAATATTAACTTAGGGAGGTCACCCAAAGATTTGTTTAAGAAACCTGTATTATTGTGAAGTATGAAACAAGGTAGATAATCCACTGGGAATCGTTTCCACCAAAGACCCATGAGGATTCAGGCATGAAATTCGTCCGCCTAAGGCGGATTTTCCGCCCATTTTTTTCATCTGCGCCGCCCCCCCAAAAAATGTGCCGCCCAGAAAAAAAAAAGAAAAGAAAAGAAAAATCCTGAAATAAACTTTCGTTCGATGCTATTCCCATTTGGACAATTTGTTATTCTCAAAAGAGTCAACCGGTCACTTCCGCCGTCAATCAACATCCGGTCTTTTCGCGCCTGTCGAACGTCAGACATCGTTAAATTGCCGAAGTTTGTCAAGTGCGTTGCGATTTCACACCAAAAAAAAGGGGATGAGAAACGATTGGAGGTGGGACTGGCTAGACCAGGAAGTGGACGATGTTCGAGTTGGCGATGTGTTTCGCAAATTAGACGAAAAAGGCGCTGCATTTTGTGTTCCATGTGGAAAGATTGACCGACTGAATCAATGTTGTGATGAAGGCTGCCTCATTGTTTTCTTCTTCTTCTTCCTAAAATACTGGTTCACTCAAAAACGAGTAGGTCACCAGCGCGCATGTTAAAAAGTAAAAATAAAATAACACAAAATAATGCGAGTGAATGAGTCAGTATGCACATATAAAGTATATTATTATATGATCTTTTGAAGTATTATTTTCATTACTGAAAACATGAAAATGTGGCTTATTTGCCCTTCTTAACATCGCTGAAATGGGGGTTTATTTGCAGTTTTAGGCCTTTTATTTCATAAAAAAGCTTCAGCTTCAGGGGGCTCTGCCCCCTGACCCCGCTGGGGCATTGCCCCTGGGCCCCACTGGGGGCCTACGGTGGCCCCAGACCCCCGCCGATTTTTCAGCCTTTTTTACTGCTGGTCACTTTCATGCCTGGGATTAGGTTTGCTGCACCAGAAAGGTCTGCTCCATTTTAAAGAGACATTTACGAGGATTTCTGGTCATTTTCATTCAGAGGTTCAGCGTTTGGCGAATAACTTTTCTCCATCTTATTTTGCATTGGTATCACTGCCCGGTTGCGTGTATGGATTATGTTAGTACTGACACCGTTGTAGGTATGTCAGTTTGTAGAACTCTTCTGTTGGTGCAGTCGTCATAGCTGTCATGTGGGGATTTACCCCATCACAGCCCCAACAACGACTGCTTTCAGTCATTGCATTCCATGCAGAAGATGTCAGGCAAAGAGTGTTGTTCGTGGGAGAGCATAGAGGGCAGAGAGTCACATTCCACGCGGAGAGTCTCAGGGTCTGTTTGCAGGTGGTTTCCCTTTCCTTTTGTTTTATTTGTCTTTTTTTGGTGTGAATTCATCTGTTTATCCTTAGGATTTACTCTCTGTGTGTGTGTGTGTGTGTGTGTGAGAGAGTGAACGAGTGAGTGAGTGTGTGTGTGTTGTATGTGCGCGCGCTTATGTGTGCATGCATACATGTGTATGTGTTTGTGTGTGTGTGTGTGTGTGTGTGTAATTAAGTTCCTGTTTGATTTGTTTTCTTTTTATTTGTGCAAATTATTGCTCTTCTTTTCTTTTTCTTTTTTAACCTGTAAAGAATGCTCTTGTCAGTTAAATGTATCATTTCCAACAGATGTGTAATTTTGTGCAGTAAGCTGGCTCAGTGGTGTATACCAGCCACACTGTCAACACAAATCTGTCTTTAGTTGGTAACACTGTTCTAACGTTGTCAACATTACTTTGTCAAGATGACTTCTGTGATAGCATCCGGTACGCACAGATCTCCCTCAGTCCTATGTTTGTTTTTTTCTATGTGTTTTGATCTGGTGGTTGTCTGGATTAAAAATATTATGTGTTTTCTTTACGTTTTCTACGATTTGGTGAAAGGTTTTCTTGATTTTAATCGGTCATTTTTTCTCTCCCGTCCCTTTTACTGATAGATGTGAACATGTCCAGAGAAGGAGGTTTGTTTTGACGTACAGGGTTTGAAGAAATTGTTTTTGTGGAACTTTTTTCCTTTTGTGTGTGTGTTTATTAAACATGTATTTAGAGAGGAAGTCCCGGTGCTGTATGATCATGGGTAAACATTGCCAAAGGAGTAGACAGTGTTGATGATGGAGACAGTCCTCCAGCATTCCACCCCTCACTCCAGGCTCCTGGTGTTTTTTGTTTGTTTGTTTGTTTGTTTGTGTTTGTTTTTCTGTGATGATGCATGAGTTAATCCTAGACACACACGCACACACACATGTACTCACACACACACACACAGACACACACACACGCACACACACACACACACACACTCTCTCTCTCTCTCTCTCTCTCTCTCTCTCTCTCTCTCCTTCTCTCACATCCACACACATTTAACCTCACAGGTAATACTATGAAGACTGTTAAGATACCCTAAAGAGAATTCAGTGAATGCTTGAAGTGGGGGGTGGCGACTTACCTGTGCTGTTTGGTTTGCAGTGTCACAGTAGCTACAATCCAAGCTCATTGTATGAAAGCTGACTGATCTGGAAGACTGTCAGGTAAAGGTGAAGTCTAGCACTCCTGTCAGGTAAAGGTGAAGTCTAGCACTCCTGTCAGGTAAAGGTGAAGTCTAGCACTCCTGGCCACATCCTTCTGGCAGTGACCAGCCGCAGTGTTCATGAAAGCGTTGGGATTGGTTGTCATGGAAAATCTTTACATCAGTTGTCAAACTCCATTTGGAATGAAAGGCATTTTGTTGGTCTTATTGGATGATGTTTTATTATGTTGATTTCATCACTTTTTTCGTTTTGTCTTGAAACGTGGTTTTGTTTCAATTATTTATTGTATTATTTTGAATTATTGTTTGTTTCCTTTGTTGCCACTTTAAATTCTTTTTCTTCTTTTTTTTTGTTTTGTTTTGTTTTTTATGGTTCATGACATGCAACCATGTTTTTCCTGTTGACAAGATTGAAGATGCGTAGAATTGTGATATAACATCAAGATGAAGGTGACTGATGAGTAAATTTTCTTGTTTTTCTTCTGTTTAGTTTTCACTTTGTTTAGGGAAAACAAAAAGGAAATTCCGTACTGTTCGTAAAGCATGCCTTTCCTGGGAAAAAAGGGGGCTATAGGTCAGAAAACAAGACACAGCTGATAAAATGATGTTATGTAAGTTTCATGACTGTTTTCAGCAAATGTTAGCTGTTTGTTTTCGAGGAAGTGTTGTGATTCGGTGTCAAAACAGAGGTGAGAGAACCTGCAGCTGTGTTTATACTTCTCTTGGGGTTATTACTTTGACTGCAGTTTCATTTTTGGGTGCATAAAATGTCATGTTTAAATTCAGCAGGGTTTATGTGCATCTGAATTTACACAGAAGAACTTCAGTTGATTTAGGGAGTCCATTCTAAACCTGTGCAGATGAAAAACCATCATCATCCTATAGATAAGTGTTTTGAATTGTTCTCTTTATCTCTCACCTTCTGTCCCGGTATGTCGTCAGGACCTTGTCAGTCTGATAGAGGAACTCCCTCGACCTTTTTTGCTGTTGGGTGACTTTAACGGTCACAACCCTCTTTGGGGTAGTACTGGTTCGTCATCCAGAGGTCTGCTGATTGAGGATGTCCTTTCGGATTTGGATTTGTGTTGTCTGAACGACGGATCTGCAACTTACCTCCATTCTTCCACAGGTTCACTTTCGTGTTTAGATTTGTCGGTTTGTGACCCCTTGCTGGTCCTGGACTATGAGTGGTCTGTCCATGACGATCTGCACGGAAGTGACCATTTCCCTGTCCTTCTACAACCTGTAATAACTGAACACGTCTCTGTCTCTCAGCATTTAAATTATAAGAAAGCAAACTGGGATCTATTTGCAGCCACTGTTTCTAAGGAGTTCCAGGACACTGATTTTTTTCAGAGTCCTGACCCAGCTGAATCACTGACTAACACTATGATTAAATGTGCTAAGACCTGTATTCCAGTGTCTTCCAATAAACTTCAAATGCCAAAAACACCCTGGTTCGATTCAGAATGCCAACAACTTTCCAAAGTTAGAAAACGGGCTCAGCGTCAGGTATACCAACGACCTTCGGGTCCCAACGCTCGAGCCCATCAAAAACTCCGTGCCAAATCGAGACACACTTTTAAAATCAGTAAACGTCGGTCCTGGAGAAGCTTCTGCTCCAGGCTGACATCAAAAACTTCTAAGAAAAAAGTGTGGAACATCATTAAGAAAATCAAAGGGAAGAACACCTGTCCCACTGTGAACCATCTCAAGTTTTCGGATTCTTTAATAACAGAGAAGAAAGCAGTTGCTAATCTGCTTGCTTCTACCATTGAAAAGAATTCCTCCTCTTCTAATAAATCAGTCACTTTTGTCAAAAACAAAGCCCTAAAAGAAAAATCACCTGCAACTTTTCATCCGACAACATGGAAGACTACAATCTTCCTTTCACATTAAACGAGCTGAAATCTGCCTTACTCTCTTGCAGCGATTCCTCTCCAGGTATAGATGACATTCATTATCAACTATTGAAACATCTTCCGCAAGAAGGTCTGAACATCCTGTTACAGGTATACAACCATGTGTGGACTACAGGTTGCTTTCCACCCTCTTGGGGGAAAAGCCCTCATTATTCCCATCCCCAAACCTGGAAAAGATCTTTCTAATCCATCTAATTACCGTCCCATAGCTTTGACCAGCTGTGTCTGTAAATTGATGGAAAAAATGGTCAATGCTAGGCTCATGTGGAAACTCGAAACCGATGGCCTTTTGGCGAAAGAACAGTGTGGTTTCCGCAAGCATCGGAGTACAGTTGACCATTTGATTCGTCTGGAATCTACACTTAGGAACGCCTTTCTGAACAAACAGCATGCAGTGGCAATTTTCTTTGATTTGGAGAAGGCCTACGATACCACCTGGAAGTCGGGGATACTTCATGATCTCCACGATCTGGGTTTTCGAGGTCATCTTCCGCTTTTTATTCAAAATTTTTGGCAGAACGACAGTTTCAGGTCCGGGTTGGCACCACTCTCTCTGATGTCCACGAGCAGGAGTTGGGTGTTCCACAGGGGAGCATACTGTCTCCTCCCCTCTTTAGTATTAAAATCAACAACATTGTGAAATCAGTTCAGCAGGGTTCAGACTGCTCATTGTTTGTGGATGATTTCGCTGTCTACGCAACTGGAAGCCTGTACCCGAGTGTCCAGCGCAGGCTCCAGCTTTGCGTAGATAAAATCCATCGATGGGCGGATGAAAACGGTTTCACCTTTTCTCCAACAAAGACGCAATGTATTCACTTCCATAATTTCCGTCAGTTTTTCCCAGATCCTGAACTTCAAGTAGGGAAATCTCCCATTCCAGCTGTTACAGAGGCCAAATTTCTGGGAGTCATTTTTGACCAGAAACTCAACTTTCTCAGCCACATCAAAAACCTCAAAACTTCTTGCCAGAAAGCTCTGAATATTCTGCGGGTCGTAGCGCACACCGACTGGGGCGCTGATAAGAAAACTTTGCTGCACCTCTACAGAGCCCTGGTCCGTTCCAAACTGGACTATGGTTGTGCTGTCTACGGCTCCGCAAGACCCTCTTACCTCAAACTTTTGGACCCTATCCACCATCAAGGGCTTCGTCTCTGTCTTGGAGCGTTCCGCACCACCCCTGTGTACAGCCTGTACGCAGAGGCGGGTGAACCTTCATTGTCCAACCGCAGGCTGAAACTGTCTTTAAATTATTATATCGACTGTTCTCAGAACCGCAGAATCCTGCCTATGACTGTGTCTTTGACCCTCCATTCCAAAGTAAGTTTGAAAACAACCCTAACTGTATTCCGCCGTTTGGTCTTCGTATGCAGCCTCACGTGCGGAATGCAGGTCTAAACCTGGGAGTAGTTTCCGATTTTTCCAAGTTTCCGGATCAACCTCCGTGGACCTTTTTCACACCAGAGATTCGTTTCGATCTTGCAGCTTTTCGCAAAGAGTCTACCAGCTCTCTGGCGTACAAGGCATTGTATGCTGACCTCTGTTCGAAATTCCCATCCTATCAAAAAGTTTTCACTGACGGTTCCAAGTCTGAGGATGGAGTGGCCTGTGCAGCCTACTGCCCTGGGGCTCCTTCTCAGATACTGTTGGAACATATCCATTCCGATGCTTCTGTCTATTCTGCTGAACTTACTGCTCTGGTACTGGCTTTGAAGATAATCTCACATTCTTCAAAGAGGGACTTTCTGGTTCTGTCGGATTCGCTGTCAGCTTTGGAAGCCATAGCTGGCCGCAACCTTCAGCATCCAGAACTTTTGCATTTCTTTGAACATTTTAGCAAGTTGAAAGCGGACGGTTACAACATTACTCTTGCTTGGGTTCCTGGTCATGTTGGCATTGGCGGGAACGAAATGGTTGATCGTTTAGCCAAGAACGCCACAAGAGAGAAACTGTCCAACATTTATATCCCTGTTCAGATGTGAAACCCAAAATTAACGATTATGTGAGAGACCTCTGGCAGGAGGATTGGAACACACAGACGAGTAACAAACTCTTTCAGATCCGTCCAAACCTTAAGGACTTCCTCCCATCCACGTCGGGAGGTCGTAAAGAGGAAACGGTTCTGTGCCGGCTGCACACCGGCCATTCGTATTTTACCCATGCTTACCTTTTAAAGAGTGAAGAAGCTCCGTGGTGCATTCCATGTCATGCGCCACTCACCATGAAACATGTTCTTTTAGAGTGTTGGGACTTGCACGATGTGAGACACAAACATTTTACAGCGGAGTCCATGAAGATCCTGTTCAGGGATGTCCCGCCTGATGTGATCCTTGAGTTTTTGAGAGAGATTAACATTTTTCATCTGATTTAAGATTTTATGGAAGAAAGATTTTTAATGCAATTTCTGGTGCGTTTCTAGACGATGTCATTTAATGAGATGTGTGAAAGGTTTTTTTTTTTTTTTTTTTAAATGACTGGTGAGTTGATTTTAACGTGGTGACAGCCCTGATGTGGCCCTTTGCGGTCGGCTGGGCTATAAGCAACATTATCTTATCTTATTCACAATTAATGAATTATTCATCAGGATAGCTAGAAGTCTTGCATGATGTTTAAATATGTTAACTTTAGTCGGTTTCTACCAGTAGAAATCATGTTAATGAAAAGAATAATGAATGAATCAATTGAAAAGACAATTAAACAAGTGAATTTTTGAAAGAGAAGTGTTGTGAAGTTTGTAGAACTTAAGGAGAGAATGGTTACACAGTCAAGTGAAAGAAATGATGAACAATATAGTTTGTGATGAAAACTGCAGCAGTAAGATATTATTTTTCAGAAATATGACACATTAGTGACATAATTATAATATCCTGAGTCATTTGCATGGCAGAGAGAGAAGATGGGTGTTTTAGAAAGCCAACTTAACACAAAGACAAGACATCTTTGGCCTTGATGAAGTGATCTGAAATCCGTTTGTCAGACAGCACTGACAGAAGTAGTCTTGAAACCAAGATTTGTGAATGCAACAACTACAGAGTTGCGAAACGCACATAAACATATATACATTCATGCACTTGCAAACATATACGTAGACACATCCATAAAAACCGCATCTACATTTGTGGCTACTAATGTGCAAGCATGGATAGACAGGTACATACTGTCACACACTAATGAATAATTTTTGTAATAATTAGGTTTTTGTCCAGTTGAAATATGTTTATGTCTGTATGAATATGTGATCAGCTCAGATTTGTAATGGCATTCATAGTTCTGTTTTCAGTTGGTGTAGATTTCAGATTTTGATGGAGAAATAATGAGGTTGAATGGCATTTAAGATGTTTATTCTTTTTTGTGTGTATTACATGCATGTTCGTTACTGGCTCCAAAATGCAAATCGTATTATTGCAGACGTCTGTTGAACATGTGTAAACATTAGGCACCGCTTACAAAGAGAGGACTGAAGAGAGGTGGTGTAGTATGCACTTGATAGAATTCCATATGCACAAGGTTCAGACAGCACGCACACAAGGCTGTAAATACATTCCCATGGAGCATAAGTTGATGCTGTAGTGTAGGTCCACATGCGACGGACAGCTTACAGACAGAAAACAGATGGGGATGCTGATGTAGAGTTTCTTCCCTTCAGGTCAGATTAATCCATAACACAATGCGGATTAGGAACACATGCATTCAGATTGATCTCTTTTAGCTTCAGGAATTAATTTGGAGTTTAGGTCATAACCTTGTGTTTCGACACTTGGTTCTGGTTTTGGCCCATGTGATTGCCCCTGAGTTTAGGTCATAACCTTGTGTTTTGAGACTTGGTTCTGGTTTTGGCCCATGTGATTGCCTCCTGAGAGTCACCTGGGCTATGAACAACACATTGACTTGACTCAGTCCCTGAAGACAGAGTGTGGATACTCACATTGAAGTTACACAGTCATACTGATAAAAGAGAAATGAGTGTGCCAGTCATAGGGGGGCCGGAATAGCTCACTTGCTAGAGCCCTGGACTCGTAATCTTGTTGATCCTGGGGTTGCAGGT
The DNA here is from genome assembly GCA_018398815.1 of Conus ventricosus. Classification (NCBI taxonomy): domain Eukaryota; kingdom Metazoa; phylum Mollusca; class Gastropoda; order Neogastropoda; family Conidae; genus Conus; species Conus ventricosus. The sequence goes on from CM031613.1 coordinate 4,118,175, forward strand.
TCGAATCTCCACCGGGCTGTTTCGGTACAGGGGGATTTTTCCCTTGGAGTTAACATTGGTTCTGACTCCATTCTCCACACAGTCCTTCGAATAAGACTATAAATCGAGGCTCCGTGTGTGAATGCACACATATCTTGAACACACGTAAAATCCCATTACCAACTTTCGAAAGCGAAGGCCAGTTTGGCTGTTGGTATGGATGACACATTACACAGAGCATGCACCATGCGTAAGAAATGGAACGAATGAAGGAAGTAAGGAAATTAAGTGAACGTTATTGAATGATTATGGACTGGATGACACAGGAAATGATTGAATGAAGCACCAGCTGGCAGCTCTTCAGTCGGCACTACCCAGGTAGGCAGCCCATTGTGTAAACGAGTGTGGATTGTAAAGCACTTAGAGCTTGGTCTCTAGCCAAGTATACGCGCTATCTAAGTATTCATTATAATAATAATGATAATAGTTTGTGAACGGTAAAATATGCGAGTAAAAAGCAGGGCTCGCAAATCCTCCACAAATGAGCAGATTTCAGCGAAAAGTGAAACTGAGAATCTGAAGGCACAAAAAAGAAAAAGTGAAACTGAGAATGTGAAGGCACAAAAAAGAAAAAGAAAAGAAAAAAGTGAAAAGAAAATTAATGTTGGATAACAAAAAACATTGGACAGAAATCCACAGAGCACTGGTTTGCGTTTTAAGTTTGTTAGCAGACAACACTGACATCATCAAAACATGTATAACGTTGTTCATGAGAGTAATAATAATAATAATGAAACTTTACATGCGCGCCAAAGACAGAAAGAAAATAGAGGCAAACTTAATAAATATTAAGCAACAAATAAACAAGTCACAAATATCTCGCATAACTAAAGTCACTCAATGACACGATGAATCTCTAATATACAAAATGCAAGCACGCACACACACACCCGATCACATTTCATGAATAGTATGTCAAAAGATATTTTGAAAAAGAAAGGACACAGAAATGCAAGGAAAAATAAACATTGCACCATTTT
>CM031613.1:4124193-4129193 GCA_018398815.1 Conus ventricosus
GCTTCCTTGGTCTTCCATGATCCAGTGACTCAGTAAAACATCATACCTTATGAACGGATAGAGCTATGCTCACGGAATCTTAGGAATTCCTCAACGATCTTAATAGCAATTGGTCGCTGAAATTTCATGTATGGGCACTATCAATTATCAGCGTAATTTGTCGCGGTCCTTCTTCGTTTTAATGGGTCGCACATGACCCATGCCATCAGGTGAGGAATAAGCTGCTGAACCGCCCGTCATCAGGTGTGGGTCTTATAAGACCCACGTGATCTGAATAGGGATAAGCACTAGGAAAAGCCTCTACAAAATGTGTGGGTCTTGGGCGACCCACACGATCGGGTCTATGTAGTCAAAAACGTCATGCGGTAAAGGTTAAAGACAACATCTTAAAACACAAAGTGTTTTGCAACGGTGGCCTGAAATAAATGACAGCTGGATAAACCCCTTCCCATCAGACATACACAATGATTCATGATTTCCATAAACTGTGAACATTCCCTTAAATTTGATGAAAAGCGTCTTTGAGCACCCCCCCTCTCCATTCAGCCTGGAAAAGACCATGTCCATGAAACACAAAGTCAAAGGCATCAAGTAATTTTAAGATTTGATGGAAAGATATGTGCATCTTTCTTTGTCAATTTCTGACCACCTTCACAAAATGTACGAAACCTGCATCACATTTGAAGCTGTTCTCCACAAATTCGCCCGTCCTCCAGCGATGCAGAGTTCAAGCTCTAGATGTTCGAAAAACATGGCTGCAGCGAGTTGAGCATTCAGCGTCTTCTGTTACTGGATATCCTCACTAACGCTGGACCCCAAGTCCTCCTCACTTGCACACGACTCCTCCTGCAGCGGAACCTCCTCCCCTAGCCAGACGCCTGACGTCTTCATTTCCTCTGATTCCGTTTTGGTCTCAGGGCTTGCCGGACCGCTGGACCCTCCAGCCGATCGCCGCACAGGAAGGCCGGAGTGGCGTGGACCTTGTGCAGGTCTGGCTGAGGGCTTACTGGAAGGCCACACACTCTGAAAGGCCAGGATGCAGTGAGGGTTGTCTCCCGTTTTTCCTGAGTGGTGGCGCTGCAGTCCTTTCCAGTCCCGCCGGATGTCCAGGTATTCTGGGCTCTGGCAGTTGAGGTCAATGGCGATGTCGTCCCACCTGTGCCAGAGACAGCATGGCAGAAGGAATTAGTTGTGTAACATCTTTTCACCTGTGTGACTTCAGACAGGAATGATAAGAAACAAGGATAGTAAATTGTGTTTCTTTGATTAGGAACTTCTTCCTTACCTCATTTGCGGTCCTTTCAAAAAGACAACCAATAATAATCCAACTTCAGTTGACCACAACGTGTCGACAGTAATGTGGAAATTAACCGTCATTGGATGTGCCTTTTGATTACACACTCTCGTCATGTCTGGTGCCCAGCTTCCACACAATTGACATAAGCTTTACTATGTGATTTTACCGTGTTTATCCCAGTTCATATGTTGTGGATTGTATAAGACCCAAACTCGTCAAAGAGTAGTCAAGAGTTCATGGTAGTTAGCTCAGCTGCTATTAAATGAAATGAATTACCATTCTCTGAATTGCCAGTCCATATACATTTTGGTACAAATACTATCCTCGTACATACATGTGCAGGTGTTCTTGTACAAGCTTATGTGCAAGCATATATATATATAACTTTGTGTTCTGTGGGCCAATGGTTCAACAAATGTGATTTAGCGTCATTGGAGTAATCTCCCATGCCTGTGATGCTTCCTTGACCTTTAACATCATCCTGACATGAACTGAGACCATTCAACTCCTTTTAAGGATCACTCAACCTTTAATTTTCATCTGGAGTCGCAATAGTAGATTCTGGGTCACATGACCTTTACATTTGACCTGGTTCATCTGATTTGGGGGGAGGACTTGGAAGGAATATGGACCTGGACCGAGATTTATGAAGGGCCCATAACAGACTTTGAGGCTGATAACTTGTTATGAGGAGAAAACAACACTGTGAACGTATTCAGTGACTGCTCAGGAGAAGCTCGGAGAAGCTCTTAGCTCTTTGTCGGGTGTAGAATAAACCCGGCCTTCAGGAGATCAACCTAGATCTGAGTAAACAGACCTGAGGGAAACATACACAAGGGGGGGGGGGGGGGGGGGGGGGGGGGGGGGGGGGGGGGGCACATGAAATAGGACTGATATTACAATTTTTTTAACACCATGTGAGACAGTGCAGAAGAGATGTCCTTCAACAGGATGGCTCTGGGAAAAAAGCTACTCTTTATTTGTGCTTAGGTATAATGGATCGTAAGTCGTGAAAAGACCGTTTCTGCAAATTCTATAATTTTGATATTGTCAAAAAAGAACGATGTAATTCATCTTTTACTTTAAGTCACACTCAGCCCGATAATGTGTAAATGCTAAGATGTCTTTTCATTACACAGAGGAGGATGTGACAACGTGAAATCAGTAGGTTACTCTCTCCTTCTCTCTCTCTCTCTCTCTCTCCGTGTGTGCGTGTGTGTGCGCGCGCGCGTGTGTGTGTGTGTGTGTGTGTGAGAGAGAAGAGAGAGAGAGAGAGAGAGAGAGAGATGTGTGTGTGTGTGTGTGTGTGTGTGTGAGAGAGAGAGTCTGAGAGAGAGATAGTGTGTGTGTGTGTGTGTCTGTGTGTGTGTGTGCGTGCATGCGTGTGTGTGTGTGTGTGTGTGTGTGTGTGCGCGCGTGCGTGTGTGTGCGTGTGTGTGCGTGAGCGCAGGAACCTGTATGCGTTCGTGTCTATAGGGAAATAACTTCGTTGATTAGTGCCGTTTGTATATAATATTATATGCATCCGTAAGGATGTTTGAGAAAGCTAGTTATTCATACTCGGCGGTAAATCTGTGAAGAATTCAATGCGCGCGCCTGTTGCTGCACCGTGGGAACAATAGTCTTAAGCTCACCTGACACCATTCCCCATTGCCATAATCTGAAAATTAAAAAAAAACAAAAACAAAAACCCCAAACGGTGATATAAACGCATCCCACATGTTACACGTACACCAGGGGAGGGGGGGGGGGGGGGGGGGGATCAGACACGGGAGAATAGATATGCAGGCTAGTGCCAGCGGCAGTGGCCGCATTAGTGTGACCCCACTGTCCAGCAGCAACAGGAAGGATGAGGGTGAAGGACTGAAGCTGTTTACCGTTTGCAGTGGATGGAGGGATGTCGCTGGCTGGAATCGCCGATCAGGATCCAGGTCTCCACTTTGCTTAAAGGCAAGGCTCCACTGCGTGAGAAATTCAGGGAAATGTTCGTATAAGAGCTTTTTTTAAACAAAGAAAGAAAGAAATGTTAATAGAAGAAAGAGTCTGACCTTTTTCTACTGAAGTCTGTGATTTTACTGAGCGACTGTGATCTATAAAATTCATAGTCCTACTGTTGATTGAAAGTAAAAAATTGGACTTGCATTAAACTCGAATAGGTTGAGGCATCACTGTGTTTGTTTTTAAATCAGCAGGAAAGCAAACTGACCAGCAAATTTCCTGGTGTACATATGAAAACAGTACAGAAAAAAAAGCCAACAAAGCAGCCAACAACAAAGAAAGAAGTTGAAAAAAGAAAGAAAGAAATCGCACTGTTGTAATATAAATCTTACTGTTGTAATATTAATCGCACTGTTGTAATATAAATCGCACTGTTCTGACATAAAGACAAAAGAATGTCATTTCTGTTTATCTCCCTTCACTCAGGACTAGGCCAGCACATTACGTGAATGAGTAGGTCAGAAAAGTGGACAGCTGGGTCTTCCTTAATCAATGATGAAACAAAACAACAACAACAACAACAAAAAATGGAGGAGATGCACCCTCCATACTTGAACAGCTGAATGACTTCATACAAGAAAAACTGACAGTGTAATGTCTCAGGTTGACAACATCAACAGCACTTTGTCTGAAACCATCTGTTCAAACAAAATAAGCTTCCGCCAAAACAACAACAATTTTTACCCCGGTGGAACACATGCCCAACTTTAATATTCGAACAAAAAATCACCCGAAGGAAGGCTTATTCAAAAATCCTAAATCAAACACGCGCACTCCCTCCAAACACACTTGATTACTGTGCATGTCTTACACACAGACACAGACAGACAGACAGACACACGCACGCACGCATGCACGCACGCATGCACACACACGCGCACACACGCACGCACGCACGCACACACACACTGAATATAAGAAAAAACTTAATTCCAATATAAGAAGAGACTGGCTTCTCTTAATCGCATGAAATGGTTATATCTAGGGAAATCGAAGTATACTTTTGTTGGGCCATATCATATTGTCAACATGTCTCAGAAAGTGCTTGAATGTAGACAGGGATTAAATCATTTCATCACAGGAAAAGCACAAACACAACAATTACCGCACACAGAAACCTAGAATATTTCCTGTCCAAAACTTATTTCAAGTCAGATTGATAAACTTCAGTTCAATGCTTTTTGAAAACTAACTATTCTCAAAATGCAGTTCGTTCCTGTACCTACATATTTTTCATAGAAATATTTACAAATAAATCAGACATACATTCAGCAACACTGAATTTCATTGCTGAATTCAAGAAATATTTTCTTATTTGTATTAGAGGAATGGAGAAGGATGGTTGTCACTGCTTCAGGGGTGCCCCCACGGACCGACGTCTAAGGGATCAAGTCAAGTCAACATTTTTTTTCCACTTAATTTGATCTGACATAGGCTACTTTTCCTTTCGTGTTAGTTCCTGACTGATTTCATTTTCCTATCACTCTAAGCACCCTTTTTCCTCTGTAAGATATGTACTTCTCACCACTTTTTTTTCTTAGTCCAACATTACTGAGTGTCAAGAGACTATACACTAATCGAGGAAATTACACGCACACACACACATACATACACACGCACGCACGCATGCACACACACACACACACGCATGCATGCATATATGCATGCACGCATGCATGCAAGCGCACACTCACACACACATGCA
>CM031613.1:4134193-4138380 GCA_018398815.1 Conus ventricosus
ACAGACTGTTAACACACCCCGCCTCTCCCCATCTGACTGTAGGGTACACCCACACAGAACACAGACTGTTAACACACCCGCCTCTCCCCATCTGACTGTAGGGTACACCCACAAAGAACACAGACCTTTAACACACACCACCTCTCCCCATCTGACTGTAGGGTACACCCACATAGATCACAGACTGTTAACACACCCCGCCTCTCCCCACCTGACTGTAGGGGACACCCACACAGAACACAGACTGTTAACACACCCCGCATCTCCACATCTGACTGTCGGGTACACCCACACAGAACAAAGACTGTCAACACACCCCGCCTCTCCCCATTTGACTGTAGGGTACCCCCACACAGAACAAAGACTGTCAACACACCCTGCCTCTCCCCATCTGACTGTAGGGTACACCCACACAGAACAAAGACTGTCAACACACCCCGCCTCTCCCCATCTGACTGTAGGGTACACCCACACAGAACACAGACTGTCAACACACCCCGAATCTCCCATCTGACTGTAGGGTACACCCAGATAGAACACAGACTGTTAACACACCCCGCCTCTCCCCATCTGACTGTAGGGTACACCCACACAGAACAAAGACTGTCAACACACCCGCTTCTCCCCATCTGGCTGTAGGGTACACCCACAAAGAACACAGACCTTTAACACACCCCGCCTCTCCCCATCTGACTGTAGGATACACCCACAAAGAACACAGACCTTTAACACACCCCGCCTCTCCCCATCTGACTGTAGGGTACACCTACACAGAACACTGACTGTTAACACACCCCGCCTCTCCCCATCTGACTGTAGGGTACACCTACACAGAACAAAGACTGTCAACACACCCCGCCTCTCCCCATCTGACTGTAGGGTACACCCACATAGAACACAAACTGTTAACACGCGCCTCTCCTCATCTGACTGTATGGTACACCCACACAGAACACAGACTGTCAACACACCCCGCCTCTCCCCATCTGACTGTAGGGTACACCCACATAGAACACAGACTGTTAACACACCCCGCCTCTCCCCATCTGACTGTAGGGTACACCCACACAGAACACAGACTGTTAACACACCCCGCCTCTCCCCATCTGACTGTATGGTACACGCACATAGAACACAGACTGTTAACACACCCCGCCTCTCCCCATCTGACTGTAGGGTACACCCACACAGAACACAGACTGTTAACACACCCCGCCTCTCCCCATCTGACTGTAGGGTACACCCACATAGAACACAGACTCTGTGTGTGTGTGTGTGTGTGTGTGTGTGTGTGTGTGTGTGTGTGCGTGCGTGCGTGCGTGCGTGCGTGCGTGCGTGCGTGCGTGCGTACGTGCGTGCGTGCGTGCGTGCGTGCGTGAGTGCCTGCCTGCCTGCTGTGTGTGTGTGTGTGTGTGCGTGCGTGCCTGCCTGCTGTGTGTGTGTGAAGCCCGATTGTGCTGAAGCCGATAAGACTGAAGTCACCCACCCACAGGGCATCAACTTTCATCTGACAGAATTCTGTGGATGCCATGTGACATCAGTATAAAATTCCACAGTATAATTTTTCAAACATTCTCTTCTTCACGCCTACCTCTTCCCGTCAAGAAGCAACTCCCCGCAACAAGTTAAGGAACGTTTACAGAAATTGCTGTTAAATTTGTTTTAATACAGACAGAGGAAAACAGTTTACTCGAATGTTTCGCCCAGTCATTCAGCCACCTGTGGCTACAATTTCAATGAAAGCCATTCACACGTCGTTGAACAATCAGTAATAAAAAGAGACACCCCCATTTGAAAAGTCAGCAGCAGTCAATAGTGGGTGTGGCCGCCATTCTGAGCCACACATGCTCTGCACCGACGCCGCATGGAATGAACCAGGGTTGTAAGGGTCTGTTGCGGGATGGCCTGCCATTCCTGCTGCAGGAACTGGGTCAGCTGGGCCACATCAGCGGGCGGAGGGTGGTTGTCAGCAACTCGTCTACCCAGGACGTCCCACAGGTGCTCTATCGGTGCCAGGTCTGGAGAGCGCGATGGCCATTCCATGCGTTGGATCCCCTGCTGCTGGAAGAAGTCTCGTACCACGTGGGCTCGATGCGGAGGGGCGTTGTCGTCCTGGAGAGTCGCACCAGGACCCATGGCCTGGAGAGCTGGCTGCACAATGGGGCGGACGATCTCATCCCGATAACGCTGACCAGTCAAAGATCCCTGGATGACGTACAGGGGGTTCTGCCATGGAGATGAAAACCACCCCACACCATTACCGAACCACCTCCATAACGGTCGACCTCACGAATGGTGGCGGCAGTGAATCGTTCTCCTTGTCTGCGCCAGACTCGTCTCCTGCCATCATTGAATGAGACAGTGAAACGTGACTCATCGGTAAAGAGGATCCTCGACCACTGCTGCCTGTTCCAATGCTGATGGAGGCGGCACCACGCCAGGCGGGCCTGTCGGTGACCCTGAGTCAGTGGAATTCGGATGGCTGGCCGACGAGACTGGAGGTCAAATTCATGAAGGCGGTTGCGGACAGTGGAAACGCTGACATTGACATTTGCTGCTTGCATGAGGCGACGTCTCAGCATGGGTGTTGTGACTGTTCTGTCCCGTAAAGTTGACAGGTAGAGAAATCGGTCATCCCGTCGACTGGTGCAACGAGGACGTCCAGTGCGCGCCCGTTCTTCCGTCCTGCCTGTTGTCGCATAACGTTCATCGAGTCTGTGAATGACTGAGGCCGACACCTGAAGACGTCTGCCCACCTCTCGTAAAGACACACCCTCTGCTAGCCACGCCAGAGCGCGCCCGCAGTCCACTGCACTCAGTCGTCTTCTTGGAGGCATGTCTGGTTGTGTCGTTTTTAATGCCCTTTCTGATACCCATTTTGGTGCAGTTTGTGCGGGTCAGTGTTCACAGTTGTCAGTTCTTGCACGTGCAACCTGCCGAATCGCTGCACATGCCCGGTCTGGTCAGCAGGGGCTTGTTCCACGGTCAGTGCAATTTCCTCATTTGCACGAATGTCCGCCGCTGGCGAGGCATTGAGTGGCAGAGTGGTGAGTACAGGAATCATACCGGTGTGTCGAGCAATGTTTCAAGTACCGTTCTGCTGCATTTTTTTTTCCTAAATGGGCGGCCTGGCCTTTTTTACTCATTTCATTTAAGAAGATACAAAAAACGTAGGGCGTTCCTTAACTTGTTGCGGGGAGTATATATGTATGAGGCGGGGAATCGTAGACAGTTCGAACAAGAAGGGTAAATCCTCCTCTCTTGATGAAATGAGTACACGCTCATAATTCCCATGGCGATGAAAGAATCCTTTAACTGCGTTTGTTTGCCTTCATTACTTCGGCACCTCTCCCCCCCCTCCCCCCCTACACTCTTAAACGCGCGTGTATTATAGATAGATAGTCAATCAGATAGATAGATAGATAGATAGATAGATAGATAGATTGATAGATAGATCGATACATAGATAGATCGATAGATAAATAGATAGGTGTATGGATAGATAGATATCTAGATAGATAGATAGATCGTTAGCTAGCTAGCTAGCTAGCCAGGAGAGAGAGGAGAGAGAGAGAGAGAGAGAGAGGAGAGAGAGAGAGAGAGAGAGAGAGAGAGAGAGAGAGAGAGAGAGATTTAAGTAAAAAAGAAAACTCTCTAGCCTGTTTCACCAGAGGAGTACGCCGCGGTCTTACCTTCCAACCAGAGGGAAGTTAACAGAACTGGACGAAGCCACGAAGTCTAACATATACAATAATTATTTATAAACAAAAGAGACAAAGATGAACAACAAAGACTGAAATATAACAATCTAGAGTCTAATCCATCTCAAACTCCACTCCATCTTCAAAATGAACAAGATAAATGTTGTCGTAGAGAGTCAGAGGGCAAAGTGTAAACTTTTCCGAATTAGGCTACACGTCATTGGTGTGTGTGTGTGTGTGTGTGTGTGTGTGTGTGTGTGTGTGTGTGTGTGTTTGTGTGTGTGTGTGTGTGTGTGTGTGTGTGTGTGTGTGTGTGTGTGTGTGTGTGTGTTTACTTTTTTTTCCCCACGCACCAAAAATAGCAACCAACTCTGAACGGTAGATGGAGATCATGGCATTCTCAAAAGAGAAATCATCATTCCGCCAAACAAATGCGACTAACAAATTACAAGACATGGTACCCTCTCTCTGTCTCTCTCTCTCTCT
>CM031613.1:4138480-4143480 GCA_018398815.1 Conus ventricosus
CCCCCTCCTCCCCTCCCCCCCCCCCCCCCCCCCCCCCCCCCCTTTTTCCCCACTTCAGTGGATTTATACGCCTTCTTTTCCCTTCTCCTTACCCTTCCATTCTTCTCCCCTCCCCCTTTCCCCTCCCCGGTCCTTGTACTCTCCTCTGTTTACCCGCCCTCCCCCTTTACTCCGGGTCCCGCCCCCTCCCCCCCCCCCCCCTTACTCCGGGTCGCCCGCCCCTCCCCCCCCCCCCCCTTACTCCGGGTCCTCCACCTTCCATTTTTCCCTCTCCACCCCCACCCTCCTACGTGTGTGTGTGTGCGGTGTGTGCGTGCGTGCGTGCGTGCCTGCGTGTGTGTGGTGTGGTGTGTGTGTGTGTGTGTGTGTGTGTGTTGTGTGTGTGTGTGTGTGTGTGTGTGTGTGTGTACGCGCGCTCGCGCGCGCGTGTGTTTGTGCGTGCGTGCGTGCGTGTGTGTCCCGCATCTCCCTTTCCATCCTCTCTCCCCACTCCACCCTTTCTCCCTTGCGTTCCCTCCCCCACCCTCCCTTGCGTTCACTCCTCTCCTTCTCAAGTCCCAATAAATTATTCTCTTTGCCTCTGTTCCCCGTCCTTCCCCCTCCCTTTCTCCTGGCCCCATTCTCTCTCTAAATCTAAAAATCTCTCTAACTCCCTTCTTCCTCCTATTCCCTTCTTTACTTCGGCGAACGCCACCCCCCCGTCCCTCTTCTCCCCTTTCTTTATTATGTTCCACTTGTCTCATTCTGCCTTTCCCTACCCTTTCCTGTAGACCCGTTCGAATTCACCATCTCCACGCCCTTCCCGCCTATAGCCTTCTCTTTCACATAGGACCAGCTTCCAATTCTTTCATTCACTTCGCTTGGAATGGGTTGCATTTGTTGTTGTTGTTTTTGTTGTTGTGTTGTTGTTTGCATTGTCTTCTAATGTGACTGTCTAGCACAAATGAGATTTGCTCTTCAAGTCACTGTAACAGTATGCTAATGAGACACTATGCTGAATTTGAAGAGATCAGAGATGCACACACACACACAACCACAACACACACACACACCCACACACACACACACCACACAACACTTACGACAGAGAGAGAGAGAAGTGGAGAGGAGAGAAGAGAGGAGAGAGAAGAGAGAGAGAGAGAGAGATAGAGGAGAGGAGAAGAGAGAGGCAGACAGACAGACAGACGAGACACAGATAGACAGACAGACAGACAGACAGACAGACAGAGAGTGAGGAAGAGAGGCCGCGACTCAGCAGATGATTGTCGTGGAGATTATCGGGGATCCAGAAAATTGGGAAGGAGTTAAGGGGGAGGGTGCATGACCGGTGGCTTTAGAGCAGTCAGTCACGTGTGTGTCAAAGGGCAAGCCCTGCGAGTGGGGGGTGGGATGGGGTGGGTGGGTGATGTTCCATTGAGGCCAAGGGTTCTCACTATCAACTACTCAATCCTCCCCCCCCCCCCCCCGCCCCTCCCTCGCGTCACACGGCACGCTTCGACCCGAATCCTCAGCAAACCCTCCCCTGGGGGAAAATGGAATTGTTGTCTTTTCAAAGCCAGTTGGAGCCTCTCTGGTCAGGAAACCAAACAGACTGAGGTGATACAGTGATGAGAGAGAGAGAGCGAGAGAGAGAGAGAGAGAGATGAGAGTAGGATTAGAGAGAGAGAGTGGACGAAGAGAGAGAGAGAGAGAGAGTGTGTGTGGTGTGTGTGTGTGTGTGTGTGTGTCACAAAATGAAAAATGAAAATAATTAAGTTTTTTTTTTTCTCCATTTTTTGTTTTTTTCTTTTTATAAGCAGTACATTTCAGAGTGAGTGTGCCAGTTCCCCCACACATTAGAACATCAAAACAAACCCAGACACTTTGAAATCAAACGCCAAAACATTAAAATCAGCAAAACTATTGTCCATTTGAAAAGAGAACATACAGACAAATGCATGGTGTGTAAGAAAAACATACAGATATGCATGGTGTGTAGAGAACATACAGACTATGCATGGTGTGAAAGAGACTGGTTTGAACATACAGACTATGCATGGTGTGAAAGAGACTGGTTTGAACATACAGACTATGCATGGTGTGTAAGAGACTGGTTTTGAACTTTACAGACTATGCATGGTGTGTAAGAGACTGGTTTGAACATACAGACTTGCATGGTGTGTAAGAGACGGTTTGAGCATTACAGGACTAATCCATGGTGTGTAAGAGACTGGTTTGAACATACAGACTATGGCATGGTGTGTAAGAGACTGGTTTAAAACATACAGACTAGCATGTGTGTAAGAAAAACAACTATGCATGGTGTGTAAGAAAATGTTTTAAAAAAAAAAGGGAAAAAAAAAACCCTGGGTAGTGGAAATTGTTTTTGTTTTGTACAGCATTTTTTTTTTTTTTTTTCTTTTTTTTTGCAGATGAAGAGGACATTGTGAAGCACTAAGAAATGAAGAGGTGGATTTTTGGTCTTAAGAAAAAAAGGGGGGGGGGGGGGGGGGGGGGGGGGGGGGGGGTAAAAAAAAAGAAAGAAAAAGAATTAAAATCACTGCCTTTAGTGCTCCATTGTCCGATAATGATGCAACACACACAAAAAGTGCTTCATCTAGTCCAACACACTATTTTCAGCTGCCACACGTTCACTGGTCCACTTGTTGAAAACATAAATATAGTTGGTTTAAACTGCCCCCGGGTGAAATCTGAATAATGCTTAGGACGAAAAGCGAACAAAACACTATAAAACATTTTTTCAGCAAAATTTAGTTTGGGAGGGAAAATTGGGGGTTTTTTGTGAAGGCGATCTAGTTATTTTGTTTTGTATCCCCAGGGACTTCTCCCCCCCCCCCCCCCCCCCCCCCCCCTCTCTCCTCTCTCTCCTCTCTGGGAGCCCGGGAAAAAGTGTGAAAAACACGTGCAAAAAGTGAAGGGCACGCGTGACAGATGTAAAAAAACCCTTTTTTTCCTGTTGTGGAATGTGAATGGCTTATTTTCTAAACTAACCGACCGGATTTTAGTCTTTTATTTACGATTTTGTTTCATATTTTGTTGAAACATTTATGGACGAATGTCGTGCTGATAGTTTGTTGGTATGAATCTTTTGTAAATTGCTTTAAATTTTCAAAACAAGGGGGGGGTTGGGGGGGGGCGGAGTGATTTGTTTTATTCAAAAAAAGAATTGTCCCCCTTTGTTAAACTTCTCCGGTTAAATCATTAAAATTCTGTGTGTTCTTGTCGAAAAAAGATTTTTTGGAATGAAAGGGATTTTTTTGCACTGTTGTTCCTATAAACCCCCAGAAGGGTTCACCTTTTATGCCATTTTTGTTTTGATAATGGTTTTAAATTTCTAAAAAGAATTCTCGTTGATTTATTGTTCCCAGGGATGTTTATGTTATTTTAAATGGTACCTCAATGCAGAACCTCAAACATTCAAAACCCCATACTGTGACGATGTTCCTGATGAGCTTTTCCCATACCCGGCCTCTCAGTATTAATCCCCTCCCCCGGTAAAAATTTGAAAAATTTAAAAGGTAAATTTTTTCTTGAATGTGTGCACTGCTGAATTTTTGGGCATTTTTAAAGGGCGGTGTAAAGGGCCCTTAAAGGGCGTATACTACATGTCTGTATGGTGCCAGTTTGTCATTTTTTCTATTTTCTAAAACTTTTTTGCTTTTTTGTATGATTCATGATGCTTAATTTTAGAACGCATAATTCTGACCATTTCCCCTGTACGTTTCTATTTTTTTTCCCTAAAGAAAAAACTGTAATGCCAGAAACAAGATAGAAAAATTTGTTATAGAAACTCGTTGGATGATGAAAAGCGTTTGTTTCGTAGTACATTATTTGAGGAATTCGTACAAAGTAAGCGCTAAAAATTTTATAATGTGGATTAAATTATGCGCTAAACATGTTTAATGATGGCAGGGGAAGGAAAGTGCAGACGCATGAGAAGATGTATACTTTTAATAGTAAAAAAGCCCTGGTGACGGGTATGATAAAAAATGTACGCTAGTAAAAGGAAAGCCATGAGGTTACTTCGATCAGTCGTCGCACTTTAAAGATCGGGACAAAAATGCTTCCGTTGTAGGCGAAAAAAAAACTTTTTTGGGGGAAAAAAAGGGCTTCCATCTTTACAAAAACTTTTTACCCCCTTATAAATTTAAAAAAGGGAAGGGCTTTTAAGTTTTTCAAAAGAAAACAGCCCGGTAACATCTAAAAAACAGGGTTTAAAACATTTCCGGGCTCTACTAGGTCTGGTTGTAACGGTGTGTTGACCAACACTTGATTCAACAATGATAGTTAATGAATCGACCAATTACACAAGACGAAGTAGTTTTAGCGTGTAAAAAATTGAAAAATCGCAAGGCGGCTGGCCCTGCGGTATTTTTGGTGAACTATTTAAACATGCTTCGATTCAGGAAATGCAATTCTTTCTGAAATTGTTTAACATATTTTTTTGATAAAGGTACTTTCCGAAAACGGACTGAATCATTATATCCCAATTTTAAAAAGGGCGACGTTAATAACCCCCAACAATTACAGAGGGATCTCATTATGAATTAGTAGTAAAATCTTTGGGAAATATAATTTCGACTGCAAAAAGGGTAGAGGAAAATGCTATCACAGGTGATTATCAAACAGGCTTTAAGAAGGGTTTCATATTGTCCATGTTTACATGCTTTCACTGGGCAGAAACAGTTTTCGGGCAAAAGAATTTACTACCTTTAGATTTTTAAAAAAGTTTTGCTCCTTAATAAAATTCCTCGGCCCATTTTGCAAAAAATGGAAATTGGTTAAACTCCTAATGTATTAAAGTATGTAGATAGAGTAAGAACAGAGCCGTTGTGGCCCCAAAATTCTGACAATTAATTGTTCTGGGAGTCAACAGGGGGATGCATCAGCCCTTTTCTTATTTTCTTTGTTTATTAATAGTTAGCTCTTTAAAATAATCAACAAAGTAAACAGGTGCTTTATTTTCGCTGACGCTTTTGAATTGTTTTTTCCCCTTTTGT
>CM031613.1:4153480-4158480 GCA_018398815.1 Conus ventricosus
GAAAAAGTCTTTTCTTCTGGTCAACAAAAATTCCTCTGACCTGTCACATGTGACCTGTCACCTGTCACCTGTCACCTGTGACCTGTCACCTAGGCCGTGTAAGATTTACATAGGCGGAAGGGAACAAGACGGGGACAGTTGTCACACACACACACCACACACACACACACACACACACACACACACACACACACACACACACACACACACACACACACACACACACACACACACACACACACATCTGTCACCCCGTGCCAGCATGGCCAAACTGAGTGACCGGCACTCTCCCTGTTGTTGACTAACCACAGGTTAAGGCCCAGTGCTGGATGTGTAAAGCACGAATCATACAAAGATAAACGGCAGTTGTTTTTGTTTGTTTGTTTGTTTGTTTTTGTACTCCAAGTTCTTATAGAACAGGGCGTACTTTACAATGGGAACGAAGAAATGCTGTCTGTGTGTCTGTGTGTCCGTCCGTGGTCAAAATGTGTTCCACTCGCTCCAGACAAAACTGCTGGACCGATCTTTCTGAAAAGTTGTAGATATGTTCATTATGGGTCACGGATGATGCTCGATGTTTTGTTTTACCAGAATAGCCGATACTAACGGCTATAAATGATAAGTTTGTGATGTACAGTTTAAGCAATAACGGTTTATAAATTTAAGTGTAACATTTAGAAATAGAGTTTGTTACTTACCGCCAATGACATTGACAAACAAAGCATATGACAAGACACGATGCATTTTAACCACTTGGGTCTTCTTCAGGCGAAAAAATAAATCACATTTAACATTTGGGACAGTACAAACAAAGAACGAAAATGACTCATCTGTTGTTGTCCATGTGGTGGGGAGAATAGCCGGCAGGCGGAAAATCTGAAGAAGACCCAAGTGGTTGAAATGCATCGTGTCTTGTCATGTGCTTTGTTTGTCAATGTCATTGGCGGTAAGTAACAAACTCTATTTCTAAATTTGCTTCGTTCGCCGCCGTCAGTCACTCCATTTTGAAACTTAAGTGTAACAATTCAGGAAAGTCTTGGTAGTATGTGGATAGTGTCCCAGCTGTCACACGGGAGACCCGGATTCATTTCCCCGCCGGGGAGAGCAGTTTTTCGATTTTTGTTGTTGTTCTTTTCTTTTACATACAAAATGTCTACCACCTAAAGGGGAGAAAGTGCTATAGTGACTGATATATATATATTTTATATATATATATATATATTTATTATATCAGTGGCGGCGGAAGCTGTCCAGGGTTGGGGGGGGGGGGGGGGGGGGGGGGGGGGGGGGGGGGGGGGGGGGGCAATGGATATTTCAAATCATTGAACTCCGACAATCACAATATGGCAATGCTCGATTAAAAGAAAAATCCAGCATGCAATATTCAGTTTACACACACACACACACGCACGCACGCATGCACGCACGCACGCGCACGCGCACACGCGCGCGCGCGCACACACACACACACACAGACACACACACACACACACACACACCCCACACACACACACACACAACACACACACACACACAGTTGATTAACCTTGTCTTTGAACACATGCATAATGAGACAGTTGTTTAGGCGCTCCTGAGTCATAGTGCTTCGGAGGTATGTTTTGACCCGCTTCAAGGCAGAAAAACTGCGTTCAGCTGTTGCAGCTGTAACTGGAATGGTCAGGTACAGCCTGATAAGTTTGTCTACCTCACTCAAACATTCTTTTAACAGTGTCAGAAGCTGTCAGTTCTTCTAGC
The DNA here is from genome assembly GCA_018398815.1 of Conus ventricosus. Taxonomy (NCBI): domain Eukaryota; kingdom Metazoa; phylum Mollusca; class Gastropoda; order Neogastropoda; family Conidae; genus Conus; species Conus ventricosus. Next base: position 4,155,236 of record CM031613.1, read on the forward strand.
AGTGCCTCAAAGATGGACTTCTTCTTGTCCCCCAGAGCATGTGGAAGGATGGCCAACTGTGTTTTGAGTCTGTCCATGTCAATGTCCGCAGCATATGTGTCTTTGATCTCTTGAGGAATTTCTGGATTCTTTCCTGCAGCTCCGTCATCCAAGAGAATTTCAATCTTCCTTGGCAACTGAAGACTTTGTTGGTCAAACCTGTGCTTTACATGCTCTTTGACGTTGTCTATGGCCTCATAGTACTGCTGTCTGTAATAAGCAGAAGGGTCAGAGTGGCTGTGACCCTGGGAGCCCTCATCAAGTCTTCATGGAGGCTGTGTCTGTCTCGGAATGCGGGGCTCATCACACACGTTTGCAGCCGTGGTTGAGACGTCGGCAAAAAACGTCTGGAAACTGTTATCCTGACGCATACTTTTAAGCGTTCTCAGACAGAGGTTTGCAGCGTTTATTGCATCCACACAGGACGTTTGTTTCCTTTGAACAGCTGTCGCCAGCTCTTCAGTCACATTAAAGACATCCTGTGAAAGTGAGAGCCCAAGACAGGAGGAGAACTGCTGCATAAGTGCAAGAAGGCCGAATGCCCTCCTGGCATACTCATCATGTCCTTGTGAGACTAGTTCAAGTGTTTCTTGCAAAGCTTCATAGTTCTCAATGACAGATTCAAAAGCTCTTGTTCGAACAGTCCACCTTGTTGGACACAGTGGTTTAATGGACGGGCTGCACAAAGTTGATGTTTCATGTTGGATTGTTTCAAAAAGGATCTGTCGTTTTGGTGATAATCTGATCAACTGAATGACCTCTGTGGCAAAGTCAAGGGCATCTCTTATTACTTTGACCTTTCTGGAAGCCTCTTGTAACACAAAATTGACTGAGTGTGCCAAACAGTGTACGGACACTGCTGACGGGACCTCATCTTGGAACCGTTTTGCAACTCCTGAAACGTGACCCTGAAAATTACTGGCCCCGTCGTAGGCCTGACCCTTACACTTCTGCACTGGCAAGCCCAGCTTGATCAAGCAATCCTTTAGCGCATTAAAATTGTCTCAGCACAGGTATTGTCAACATGCACCAGTCCCACAGGCTCCTCTATGACTTCAAACTGCTCAGTTACCCATCTTATGCAAATTACAGCCTGCTCCCTGTTTGCAACATCACGGGTTTCGTCAGTGGTATCGAAAACCAATTCGCTTCTCTGATTTCAAGTACAACAGATCGCAAGACTTTACGTGCCATAATCCTGAGGATCTCGTTGACAATATCATGTGACAGATATTTTGAACCTGTGTTTGTTTTTTCCTTGCAGCCCTCTCCAAAGCAGAACTTGAGCAGCTGTTGAAGGTTGCCTTCCTGCTCGTCATGTCCACGGAGAGGCAGACCCTGACGCAGGAGAAACTGAAGGCTCGTTAGTTCGTTCATCAGGTTTTGCAGTGTTTCTTTTGTTCTGTTTCATGCTGACACGTCACTGGAGCATACACTGACGTTGTAGACTGCCTACAGTTTACGTCATACACGACTGCTCCATGTGAAGATGATTTTTTCGTGGCTTGAGAACTTTTCCAGTGCTTTCTTCCAGTTGTCACAACCGCTACATACAAACGCTGCATCAGGTTTGCAGCCTTGATGATTAGCCCTCATGCAGAAGAAACAATATACCTTCTTGTCTGTTGTGCATAGGTGAAGCCAAGGGTATTGCTGGAACCAAGATCTTTGGAAATAGCGGGGCCTTCCTGAACTTACCCTGGTCAGTTTGGAGAGGACTGTGTCGCTCTGTGGCTGAAAGGGGTTGACTGCGTCCTTGCAGCACACAGTAGACTGACATTTTGGTTTTCTTACAGTAGCAGGTCGGTCAGTGTCATCACGAGGAGACTGCGCAGGTCGGTTGGCGTCGTCACGAGGAGACTGTACGATTGATGACCTTCTGTAGGAGATGAGAAAACACTTTCTTCCTCCTTTTCTTCATCATTTTCACTGTCCTGGTTTGATGAAGTGTTAGGCTCACAAAATGTTCCTCGCTTATTTGCCCTATAAGGACAGATGGAAAGGATGATTCAGTGTCTTGTGCCAAGATCTTATTCATCAGGTAGCATATCCTGGAGCTCTCTTGCTGACTTGTTACGATGTGTATGTCCCTACCAATCATTTTCGCCATAGCTTGCACTACAATAGCATCAGCATATATGCCATTCTGGCATTGTTGGTCAGGTACTGGTCAGTAATGTGTGACCAAAGTGGGTCAGCTGCAGAGAGGTTCCCGAGAAATGTGTTGACATCTTTCCTGAGCGAGTTTGACAGGAAGTATGACAAGTATGACGACAAGATGATGCACCATCAAACATCTCTCTCTCTCTCTCTCTCTCTCTCTCTCTCTCTCTCTCTCTCTCTCTCTCTCTTTCTCTGATTTTTTGGAGGTGCTCAATATTAGGGGGGGGGGGGGGCAGTATATAAGGCTGCCCCCCCCCCCCCCAATATTTTTCTGGAGGGGGGCATGGCCCCCCCGCCCCCCCTGCTTCCGCCGCCTGTATATATATATATATATTATATATATATATATATATATTTTATATATATATATATATATATATATATATATATATTATATATATATATAATGCTGAACAATTAAGTAGTGGGGGAAAACAAGTGCAGGCTAACAATTCTTCAGTCATTATAGTAATGACTTGGCTAAGATTTAAACTTTCAGAAAAAAAAGAGAAAAAAAAGGGGAATATATTGTAAATATGAGAAACCCTTCACTAGCTGCCTGAGAGAACCACCGTAATCCCTCTCGAAGGAACATCTATTTGTATTGCCTGCTCCGAGGCCTTTCGTCCGCTGGATCGGACTCATCAGGGAAACATGGCTGGTTGTGTTTGTGCTCTTGGTGTCAAATAGAGACACACCACAGTCCATAATTCTGTGGTATTCTCACCACCAAGCGTTAAAAAAAATCCAACAGCACCCCAAAGCAGCCAGCGAAGGGTAGTAAATGGAACCAAACGAAAGTGCGGAGAAGAAAAAACCCAGACAGCAAGGGTCTTAGGGCCCACCTAGGGCCCACCTAGGTTCTGGCTAGATTCAGCTTGTCCAGGCTGGAGCTAGCTAGAACCTAGGTGGACCCTAGTACCCTTGCTGTCAGGAAGTTGCTGAAAAACAAAAAGCATTATTCAAACAGTATAAAATATAGGGGACAATCTTTGAGCCTATGCTTGAGGATCCATTCAAGGATGCAAGAGAGATCAAACGAT
>CM031613.1:4165980-4173480 GCA_018398815.1 Conus ventricosus
GGTTCTTCACCGTATCATCGAGGGTACAGTCGGTATCTTCAATTCTACAGTCGGCCTGTAGGAGAGGGACATCACTTCTTCTTTTTCCGCACCTGTGCCTCTGTCCTCTCGACTGGACAGAGGGCAGAGAGAGTCGTTTGACCCGCTCTTCTGGGTCACCCACGGGTAGTGGTAAGCATCAGTTTCGTGGTTTGTTTGTTTTGGTTGTTGTTGTTAGCCGGCTTAGTTTTTTCTTTTGCGCAATTTTCTTTTGTTTTCAAAATTGTAAGAGAAATATTGTGTGAGACCTTTTCTCTGGTTAATTCAATCTTTAACCTGAGCCATTCTAAATTATTTCCAAAATTCTTTCTCCTGTTTATGCATCTGGTGATGCGGTAGTCGGTGGGGATGGGAGAGAACCTGGTGAATCAGGGTTGGTACTTGCTTGGTCTCGCTCGTCCGCCCTGTCACATTCGCCGGACTCTTATCCTTCGGCCACCGTCTGTTTGTGTGTGCAAGGAGAACGAGTTTTATGTTGGTGAGCGTGCGCACGCAATGATTTGTCGTTCGGATGCGTGGTTGGAGATTTGTGTTATTTTGAAATGTGGCTATAAAATGTGACAATTATGCCATTGAATTATTATTTGCAAATGTGGTGGCAGTTAATAAAGCGATGGTCGCTGTGTTGGTTATTTCCTAAGAAAGGCAAATGTTAAACGTGAGTGAGAGAAGGGTGAGATAAATTCATATTTGTTTTATAACCTGTTGATTTAATGCAGTCTTTTACCTGCATCGTGTGAGAAGACCCTAGTGAACATTCCTGATTCGATGGGTTTTACTGTGTTATGCTCAGGTCTGTGTTGAGCTGGGGTTATTGGTACATTTAGTAGACTTCCCCTCGCCCATCATGCGAGTGCGTTAAGATTTAACAGCATGGGTTCAGACTGTACTGACGGCGGGGTTCCAGTACCCTTCCTCCTTCCTTCTTCCTTCCCTCCCTTTCTTCTCTCCTCCCAGCTACGTTCCCCCCCCCCCTCCCGGGGGCTTCACCCGGAGTCTGGACTGGATGGTACCACGTGCTGGTTGAGGCCACGCTCTGGCTGGAACCACGGATTGGATGGTGCCACGTGCTGGTTGAGGCCACCGCTCTGGCTGGGACCACGGACTGGATGGTGCCACGTGCTGGTTGAGGCCACGCTCTGGCTGGGACCGCGGAATGGATGTGCCACGCGCTGGTCGAGGCCACGCTCTGGTCGGGACCGCGGACTGGTAGAGGAGCCCGCCGTCTTGACTGGCCGGCCCTGACCCCCATCCAGGACCTCCAGTAAACAGCGCCACGTTCCCCCCCCCCCCCCCCTTTCCGGGACGCGCTCTTCACTGCCTGCTTGTGTGTCGAGGGTGTCGGCTGTGAGCGACTCCCTTAAAGAACCGACCCGGTTCGGAGCACCTAGTGCGACAGGGTGCTCCCAGTAGACTTGACGGAGGCAGGGGTGTGGAGGCACTCCAGGGTGTGGGAAGGGATGGAATGCTGGAAATGTTTCTTATAATTGTGTATATGTCATATGTGCTGGAATGCTGTAATTGTGATTGTGTACGTCATATGGTGAAATGTTTATTTATAATTGTGCATGTTGTGTGGTTGGAGTGCTTGATTGTGATTGTGCATGTTGTGTGCGTTGGAATGCTGATTGTGATTGTGCATGTTGTGTGTGTTGGAATGCTTATTTATGACTGTGTGTGTTGAGTGAATAAATGGGGTGTTTGTATCGTAATCTTTGTCGTGTGGGCTCTTGCGAGCGTGCGAGGTCAGTCACTCCCTTCACTCCCACCTAGACCGATCCTGTCAGGGCAGACCTCCGGGTCGGTCGTGACAATTGTGGGGGCTCGTCCGGGATGTGAAGGGCTCTGGCTGTCTCTCTCGTTTCGCGGAGTACCTGTTTAGTTTTGTCTGTTTTGTATATGTTTAGTCAGTTTGTCGTGTTTGTTCGTGGGTGGTTGGCTGGGTGACTCTAGCGTGAAGGGATCTTTTTGTGGCCTGAGGGAACATCCGGTGTGACCGGGGGGTCGAGGTGAGACCGAGGGGAGTCGACCGCGTCCAGACCTCCTTCCGCCGGGTACCTCACGCAGGTACGGCCGTAAGTCTTGCCTTTCTGTTGCCGCTCAGTCTTCCATTCCTGTTTTGTATTTAGTCAGTTTTTGTTTTTTTTCTCTACCGGGTCATTGAGTACAGGGGTTGTATCGGACGTTAGTGTCAGTTTTTTTCCTCTCTCCGGATTCCGTCTGCTTGTTTGTTTTTCCGGCCAGCCCCACCGCACTGTTGCTCGTGCTGTGGAGTGCAGTGTTGCCAGAGTGGGGCAGCCGGACATAGTTTTTGTTTTGTTTTTTTTTTGGTGAGCCCCACCGCACTGTTGCTCGTGTTGTAGAGCGCGGTGTTGCCAGAGTGGGAGCAGCCGGAACTTGTCCGCACACACACACACACGCACATACACACATATACACACACCCTAAAATTTGTTTTTCAAGTGGAATTGTCTTTCCCCTGTATTTGATAACTGTAGGATATAGTTGTCATGGCAACGTCCGGTGCTGGTGGTATGGCTACTCGGGCGTCGAAGAAGAAGGGTCTTCTAAATGTAGTCCCCTATTAGTACCAGTACTTCGACTACAGTGACTTCCACTTATTCCAGTGCTGTAGCCGATAGTCCAGCGAGTACTTTCACTTCTTCTTCGCTAGGGTTTTTCCTGCTGAGACCCGACTGGCACTTCCGCTCGGAAGCGTCAGAGTATAGCGAAGCAAACTGTGGGCTTCTGTTGAGTCGCAGAAACCAAAGCCCCTATTCTCCATGCTTCCCCTCGTAAGGAGTTGCCCCGGGGAACTTTCCTCATGGGAAGGTCGAGACCCAGGGGACGGGTCAGACGGGTCATCCTCCCGTGTCGGGAGTGGTGAACCCCGCCAGGACATCACGTCCGTCCTGATGTTTCTGGAGCGGCAGCGTAGTGAAGAGGCTGCTCAGCATAGGGAAGAGGCTGCTAGGCAGGAAACTCTGCGAAGGGAAGAGTTGGATAGGATGGAGGCTCTGCGCAGAGAGGAGACTGACAGACAGGAGATTCTGCATAGGAAGAGGCTATGCTGCGCAGAGAAGAGGCTGCCGACAGGAGGCCCTTCGTAAGGAAGAAGCTGCCCGACAGGAGGATCAGCGTAGGGAAGAGGCTGCTCAGCGTAGGGAAGAGGCTGCCAGGCAGGAAGCCCCCGTAGGGAAGAACTAGACAGGATGGAGGCTCTGCGTAGGGAGGAGATGGAACAACTTCTTTCGCGGTCTCCCGCATCTGTAAGTCAGGGGTTATCACCAGGCAGGTGATAGAGTTAGAGGCCAAAGTTAAAGCTTCCAGAGTTCAGACCTAGTGAGGACATTGATATGTTCCTAGAGCATTTTGACAAGGTTGCTAGTTCATACCAATTGTCTGAGGAACAAAAGGCTATGCACCTTTTTTCTGGATTATCTGGTGCTGCAAGGGAGTGTGTGCTCACTCTAAATGAAGGTGCGTCTTATGCAGACATGCAGTTGGCTCTGCGTAAGCGTTTCCACCTTACCCAGAGACGTACAGAGGAAGTTCAGGTCCATGAAGAAGAATAACGACGAGACCTTCGTGCAGTTTGGTGATAGGCTGCGCAAAACGCTAGGGTACTGGCGTCAGTTGGCTAAGTTGGAGCTGGAGGATCTGATTCCTCATTGAACAGCTCACCAACACTGTGTCCCCAGAGTTGAGGATCCGGATAGGGAGACAGCACCTCAGGATTTCGCGGCTGCGATTCACACCGCTGAGGTGTTTGCTGAAGCTCGCAGGGCTTATGGGCATCGCCCAGATACGGAGAGGAAGCCCTCCACAGGATTTAGTGGCAATAAGCGCCGACAACTGCTAGCGGGGTGAACAAGGCAGGCAGTTAATCGGGGATTTCAGCACCCCGACTGTGTTTTCTTTGTGGTCGTCCTGGCCACATTAGGAAAGATTGCCCTAAAGCCGCTGGTAGTCATGGGGCTAGTCCTTTCCAGCATCCTCGCGCCTCGGCTAACGTGGGGTCCATCACGCTTCTGGTGGTACAGAGTGTCTAGTGTTTCATTTCTGTTGTTGGTTCATCCTTGGTCGACACCATCAGGGATTCGGGAGCATCAACACTCTTTTGTGGATAAGGATTTAGTTTCCCTAAGGCCCGGCGGGGCGCTAGTTATGATGTGTGCGGGTTGGAGGCTGGTTTTTACCTCCACCCGTCCTTCTGTACTCGTTCCTATCTCCACCCCCTACTTCTGTGGCGAAGTATGGGCCATCGCGGTGGAGCGACTATGTATTCCCTTCTCATAGGGAATACTGTCACCTTTGCTGACGGACGCAGTCAGTCCGTGTCTACGGATTTGCCCGTACAGGCGTGTGTGGGAGTCACCACACGCGCCAAAGCTAAGAAGCAGGAACAGGATTGCGTCCGTTCTTCAGCCGATCTCTAACGAGTTCTGGCAAGGGCCGATCCCGCTAGCATTATCCGTCTTCAGGCAGGGACTTGGATGTCCAACGCCTACGACAACTTGTGCATCGTCCCGCTCGGTCGGCCGACACGCCAAGGTGAGCTTCAAGCTCTACAAGGGGATCCTCTTTAGGGTTTTCACTCAGGCAGATCGTGTGGCCAAGCAGCTTGTTGTTCCCCAAAGCTGAGAGAGTCTGTTCTCCGGCAGGCCCACGATTCCCCCTATGGCAGGTCATATGGGCTCCAAACGGACTCTCGAGCGAGTAAGACAGGACTTCTTTGGCCAGGGATGAACTCGCAGTTAGGCAGTACTGCCGCAGTTGCGATGTCTGCAACGGACAACGCCTAAGGGTCGCTTGAAGCGTGTTCCCCTAGGGTCAGTGCCACGGTTGGGGAGGCATTCAGCAAGGTTGGGGTCGACCTGGTGGGACCCATTAATCCTCCATCCGATCGCGGTCACCGCTACACTTCGGTAGTGGTAGAATCTGCGAGTCGATACCCAGAGGCTGTCCCGCTTGGGACTATCGATGCCCCTACTGTTGCTGAATCTCTCAGGCAGATTTGTGACGCGCACTGGCGTGCCCAAGAAGAAGTACGGCCGGAAGTTTGTACTGGAGAGCGATCATCATCCTCTCCAGTGCTTGGACCGGATCCGGCCAGTCAGTCATCGACTCATGAGTTAGGCAGTGGAACTGCAGAGTCATGCGTTCACTTTCCGTCATATCAAGGGTTCCTGTAATACGGATGCTGACTATCTTAGCCGAGCTCCGTAGTCAGCACATGGGAAATCGGTCAGAGGGACACTTCCCCTCAACCAGGGTTATATCCCCTTTTGGTCTCTGTATTAGGTGTAGTGACAGTTTTCACTTCAGTGATGTTAACGGTAGCGATCACCAGTGGTTCGGATTGTTACTTTCATGGTTGGAAGGTTCGCTTAGTTGTTTGATAAATGTAGTATTATGTATTCTCGTGTGATTCTATCGTAGAATGTTTGTATTGGATTCCTCGTACTCTGTCGAGCACAGAGAGTTGGGTTCGGTCCCATTGTTGTGAATTTGCACATGCGTCAAGGTTCAAAGGAGCACTGTATCTCAGAGAAAACAGATGCTTTTAGAAGGGGGGTTTGTCACGAGTTTGTCACGAGGCCTACGACGTTTGACCCATCTAGGGTGGCGGAATTATTCATTTGTTTATTGTCGTTGCTGTTGTCGTGTATCCATCCCTTAATGTGGCTTGTGGTGCGGTTGCACCTTGGTGTAGTTCAGCTCAACTTCGGTTTGCTTTCTCTCTCTCTCTCTCTTATTCCACTGCCCGTGCTATTCATCCTGTAGGTTCACGGGTGGCTGGTACCTTTCTCTCGAACTTGCTGTCTATCGCCTCTCGCCTGTCTTTTTACCTGTCGCACGTGCTTCATTTCTTTTAGTTTGAAGTATGCTCACTCTGTGACGCAGCATGGCAGTTGGCCGCCATCGCTGAGGGAGGTTAGCTCTTCACTCGAGCGGAAGATGTCTCTGGGAGCGCCTGCTCCGGTCTTGGTTCTTCACCGTATCATCGAGGGTACAGTCGGTATCTTCAATTCCTACAGTCGGCCTGTAGGAGAGGGACATCACTTCTTCTTTTTTCCGCACCTGTGCCTCTGTCCTCTCGACTGGACAGAGGGCAGAGAGAGTCGTTTGACCCGCCTCTTTCTGGGTCCCCACGGGTAGCTGGTAAGCATCAGTTTCGTGGTTTGTTTGTTTTGGTTTGTTGTTGTTAGCCGGCTTAGTTTTTTCTTTTGCGCAATTTTCTTTTGTTTTCAAAATTGTAAGAGAAATATTGTGTGAGACCTTTTCTCTGGTTAATTCAATCTTTAACCTGGCCATTCTAAATTATTTCCAAAATTCTTTCTCCTGTTTATGCATCTAGTGATGCGGTAGTCGGTGGGGAGGGAGAGAACCTGGTGATTCAGGGTTGGTACTTGCTTGGTCTCGCTCGGCCGCCCCTGTCACATTCGCCGGACTCTTATCCTTCGGCCACCGTCTGTTTGTGTGTGCAAGGAGAACGAGTTTTATGTTGGTGAGCGTGCGCACGCATGATTTGTCGTTCGGATGCGTGGTTGGAGATTTGTGTTATTTGAAATGTGGCTATAAAATGTGACAATTATGCCATTGAATTATTATTTGCAAATGTGGTGGCAGTTATAAAGCGATGGTCGCTGTGTTGGTTATTTCCTAAGAAAGGCAAATGTTAAACGTGAGTGAGAGAGAAGGGTGAAGAAATTCATATTTGTTTTATAACCATGTTGATTTAATGCAGTCTTTTACCTGCATCGTGTTTAGAAGACCCTAGTGAACATTCCTGATTCGATGGGTTTACTGTGTTATGCTCAGGTCTGTGTTGAGCTGGTGGTTATTGGTACATTAGTAGACTTCCCCTCGCCCATCATGCGAGTGGCTGTTAAGATTTAACAGCATGGTCAGACTGTACTGACGGCGGGGTTCCAGAGTACCCTTCCTCCTTCCTTCTCCTTCCCTCCCTTTCTTCTCCTCCCAGCTACGTTTCCCCCCCCCCCCTCCCGGGGCTTCACCCGGAGTCTGGACTGGATGGTACCACGTGCTGGTTGAGGCCACGCTCTGGCTGGAACCACGGATTGGATGGTGCCACGTGCTGGTTGAGGCCACGCTCTGGCTGGGACCACGGACTGGATGGTGCCACGTGCTGGTTGAGGCCACGCTCTGGCTGGGACCGCGGACTGGATGGTGCCACGCGCTGGTCGAGGCCACGCTCTGGTCGGCCTGACCCCCGTCCAGGACCTCCAGTAACAGCGCCACGTTCTCCCCCCCCCCCCCCCCCTCCGGGACGCGCTCTTCACTGCCTGCTTGTGTGTCGAGGGTGTCGCTGTGAGCGACTCCCTTAAAGAACCGACCCGGTTCGGAGCACCTAGTGCGACAGGGTTGTCCCAGTAGACTTGACGGAGGCAGGGGTGTGGAGGCACTCCAGGGTGTGGGAAGGGATGGATGCTGGAA
>CM031613.1:4178480-4190246 GCA_018398815.1 Conus ventricosus
TAGCGCTCACTTGGATCGCCGAGGTCGTATGTGGTTACATCCCTCCCCCTTTCGCCACGGGCAGGTCGAACTCTCTCCTAGGTGTCATCTGTCATCTGGCCATTTCGCCTCCTTCACACAGTTCGGCCGTGTGCGTTGGGTAAGGCACCTTGGTTAATTGGCCTATTACCTATAAATTGGTCTATTACCTATTTGTATACTACGTACAACGTCCCTTTGCCTCCAAGAGTCTAACGCCTTTTGTGAGAGGTTTTCCCGCTCCTTGACAATTTCCCCCCACTCGAAGACAATGCCTGCATTGGCTAAAACTTAACATTCAAGAGAGAAACACTCTCACAATTTTCCCATTTAAACCAGTGCTAATATCGGCTCTCATAAGCCTACTTACACCAGAGAACGCACGCAAGATTTGTCTTGTAACAAAATTTAGAGAAAAATCAATACATACACACTATCCAAGCAAATATCAACATAAATCTGAAATCTCCACCAGCTCTAAGTCGTGTGGGCCTATAAAGATAAACATTATGTTTTACGGAGATTCTCTCCCTTCTCTTCATACACGTGGCCCGCAACCAGCCACGTCACGCATACGCGACACTGCAAAAGACACACGCACCACTACCTGACTTCTCGACCGACCATTTTTATTTTGGCCAACTTTTTGGTCAGACCAGTCTGATCCCCCTTTCTGTACACACACCTTGCCTACCCGTGGCATGTGCTGCATTGTGAACAGAAACGCCTGATATCGCCAAGGATACCGGGCCAGTAGTACTCTCGCGTCACCATCTTCTGTGTGGCCTTCTTCCCGAGATGGCCCGAGGCTGACGTCACATGTTTCTCTGACATCACCGCCTTTCTGCGCTTTATAGGCACAACGATCTGTCGTTTTGTCTTCCCCGAACTCGAGTGAGTGAACGTTCGGTACAATACCCATCCTTTATCTCAAAACGATTGTCCCTTCCTTAACACGTTTCTTCTGCCTTGTATGAGCAAAACCGAACAGCTTTCTGAGCGAGTGATCGCCCTTTTGTTCTGCCCCAAAGTGAGTGCGGTAGGTCTCACTGGACACGCTTTTCCTCACGTGATTCCTTTTCCCTGATTCAACACAGAAATCCCGGTCTGGGTCTCCGTACCCACGTGCTCCTGGGATGTTTCCGATTACCAATCATACGGCGGCTTCGGAACAGCCAAAGCCTGTACACTTCCACTATAGAATGGTTGTAGCAATAAACACCTGGGCCGTTCTGAATTCTGCTACTGTTCCATCTATTTGTCTACACCTCTGTGTTTTACCTGTGAATTGTCCCTTCTCAACCAGGGACTCTTTCACCATTACGCCAGTGCACCAGAGTCTCTAATGACATTAACCACATTGTCCCCTACTCTGCCTTTGTGCACATCCATGTTATTGCCTGAATCTGTGAACACACAGCACATCCAGACAAAATAACACTGTCATCTTGTTCATCTTTTTTCTATCTGCTCTCTCTTGGCCTGATCCTCATTGCTGCTGCTTCTGTGACTTGAATATACAATCCCTAGCAAGTGCCCTGTCTATTGCACAGAAAACAGGTACGCTCATTCCTAGCCACGTGGCTATTGTTTTTCAACCTTGTTTGCTCACGTGACGCTGTGGGCCTACGGGTGTGTACTACTGACTCATTGCGTGAGTCATGTGCTGGCCTGCTATCCTCTGAATATGCTTCCAGGCTTTCCTCTTGTTCAGGCAAATCACGCCTCGCTTCACGGTAAGTCTCTGCCGTCTGAAGTACCTCAGCTATTGTGGTTGCACCTTTTTCCTTAATGTGGATGGTAAGGCCCGTCCACAACCATCAAGTAATCTGTTCCTTCATCACCAGTGTCTTGAGGCCTTCAAAATCACTGTCTACTCCTAAGTTCTACCCATTTGTTGAAATAGTGGTCCAGTCTAACTCCGAACTGTGTGTATGTCTCACCCTGTTCGATTCTCGCCTCGCGAAACTTACGCTAAAACCTTCTTCAGTCAAATCATACGCCTTTAGTACTGCTTGTTTCACCTTGTCAAAATCTCTCTGATCACCTTTGGGTAGGGTGGAAACTGTGTGTAACGCACGACCTGTCAACAGGCAGACAGGTTTATTTGCCCAGTCATCTTGGGCCAGCCCTCGTGCTCGGCAACCGATTCAAACCGACTGATATAGGCGTCGATTGAATCAGTTCTTCTCTGAACAGTGGAGAGTTTAAGTCTAGGTGCGCAACTTTGTCTGCGGCCTACTGACTCAGAACTGGTGTCTATTTCACTGCGATTTCAGACTTTATTCTTTCCAACTCAATTTGTTTGGCTAAAATCTCCGATTCTGCTTCTGCTCTCGCCCTTGCAGCCGCACTCTCTGCATCTGCTCTAGCCCTCGCTGCACTCTCTGCATCTGCTCTTGCTCTGGCAGCTGCACTCTCTGCATCTGCTTTTGCCTTCGACGCAGCAGTTTCAAGTCTAAGTCTCTCAGCCTCAGCATCTGAGTTTCTTTTGACAGCGTCGAGCTGTTCCTTTTCAAACTTCTTCTTTCAGCCCTTTCATCTCTCTCAGTCTTCTGCTGAGTTTCAATGAATCTACGCAGTTCATCTCCTGTATATCCCAGTTTCTCCCTAAACTCATCAGTTTCTCAATGGGGGTAAACTTTCTTCAGCCATTTCTTTTTTCGATATGTTTTAGCACCACTAAACCGTTACGCTTATAAACCGGAAAAAAAGTCAGTAAACAGTTTATCTGCTAAACGTTATGAGTACACCAAACCAGTGGTAGTGTTCCTAACACAAAGGAGCCTTAATCTTAAACCACAGCTTCTGTGAGAGTTAAGACTAGAACCTCGTTCTTCGTTTCTCGAACGACCTTTGATTAATACAACCACCCTACACACAAGTCAATACTCAGCACTCAAAGAACTAAAGGAAATAATTAGAAGAGCTAATTAAAATTGCCTTTAGTGGACGCTTCGCCCAGTACTACTCTAGTACTTACTTTGTTTCCCTCCTGAAACTAATTTAGGCCATGCAATCCTGGCAGGCTCGCCACTTTGTCCAGGACGGGGGAAATCGTGATGGTATTGCTTAAGTGCACTAGTTGATGTATTATTAGTCAGGCTCAACATACCAGGTTATCTTTGCACTCATACACGCATATGCACACTCATGCGCCCATCAAACATTCGCCTCTCTCTGGGATGGGATGTCACGCATTCGTCTCTCTCTAACACGACTGAGAACAAGAAATACAATTTCTATGCTACTTATAATTAAATGAACAATCAACACACACAATGAAATATCAGAACATAAAAGATCAATACTTCTAATCCCGGGTTATAATAAAATGACTTCTTACCTGGCCAGGTTTTCACACACACAACCACGCTTACACCACACCACAGTTCTTGAAAAAGTCTCTTCATGTCTTCTTCTGCACTGCTTGATGGTGATGCCCTTGGTTGACTGGCTCCAGGCTTCAGGACTGGGTCTTCGTGGTCGTCTCTGGGATCTCGACGTAGAACGCTTCTTCTTCGTCTCTTTCACCCACCTCTGGGTTCAATTTCAGTTTGTCTGTCTCACCCCCTCTGGGCTTCAAACTTAGTTTTCTTCTCTTCCGCTTGTCTTCAACCCTAAGACTTAGCTGTCTCTTCTATCTCCCAGACCACGTTTCTCTCGACCTTCTCTGTCCTGCTCACTCCTCTCCTCTCTCTCCTCTGCCTTCTCTCTCTCTCTCCTGGTGTTATTCTCCTCACGTTGTTCTCCCTCAGTTATATAGGGAGGGAAACAAAGGATTCCACTTCGGGCCATGCCTTTGTCCACGCTGCTTCTCAAACCCCTAGTTCACAAGTACCCTGAATTCTCCATTCGCTACATTCTCCCACACATCAGCATTTACACACACCTCCTACCTAATTGATTAGCAAACAACCTTTAGCACCAGATGGACATCGAAATTCCCGCCGACTTCGGTGGTTACTTAACACAGTAATTATCTTAAAGAGGGCTACTACAACTCCACACGCATTCAGCCAGCCTGACAATAGAACCAACACAGTGACCCACGGCAATACCATCCGAATGAATCCAAGACTCCTGCTCTTCGCTTGACTGTTACACAAGAACATCAGCTGACTGAGCATTTAGCGCTCACTTGGATCGCCGAGGTCGTAGTGGTTACATCCCCCCCCCATTCGCACCGGGCAGGTCCGAACTCTCTCCAGGTGTCATCTGTCATCTGGCCATTTCAGCCTCCTTCACACAGTTCGGCCGTGTGCGTTGGGTAAGGCACCTTGGTTAATTGGCCTATTACCTATAATTGGTCTATTACCTATTTGTATACTACGTACAACGTCCCTTTGCCTCAAGAGTCTAACGCCTTTTGTGAGAGGTTTTCCCCGCTCCTTGACACACGCTCACTCACGCGCGCGTGCGCGCGCGCAACGCACGCACACACACACACACACACACACAACCACACACACACACACACACACACACACCACACACACACAACACACACACACAGCGAAACGCACATACACATCATACATTGTCGTAACGACAAACACGCTGTATAATACATGTAATTGCTTTCGACATATCTAACAAATGGACACCCAAGTACGTTACAGAACAGACCTACGAAGAACAATATCTTTCATTTTTCATCGCTGGCGATAAACAAATGTTTGCTCTTGCACAAGAATTGTTTAACAACAGTTGTATGTGTCACAATCAAATACATTTTGACATTGATCAGAAATGGCACGCCATTTGACAACTCTAGTCAGCAAACGGCATGTCATTTGATAATGTAATCAACGGCTATGGCAAGCAATTTGAGGACAGTGATTTGTGAACGGCATGTCATTGACAACTATGAATCGTGAATGATATTCTGTTTGACAATGATAATCAGGGAATGGCATGCCACTTGACAACGTGATCTGTGAACGGCATTTTCATTCAACAATAGTGATCTTTGAATGGCATTTCATTTGATGAGAATATGTGACATGGCATACCATCAGACAACAATCATCTGTGAACGGCATTTCATTTAACAACAGTGATCTTTGAATGGCATTTCATTTGATGAAAATAATATGTGAATGGCATACCATTAGATAACAATCATCTGTGAACGGCATTTCATTAACAACATTGATCTTTGAATGGCATTTCATTTCACAAAAATGATCTGTGAATGGCATGCCATTTGACAACAGTGATCTGTAAACGGATGCCATTTGACAGTTATGAGCTGTCAACAACATGATTTTGACGACAGTGATCTCTCAAGGTATGACATTTGACAACATTGATATATGAATGACATGTGAATGGATACGTTTGTCAAAAATGATGGCATGCCATATGAAAACTATGATCAATAAATGGCGTGCTATTTCACAACAGTGATCTGTAAAATGTATGGCATTTGACAACGGTGGTGATTAAATGGCATGTCATTTATAATTGCGAATGACACAAAGTTTGACAAACATTAATTGTGAATGGAATACCACTTGACAAAAACGATCTGTGAACGGAATACCACTTGACAAAAACGATCTGTGAATGGCATACCACTTGACAAAAACGATCTGTGAATGGCATAACCCCTTGACAAAAACGATCTGTGAATGGCATACCATTTGACAAAAAAGATTGTGAATGGCATGATATTTGACAAAACGATCTGTGAATGGCATACCACTTGACAAAAACGATCTGTGAATGGCATACCATTTGACAAAAACGATCTGTGAATGGCATGCTATTTGACAACTATGAACCGGGAACTAGCACAGAGAGAGAGAGAGAGAGAGAGAGGAGAGAGAGAGAGAGAGAGAGAGAGAGAGAGAGAGAGAGAGAGAGAGAGAGAGAGAGAGTGAGAGGAAGGGTGCTTTCGAGGTCAGAGCAAAGATAGTACGGATAGGCCGAGAAGACGGATAACAAGGTTCCCTTGACAGGGTCCCATAGAAGCACGTGCAGCACAATGATGTCATACTCCATGAAAATATTGATTGTTATCAGTTGAAAAATCAGATTATCAGTTGAAAAAATCAGATTGTACTACACACACACACACACGAGAGAGAGAGAGAGAGAGAGAGAGAGAGAGAGAGAGAGTGAGAGAGAGAGAGAGAGAGAGAGAGAGAGAGAGAGAGAGAGGCGACAGACAGATAGAGAGACAAAGAGACGAGAACAAAGAACATCTCCCTGGTGTCTCTTGAGCCAAACGGACTCCAAAGAAAGAGATCCACAGAGACAGACACTGCATGGCACACGGACGACCACGCACAGCGTTCACGTACATATTTATGGACTTCTACTGTACTGCACCCTGAAATGGTGGCTCGCTGAACAAGCAGCACTGAATACTACATTCATTTTCACTGCGTTAACATATCTTCACTATATTCTGCTGCTCAGAATTCATTTTCAGACTCGGACTGGAACGTTACCGGCCCTACTCCCGTTTCTTCGGGACCAAGACTTTCTGCGTTGATAAATGTACTGTGTGGTACTGGCACACGATCAGATCTTACAGTCTTGTTCCACTTCGAGCACCGACACAAAGCAAAATGTGCCAATGCGGCAGTCTCCATCAGAGGTAGCGATTTTTCCAACTTCCAAACACTTTATTCAACAAAAATGTAAATATATTTTTAGCGTGCAAACCACAAAAAGTGTAATGATTGTTACCTTTTTTTGTTTTCGGGCCTTAAGCGCGGAAAATATCACAAACTGTTGAATTTTTTTGTGACAAATGCTGCAAGGTTTCTGTTCTCTAAAGGACTGATGAAATTATTGAATGTGCGCCGAAATACTGCCAAAAGGTTCAAATAGTTGGAACTGATAATATTTATCATCCATCAACTCGAAAGGGTCAATGCAACATTGAGTTGAGCACTTATTGTTCAATAAAACCCAAACAACGCAACAATGTAACAACTGTTACATTGTTAATACACCCCGAACTGATCATTGAATAAGATTCACGTACAATTGCTTTCAAAGTGAGGTGATTGCGGGAGGAAATTGAAACGAAATCTGAAGAAAATTTTGTACTGCCAGACGAAAGAACAAATAAATTGCAAAACAAACACATGTGTTTTGTAACTTGTTTGTCTTTTCGTCTGACAGTACAGCAATATCTTTTTAAATTTTGTCCCGTGGTGCATTCCATGTCATGTACCACTCACAATGAAACATATTTTTTTTAGAGTGTTGGGACTTGCATGATGTGAGACACAAACT
This sequence comes from Conus ventricosus, assembly GCA_018398815.1. Lineage (NCBI taxonomy): Eukaryota > Metazoa > Mollusca > Gastropoda > Neogastropoda > Conidae > Conus > Conus ventricosus. Next base: position 4,185,756 of record CM031613.1, read on the forward strand.
TTTACAGCAGATTCCATGTACACGTTGTTCAGAGATGTTCCACCTGATGTGATTTTTGAATTCATGAAAGAGATTAACAGTTTTCAGCGGATCTGAGATTTTTATAGTGGAAAGATTTTTAACAAAATGTCGGGTGGACTTGTGAGTTGATTTCAACGCGGTGACAGCTCTGATATGGCCCTTTGCGGTCGGCTGGGCTGTAAGCAACATTTTTCAATGTTGTCACGAAATTTTTTTTTTTTTTTCATCCAGACTGCTGCAGTGACACATTTTGTTTAGAGTGTGCTGCAGTCCTACCTTTCATGTGGGATCGTTCTCCGGGGCGTAGGATGCTGCGTTGTTATTTTTACGTTTTATTATGCCATGAGGCGTAGAGTACTGCATTGATGTTACATTTTATTCTGTAAAGTATCCTGAGACTTAGAATGCTGCATTGTTACATCTTACATTGTATTATATCCTGAAGCATAAAATACTGTACTTTTACATTGTATTCAGCCTTGGGGCGTAGAGCGCTCTCTCTCTCTCTCTCTCTCTCTCTCTCCTCTCTCTCTCTCTCTCTCTCTCTCTCTCTCTCTCTCTCATTCATTTTTTTTCATTTTCATTTTTTTAACCTCTCGGTCGTGTTACGCCTTGAGGCATAGAATGTTCCATGGTTTCACTTTATGCCGTTTTATGTTCCATGGTTTCACTTTATGCCGTTTTATGCGTTGAAGCGTATAATGCTATTTTGTTACTTTTTACGTCGTGCTATGCTCTCAGGCATAGAATGCATAGTATTTTGTCGTAAGGTGCAGAACGCTGTATTGTTAAACGTTACGTTGCATCATTCTCTGAGGCATTTACATTATACTTTGTCGTAAGGCGTAGACCGCTCTATTGTTATATTTTTAAGTTATCTTATGCCCCGAGTCGTAAAATGCAGCAATGGTATGGTGAATTAATTACGCACAACAGAAATCAAACAGCCATAATTGTTTCCATCATGACCAATTGCTACAACTATGCAATCAATTTGCCTTCGTGACCACAATGACACGAAAACTGATAAACGCTAATAACAGTGGGGGAATTCAAAAGAGAGGCATCAGGGAAAACACTCATCAAGACTGCCATCAAAATGACGTGATTCTAGACTCTCCGACCACGTCCACACTCCAACGCATGCGGTACTTGAACGCAAATCGCTGCCTTGACGAGAACCGGATCATTTGGACTTGCTCACAGTGCAAATGGAACTTTCGCATCTGATGGACACTGAAAGTCAGGTACAGACAGACTGTCTTTCTGTCCACTCTCCACTACCCCCCTCCTCTTCCCTTCGGCCAGAGAGGTTGGAGGTATTGAGAAGCATAGGTCAATACTGCATTGTCGTTGGTTCAATCATGTGTTTCAATCTGTCTGTGTGTGTCATTCAAAACGCGTTCTTTTACGTTTAGGCAGTGGGTATCCCAAAGACATAACATGTGTGTCTACAATCGGTAAACTGACGTACTTATTTATAGAAGTAAAGTTTTTTTTAATCTGACAAGAAAAAATAAAGGAGCGCCTCCGATTATACACCAAAATGACTGGTGATTTTTACATTTGCAGGCGATCATAATGACGTGTGTGTCTACAGGTGTGGCAGCTAACCAAGCTGCACACGAGACACACACGTATGACCATTTCAATGGCCACCTCTGTGTCGACATGTCGACACACACCTCTCCTGTTTATGCTCGCATACATTATTGTAGTCTATGTTTGGATACGAACCGCATGACGAAAAAACAACAACAACAACAAAGAAACAACGTAGGAAAAGTTACATTAAAGTTGGAAAAATAAGTAACAGTAATAAAAGAGCGGGGGAAAGGTTGAAAGAATGAGTAAAAGATATGAAAGGTGGAAGTAAGTAAGAGAAGACAGAAAGAAGTTAAAAAAAAAGTGGAATAGATTGGAGGAAAAAGGGATAGAGGAAAAGTAGGAATCAGTAAGAAACAGTAGGAACTAGCAGAAAAAAAGGGAGAACAAGTGAAAGTAAAGATAAGAGTAAGTGACAAATGAAAGGTACAAACAAGAAAATGTTGCAAAGCTAGGGAAAGATAGATTAACAAATAGGTAAGAAAAGATAGGAACCAAAAAAATGGAAAGGTTAAGGAAAGGTTTTGTTTCAATTTACTACACCTCACTGGCTGCTTTGGGGATGCTGTTGGATTCTTTTTTGAACCCTTGGTGGTGAGAACATCACAGAATTATGGACTGTGGTGTGTCTCTATTTGACGCCAAGAGCACAGACACAATCAGCCGTGTCTCCCTGATGAGTCCGATCCAGCGGACGAAAGGCCTAGGAGCAGACGATATAAATAGATCTGCCTTCAAGAGGGGTTACGATGGTTCCCTCATGCAGCTAGTGAAGGGTTTTCATATTTATAATATATTTTCTTACTTTCATGTCGCCATTTTCTTCATCTTCAACCCCCCCCCCCTTTTTTTTTCTTCTTCTTTCAAGTTCTGATCTTTACCAAGTCATTACTAAATGATGGAAGAATTGTAGAATTGTTAGCCTGCACTTGTTTCCCCCACTACTTAATTGTTCAACAAATAATAAGTAAGAAAAGATAACAAAATTTGAAAAGGTGGACAACGTCAGAAAAAAATGCAAAGGAAAGATAAGAATGAGTTCAGTTCACTTTCATCAACGAGGCGTCACTGCGTGCGGACTAGTCCATATACGCTACGCCACATCCGCTAAGTTTTGAGACCACACTTCGTATGATTTGAAGCTGATGGATAAATGAATTAACAACAAAGATGAGACAATGGAAGAAGAGGGTCTCGTGGCTACGACTCAGCGGATGTTTGACCTACGCATTAGCCCAACGCGCTGGTCAGACCTTGAGTGCCTACCTACCATTTTGTGTGTGTGTGTGTGTGTGTGTGTGTGTGTGTGTGTGTGTGTGTGTGTGTGTGTGTGTGTGTGTGTGTAGTGGATGTACACGTGTGTGTATAATGTGTGGGCATGGACCCATGTGTGTGCGTGGGCGCATGTGTGTGTGTGTGTGTGTGTGTGTGTGTGTGTGTGTGTGTGTGTGTGTGTGTGTGTGTGTGTGTGTGTGTGTGTAATTTGTGGGTTTGTGCGAGCACACGTATCTGCATATAGGCAAAATGTGTACATATCTGTGTGTATGTGTGTGTCTTTGTATGTGGGCGTGTGCGCATGTGCGTGTGTGTATGCATTTGTGCGCTTATGTGTCAAGCATGAGTAAGAAAAGGTAGAAACAAGTAGGAAGAGGTGAAAAAAGTAGAGAAAGGCGGGAGCAGGTGGAAATAGACGAAGAGAAAGGAAGAGGATGGAAGAGAAAAAGTAGAAAAAAGCAGGGGGAAAAAAGCAGGAAGCATTTAAGAAAGGCAAGGAGAAGCAGGAAGAGAAATGAACAGGTAGGAAAAGACAGAAACATATGGGACAAGGTCAAACGATATGTAGGAACAGGTAGAAATCAGCAGTTAAAAAAGGTTGGAAGAAGTAGGAAAGGGTAGGAAGAAACGGGAAAAGATCGGAATAAGAAGAAAAAATATGAACATACATCAAATAAAAATTTAAAAAAAGCGAGGAATGATTAAGGAAACACATGTAGCAAAAGGTAGGAATTTGTAAGAAAAGGTATGGGTAGTTAAAAAAAAAAAGGTAAGAAAAACCAGTAGGAAAAGATGCTTACGAAAACAAGCTGACTTTGGTTTCTGCTTCCAGGTGTTTTCTTTCACAGGTTTGGGCTCAACGCAGTTTGAGAGAAGCTTCTAAGGAATCTCCCGAACTTCGTCCTGGGTCGGCTGCACAGACAGACTGTTTCTTCTGTTGTCAGTGCAAAGTCCACACACACACACACACACACACACACACACACACACACACACACACACACACACACACACACACACTCTCTCTCTCTCTCTCTCTCTCTCCACACACACACACACACACACACACACACACACACACACACACACACACACACACACACACATACACACACACACATCCTCTCTCTGTCACATACACACACACTCTCTCTCTCATACACACCGCACACACACACACACACACACACACACACACACACACACACACACACACACACACACACACACACTCTCTCTCTCTCTCTCTCTCTCTCTCTCTCTCTCTCACACACACACACACACACACACAGCTTTTCTCACGATGATGGCGAGGTGTTAATGACCAAGACAACGACAGGCAGTCTCATCATTAATTCAGCTGCATGCACATTCCGGGGGAAGCCGGGCAGCTTCACGATCGCCGATAAATCGCAGCCCCTGATTCCCACCGGACCACGCCGAGTCACCGCTGTCCAGCGCCTCATCTCCACACCCACAGGACAAAATCAGAAGGGCGGCCATGTTCCCAACGGTCCAGATACCCCCACCGATATCATTGCCATGGCCGCCACAGAACTCCTACTCATACCAACCCCTCCATGATTGATC
>CM031613.1:4190346-4200346 GCA_018398815.1 Conus ventricosus
ATGGTTGTTCGCTTGTTGTTTTTGTCGTCTCAATGGTCAGTGTCCATCCAGTGGAACTATTCCCACGCTGATGCTCAGTCCGGCTCCCACGGACACACAGCCACGGGTAGATTTGTCTTGTCTCAGTTTCAAGCACCACGGTCCTCAAGATGCAATGGATCTGACGTCGTCATGAGGCAACCCACCAATGGAGACCCTGAAATGTTCTTGTGTCGCTCCGGTGGTTTCGTGGTGCCTGGTCTGATCCACACACACACACACACACACACACACACACACACACACACACACACACACACACACACACACACACACACACTGGTACATTTCAGCAACACTTCCAAAGACATATTCGTGAAGTCGACGAAACTCGACTGTGTGGTTCCAGAGTGTCCGTGTTTGGGCTCAGTCAACTCTGGGTAGATGTCGGCCAGGGCGGAAAAAGTCCCACCAACGACTGCTCTGGTTGGAATCAAACCCACGACCTCACAGCCCTGAGATCCGCGACGCTAACCACAGCATCATTGGGGCTGAGGAAGCCAGCGTTGTCCGTAATGATAACCACAGCATCAATAGGGGCTGGGGACACCAGCGTTGTCCGCGATGCTAAGCACAGCATCATAGTGGCTGTTGAAACCAGCGTTGCTTGATGTGGGTCGCAAGTTCACTGAGGTTGAAGGATACACACTGCACCTTGAGGTCTTCGTGATGTGGGTCTCAAGTTCACTGAGGTTGAAGGATGCACACTGCACCTTGAGGTCTTCATGATGTGGGCCTCAAGTTCACTGAGGTCGAAGGATACACACTGCACCTTGAGGTCTTCATGATGTGGACTTCAAGTTCACTGAGGTTGAAGGATACACACTGCACCTTGAAGTCTTCATGATGTGGACCTCAAGTTCACTGAGGTTGAGGGGTATCCCTCAACACTGCACCTCGAGATCTTCATTAACCTGCAAGGCAATGCAGTGCCATACATACTTTGCTAACGATGCAAGAAAAAAAATCAGGAACACTCACAAAGGGAGATAAAAAGCACAAGTTGCATAACGCGCTTCAGTTCAAAACTGTATTCTACTCTAACTGAAATGTGCATGATGACCCTTCCCTCAGTCTTTAGTTCAGTTATGTTATACGAATATATTCACACTTTATATATATATATATATATATATTACATATGTTACGCTCAATGTGAATAATTGCCTAATGTGAACATTAGGCAATAAATTTGCCTATTGTAAACATTAAGCAAGCAATTTGCCCAATGTTCACATTAGGCAAATTACTTGCTTAATGTTCACATTAGGCAAGACTTTCACATTAGGCAATGGCATTTTGCCTAATGTGAATACAATGAAGAATTGACTTTGATGGAATTTTAAGCCAGTGCGAGCACTGCAGCCACCGGCATTTCCTGAAATGAGAGCAGAGGAAGGAAAGGGCTTCCGCTCAGATGATATCCCTCTGACTTTGAGTGCTCCAGTGGAAAGGTCCTGAATCAACGGTTAAAAACTATCGGGCGCCGTTTGTTGCAAACAGGGAATAACAAAATCGCTCATTGTCCCCGGCACTGTTATCTCAGGGTGTTGTTGCTTGACAAGTTAACGTGCTGGTTGGACTGAGCTATAACTCTCCACTCTTTACATGTTTCTTGTTTTATACTTGGAGTGTTGTTCACTATTTGTGTTTTTTGATGAGGGACGTCATCTGAGCGAAGCCCTTTCCTTCATCTGCTCTCATTTCAGAGTTAAAGGAAGACTGGATTTCTCAAGACTTTTGAAGGTAAAACTCTCTCTCTCTCTCTCTCTCTCTCTCTCTCTCCTCTCTCTCTCTCTCTCTCTCTCTCTCTCTCTCTCTCTCTCTCTCTCTGATCCTTCCATGTCTCTATATCTTTATTTCTCTTTCTATCTCTCTTCTCTCTGACACCCCTCACACGCCCCATCCCTCTCCCTCTTTCTTTCTTTCTTTCTTTCTTTCTTTCTCATTCTCGTTGTCCCTTTTGCTGTTTGTTTTAGTTTGCGCAATATGTACCAAATTGCCTTTGAACTTAATCTGCGTCTCTTTCGCTCTTCTATCGCATTTGTTTGTTTGTTTTAGTTTGCGCAATATGTACCAAATTGCCTTTGAACTTAATCTGCGTCTCTTTCGCTCTTCTATCGCATTTGTTTGTTTGTTTTAGTTTGCGCAATATGTACCAAATTGCCTTTGAACTTAATCTGCGTCTCTTTCGCTCTTCTATCGCATTTGTTTGTTTGTTTTAGTTTGCGCAATATGTACCAAATTGCCTTTGAACTTAATCTGCGTCTCTTTCGCTCTTCTATCGCATTTGTTTGTTTGTTTTAGTTTGCGCAATATGTACCAAATTGCCTTTGAACTTAATCTGCGTCTCTTTCGCTCTTCTATCGCATTTGTTTGTTTGTTTTAGTTTGCACAATATGTACCAAATTGCCTTTGAACTTAATCTGCGTCTCTTTCGCTCTTCTATCGCATTTGTTTGTTTGTTTTAGTTTGCGCAATATGTACCAAATTGCCTTTGAACTTAATCTGCGTCTCTTTCGCTCTTCTATCGCATTTGTTTGTTTGTTTTAGTTTGGGCAACATGGACCAAGCTGCCTTTGAACTCAAGCTGCGTCAAGCACTGGAAGGCAAGGCAGAGAATTGTGTCATCCAACCCACCCGCCAGCGTGATCAGTTGATACAGGATATGCTACGGATTAATTCTGATGGAGCCAAGTCTACATTTGACTTTAACCTCAAAAGACGTTACGAAGTACTGCGCATTGGCACTGCTGACCGACTGATTCGCAAGAGAAAAGATCCAAAGGAAGATGAATTCAAGTTTATTGCGTCTCTGGAAGAAGTGTTCGGTGTTATAAAAGCAGCCCATGAAGCTATTGGCCACGGTGGTGGGAAAAAAAAATTGCTGAGGTGAAAAAGAAATGGTCAAACATCACACAGGAATCCTGCTACCTTTACATTTCCTTCTGTGAGCACTGCCATCAAAAAAAAGCCAGACAAGCTCCAAAGGGTCTGGTAGTGAAACCATTACGCAGTCATCATATCCATTCAAGATGCCAGATCGATCTGATCAACTTTCAGACTTTGCCTGATGGAGATTTCAAGTACATCATGACTTTTGTCAATCATTTCAGCAAATTTTGCGTGCTGCGTCCACTGACATCAAAAAGAGCAGAAGAGGTTGCAGCGAATCTCCTGGACATCTTTCTGACATTTGGAGCACCTGCTATTTTGCAGTCCGACAACGGACGGGAGTTCGTTAATACCATCATCGCAGAGCTTGCAACGCTTTGGCCAGAACTGAAGCTGGTGACAGGACGTCCGCGTCATCCTCAAAGCCAGGGCGCTGTTGAACGTCTAAATGGAGTCATCCAGGACAAACTGACCATTTGGATGAAGGAAAACAACAGCAAGAAGTGGTCAGTGGGCCTTAAGTTTGTGCAGTGGCAAATAAACATCAGCCGTCACGAAACAACCGATCATAGTCCATTCAAAGTCACATTTGGACAAGATCCGCAGGTTGGATTAGGTTCATTTGTACTGCCAAGTACAGCACTCGGTGACATATTGACAGAGGAAGATCTTGATGCATTTATGGAAGAACACGAAGCATCAAACGAGACAGAGACAGATGCTGAAGCAGCTGCAGAACCAGAGGAAGAAGCAGAGACAGAGGCAGCTGCAGAGGCAGAAGTTGAGACAGAAGCAGAGGCAGTAGTAGAGGCAGAAGAAGACACAGTAGCAGAGTCAGAGGCAGAAGCAGTAGTAGCGACAGCAACAGAAGCAGAAGCAGAAGCAGAAACCCAGCATACCCCAGCTTTCAACGAGATCCGTGCTTCTGCTGAACAAGGACAATCCAAGGCAGCAGCACGGATGTCAAGACGTGGCAAAAACTTGCTAAAACCATTGTCCATTGGCCAGTGTGCTACACTGCGGGTCCCAGATGTGGATCGTGGCCCAACAGATCCAAAAAATCTGTTAGTTGTGGTTCTTCAAGAACAAGATGGGCTATATACTGTTGGATGCCGGGAGGGTGTTCTAGGACCAAAATTTACAGCTGCTGACCTCGGTGCCATCAACCAACCTCTGATAAAGGCAGGAGATGTTCCTGATGTCTGCCTTTCACTTCGGACAGCAACAGCAAAGGCAACTGGAGGGCAAGGGTACACAAGTGTCAGTGTACAACTCAATGTACAACAGGACGATGCAGCTGCCTCAGAAAAAAACTTCAGTGCAACTCACGCTGTCACCCTGGCAGATCATGTAAAAATGTGTAAATGAACTGGATCCTGAGATATCTACACATGATGTTCAAGCCGAATGAAAGTCCTCCCAGTTCAATGGAACACTACTTGTGAGTTAGATTTTTTTCCAAACATTTCCGTTAAAATCTCTCTCTCTCTCTCTCTCTCCCTCCCTCCCTCTCTCTCTCCTCAACATGTCTGCTTATATTAGGCTTGAAACACTTACGTTGTGAGGAGGTGAACGGAGAGGACATTTATCCAGTTTCTGTCTTGTCTGACGGGACGGACTGATAATCAGCTATTTTTTTGTAACATTGTGTTGACTCTGTGCTGATCGAGTGAAATGTAGATGCATCTGAAGTTGATTTTGTGTGCCTGTCAGCTTTTCAATTTGCGTGAATCGTATCTCTCTCTCTCTCTCTCTCTCTCTCTCTCTCTCTCTCTCTCTCTCTCTCTCTCTCTCTCTCTCTCTCTCACTCACACACACACACACACATCATATCTGTTCACATTAGGCAGTCCTATTCACATCAGGCAAAATTGAGCAGCACAATGTGAACATTAGGCAATTTTTTGCCTAATGTTGACAATTATTAACATTAGGCAAGCCATCAGCATGTCAATTGCCCAATGTCCACATTAGGCAATTTTCTGCCTAATGTTCACATTAGGCAATTTTCTGCCTAATGTTCACATTAGGCAATTATTCACATTGAGCGTAATATATATATATATATATATTATATATATATATATATATATATATATATATATATATATATATATATATATATAATCAGAGTTAAAAAGCCACTCAGAACGTTAAAAGTGCTCGACCATGTAGGTCTTAAACTGGTATATATATATATATATATATATATATATATATATATATATATATATATATATATATATATGTGTGTGTGTGTGTGTGTGTGTGTGTGTGTGTGTGTGTGTGTGTGTGTGTGTGTGTGTGGTAGTGTGTGTGGAGGTGCAGAAATATCCTTAACGAATTCAGAGAGCCTGTTTTTGCAGGGTTATCTTCAGCGATGGCCAGCCCCCCTCATCACCACTACCATTCTGCTTCTGACAGCCACCTGGTGTACATTGTTCTGGATGTTTGTAATGTCCTGACAGCCACCTGGTGTACATTGTTCTGGATGTTTGTAATATCCTGACAGCCACCTGGTGTACATTGTTCTGGATGTTTGTAATGTCCTGACAGCCACCTGGTGTATACTGTTTTGGATGTTTGTAACGTCCTGACAGCCACCTGGTGTACATTGTTTTGGATGTTTGTAATGTCCTGACAGCCACCTGGTGTACATTGTTCTGGATGTTTGTAATGTCCCATATTTGTGACGTCTGAGGAAGGCACGTTTGTAAAACAAACAAACAAACAAACAAAAACCCAAACAAACAAACAAACAAAAAAAAATGTCTGTTTTGTTCTAACAATAAAATAAGCGTTACTCTGCATCTTATGTGAGTGGGCTGGTTTTAAGTTAGGCGGCAGTCTGTTTCAGTCACAGAAATCAAGGCATCCGTCCGGAGCTGGTGCCCCTGAGGCAGTTCGTGGATGTCCACAACCTCGTTTTGGCAGCTCTGTGACAGGCGTTGGCACCCAACTGTCACTGCCAGCTGTCACTCTTTTGGATCCACCAGGGACGTGGAGAGAGGGGATTTGGTACGAAAGCAGCAGCCTGCCTCCATACCACATCGCCCAGTGGGTATCTTGCATGCACACCTTGTCAAGACAGTGAAGACTCCGCAAACAGGAGCCTCGTTCTCCGTGTGCATCCCCAAGGACAACCTCTACGGTGAGCTGCCCACCCTCAACTGTGACACAGGGATGTATGTGAGGAGAGAGAGAGAGAGAGAGAGAGAGAGAGAGAGAGAGTAGTGAGAGAGAGAGAGAGAGAGAGAGAGAGAGAGAGAGAGAGAGAGAGAGAGAGAGAGAGACATGGACAGTCTTGGCATCACACTGAGTCTTGGGACTTGAGGCCGACTGATCGAGGTGAGGCGATATCCTCAGCCTGGAAGCGAGGGAGGAGAACATGCTGAGCGCAGCAGAAGAGAAGCGCGTACGTAGAATGCCGCATGCAGCCGCGACAGACTTGACATTCCATACAGGTGCCCCCGTTGTGACAGAACTGCTCCAGCACCGGTCGGCACAGCCACAAACGGCACTGCAGGATGCATCATTTGTGGTCACCCTTGACCGAAGGAGGTCTTGCATAGGACAACCATACAACAAAGAGAAACGTCTCTCGTGTACCGCCAGAAATGTCCCTTGCTCACGGTCAGTGTGCTCTACATAGGAGAACCATACAACAAAGAGAAACGTCTCTCGTGTACCGCCAGAAATGTCCCTTGCTCACGGTCAGTGTGCTCTACCTGTTCATGGGAACTTCCTGCATATTTACTTCTGTTTTTTTTCTGGCACTCATATGTACAAGACCCTCCTGGTTTTTCTGAACAGCTGCCATCACTTAAAACACTCCAATCAATTGATCACTTCTACTATTTAGTGCGTGCATCATTTAATCTGAGCTTCATCTTTCGACTGAATCTCTCTCTCTCTCTCTCTCTCTCTCTCTCTCTCTCTCTCTCTCTCTCTCTCTCTCTCTCTCTCTCTCTCCTCTCTCCTCTCCACTTCATCCCTCCTTAAAAATCAGCTTTCCCATCAATGTTCTATCCGTCTTGTGTCACATAATGTCTGCGTCTGATTTGTAAACGTCTATGCATTTGTCATTCAATGAGCAGGCGCCTGTAATGTCTATGCCATGTTTAACACTGTACATTCTATTCACGAACAGTTGCGCATCCTTTGGTTGTCGTCCCCACTCTTGCTGACAGGAGCGATCCGCCATCGAACAACGTTTCTCTTTTCCAAGAAAGACGCCAAGTGTTTGCACAGGATGAACTCGGAGAACGTCATTCGGAAATCACGGAGTCCTTCAGCTGTTTTGCCCGTCGTGGGTTTCGTCCGCGCGTACACAGCTGATTCATGTCATCTTTCACTGATTCAACACGTTTGTCATCGACCGACCATCACCGACGGTATGGTCATTCTCACCAGTATTCCAGTATGATAAGATGTCTGTTACGAAGTCGACACATGTATTTGACGCATTCGCTGGCTACCTGTCGTGCTTGTAGGCCATATGGGTGGGTGACTTGGGCGTCTCTCGTTCATTCAGTCAACGGTTGATTTTCTGCGTTCGTCCCTCAGTCAAGCAGAGTGTATGGCAATTGGTGATTCCTTTGGAAATGCAGAACTGATTCACTTGGTTTTCATTCATTCAGAAACCGAGTCTAAAATCGTCAACGGAGAGAGACAAACTGTAGATAAACGGCAGAACAAGCAATTCTTCGGCAAGCATGCATGAGTCGTTTATTCCTTTGGGATTCAATGGCCGATTCAGTGAGTTGGTGCCTCACTGTGGAGTGCATACGTGATGTGGTGAGTGCATTGTCCTAAATTGTCCTTTAGGAATCAATGGCTCGTTCACTGTGACGATTAATCATTGAGGTCAACCGTACAGCTGTTTCAGTGAATGATTCGTGCTTTCTTTGGGCTCGAAGGCCTGATTAAATGAGTTGGTCCCTCATTCAGAGGAGTCTATGGCTGAATTCAGTCAGTCCGTTCAATGCATGTTCTTTACAGTGTCATCCGTCACGGAGACCCTTTGAGGAGTGAACTGAGCGAGTCGCGGACTCTTTCAGGTGTCCATAGCTCTTCAGCGAAGGTCTATGAGGGATTCCGTGGGCGTTTCACATGGCGTAGTCATCTTGGAACTGTTATGAGCATAAACACGTTTGCCGCTAGGTATGCTGGGCAGGCGAGCGGGGAGAGGAATGCCTCCCACCGGAGTCACCGCCCTGGAATCGTCCGCCGTTTTGCACAGGATGGGGGTCAGAGGCCTCCTCAAAGCGCTCGCCTTGATCTTGTCCAGACTGCTCTTCCGCCCGGGGTCCTTGGTGGTGATGATGGCTCGGCGGAACGTGGTCCGCGAGTTGGGCACGTACAGGCTGGAGTCTTGGCGGACCATCTCCAGGAAGGGGTTGGTGTAGTCCCTGGAGGCCGGGCGGGCCGTCTGGGGGATCTCGCAGGAAATGTTCTTCCGGAGGCTGATCACGGACCGGTTCTGAGACGTCCTCAGCGGGAAGTCCGACCCCGGGCGGTGAGTGCCCGGCCCCACGTCCTGCCGGGAGGGGGACCTTGCGTAGGACTCCGTGTCGGAGCGGTGACTCACCGTCCCGTCCATGGTGCGGGGGGACAGAGGGAAATCGGCGTCCTCCAGCCCGGGGCTCGGGGACACCCCGAAGGGCGTCCTGGCGCGGTCTTCGTTGATGAGGTCCATGAGGAGCTGCCTGTTCTTGATCCTGGTGGTGTCGGCCGCCCCGTCCTTAAGCAGGATGCGGCAGCAGTCGGCCAGGCCCAGCTTGACGGCCAGTTCCATGGCGCTGAGCCCCGCCTCGTTCAGCATGTTCACCTTCAGCCGGCTCTTCATGCTGCCGTGCTTGGTCAGGATGCGGATGGCCGAGGCGTTCCCACCTTCCACGCAGTGGATCAGCGCCGTGTTGCCGTCGTCGTCCTGCAGGTTGGGGTCGCAGCGCCGACACTTGGCCAGCAGGCGCACCACGTCCATCTTCTCCCGCTCCATGCAGGCGTACATCAGCGCCGTGCGACCCACGCTGTCCTGGGCGTTGACGTCGCAGCCGTGACGTAGGAGGAGGCGGACGATGTGCGTGCGGATGTCGTCGTTGGAGATGAAGACGGCGTGGATGAGCGGCGTGCGGTGGCTGGTGTCGCGGATGTTGAGGTCCTCGATGCTGGCCAGGATGGAGTGCAGACGGTTGACCTTGCCGCTGGAGATGGCCATGAAGATGTTGCGGTCGTCAGGCGCCGGCTCCGTGTCCGTGCTGGCCGCCATGGCGGTGTGTGTGTGTGTGTGTGTGTGTGTGTGTGTGTGTGTGTGTGTGTGTGTGTGTGTGTGTGTGACGTCGTTCACCCGGTGCAGGCCGACGACGTGACGTGGTGTGCGGAGGGTTCCTCAGCTCAGCTGGGGGTCAGGCGTTCAGAAAGGGAGGGCGGTGGGCGTCCTCTGGCACTGGTCTCTGCCATGGCTCTGTGGACAGGTAGCCAATGCATTCTTCACAGTGTTTTCCTTTCCTTAATTCTGACTTGAAACGTACATGCAGGCAGGCGGAACAAACATACACATACACAAACACACACACACACACACACACACACACACAACACATACACAACACACACTACACACACGCGCACACACACGCACACACACGCAACACACGCACACCACACACACACGCACGCGCACACACGAAAGAAGAGAGATGAGAGATATATATATATAGAGAGAGAGAGAGAGATTCTTTTCAAATGACATGCACTTGTTCCCCATCACCCCTCCGCACCCCGTCCTCTCTCTCTCTCTCTCTCTCTCTCTCTCTCTCTCTCTATATATATATATATATATATATGTGTGTGTGTGTGTGTGTGTGTGTGTGTGTGTGTGTGTGTGTGTGTGTGTGTGGAGAGAGAGAAAGACAGACAGACACAGAGAGAGACAGAGACAGAGAGACACAGACACAGACAGACAGAGCGAGAGAGAGAAAGAGAGACAGAAACAGAGAGAGAGACAGAGACAGAGAGACACAGACACAAACACACAGACAGAGCGAGAAAGAGAGAGAGAGAG
>CM031613.1:4205346-4212846 GCA_018398815.1 Conus ventricosus
AACCATTCTGGGAGTATAAAAACACACAACACCACACAACAACACAACAAACACAACACAGACAACAAAGATAAACGCAACGAAAAAAACCCAAAAAAAGGCATGAAAAATGTCATAGAAAACAGCACGGATTACACCTGTTGCGGAAATGAAAGCAAACAAAAAAAAAAAAGAAGAAGAAGAAGAGGAAGAGGGGAAGAGAGAAGAAGAAGAAGAGAGGAAGGAGAGAAGAAAAGAAGAAAGAAGAAGAAGAAGGAAGAAGGAAGGAAGAAGAAGAAGAAGAAGAAGAGAAGAAGAAGAAGAAAGGGGAAGAAGAAGAAGAAGAAGAGGAAGAAGAAGAAGAAGGGGAAGAAGAAGAAGAAGAAGAAGAAGAAGGGGAAGAAGAAGAAGAAGAAGAAGAAGGAAGAAGAAGAAGAGAGAAGAAGAAGAGAAGAAGAAGAAGGAAAGAAGAAGAAGAAGAAGAAGAAGAAGAAAGAAGAAGAAGAAGGAGGAGGAAAAGGAGAAGGAGGAGGAGGTGGAGGAGGAGGAGGAGGAGAAAAGTTTAGCAAATGTTAAACCCATCATCAGCAGTAAAAAACACATTTTCACCCATGATTTCCAGAAATTATATGCCTCAGTAATCAGTGCAGTCTCGTTTGTCGATCAACGTGAATTTTAATTCGAAATAGTCCTGCACGCAAACGCGTATGCTAAATTATAAAATCACGCTTGACACCTCGTAAACTACTCTTTGATCTTGACTTCGTTCAGCTTTATATAAAAGAACAACTATGTGCTGAGCGAGAAGCCATGCGAAATTATTCCTCACATCCTTGTGGACTGCCCTCTTAACTAAAACAGATTGAAATTGTCTTCCTCTGCTGGATCTCCCTAAAGTTTGACACATTTTCAAAATAGAGGTGTAAGTCTACTGGTCAGTATAAAAACTATTAAGTCATGTTGTTGTTTAACTCTCGTCTAACTCCCCCCCCTCCCCCCTCTCTCTCCCTCTCGATTTTCAAAATATATTTGTAAAGCCTACTGATAAGTATAAAGCTATTAAGTCATGTTGCTATCTCTCTCTCTCTCTCTCTCTTCTCTCTCTCTCTCTCTCTCTCAACCCCATAAAAATAAACCAGAAAAAAGAAAAGTCATTATACTGCTGAACAATTAAACAGTGGGAGAAAACAAGTGCAAGTTAACAATTCTTCAGTCATTACAGCAATGACTTGACAAAGATTTGAATTTATAAAAATAAAAAAAAGGGGGGGAATATATTATAATATGAGAAATCCTTCACTAGCTGCCTGAGGGAACCATCGTACTCTCCTTCAAAGACAGATCTATTTGTATTGCCTGCTCTAGGCCTTTCGCAGCTGGATCGGGCTCATCAGGGAGACACGGCTGATTGTGTCTGTGCTCTTGGTGTGAAATAGAGACCACCAAAGTCCACAATTCTGTGGTGTTTCCATCACCAAGGGTTCAAAAAAGATCCAACGCACCCAAAGCACCAGCAATGTGTAGTAAATGGAACAAAAGGAAAGCTGTGGAGAGGAAAAAGTTGCTGAAAAAGAATCATGTGAAATCTGCTGATCACACTAAACCTACTACAGAATCATGCACCTTCCACTAAGATTAGTAATTACCACGAAAACCATAGAGCCACAAGCGTATAGGGGGGGGGGGGGGGGGGGGGGGGGGCGGAGAAGAAAGCATTGCGCGCGTTCTTCCTATCAATACGCGTCACCGGAAAGTTGCGGTTCCTTGAGTGCTGGATAGCGATGGCACTACAGCAAAGTTGATTGGTTTACAAGAAACCTGAAACTGCAGTGAATTCTGGGAGTAGCCTACTCAAACTGAAAGTACAAAAAAAAAATAAAAAAATCTGATAGTCTCGCACACGGGCTGATATATGTCGAGAATCTTGCATGTTGAGGTCGCCTCTTCATTGAGATACCATGTCAAGCTATTTTTTTCCTGCTCGCCTTGTTAGGTGACGTTCACATCTTCCTCTCGCTTGAATCCATTCAACAATGTCATGGTAAACTTCGCCAGTGGTGTTGTGTGTGTGTGTGTGTGTGTGTGTGTGTGTGTGTGTGTGTGTGTGTTAGTGTGTGTGTGAGTGAGTGAGTGTATTTGTGTGTGTGTGTGTGTGTGTGTGTGTGTGTGTGTGTGTGTGTGTGAGTGAGTGAGTGTATGTGTGTGCGTGTGTGTGCGTGCCCGCACGCGTGTGTGTGTGTGTGAGAGTGCGTGCGTGCGTACGAGTGCGTGTGTTTGTGGGGAGTGAGATGATGGGGATTACAAAGAAGGGAGTGTTACATACCTGTAATACACAGTTTGTATTGTAGAATTTGTATAGAAAGTTAAATTGATCTGTTTCTTCATTTATTCATCTACTTCATTTACTTATCAAGCTATTGACTTATCAAGCTATTGACTTATCAAGCTATTGACTTATCAAGCTATTGACTTATCAAGCTATTGACTTATCAAGCTATTGATTATCAAGCTATTTACTTATCAAGCTATTTACTTATCAAGCTATTTACTTATCAAGCTATTGACTTATCAAGCTATTGACTTATCAAGCTATTTACTTATCAAGCTATTTACTTATCAAGCTATTGACTTATCAAGCTATTGACTTATCAAGCTATTTACTTATCAAGCTATTGACTTATCAAGCTATTTACTTATCAAGCTATTTACTTATCAAGCTATTGACTTATCAAGCTATTTACTTATCAAGCTATTCACTTATCAAGCTATTGACTTATCAAGCTATTTACTTATCAAGCTATTTACTTATCAAGCTATTTACTTATCAAGCTATTTACTTATCAAGCTATTGACTTACTTACTTATTTATTTTTCAGAACACGCATCCTGTAATGTTTTCATATTCTCAAAAAAAAGTATCAGACTTGGGTCATGGTAAGAAGGGTTGGGTGGGGGTGACTGGCAGAGGGAGTGAGAAGGTGGAGAGGGTGGGGTGGTATGGATCTCTCGCTCATTCCCCTTTCCATGCTTCTCAATCCGCACCTGCCGACCCCGAACCTATACATACACTACGTGTGTGTGTGTGTGTGTGTGTGTGTGTGTGTGTGTGTGTGTGTGTGTGTGTGAGTATGTGTGTGTGCGTGCCTGTGTGTGGTGTGGGTAAATCTGCGGGAATGCGTGTGTGTGTGTGTGTGTGTGTGTGTGTGTGTGTGTGTGTGTGTGTGTTGTGTGCGCGCGTGCGTGCGTGCGTGTGTGCGTGTGTGTGTGAGAGAGAGAGAGAGAGAGAGAGAGAGAGAGAGAGAGAGAGAGAGAGGAGAGAGAGAGAGAGAGAGAGTGTATGTAAACGTAGCAATACGCAAGGAGAGAGAAAAAAACCCGTCGTTTTGACGACCCTACAATTCTCCATCTTCGTTCAAGAACAAGCAAGAAAACCAAAGCCCAAACGAATTCAGACTTCATTAAACAGCTACAATTCCCAACAAGAAAGGAATGAATGACAATACATGAGTTTGAGTCGCCTGTCTCAGTGTACACGTTAATTAAACCGACAGTGCATGGATAAGTCAGTATGGAGCGTCAGGAAACAAAGATGAAGTTTTCAAACAACATACTGAAGAAGAGAAGAAGAAGAAGAAGAAGAAGAAGAAGAACAACAACAACAACAACAACAACAACAACAACAACAACAGAAAGCTACATGATTACGTACACATAGATTTCCTACCTTCTTTTCTTCCGTACAACTATCCAGTTCATCCTCACGGCTGGGTCAGATAAAAAGACCACTTCTAAACATATTCGACAAACAGCAGAAGGGGTAGCAGAGCTACATACAGACAACCAAAGCGCAGGTCCAGAGCGGCAGCAAAATCCACCCAAGCAGCACTAATCAAGCGGCTTTCTTTTCGGACTCTCACCGTCTTCGTTACAGCGGGGAGCTCACGATAATCAGCTTGCTGCCCCAAACGCTGTCTCCCCGCCAAAGACTTGCAATGACGTCGACCGCCCTGCACCAATCAGCGCCCCGCGCGCGCGCGCCTTGCTCGCCTTTTCTCCTTCTCCACCTTCACCCCCCCCACCCCACTCCTCCCTCCCCTTCCTTTACCTCATCTCCTCGCCCCTCCCCTCCCCCATCCCTCTCCTCGTCCAGTTTCAGCCTGGAAAAGCAAATCGGATTTATCGACAACTCCGCACTGCGACGCTGCTTCCCCTGGGTTAGCCTGGGCTGGAGTAGTTAGCCAGGGATGCCAGTGTGATTTGCCTGGCGAGCTTGTTGTTGGGCGATACTTCTGGCCGTTGTGTCACCGTGGTCGTCAACGTCGGCTTTGTTGGAAACCGTCCACGGCGACGGCAGAGCCCCGTATTGCCCACGTTCTGCCAAGCCCCGGCAGTGTTGAGCACAGCACGTGCACCGCGTCCGTCGTGTTGTTCGTGGCAGGGTGTCCGGACAACCCTCTCTCAGTGAATGACGCATTCTGCCGTGCTGGCACTCTCTGGACGGAAGTGAAACAGAGGGAGGGAGAAGGGGACAGGGTGGGACAGGGGTCAGGGAGGTGGTGAGGGGCGGGGGAGTTGAGAAACAGCTGATCCTATGCGTCTGCATTTTTCATTCTCGTGTGCGTGTGTGTGTGTGTGTGTGTGTGTGTGTGTGTGTGTGTGTGTGTGAGTGCGCGCGCGCGCACGTGCTTGTGTGCACGTGTGTGTATACGTGTGTGTGTGTGTGTGTGTGTGTCCGCATACACACAGCACACACACACACACACACACACACACAACTGTGACGAGATGTGAATGAGGTATATGTGTGTAGGTGTGTCCTCTAGGGGAAGGACTGGGGATAATTTCTCAATGGGAATTATCTTAACACTTCACCTACACCCTCTCTCTTACTAGTGGTGGAAGGGGCAACTTTCCGGTACTAGTCATCGAAGAAATTTTTATTTAATTCCGGGAATGTGTAAAATACTGGATAGTGGCTCAGAGATAATTTTCCTGAGGCTTGTACTTGTATAAGTACTTATAGCTCCGAGAGACAGAATTGAAAGAGAGAAGTTCAAACATTCAACATTTGATTGAACACAGAGAACTGACACAAGTTACGTGCACTTTCACACATCAACTTTTATTGCTTACACATTGGTAAGTATTGGCATGTCAACTCTGAATAGGC
The DNA here is from genome assembly GCA_018398815.1 of Conus ventricosus. Classification (NCBI taxonomy): domain Eukaryota; kingdom Metazoa; phylum Mollusca; class Gastropoda; order Neogastropoda; family Conidae; genus Conus; species Conus ventricosus. The sequence continues at coordinate 4,210,496 of CM031613.1, forward strand.
TATGGTTTAACTTTCATGGGACTACCACAATGCGGGGCCCTCCCTCACTCCTACTTTACTCGCTTACACTCAGTGCACAGCAAGTTTTAAGTTGGCACACAGGGGGTCTGTCTAAGTTACACTGAATGTAACCAAAGAGATACTCATAGACAGAGTCTCCCCTGCCTCATCATAAAGTGAGGGCAAGGGTCTGAACGTTTTGAGTCCAGGTGGTAAGCTAACTTAGCTTCGTTTCGGAGAGAGTAGTTGGCCTCTCCTGTGGTTGGTGACTGCCCCACTGGTGTAGCTCCTGTTGGTAGTCTGGTGTCGCCCTGGTCTTGGGCGAAGTCCCAGCTTCTGGTACAGCTGCAATGTGTAGCGTGCCCAAGATAAGGTAACCAGGTTGGCCTGGCTAGGATATGGTGACCAGGATATGGTGACTAGGATAACCTGACCAGGATCCCAGTTTTTTCCTGGGATTTAACAGTGAATAACTGGAGATCAACGAGGATACCAGGATTGTCCCACGACTTCTCTAGTTGTCTCCTTGGTCTTCTACTGGTCCGGTCTACAGGCAGTCTTGAGGGGTCAGTGAAGTTATCCCTGTGTGTCTGGTATATATGGAGTCTAACTGCGGACTTCGAGTTTGACAACCTGTCACTCACACCTCCAGGGTGAGAGGGGGAGGGATCTAGTCGTATCGCTAGTCGCCTCGGGAACCGTTTGAACTTAATCGGCATATTCCACGGCCAGTGTAATGTATGCGTCCGACTCGACACCTATTCTTGTGTAGCGAGTCTGGTGACTTAATTCACGAGTTCAGCCAGTGCACGGACTGTAGATATGAAGGGGGGGGGGGGGGTGAGAGGGGAATTGGCGATTGCCTCGGTGTCACTGGGTAGAGAGAGAGAGAGAGAGAGGGGGGGGGGGTGGGCACGGCAGTGAAGTCGCGCTTTTGTTTCACGGGATAGAAGGGGAAGGGGAGGGGTGAGTGGGAGACGGGTCGTTCCACAAATGTAAATGAACTTTTCCCGTGTCAGAGAAACTCGGGGTGAAGGAGGGTGGAGAGGGGGGGGGGGGGGGGGGGGTAGGCCGGCGAGAACGAAAGGCGTCACGCGTTTACCGTGACGTAAAAATATTCCTTCGTCAAAGCATCGTGTCAATCGTGCGATACGCGCCGTCCTAACTGAGGGAAAAGGGGGGGGGGGGGGGGGGGGGGGGGGGGGGGGGAGGGGGGGGGTTGGGAGAGGGGAGTGGGCATAGATTTGAAATCTATTTTTGGTTTGGGGTTTTAGTGGGACCGATCGGATGTTGTCAAGCGTTTCGTCACACACACACACACACACACACAGCACACACACACACACACACACACATCGCACATGCACATACACATGTCTGCATGTGTACACAACTCTGCTGTGCACACTTGTAATTTCAAAACAAACGCAACATAGAGTAGATTACGATGTTGATTTAGCATGTTGTTTTCTTTCGTTTGTGTGTTTTCATTGTGCAGGGCTAAACTATTTTTCGACACAAAAATGAATTTTTATTTTTAATTTAAAATTTCCATCTCGTATTGCAGTTACAGTTTGGATGCACATACGGCTGCGCGGTGCATATCTGCAAACAAATGATGTTTAAAAAAAAAAAAAGAGAAAAAAAAGCAGCAAAGAGCAGATTCTGATGTTGACAAAGCATGCATTGTTCTTTCCTTCATTTGATAATGTTGTTTTGTTTGGTTGGTTGGTGTTTTTGTGTTTGTTTTTATTCGTTGTGGCGATAGTGATCTGCACAAAGGACGATGTGTCACAGCTGAACTGTCTGTTTTGCTATACAAAACAGAAATGTTTTGCAGTGCTCCTCCATTTACATTCAGAGTACGTGGCATGGTATGCAATCAAGTAGTTTTTGTAACGCTGATCATTAAATTCATATTTTTGAGCACCGTACCAGTATTAAGTACCAGGTCTTCAGAATGAGCTACATGTCTTCAGGGGCATTGTGGCAATGGGTCATAGCCTCGTAGCCAAGAACCGAAACAGAACAGAGGTTCGCTGAAACTCCAGAGGAAGAAGTACAACATAACGGGATGGTTACACCCATCGTAATCATTTTGGTCTGCCGATTTAAGTATTATTTTCTGAAATATTAATTGTCTGATTGTATAAAGTTATTCAGCAGTGGGGTACCATAATAGGTGTTACACTAGAAATGAGTTCGAGGGTCACATTGCGCTTATCACCAGAATGAAATTCCACAAGCAGATTAAAAACTGAAACTCCAGATAGAACGTTGAATGTATGATGATGATGATGTATGATGATGATGATGATGATGATGATTGATGATGATGATGATGAATATAA
>CM031613.1:4215346-4232846 GCA_018398815.1 Conus ventricosus
CCTACTGTAGGTGATGTGATGACAGAGGGAGAATGGTATTGTGCTCAACAAGTTGACCTACTGTAGGTGATGTGATGACGAATGGAGACTAGCATTGTGCTCAACAAGTTGACCTACTGTAGGTGATGTGATGACGGATGGAGACTGGTATTGTGTTCAACAAGTTGACCTACTGTATGTGATGTGATGACGAATGGAGACTGGCATTGTTTCCAACAAGGTTGACCTACTGTAGGTGATGTGATGACGAATGGAGACTGGTATTGTGTTCAACAAGTTGACCTACTGTAGGTGATGTGATGACGGATGGAGATGGCATTGTTCTCAACAAGTTGACCTACTGTAGGTGATGTGATGACAGATGGAGACTGGCATTGTGCTCAACAAGTTGACCTACTGTATGTGATGTGATGACAGAGGGAGACTGGTATTGTGCTCAACAAGTTGACCTACTGTAGGTGATGTGATGACGGATGGAGACTGGCATTGTACTCAACAAGTTGACCTACTGTAGGTGATGTGATGACAATGGAGACTGGCATTGTGCTCAACAAGTTGACCTACTGTAGGTGATGTGATGACCAATGGAGACTGGCATTGTTCTCAACAAGTTGACCTACTGTAGGTGATGTGATGACGGATGGAGACTAGCATTGTGCTCAACAAGTTGACCTACTGTATGTGATATGATGACAGAGGGAGACTGGCATTGTGCTCAACAAGTTGCCCTACTGTATGTGATGTGATGACAGAGGGAGACTGGCATTGTTCTCAACAAGTTGACCTACAGTAGGTGATGTGATGACCAATGGAGACTGCATTGTGCTCAACAAGTTGACCTATTGTAGGTGATGTGATGACGGATGGAGACAGGCATTGTCCTCAACAAGTTGACCTACTGTAGGTGATGTGATGACGGATGGAGACTGGCATTGTTCTCAACAAGTTGACCTACTGTAGGTGATGAGATGAGGGATGGATGGAGACTGGTATTGTGCTCAACAAGTTGACCTACTGTAGGTGATGAGATGACCAATGGAGACTGGCATTGTTACTCAACAAGTCGACCTACTGTAGGTGATGTGATGACGAATGGAGACTAGCATTGTGCCCAACAAGTTGACCTATGTAGGTGATGTGATGACGAGAGGGAGACTGGCATTGTCCTCAACAAGTTGACCTACTGTAGGTGATGTGATGACGAATGGAGACTAGCATTGTGCTCAACAAGTTGACCTACTGTAGGTGATGCGATGAGGGATAGAGACTGGCATTGTACTCAACAAGTTGACCTACTGTAGGTGATGTGATGACGGATAGAGACTGGCATTGTACTCAACAAGTTGACCTACTGTAGGTGATGTGATGACCAATGGAGACTGGCATTGCACTCAACAAGTTGACCTACTGTAGGTGATGTGATGACAGAGGGAGACTGGTATTGTGTTCAACAAGTTGACCTACTGTAGGTGATGTGATGAGGGACGGAGACTGGCATTGTTCTCAACAAGTTGATCTACTGTAGGTGATGTGATGAGAGACTGAGAAGAGTTGTAGAGGTGATAACGGACGGAGATTGTGTGGAGGGTGGGGGTGGGAGTGGGGTACCATGAAAAGAGGTTTTTTTCCGGTTTGTTTATTTGTTTTTGATTACTCGTGTAATCATTCTAAGTTCAAACACATGGAGCATCATTAGTTCTTTGCGGCTTTGCTGGTATACGTACTTAGGGCACCAAAAACATCTCGTGTGCATGTCATTTTAGCTCGTAGTGAAAATCACACGTATTTGTTGATGGTTTGAGACAGTTTTCAGTTTTGCATGCTTTTGAAATTAAAACACAGGTTACAGTCATATATTTGTGATTGATATTAGAAAAAGAAAAAAGAAAACATAAACCGGTAAACAAATCATGTCATAGCCTGTGTTGAAGTCAAGCATCCCAATAATCTTAACATGTATACAGATGGATTTATAGTTGAAAAACAGAAGGGTTTAGTATTTCTAGCATCTGAACTAAAGATTCACCTTGAAGAAAATGATCTTAGAAAAAAAACTTGTTTAGATACTGACGACTTTGAGTTACCTTACATGTTTTTAAAAAAGATATCTTTCAGATTCTGCTCCGTGTAGATTCTAGTTAGTTTTATAGGTATCACAATCTTTGAAATTATAACGAACACCCGAAACGATGATCGAAATCAGCCATACATTTAACACTTTAACTTTACGAAGTGAACAGATCCGTATCTGCAAGGTTCAATCTCACCGTTTAATTTGATAATAAAGTACACCGGGCAGCAAAGAGCGAGGCTAATTTTTATTCAGAATCAGTTCAGTAACACACACACACAGACACACACACAATTGTTTTGATCAGTCATGTACATGGATGCATCTACTCCGAGGGGATCTTGGCTAACAAAAAAAAAAAAAAAAAAAAAAAAAAACACTGATAATCATGTGTTACACTCATCCGTTACTCCCTATCAAGACCTCATTCACCCCAGCACCAGGGGAGTAGCTAAACTGGCAACTGACAAGAAATCAACGTGGGGTGGTAGTCCCTGAGCAGATATATCCCAGACGTCTCAAGGGAGACCATCCAGAATGCTGTCACGCAGCAGTACTGTGCATGCCGGTAGATCGTCCTCGGGGAGAAGGGGGTGGTGTGTGGTGGTGGTGGTGGTGGTGGTGGGGGGGGGGGGGGGTGTGTATCATCACAGTGCAGAGACTGGATGTCGTGCTGTTCACAGTGCCCGTCAGTGTCGTTCCCTCTATCGTGATTGCCCATCCAACGCTGCAACTACTCCCACGGACTACCACACCCGTCTTCCCCATCCCATTCCCCCATCTCTGTATCCAAGTCTGACACAGATCTGACCCGTGCTCAGGAAAACATGACCCTGCCAACATCTGTCTCTCTAATTAGATGGACAGAGCGGACACAAACCTACCACCGACTAGTCGTTTCCTACAGGAAAAGGGTTTCCACAGCTATCGTTCCCGCGGTTTTCCAAACCTCCAATGGCCATCTAACATTTCCAGTCCAACAGCACCACCTTCTCCCTTATAACATCTCAATGCGGGCAAATCATGATACATAAAACTGGAGCTGTTCAAGATGGCGTCTTCACAGCGGGTTTGTTGACTATATAGCTTAAATCTGTCACAGACGGAAGGAAAAAGAAAGACTTCACCAAAAAGAATCCAGGATTGGAACAAGGAGACAGTTCAAGTATCCGATTACGAATCACGGTGATCCGGCATTTCCATAGGCTATGTTTATCACCACACGATGTGAGATGGTACACCCTGATCTCAGTGGCAGATGGAGGCGAGAAGATTCTTACCAGCGTCCTGGATCAGTGTCACACAGAAAACCACACCCACACCACACACACACACACACACACACACACACCTCCAACACAATCTTTTCCTCTCTTCGGTATTTTTGTTGTGATTCTCTTAATCCCTCGTGTTCATTTTAGAAAATACCTGTTTGTTTGTCTGTTTTGTGCGCGCGTAAAGGATGACATGACATTTACTGTCCTTACCATTGTGAGTTGCTTCCTGAAATGACAGCTGTTGAGTTACAGCTGAAGTGTGTCAGATCAGACCGTTATGTATGACGGTGCTGATTGTTATCTTCAGTCCCTGAGTAGGACACATCATCCGGATCCTCCGTTCCTTGGCTGAATATCGAGTCATCGTCAATGCGATCCACCGTGCTTTCTACCTCCGAGTGTTCTGCGTCACTCACTGACGTTGCTGTTCTAGTCGTTGTTTCCGAGCCATCCACGCTCGACTCTGACTTCAGCGAGTCTTTCACATGTCCGTCTGGCTTGGGTAGGTCTGCCATGTTAAAATACATAGGCGAATTTTGGCTGCTGGGCCCTTGTATGCTGTGGTCAATGCCACTGACTTCCCTTGGAGACTGATGACCATCGCTCAACATAGACGTCTTCCCTGCGGACTTCTTCCGTTTCTTCGAACCCATCTGCTTCCCATTATGACTGTAACGATCAAAATCAGCAGAACTAGCGGTATACCCACGCCGTAGAACATTTTTTTTTCGAACTGCGAGAAGGCTTGCTTGAAGACGTTGTCACCACTGCGGTGTTGTTCTCGTTGTCGTCGTCAGGCGGGTGGTAACTATCTGTCTTGTGGATGGTGTTGCTGGTCGTCCAGGTGTGAGACGATTCGGTGGTTTGCTCAGTGCGTCCGGTCTGCACCTCGGTTCCGCCACTTCAACGATGAGTGTCATAGACCCCTGTCTTCTGGGCTGACCCAGTCGGTGGCCTGTCACATTGAACCACAGACTCCGCCCATGACCAAGATCCTGGCTGGTGATTCTCCTCCGCAGAAGCACCTTGGTGCCTTGTTTGTACACCATGCTGGTGCCGTTGGCCAGCTGTAGTAAAACAGACCGTCCTGCCGCCGACGTCTTTGTCCGAGGCCTGATTACGGAGGTCGAACAGCTGGAATCCGGGTAAAAGATCTTTTTGTGAAACATCACCTTCACAGGTGACCTGACGAAGGTCGGCGGAAACTCGTTCACGGACAGTACTTGCATTAAAAACTGCGTCCTGTGTTGTTTTTGGTTTGGCTGGTTCCCACAGGTCGCCTGCAATGTGACAATGTAGGGCGGGGGGCTGCGATACCTAGACCATATCTGTTCCACATCCAGTACCTTGGCTACTGTCAGGTACAGAAACTTGTACTATCAGTGTGCGAACAACTCAAAGGATTGCCTGTATCACTGGGTTCAAATTTAAACGCCTTGATGAAGAAATTCAAGTTGGTCAGTTTTCTTTTGAAGAACGGACAGCCAAGAGCCGCAGACGCCAGTAATCACCGGCCCCGTTCACCTCCACTTGGACTTGCAAGTATGTCCCAGCAGGATCTGTCTCATTGACATTGAAATTATAAAAGCTGTCTATTGTCTGTCCACACTGAATCAGTCTGGATTACACACATTATATAGACACCGAGTATCCATGGTGCTAGACGAAAACTCATCATGAACAATACAGCCTCTGTCACTGGAATTCCTTTCGTTACAGGCCGCCAGTCTTTTTCGTTCCAAAGCCGTTACGTCATTGTGATGTGACGTTTACCATGAAAACGCGTAAACTTGACTACTGAATAGCCAGACGTGACCTTATTAAGGCTTTCAATATATCATCATTATCATGATGTCAAAATCGCCAACAGTGTTTGTTTACTTTGAGCAAACCACTAAACAGAAGTCATTCTGTAAAGTTGAATAACTGATGAATCTGCACTCTTTGTTTCACTAACAGGTAATCAATCCTTGAAATCATTGAATTCACAGCCTCTATCGGTACTGTCCAAACACTTAACAATATCAATAACAAGATGGTTGTACCAGCCCAATGGATGTTGGTCCTCTCTCCTACCACCCCCCCCCCCCTCCTCCCGTCACCCCAACCCATATTTTGGCTGATTCAGTTTCTGGCAACAAAGTTAGGCTGACCATGAATGTATCAGCTGAGAAACAAGACGGCACTCCCCTCTTCCTCCTGCCCCTACACATACACTCACACACATACAGAGAGAGAGAGAGAGAGAGAGAGAGAGAGAGAGAGAGAGAGAGAGAGAGAGAGAGAGAGAGAGCCCTTTTTTGACACTTTGATATTTTATTGTCATTACTGAAGAGGTCTTTTGACAAGGGGGGAGAGTAACAGAACAAAAATATTTCCCTCTTCCTTTCCTGCAAACAAATAGTACACTTTCATTCCTAGTGTGTATCAAATCCAAAGTTAACAAAAACAAATAAATTCGTAACATTTCCTTATGTCCTCACCTCACACACAGGAGTAACGCAGTAAGGTTAAAAACAAACAAACAACAACAACAAAAAAACAACTTAAGACTGACTCGACCATCCACTCAATCAAATGATGACATTGTATTTTACTGATCTCTTCCACATGCGATGAATGATAATATTTATTCAGATATCTCTTATAATGTATTATCTAAATTTCACTATCCTTCATCTGTCTAATTTTCAATGCTTCCGCGATGAATTTCGCAACTATTTAATTACAAGTTCATCATCTGAATAACAGCCAGCGACATTTTTCTTTTCACTATATCTAACTGGAAAAATGAACAATTTGTCCCGCACTTCATTATAAACAGTACAGTGGAAAGAAAGTTTCTTCGTCATCAATAATATGTCTATAGCATGACAAGGAGATTCTGTGGATTTTCACATTCAAACATCTTTTGTTCCATTAAAACCTAAATTCTCAACCTAAATTAATATTCTAATAATACTAATATGTTAGAACATCTTGTGCGTTATCAGAATGAAAAGCACTATCTTAAAAGAAAAAAACCCGAACTTACACCCACACTGAGTGCCAATTCCGCTCAAACACACAAACAAACCACAAATCACCACAAACTTCTCATTCCACTCCGGTCACACACACACCACAAAACACGAACACACGACTCCATCTACTGAAGCACAAATTTATGTTTTTGATTGCATTTTAGAGAGACTTGAAGAAGCATAGACTGTTCAGATTCGGGTGGAGCTTCAAGATCTTCCAGTCCTTATCTTTCCATTTTATATGACATACTGACACATTTTCAATAAAACAGTTTAATGAAAAACCGCGAATTTTTTAACATTCGCATTATGAGTGCCAATGTCGTTTAAAAAATCAATAGCATGTTTTAATTCCCCAATTAGAACTGTAGTCATTTCTACTTCTGGGTCATACATTTCAAAACCATTATGAAAGCTTCTTTAATTCAGTTTTTCTTTACATTTATGTCCATTTCTAAAGCCATTCTAGGCTTCCTGCTAACGGGATGCGTAGTTCAAGATCTTCAACATATTATATTTAAATACTTTGACAAGTATTGCCATTTTCCATATAACGTGTTGGATGAATGAATATGTACTTGAAGGAAACGCTTTATAGCATACGTATGTACTTTTTCCATCTGCGAATTTTCATGTAAGCCCCAAATTTCAGCTGCATATGTAAGAAGAAGTTTTATCTGTGTATCAAACATTTTCCAAAATATACCACAGTCTGTATAATTCAGTTTTCTCAGGGATTTCAGAATTTCATAGTACCTTTTTTCCCTTTTCTCAGAGATTCTTCCCATGCGTAACGGAAAGTTAATTTTGTTGAAAATATCATTCCAAGATATTTATATGAATTAACTACTTGAACATCTGCATTTCCATAAGACCATTTTCTATACACTGACAGGTGGCCACCCATTCTAAAGACCACTATATTCGTCTTATCCAAGTTAACTGATAAACCTAAGCGGTCTGCTTCCTCTTTCAATACATTTAGTTGGTTTTGCAAACCTACAACTGTTCCGGACAGAAGAACAACATCATCAGCATACAGCAGTAAAACTAATTCAACTGCTCCAGGAGAGAGAGAGAGAGAGAAGAGAGAGAGAGAGAGAGAGAGAGGAGAGAGAGAGAGAGAGAGAGAGAAAGAGAGAGAGAGAGAGAGAGAGAGAGAGAGAGGTATAGGGCAGGATGATGGATGAACAGCCAATTCTAACACATGTTACTGAAAGTATATTTTAACTGGACTGGTACCAGTGAGCTCTGGCAGATGACATAATAGCGATGAATAAGGTGCAGAATGTACTGGAAGACAGTTGAACAAAACTGCAAAATTCCACCGCCCAAATAATTAACGCCTGATTCTTAAACCCTGCTGAATAATCCGAGCTCGAACGCTACTTAACAATTGATAGCCGACGATGATGTCAACAGCCACTCACAGAGCTGGGGGCATGATCGTTAAATCAGGAGACGGAATGAAAACGAGAAACGGCAAGATGACAGCCAGCTTCTTCCTGTCAACGACTGACTGACTGACAGAAACCATTTACTGTCAGATTAACATAGTGTTGTACTGACACTATCCTGTCAACGACTCTCAGGATGCACCAACATTTTATTCCACATGATGGTGAACTACCACGACATGCGAACTGCCATTCTGCTCTGAAGAGTATCTGTAAGGGGTGATTGTTCACTAGCCACACACCTCCACGAGGACCTGCAGTGCATGACAGACCATTTTGCAACATCCTGCAGGCATTCTGGCTTCACGTTAAGTCTCAGCAAGACCAGGGCTATGTTCCAGCCCTTACCATCATATAGGAAAAGGGCTTTTCAGATCTAACATCAATTATTTTCCGTTTTGTTGCGCAGGTCTCAATAGCTTGCTCGAGCCTAAAAATGTCCCCCCCCCCCCCCCCCCCCAAAAAAAAAAAAAAAAAAAGTTAAGAAATGTTACGATTCGTAACTTCTCTAAACAGATTGTATTTATTTCCAACAGTGCCCATTGGTTCTCTTTTCTTTCCTTTTTTTTTCTTTTGCTGTTTTTTGTTGTGTGCTTTGTTTCTTTGCTTGGTTTTGTTATATATCAGTAAAGTTACTTATAAGAAGAACAATATAATCCACGAACCTAAATAAAGACATAGAGCTTAACTTGCTAGTTAAAATGGTATTTTTTCCGCGTGAAATATTTCACATGAATGAGATATTACAGGTTTTGATGATGGCTCATATCTTTTTTTTTTTTTTTTTTTTTTTTACAGACATTCACCATGATTATTACGTTGGTATCAAAAATAACCTAAATTGTGGTTCACAAGCGTTTGTGAACGAGGAACGATGTACTGGGCCGGTATACCCATTGTGTTCTTTCTGTTTGCCATTTTCCGTGTATTTCATCTCTGAAAGAAGAGCCAATTTATCCGTATAAGTGATTTAATCCACAGAAAGAGGACGAACGTAACACGCATGCGTTAGAAACTCTATAATATGGGTTACCAAAATGAATGCTGTGTTCCCCAAAATCATACAAGGGTCAAAGTTAATCAATTACTGGAATGGATTCCCATGAAATTCCGTAAGAGGCAATTAAATCCGGTAAAGTGGGCCCGGGATGGCGGTCGAAATCCTGCAAGTCCATTGTACCAGAGCAAACAGACTGTGCAAGATGTCATGTGTTGATGCAAAGCAGTGCTAATCCAGGCAAAGTACATATGGAGACACAATCAAGTGCATGAAAAGATCGTGCATGCTGTTATTAATCCTAGAGGAAAACCTGCGCCACGAGAAACTCCAGCAACGACGTTCTACATGGCAGAAGGCCACAAATCCTAGTCTGGAACAGCTGTGACAACTAAGCATGAAATCGTGGTTTACTGGAAGGAGCAGATGACAGAAAGTGCGCAACAGACCTGAGATTACCATCTAGAGATTATCAGGAAGAGTGGCAGGAGACAGGATATGATATTCAACTCGGGTTCCTAAAAACAAATGAGTCTGATCGAACTCAATGTGCCATTGTGAAGACTTTCTAGTTCGCTTTTCACTAAGTTCTAAGATGTTGAGTAACTTGCAAAGTTATTCATATTCCGTCATGTCAATGGCCACTTTTGTCAAAGGGTACACATCATTTTCAATGCCACCTTGCCGTTGGGTTTTGTGCTGCAAGACCAAATATATGAACAGTGTGACTGCGCATCACTAGCTAAACTTGAACTGAACACGAATTTCGTGCACTGGTTCTGTACGACGTTCGGAAAGGCGTGCTGCCCGGAGAATGCATTTCGATTTTGTCTCTTCTGTGTGTTGGGAAACAGTCGCCATCTAACGCCACAGTTTTCAGGCACTAAGAAGAATTTCAGATCGGTAGACACAGTGGAGGATGACGACCATCTAGTAACAGAGCATACAAGAAAAAAAAAATCAGTTTAAAAAGCCACCCGAGGTAATTTCGCTGCTGAATATAGAATTATTACGAGGGAAAATATGAAGAAACCCGTATTATAAATGTGTTTGTTTCTTTGTTAATTTTCTTTGTTACAAAAGCACTTCAGTGTAAGAAGTACAGGACTCGCTGCGAAAATCTCGGGATCTCTTTGGAATCTCGAAATAATAAAAATACTGAGTTTTGGGACGCTGTTGAAGATACGAGTCTGCAAACGCGCGTGCGCGCACACACACACACACACACTTCAGAGTCTCTCACAACATCATAAACGTACGTTCTAAGGTTAATCAGAGGTGAAATCGACTTTGTTCGGTTTGGAAAATCAGTTCCTGTTTTACATGCAAGATTCGACAGCAAATAAGCCTAAACGAACATGATTCTTTAAATTAAAAAAAAAAAAAAAAAAGCAGCAAGGTAAATTTCCTGTGTACACGTATGGGGTGATTTTTAAGCTTCGTTGTAATTCTGTACACTTACAGCATGTGTCGGGAGATCTAAGGCGATTTTTAATCCTTCCTATTCTATACGCATACCTAGAAGTCTCTTCAGCGAGTACTTTTCGTACACCGAAAAGAATCTTGTGTGAATGATTGTGTTGTTTCAGATCTAATTTGAGGTTTACACAAATAAATAAGTGTATGCTTAGCTGACGATTTTAAGTACGTTTGAAGTGAAGCTAAGTAGCAATCCTCCACACATTCAGCCACCTTTCTGTCCAGCCCCTGGTTGGGCTCTTCAGTCAACCCCGTTTCACATCCCTCATGCACGTCTAAAAACTGACAACATAAGTATAATTAAGAAGTTACATCAGAATCCATACTGTCCATAGGTATCTTACTAATTCAAAATATATACGGATGGATCTGTGATACAGAAAAATGAAGTTGTAACAAATGAAAATTATTCACAGAATATATATATATATATATATATATATATATATATATATATATATATTCAATTATAAAACAAACTTGCTCTTATGTCTTAGATGGAAGAAATAGGGGGAGATAAGCATTCATATCTGCAGTGGTAGTTAATTCTGCCTAACTAACAGTATGTGCTTGAGAGGGTGAGGGGAATAAAAATGCTTCTCAAATGAGTCTTCAGCAAGCTTATAGTCTCCAAGGAAGAGACACTCTCCAATGGGGAGGAAACTCACAAACAATTCCCTGGTCAAATACCGGTATTTCGAAACCTGATTGTTTCTCCTCAGTGACCGCGGAAAGTGGTAACTTAACTCCTCTGCCTTTTCGGTTTTAAGAAGAATGCTATCCCAGAATAAGGCTGGTGTGCAATACCATAGTATGTTTGTTGAGTTTTCAAAAAACCAACCAAAGGTGCCACCTAAGAAGCAAAAGAAAATCATGAAAGAACAAAACAAGCTACATTTTCTGGTGAAAAGTAGAAAATATAAAAAGATAACCTCTTAAGTCACAAGTGCTGAGGGCCAGTTCTTGGAATGAATCCGTAAGGGACTAAATTATAGATGACCAATAAATTCCAAGGATAAGTAACCGAGCACCATTCCAGCAACTTACAGAGCAGCTTGGTGTTGCAAAGGCCGCAAGAAATATTCAATTATAAAACAAAACTTGCTCTTATGTCTTCTTACTATATAATATTTTATATTTTTTTATTATTTTATACACAAAACCACAATGTATATCTCGTACAACTGGCAATAATAGTCTCATGCAATTCAAATCGATCGAAAACACTCAGCAATTACTAAGGACAATCACATTTCCTTCCTGACAAATTTTCTAATATACGAAAAGAATATAACATATCCCATGCATATTATTATTGTTTAATTTATTATTATTATTATTATTATTATCTTTTTCAAAAAATTACAATTATTATTATATATTAAAAAAATATTTCTGTATCATGCTTTTTTCATCGTACCATCATTACCATTACCTTCACTATAGTTGTTAGCATTATCATTATATGTCCAAGAGTGAACAATGTCCCAGCCGAGCTTGTGAAACATGGAGGGAAAGAGACCACAGAGGCACTAACATAATGCTTTGTCAGAAGATCTGGACAGAAAAGAAGTGGCCAACAGAGTGGACCCAGTCATTGGGATTCCCTTACCCAAGAAAGGCAACCTCAAACAATGCCAAAATTACAGGACTATAAGTCTGATCAGCCACCCCAGCAAAGTCATGCTTTGCATCATCCTCAAACGACTGAAATCCAAGGCTGAGGAACTGCTATCAGAAGAACAAGCAGGTTTTAGAAGAGGGCGGAGCACTGTGGAACAAATTCTTCAACTGCCGAGTCCTGATTGAAAGATCTACAACACCAAAAGGACCTCTTCCACAATTTCATTGACTTTAAGAAGGCATTCGACCGGGTGTGGCACAACGGCCTATGACAGGTTCTCAGAGACTTCAACATTGATGAGAGGCTCGTTCAAGTCATCCAGGCCCTCTACGAACACTCCAGCAGCACAGTACTCCTCAATAGCCAGCAGCGCCAGTTCTTCCCGACTACAGTCGGAGTCAGGCAAGGGTGCCTACATCTCCAGTCCTTTTCAACATCTTTATGGAGAGAATCATGCAAGAGACCCTAGAAGAACACCACACCTCCATCAGTATTGGCAGCAGGCCGGTCTGCAACCTTCGTTTCGCAGACGATATCGACCTCATGGGGGGCAGCAACACCGAGCTCCAGGATCTCACAAACAGACTTGTCAAAGAGCAAGTGCCTACGGCATGGAGGTCAGCACAGAGAGGTCAAAGGTCATGGTCAACAGCAGACTAACAGCAGCGCCAACATAACCATGAATGGTGAGCCCCTGGAAGAAGTGACCAGCTTCAGGTACTTGGGAGCAACCCTGTCCAAAGATGGCACCTGCACAGCAGAAATCCGAATCAGGATCAACTCCGCATCAGCAGCGATGGCCAGACTGAACAGAGTGTGGAAGAGCAACATCAATTTCCACACAAAATTCCGGCTCTACAAGTCACTAGTGGTCTCGATCCTCTTATATAGTTGCGAGACATGGACACTGATGGCCGAAACAGAAAGAATAATCCAGGCGTTTGAGACCAGGTGCCTGAGGAAACTACTCCGCATCTCCTACAAAGAACACAAGACCACTGTTTATGTGCGGAACCTGGTCACTAACCTAGTTGGGCCACACGAACCACTTCGGCAACCGTCAAACGACGGAAGATGGCATGGTTTGGCCATCTCCAAAACCATCCTTCAAGGTACCGTTGAAGGAGGGCGCAGACGAGGACGGCAGAGAAAGAGTTGGTCCGACAACATAAAGGACTGGACCAAAATGACCATGCCAGATCTCCTCAAGACAGCCACCAACAAAAGAGCCTGGAGAGAAACAGCGGCTGCCTCATCACGTCCCCCCAACGACCCCAGCGGCCAAGGGAATGACTGATTATCATTATTAATACGATTGTTAGTCTTGATATTACCATCACTACCATTAACATTACCATCGCAATCGCCACTGAGACGGTTGCCACAGCAACCATGCTGTTCAAGAATCCTCTAACCCACTCTCTTTTTCCCATACTACTACGGCTATTGCCATATTATCACCAAAAGCGGTAGTAATCCTGTTTTTATTTATTTTTTCAACATTTTGATCATCATCATTACCATTACTAGTATTCCTATCAGTGATATAATTATCATCATTACTACCTTGACTCACACATCATCGCCCTTCTGACAGCTTCGTTTTCATTCAACGCCTATCTTGCGCTGAAGTGATTGAAGATGAGTGATTGCTCGTTCATTTTCGTTCTCCTAATTGTTTTTATCTTGCCTGAAGAAGACCTAAGAGGCCGAAACGCGTCGTGTTTTGTCTTATGATTCGTTTGTCCACTTTTTTTTTGGGGGGGGGGGGGGGAGGGGCGGTTCGTAACATTTATTTCAGATTTGTTTTAGTGTTTCATGATCGGCTGGCCTGGCCAAAACCATCGTGCAGGTCATACTAGCAGGGGGACGGACAAGAATCAAAAGAGGGAGGACAACAACAGGGGTGCGTCACTGCTGCCCGAATCAGGACTGATACCCTTGTTTGGGGTGTAGGTCCCTTGCACCGCTCCAGAGCTCTCTTCACAAGGAAGAAAAAAAGAGTCGTCAGAATGCATTGCACAGGTTTGAAAATGTGTCAGAATAACGACATTACCTGAAAATGTGTAATGAACGCTCACTGTCAAACTTTCCGACTAATTTGTGAGCACGTGAATAATCTATCTGCAGTTAACTCGCGACCAGTGATTTCAAGAAAATATTTAGTACTCTTGTATTTTGTCCTTGCATTTTTTGCCAGTCATAGAAGGAAAGAATGGCATTTTGTTTGAGAAAAGCAAGTACAAAGTGTGTGTGTGTGTGTATGTGTGTGTGTGTGTGTGTGTGTGTGCGTGTGCGTGCGTGCGTGCATGCGTGCGTGCGTGCGTGCGTGTGCGTGTGTGTGTGTGTGTGTGTGTGTGTGTGTTGTGGTGGACTTTTTACAATTTTATTAAGATCGGAAGGCCAACAATACGATAATGAATGTGTCTGCAATCTCAGAAATGAACGAGGTTGTGTCACGCAAAATCTACGGGTTTAAGATACGGACCGACCACACCGTCACCTCTGAGATCAGCCACTCGAAGACAGAATGACAGACTGGGTGTATTGAAGCTGTAGTTCAAAACCTTGAGTGAACTTAGGGAAGCCGCACACACACCACTCATGTTCACTGTGCAGTTATTCGCATTTACTATTTCTAAACTATATGGATTTTAAACGCTCATGGTCAGTAAAACTGCTCTCTTAATTGCCTTGTTCGTGCAGAGAGGAGAGAGAGAGAGAGAGAGAGAGAGAGAGAGAGAGAAGAGAGAGAGAGAGAGAGAGAGAGAGAGGAGAGAGAGAGAGAGAGAGAGGACCCATTCTGAAAGAGATGACCAAAGCACGGATATGCATTTTATTCTGACTGTCGTTATTCTGACAGCCATAATTCGGACAAGGATACAGTTGTGGTGCATCAGTTCTCAGTGAATCGCGACAGATGAAGAGATATTGTCAGATATAATCAGAGGGACCTCCAACAGCCCCCTACACAAGGCCAGAGACAAGTAAGGCAAGACCATGCATGGAATTACGATTAAGCAGAGGTGAAATCTAAGGGATGGATAAGACTGAATTGGTTGGTGGGGTCTCCACGGTCACAAACATCCGCAAAGTTCGCGCGCGCACACACACACACACATACACACACACACACCGTTGAGACACGTCCGCACACGCACACAACATATTGGTTGTCTGCAGAAAAAAGACTTCTGAACTGGGTCTCTCTCTCTCTCTCTCTCTCTCTCTCTCTCTCTCTCTCCATCTCTCTCTCTCTCACAGACAAAGAGGCAGAAAACATCCTCTCCAATCTCCAGGCCATGTTACTTGTGAAACGTACCATCTGTTCTCATGAACTGTCCCCAACAACCGCACAAGACACGTTCTTGATACTACCTCAAAACCAAAACTCACCAAGATCACATATGCGCCATACCATACCCTAGCCGCCATAGATTTATGTTCCAGCAAGCTGTAGGCTATTTTCCTGCTCAGCCAGAATTGTAACTGATCAAAGCACTTGTAGAACAATGCCCTTTCTCAGCACCGATGCACACACCTGAAGCCATTCATACATCTACAACAAAAAATATATGTCACCGGATAATTTTATGCTATTCTTCAAGGCAAATGTTCAATCACGCTTTAACGAAAGGTAAAGAAAAAAAAACAGTCTGAATTTGGCCAAAATAGAGAGCGTATGAGCAGGTAGATATGTTGCAATAAAATCCTTATGAATGTTCAGGACACGGTCCAGGCTCTGATGAGCCGAGTTAGCGCATGTGAAGGTTGTGTGGCACTGGTCTAAATCCACCAGACCCCCCCCCCCTCCCCCCCCCCTCCCTCCGAAACGTTCTTTCCGAACACCAAGTAAGTAACACTGACCCAGAGTAAGGAGCAAAACCCCGCAGGTCTTCCCAGATGGAGGCATATCTGCCGCCATAAACCCCGCAGGTCTTCCTAGATGGAGGCATATCTGACGCTATAAACCCGCAGGTCTTCCCAGATGGAGGTCTGTCTGATGCTATAAATCCCGCAGGTCTTCCCAGATGGAGGCATATCTGACGCTATAAACCCGCAGGTCTTCCCAGATGGAGGCATACCTGACGCCATAAAAACCCCGCAGATTTTCCCAGATGGAGGCATATCTGATGCCATTAAACCCCGCAGGTCTTCCCAGATGGAGGCATACCTGACGCCATAAACCCCGCAGGTTTTCCCAGATGGAGGTCTATCTGATGCCATAAACCTCGCAGGTCTTTCCAGATGGAAGCATATCTGACGCCATAAACACGGCAGCAAGGATCAAACAGCGAGTCGTCTCACCCAGTCAGCCAGAATGGTCCATACGGCTTTGTGAAACACACAATGGATCGCAAGTAGTGGCTGTGTATATTCAATGTGGGAATTGTCTCTGCGAGAGCGAGAGCGAGAGAGAGAGAGAGAGAGAGAGAGTATTATCATTCTAGACTGTATCAAAACCTCCAATCTAATAACACCTGGTCGAGTGAAAAGTTGATGAACGTTGATTATACTTGCGAGGGGCCGGCAAACTGGACGTGCGTCCATGAACACGGACCTGTTTGTTTCCTGAACGCAACGTTGCATGTTAGACGTGTGAAGGGTGCAAGGGTCAAACGTTTTACGTGACAAATCACGCACTGGTGTATTCGGAGTATTCGCTAGGATCCCACGTAGACATTTTCCTCCCGCGTGCTGTGACGTCCCGACACTGGTCACCGACTCGAACTCATCGTCCTCTTCCTGCTCTTGCGTGGCCGAGGACCGCGTGGCTCCCGAGTGTCGCTGCTGACTGACTTTGGGTCTTCGCACGACCTTCGTCTTCTGCGTCGGGCTATATGGCTTGCCAGGACTCTGATCTCCTTTCGCCTCCTTCTTCATCTTATTTTCTTTCTTTTTCACCACACAGTTATACGATATGACGATCGCAACAAGATAACCACCGTTCCTATGGGTATGACCATGCCGTACACAATTTTAGCCGTGGATGACAGCGAGTTAAGAAATGACTCCCCTGATCCGCTTTCATAGTCGTCATCCAGTTTTCCAAAACGTAGTATTCAGAGTCATGTTACCTTCTTTGCTGGGAGAGGTGCCGCGATCTGTGGCTTTCAGGACGAAAGACAAACTGGTTTGGTTGTGGAAGGTTTGAAGTGTGAGGTTCTTCTGCAGAACCACCAGGCTCTTGTTGACTACGGCGATGAGGTCCGTGTCGTTGGCAACGCTGTACGTGATATGACTGTCGTTGATGCCCACATCCCGTCGCTTGCTTTCTTATACAGGTCGAAGACGAGCAAACCCTTCACCAGCTCTTCTTCAGGAAAAACCCACCGTTTGTGTTGGCTCAATGAAGGTGGGTGAAAACTCGTTTTCTAACTCCACTGCAACGGACACATTTGTATCGCGATTGTCGTTCCCCAGTTTTGCAAGTGGCTTGAAATTGTACAAGGTATGGTGGTAGAATTTTATACCGTTCATGAAGCATCTCGGCGTCAAGCATTTTCTTTAATTTTAGATCGCAATCGCTCACCGAAGAAGGAGTGCTTACATGTCAGTGTTTGCTTCGTGT
>CM031613.1:4237846-4256905 GCA_018398815.1 Conus ventricosus
GGCACACCGTCAAATGGCAGCCATCCATCTTAATTTTCTAAAGAATCTTTCAACATCAACGTGGTTTTGGTATTTATTGGTGGCAGGCTGAATGGGAATACATTTCAGACCTTTTGCCAGGACTGATCTTTCGTCATTGGTGAGAGTCAGATTATCAGGAATGCAGCGAACAAGGTGGCGGTGTTGCTCATGGGTGATAGAGGGGTCAGTGTTGTGTGTAGGGGGATTCAACTGGTCTGGGTTTGCCTTGTGTTTGTTTTTTAATTTTGATAACTTGTCTTGCTTAATCTGGTAGCCGTGATTGTGAATGAGCTGGCTGTGTGTATGGATGAGCTGTCTGAGTCTAGAAGCAGTGGCTATGGGCATGATGATTGTGGTTTGTTGTTTGAAATGTTGAAGCCTGAGCGATCTGAAGCGACCAAAGCTAAGTGAATTTTCGTTGTTTTATTCGTTTAATTATCACCAGACGAAGACCTAGAGGTCGAAACGCGTCGTGTTTGGTCTTGTAACTCGTTTGTCCACGTTCTCTGGGCGGTTCGCTAACATTTATTTAAGATTTGTTTAGATTTCCGCCTGCAGTCGTCTCGCTTTGCAAACTAGATCTTTTTTGTAGTAATTAAGTGTTCTTTTACGAGTATTTTTTTTCTTCTTCAGATCTTCAGCATACTGCACAGCTGTGATATTTTCACTTATATGTTTGGAAGATCACAGAGTATAATGTTAAACAACATTGGAGCTATCACAGAGCCTTGTGGAATTCCCATTTGTAATGATTTAAATTCAGAGTACGTATTTTCTACTTTAACCTGTAGCTTTCTGTCTTGAACAAATTCTGTGATATAATAATAAAGATTGCCAGATAAGCCTATGTTCTTTTTTATTCAAATAACAATCTAGCATGCCAAACACTATCGAAAGTTTTTTTAACATAAAAAATAATGTAGGCAAAACGCTTTTTCGTTTTGCAAATAGCTTTTTCATTTGTGTGGTTATTTTAAACTTTATGATCCATGAGTGATCTTCCTTTTCGAAAACCGGCTTGGGTTGTGTGCTATTACGTCATATTCATCACAATAATATTATTATCGCGCGCGTGCGTGCGTGCGTACATGCGTGCGTGTGTGTGTGCGCACACGCGTGTGTGTGTGTGTGTGTGTGTGCACGCGTGTGTGTGTGCAGGCGTCCGTGTGCGTGCGCGCGCGCGCGTGTGTGTGTGTGTGTGTGCGCGTGCGTGCGCGTGCGTGCGCGCGCGCGTGTGTGTGTGCATTTTAGTATGTATTTACAAACACCAAATGAGAGGGCATTATATGTATGGTCAAGTTCTGATGATAGTAAACACACACACACACACACCACAGACACACAGACACCACACCACACCACAACACATACACACCACAGACACAGACACAGACACAGACAGAGTCTCTCCCAACTTAGAAATCACTAAGCATCCATACGAGTAACAAGTACATACAAGCCACTCTGTGAGCGAAATACGCAGACCACCACGCCTCACCCCCCAAGTCCTCTCCACTGCACCACGGCACGTGACACACGTCCAGCAGTGCGAACTCGCTCCCTCCCGAATACCGATCCATCCTCCCTTCGTCTGCCAATTCCCTGCTCGTCTTTCACACACACACACACACCCCACACACACACACACACACACACACACACACACACACACACAAAAGAGAGAGAGAGAGAGAGAGAGAGAGAGAGAGAGAGAGAGAGAGAGAGAGAGAGAGAGAGAGAGAGAGAG
The DNA here is from genome assembly GCA_018398815.1 of Conus ventricosus. Taxonomy (NCBI): domain Eukaryota; kingdom Metazoa; phylum Mollusca; class Gastropoda; order Neogastropoda; family Conidae; genus Conus; species Conus ventricosus. The sequence continues at coordinate 4,239,615 of CM031613.1, forward strand.
TGAGAGACAGACAGACAGAGACAGAGAGAGAGAGAGAGAGAAAGAGATGAGAGAGAGAGAGAGAGAGAGAGAGAGAGAGAGAGAGTCCTATATGTGGATAACTCACATGCCGACTGTCCTACTCTCACTCTTCCCAGTACCTGCTTCAAAGCTAATAGATAGATTAATCAATAAATAAATAATTTAAAAAAAAACACAGCTGACTTTAAGTATCCATGATCTCGGTTGACCTATGACCTGTCCGACACCTTTTATCTTAGGGTACCCTAACCCCTTTGCTTTATATCATACCCTCGCCCATCGCCACCCCTGGAAATAGAGAAAGCCTTGGGACATAATCATAAACAGCATGTGCGATAGCACGCGCGCACACACATGTTCGTGTGTGTGTGTGTGCGTGTGTGTGTGTGTGTGCGTGTGTGCGCGCGCGCATGCATACGTGCGTGCGTACGTGTGTGTGTGTATGTGTGTGTGGCCGCGTGTGTGTGTGTGTGTGTGTGTGTGTGTGTGTGTGTGTGTGTGTGTGTGTGTGTGCGTGCGCGCGCGCGTGTGCATGCGTGCATACGTGCGTGCGTGTGTGCGCGCGTGTGCGCGCGCGTGCGTGTGTGCATAATCCACATTATACACGCAAGTCACCTGACTAGTGACCACAAACTAATATACAAACATGTGCAGAAACTGAAGCAGAGAACCTGGGCGTTTTACTGGAGCATCCCTCCTCTGTTGACATGTGTTCGGTGCGTCTGCCAACGGAGAGGCCTAGTTGTAGGATGGAGGCTGCCCAATACTCCAGATATCTTCAGCGGTGTTGGTCATCAGATTTGCCAATAACTGGTTGGTGATGGTTGTTTACTCTTCTTGTTAGTCTTGATGTGAAGCCACGTCCCGTCTTCATATTCACCTCTGCGAGGTGGCCCGTACTACGGCGGTCTCGATCTTGCGGATTCAAAGGACTCTAGGTTCTCCACACAACTGATCGGCCTGTTGTTGTACCCTTGTTATCGTTGCCTCGTCAGACAGTGCGTCCGCCGCTGACTCTCCCTGAAGTCTGCATGTCCGACGCAGTCCATCTGTACGAGGTAAGGTAAGGTAATGTTGCTTGTAGCCCAGCCGACCGCAAAGAGTCATGTAAGGGCTGTCACCGCGTTGAAGTCAACTCACAAGTCATCCATTCACACAACTCTTTAAAATATATCTTCTAAAAAAAAAAACACCCGAGATTTTGTTAAAAAATTTTTCCACTATGAAATCTCTGATCCGATGTAAAATGTTAATCTCTTTCAAGAATTCAAAGATCGCATCAGGTGGAACATCTCTGAACAAGATTTTCATAGAATCTGCTGTAAAATGTTTATGTCTCACATCATGCAAGCCCCAACACCCCAAAAGAAAAAGTTTCATTGTGATGGAAAGAAAGGAAGGGCAAATGGGGCATTTCACCTTTAAAAGGGTTTAACGAAGGGGTGAAAATCCCGAAGGGGCCGGTTTTGCAGCCGGTTTAAAGACGTGATAGGGGAACTCTTTTGGGTTTTTTGAGGGGTCTGAAAGATCTTTCCCAAAGGAGAGGGATGCAGGCGGAAAAAACCAAACTTAAAAAAAAATTGTTACGCCCCGCCCGAAAACGTGGACAAAAAAAAAATCACAACAACAAAACAAAAGGGGTTTTTTTCGACCTCTTGGTTTCGCGGGTGATAAATAAACGAATAAAAAAAACGAAAATTAAATTTTAATTTGATCGCTTCAATCGCTTAAAAACTTGCGAAAGGGAAAAAGGGCGTTGAAATGAGACGGGGCCCTGTTGGGAAGGGAAAAAAAAGTGACGAGTAAAAACGTGTAATAAATGATAATAATATTATGATGGGAAATTTATATTAATGGTAAAAAAAATTTTAGGGGAAAAAAAAAAAAAAGATAACTTGGGTCAATAAATTTATGTTAGGGAAAAAGGGGGGGATTTTTTAAGGTTTCTTAAGCAGCAGGGGGCCTTTTTGGCAACAGCCCCAAGGCAAAGGGGAAGGGTGATGTCAATAAAAAGGGGGGTAGTTTTCTTTTACTAGAAATTTAAAAACTGATGTACGGAAACAACGATTTTTTAAAGGGTTTAAGGAAACAAAAAGCATGATACAGAAATATTTTAGAAAATACTTTTTTAATAATAATAAAATAAATAAATAAAAGAAATTAAAAAAATAAAAATAAATTAAAAATAAAAAAAATAAAAATAATCTTAATAAATGTTTTAAATTTAAGATAGCTATAAGTTGTGTTGAGGGAATAGTGGGAAAAAGGGTTAGTAGGGTTTTGTTTTAAGGTTGGGGGGGATATTGGGGGTGAGTTGATATATAAATATTTAAAATCTCCTCCTCCCCCCCCCCCCCCCCTCCTTTCCACGCCCCAACCCGATTAATGGGAAAAAGCATTATTATTTTTTTAAAAGGGTGTGTGTGTTAGTGAGTTTGAGTTGTGGTGAAGGTTTTCCATTTGTAATATCAGCCTTTTTCTTTGGGTTTTTTCCCCCCCCACCCCCCCCCCCAACAAACCGAAATACCCACCAACACCCCCTACAACAACAACTCCAATTTAATAAGGAGGGTTTTGGGGGGGGGGGTTGGGGGGGGGGGCGGGGGGGGGGGGGGGGTTTAAACTTCGTTGATGTAGAAATGGAAAACCCAAAGAGAGTGGGGGAAAAAGGGGGGAAAGGGGTTTTTGATAGCGCAACCTTTTTGTCTAGGTAAAAGGGGTAGGGTGTGCGTTGGTGGGGGTTATTTCAGGGGAAAGTTTCAGAGATGGAATGGCACATACTATTTTTGGGAACTTTGATCCCCCATGAGGGTTTGAAACCGGGTTCCCCGTTTGGGAAGGGAGATAAGTTTCCCCTGCAAAAAGGCTTCCCAAAGTTTCATCTTAAAAATTCCCCCAATTAAAAGGAACTTTGACAGGGTTGTTGTTTTTGTTGGGCTTTGGGGTTGAAGTGCTTAGAAGGAAAGCCCCGGGGTTTGGGGCCGTGGGGGGCCCCCGGATTGGGGCCCAAAGGCCGGGTTGAAGTGAGGGGGCCCTCAAGTGTGGGGAATGTAAACCTACATAAACTTTCCCCACAAGCTAAAAACAGGGAAGAGGTACCAAATTTTTTGGGGTGGTCGGGGGAAAAGGGGTTGGGGGGTTGGGGAGAAATTTCCCTTTTAAATTTGTAAAAACCCTTTTTGGGGCCATGTGGAGGGGGTTTGGGTTTGGGGGAGAGAGCAAAAAATTTTTTGCATTGGGGTTTTGAGCGGGGGGAAAGTACCGGGGTTTTAGGGGGGTTTTTTTGGGTTACTTAGAGCGCCCCCGTAGTCTTTGGGGGTTTTTGTCAGTTTAAAAGTTTCTTTGGGTTTCGTCTAAAAGGGCAGATTTATGATTTTTTTCCCCAAATTTTGCCAGTTAGACTTGGGGATTTGAGGGGGAAAATTTTGGGATGGAGAGAAAAAAGGGGGGCAGTGGTTTGCCCTGTTTTTTTGGGGGGTTTTTTGATTTCCAGAGTGTTGTTCGGGTTTTAGCTCATCCCGGCCGGGGGGAGAGCATCTTGATGCGGCACAAGGGAATCCACTTTGGTTAAAAAAAAACCCAACTTTTTGGGGAGCTTTTAGGTGAAACCATTTTTTCCCGCTAGAGCAAATCGGGCGTAGGGGAAGGAATTAAAATTTAGGGAAAATAAAATTTTTAGGGAGGTTGGGGAAGTTTTTAAATTCCAGGTATGGTGTGAATCATTTAGGTTTTTTAAGAAATGGGTTTTTAAAGCATCCTTTTTTTTAGGGAGATAGTGATGTCGGGAAAATTTTAAGGGGGACTGGGGATGGGGGGGTTTGTAGCTTTGGGGTTGGAATGGAAGGGGAAATTTTTTAAAAGGTCGGGGGGCCAAAGTTTTGAAGGAAAGGAGGCCAGTGGGGTTCTGGGGGGGGGGGGGGGGAGGGGGGCCCCTTCGGGGGGGGGGGGGGGGGGGGGGGGGCAGGGGGGGGGGGGGGGCGGGGGGGGGGGGGGGGGGGGGGGGGGGGGGGGGGGGGGGGGCTTTTGGAGGGGGGTAGGGGGGGGGGTTTTGGGAGGGGGGGGGATAGAAAAGGCCGTTTTGTGAAAAAAGTGGAGGGTTAAAATTTAAAATATTGAGGGAGGAAAATTTAAGTCTGGAGGTTTTTAACATGGGGGGTTTTGGTTAACCCGTTTTGTTGGGAAAAATGGAGGCCCCAACAATAAAAAAAGGGAAGTGAAAGTACTATTGTTTGGGTATTGATACTCCCCCTAAAATTGACCACCATCGCCTTTCGCCCCCGGAAAACCCTTTTGCCACGGCCCCCCTGCTGCTTAAGAACCCTTCCCCAAAACCCCCCTTTCTCCCCATAACATACTTATTAAACCAAATTAAATTTTCCCCCCCCCCCCCCCCCCCCAATATTTTAAACTTTTAATATTTTTCCCCTTCCCTTTAATTTTAAAATTGACCCAAGTTTGTTTTTCCCCCCCAATTTAATTTAAAACCATTAATAGTTTTCCTATCAGTAAAATTAAATCATCATTACGACTTTGACTCGCCCCTTTTTTCCCTTCCCAAAGTCGTTCCCCAATTCAACGCCTTCCCTTGGGGCCAAAAAACCCTAAGGATCTGAACCCGATCAAAGTTAGTAAATTTTTTTTTTTTAAATTTCGTTTTTTTAAAATACCAGCGAAGACCAAAGAGGTCAAAAGCGTTGTTTTTTGTTTGTGACTGTTTGTCCACGTTTTTGGGGGGGGTGTTTTCGTAAAATTTTTTTAAGAGGGGGGTTCCAAAAAGAGTTTGAAAACCGCCTTTGGTATTCCAATCCTCCCCCAGAGGTCCCGACATAATTTTAAATTTTTGGTTTTAGTTTCGTGTGTGGGATAGATACGAAAAGACATTTTTCCCTGTTGTGGATTTTTGGCCAACAATTGGGCCAATTTCTTTCCCCTTTCCTTTTCTTTTCCCCCCCAAATGCCAACAGGGAGGGGAAAAACCCGAAAAAAGTAAAACCCTTTCGTTTTAAACCCCTTTGGTAAAAATTTTAAAAAAAAAAGTGTGAAGTTCGGGTTTAAAGGGAGTTTTTCCCCAAAAAGGGTCCCAAAATTAACATAAAGTTTATCTGGCTTTGAAAAATTTAATGATGTGATAAAAAAAATAACAACAAAAACATTTTTTTTAAAAAAGGGTTTGGGTTCAAAGGTTTTGGCGTTGAAAATTCCAACTTCGTGTGCGCAAGGGGCTCCCTCCCGGGTATTTCCCAAATTTGGGAAGAGCTGCCTCCGGCGCGTCAGTCAGTGGGTTCCCCTTGTCCCCAGTCAATAACGTTTTTAAAATTTTCCCTTATTTTCCTTCATTTTTTTAAAAGGGTCAAAAACTTTCCCATTCTTTTCCCTTGTTTCCCTTCTTTCCCTTTAAATTTCCCTCCCCCGGGTGCTGCAATTTTGTAACGTTTTTCCCCATCCCAGCCTGTGAACGGGCCCTTTCTTTCCGAAATTTTGGTGAGGGAAAATTTTAGGGTGTGTGAAAAAATTTTTTAACGCGTCCTTTCACCCCCAGGGGCCCCGGGTTTACAGTCTCATTTCAAGGATTTTTTTGGGAAAGGGGAGTCAGAAAAAATGTTAACTACGATAAAAAATTTCCCCTGTCCCAAAAGGGCCCCGGGGGAGATTCAAACCTGCAACCCCCAGGTTTCACAATGGGGCCCCGGCGCTTCCCCAATAAAGCTTTTCCCCGGCCCCCTTCCCCTATTCCATTTTTTTATTTTTTTTGGAAAAAAGGGTCGGCGAGTCGACAGTTCAAGGCCTTTTGTTTTCTGTTTGAAAAACTGGGTCGGGCGGAGCGTTTTTTGTCATGCTTTTTCCCAATAAAATTGTTGATTGGGAGTTATAGTTTTGTATGAGCATTTACAAGGGTGGTTTGTTTGCCCAAATTCGTTCGTGTCAAATCATACCCGTTTTTCCCTGGGCGGGGGAACGGTCGTGAAAAAGACGGGGCAAAAGGAAAACATTTTGTTGTTGTTGTTGTTGTGTTTAAAAAAGGGTGATAGGAATGTTTTTTAAAAGAACTCGTGTCCATTTCAAGTGGGGAGCGTGAGGGGGGCCATTGGTTGGGAAACGATGCCAATGTTTCATTCCAGGGGGGCTTTTCCTCTGTCTTTTTTCATGAAATCTTTTTCCCCTTTCAATCTTCATTTAGTACCCTTGGGTTTTTTTTTTATTTCCCCTTTAAATCCCTTTTAAATTATTGTGCCCCTGTGACTTCGGGGAATAGTAAAAGCATTTGAGGGTAGGGGACTTTTTTCCGTATGCAGTTCGCCCCCTTTGATAAATAAAAATGAGCTAAATGGTGTTTTTAAAACCCCAGTTGAAAAATTTAAATTTCCCTTCTTTTTGCCGCCGGGCCCCCCCTTTCCCCGAAGACGTTTTTTAATTTTTGCCCTTCGTCAATTTTAATTTCTTACAAGATGATAATAAAAATTTTTTTTTTTAAAAGCTTAAATTTTTTAAAAGGTTTTTTGGCTTTTTCCACCACGGTAAAAAAAATTCCGGGGGAAAAAAAAAAGATTTAGAAAACAACAAAAAAAACAAAAAAAAAACCTTTATACACTGACGAGAAGAATGAAAAAACTCCCACCGTAAAATTTAGAACCAATAAATCTAAGCTATGGCAAATAGGGACATATTGGCCTTTTGCTTGATTTTCATAAAAAAAAGTTTCAGTAAAAAAGCAACCGTCCCCACAACAGCCCGATAGTTCGTCTTAGCTGCCAGACTCAGCAGAAGGAAAAGGAAAAGGGGGGTTCCACTCAGGACATTTCAAAAATTTGTGACAGATACGATTTCAAAGAAGAAAAGCATGAAGGGCGGGGAAAAAAAATCGAAAGAAAACGGGTGAAAGTGTCGAGACTTTCGGAATAAAGACAAGGGCGTGGACCACAGAGACAGAAAAGCAAAAGGACGACAATTAGTAAAGAGAAAGGAAATGCATGTCTACAAAGGATTGGTGAGATGAAAGAAATGACAGACTTATAGGTTTGCAAGAGATTGTGGAAACACAATATTCCAGAAAATGCTCTCTGATTATTGCTTTGCCGGCCAACCGAAAGGACGCAGTGGCCAGGCAGTGGTCAGTGAATGGAGATCATCTCACAACAAATGATCGATACAGATCAACAAGAACGAAGTATAGCCTAAAGGTCACAGTGATGTCCAAAAACACACACACACACACACCACACACACACACACACACCACAAACACACACACACAGATCTAAAGTCCCATTCAGCCAATCACTGCAGCAAGAGAAAGTTAACCTTGAGATCAGTGAAACCACTTGGCGAATGGCATACTATTTCTTAGAGAAATGAACTTTTTTTTTCAATGTTTTTTTTTTTATTGAACTTTTTTTTTTTTACACTTTCCGTGCACAATCAAAAATGACAATATAGGAGAATGTACAAACAAAGGCAAACGAAAAAAAAACAAAAACAAAAAAAAAAAAACAACAACCGACAAACATTATTAAATGGAAAGGGCACTACAAAAACATCTAGACAGAAATTAACTGTAGCTTGAATTACTAGATGGACAAGAATCTGTAGTTACATTGTAGTATTCCTGGTGACAGGCATGAATACTTATGTCTATACATTACAAGTATGGCACACACAAAAAACAACCAACAACAAACAAAACAAGTAACGGCACGATGGATTTGCTACCTCGTTTCTTTATCTTTCAAAAGGTGTTTTTTTAAAAAATAAAACCATTCTGCCTGAAACTCTTATATCTCATATTTTTTAAAGAAATATACTTTTCAGTTTCATATTTAATCTTCAAGAAGGATTTAAAGTTAACATAGAGTGGCAAAGTTTCCCGTTTTACATTTGAAGATGAAAAATTTTGCAAGGATTATAATATAATCAAGGACATGACTTGACTTTGTATTCTTTTCATTCCATATAGCACAAAAGTTTCGTTAAGTAAAAGGTTAAGCTATTTCTGTGCTGGAGTTGATACATGCTTCTAACTGTCCCAAAAACGTTTTACACGTGGACATGCCATGGAGTTGATACATGCTTCAAAACTGTCCCAAAACGTTTTACACGTGGACATGCCCATAACATGTGATTAATACTGTCTCTCACATTTTTACAGAAGAACAATCCTCAGAGTTAACAACATTCATCTTTGCAAGGATGACATTAGTTGCTAATATTCGGTGCAGATTCTTATTGGAACCATTTCAGTTTGATTTCTTGTATTTTCTTAGCCTTGATGAAAATATTTTTCAGTTAAGCTCTCGTTTCATTTTTTCATTCCATCTTTTACAATTTTTGGGTTCTAATTTGTTCTTTAGCATATCATAATAAAACTTCGTTCCTTTTGGGATGGAATATATCAATTGAGCGTTTTGTGAGTCAATGCAATGGAATCGTTACTGTTAAGGGTTAATCTGTCTTGTTGTATAGCAACGTATAGCACCGACACATCCATTATAAGTGACAAAATCGACGTTAACACATGTTTTTGTTTAAACTGATTCATAGTCAAAAAGGTTCCATCATCATTTAACAAATCTCTAATCAGAAAATATCCTTGTCAGCCATTTCTTGTAGTAATGATTCTTTGACCTATCTAATATTTGTATTGTAGAAAATAGGTTCCAAAAGCAAATCACTTGTTGTTTCAATATTTACCTTTAAGCTAAATATTTTATATGCTTCGAAGACATTGATCCAAAAATTGCTTAACATGTGTTTTGCTTAACATGTGTTTCTCAGCAGGTATTGATGGGCCCATAAATCTAACTTAGCTATGTTGGGATAAATTGTTGTGAGTAATCTTTTCATTTGTGATTACTGTTTTTCAGTCTTCGAATCCAGCTGAGTTTTAATGCTGTTACTGCATCCTTAATATGAGGAATTCCAAGTCCACCTTCATTAATATTTCTTACAGCTACTTTCTGTTGATTCTATCTTTTTTCCTACTCCAAACGAACTGAAACACCGAGATTTGTATTGATTCTATCAATTGGTCGGGTGGATTTGGAGCAACATCCATAGATAAGTAATTTTTGACAGAATTAGAGACTTCAGAACCGTACTCTACCAAAGGCGTTATGTTTCGCTTAAGCCATATCTTGTACAGTCTTCTAATTTCTGCAAATTTTTCGTTCAAATTAAAGTTCGTACAGTCAGTTAAATCATTAGTTAACCAGACACCAAGCACTTTGAATTTCGGGGGATTCATTCAAACTGTAAAATGAGGCATAAATCGCTTTGGGAATTGCATTTGTTTCCCAACCATATAGCCGCGACTTTCCTGTATTAGTTTTAAACCAGACTTTTTACCAAACATATCTATGTGTCAAGCTTCTTCAAATGATACTTTTTTGTCATTTAAGAAAAGTTCAGTGTCGTCAGCAAACTGAGAAATTTTATATTCTGTATCACCTATTTTAATTCCTTCTATTATACTATTTTGACGTATCATGCAACCAGGATTTCCACATAGGATAAACAAATATGGAGAGATAGTATCCCTTGTCTACAAGCCCTCCCAATTTGAAACCATTCAGAGATAATCCCATTAACACAAACAGCTGATTTAATGTCTCTATAAAAAGTACTAACCACTGGCATATATCTGGACAAAGCCAAACGCACTCATAATTTTGACATAAACTTCCAGCTAACAGAATCAAAGGCTTTTGAAAATCTAGGCATATAAGTAAACCAGGCATTTTTATTCTTATTCAAGTAATCAATTAAGTCATATATTAATCTTTGTTGTCACTATAAAGCGGTTAGGCACAAAGCCTGACTGATCTTTCATTTATGATTGAAGGTAAGATGAGCTTAATTCTGTTAGCAATGCATGCAGACCAATTTTATACGCCACATTTAATAATGATATTGGTCTCCAGTTCTTTAATCTACTCCTATCCTTATCGGGTTTGGGTAAACAAACAATTAGACCTTCTTTTTGAGTAGACGATAGTTCTTGATTATGAAATCCCTCATTTAACGATCTTACAACGAACGCCCTAACTGACCCAAACACCTTGAAAATTCACGGTGAAGCCATCTGTGCCAGGATTTTATTATTTTTCATTTGTTTTAAAGCATCACTAGCTTCATCTAAAGTTATCAGTCCCTCCATTAAGTCCTTTTCATCGCTGTTATTGTAGGCAGGTTATTTACAAGTTCACTAATAACACTGTCTTCCACTTCCTTTTCCTCGTAAAGCTTTTCATAAAATGTTTTACTTCTTTTACAATATCATTGGTTTCTTTTATTTCAATTCCACTATCAAGTACAATTTTACTCATAATTTACTAACATAATTTCTTTTCTGTAAACAAAAAAATACTTATTCACTTTTACCCCTTAGGTCACCCATCGAGCCTTGATCGCAACAAACTCCTCCATTCTATGTGCTCTAATAGCGACCAGCCTATCTTTATCATCATGTAACTGCTGCTTTTCAATATTTGTTAAGCTTTTCTTCTTTTAACGTTTCAATGTGCTTTCAAGCTGTCTCTCTATTTCGTTTTCATTGCGTTTTTTTCATTGTTGCATAAGATATTGATTTAGCCCTAATTTTCATCAACAGTACATCAGAAAGAGCTGGTCCGATACCGTTAGTTGGATCTCGCTTTTATTTGCCTTTTGTAAATATTCTCTACTATAAGGTGCAGATGCATATTCCTCAAGGACGTCCTGTATAGTTTGATTGATATCTTTTAAATATGCCTTGTCTTTCAACAAAGAACTATTAAATTTCCACAAAAGGCCGTGTTTTGTTTGTTTGTTAAATGCCCAATTCCAAAGTTATGATCGAATGGTCAGTTCTGTATCCTGGTTAATGTCGGAATCAGACACATAGTTAGACAACAAGTCCGAAACTAAAAAGAAGTCTAACCTACTTGTTGAAATGGTGTATTTCGCCTCCATGTGTATCTCCTTAATTCTGGATTACGTTCTCGCCATACGTCTACTAATCCAGTTCATTGTCAAAGCCTCAACTTCGTCTTTAGCTTTAATATTGTTGTAGTGTTTGTAATTACAGTAGTCTAAATGAAAATCATTACAAGATTCCAATCTCCCAAATGATAATGTTCTCTGATCCTACCTCTCTATCCTTTCTTTAAATTAGTATAAAAGTCGGAGTCATCACGATTAGGCCCGTATAAGCTAATGATTAAAATTTAGAAATAGAGTTATAGTTTCTTACCGCCAATGACATTGACAAAACAAAGCACATGACAAGACACGATGCATTTCAACCACTTGGGTTTCTTCAGGCGAAAAAATAAATCACATTTAACATTTGGGACAGTACAAACAAAGAACGAAAACGAAAAAAAAGAACGAAAAATGACTATGTCATTTCCGCCTACGGCTATTCTCCCACACATGGACAACAACAGATGAGTCATTTTTCGTTCTTTTTCGTTCTATTTTTCGTTCTTTTTTTTCGTTTTTCGTTCTTTGTTTGTACTGTCCCAAATGTTAAAGTGATTTATTTTTCGACTGAGGAAGACCCAAGTGGTTGAAATGCATCGTGTCTTGTCATGTGCTTTGTTTGTCAATGTCATTGGCGGTAAGAAACAAACTCTATTTCTAATTTTACTTCGTTCGCCGCCATCAGTCACTCCATTTTGAAATTTTAATGATTAAAGGTCACGACCATTATATCAATAGAGAGGAACAAATAGTTGCCTTCAAATCTTTACATATTTTCTTCACCTTAAATTCAAAATTATTGTTTAACGAATAGCAACTCCCCTTTGAACTTGAATTATAGGAAGCAAAAAACCACTGGTATCCCCATTCTGCTCTTATGCAATTTTCTAGTTTCGGATCAAAATGAGTGTCTTGCGTAGGTATACAGAATGATTTTTGTTTTTGCAGAAGTGAAACACATCCTTCTTTTTCTGAGCATTACCCAAGCCTTGACAATTCATCGACATGATTTTGATTACACTATTCAACATGAAAGTATGAAACTTAACTATCTTTAAGCAATCTGAGGATCACTGATTGAAAACAAACGTGTGATATTGTAGTGAACAAGAAACAGTCAAATTACAACAGATGACTGGCAAGAGCAGGATGATGCACTAAAATGACAAATAACAACTGCCACTTGGCTGTACAAAACAATTGTTGGTCAGACATACTACAGTTGAATCGTCATTTCACCAAAGATACATGCCCAAAACATACACGATACAAAAAATAATGAGAAATACTTACACAAAAACGAGAAATACAAAAACATTTGTCAAAAAAGAATAACAAGAGAGAAAAGGAAAGAAGTTACTTTTCAACGACAAACGCCGCAAGGGAGCAAGCTATACACGTGATTATTTTCCCGGTACTGGACAGATAAATATTGGTAATATCAGAACTTTTATTTTTGATATTTCACACACACACACACACACACACACACACACACACACACACACACCACACACCACACACACACCATTCCCCTCCACCCACACACGTACACTTCCACACACATGCACGCACATCAGAAAAAGCACACAAACACGCATATACACACGGATCACACACACACACACACATACACGCACCCCCCCCCTTCCACACACACTCACACACGTAAACATACACGCACAGGTACACACGAACGGACGCTCACACACATACCTCTCCGACACCTACACGAATCACCATTACCACTTCGTGTGCATACATATGCATATATACATACAAAGTCTGATAAATCAAACCATCTTTCCAATCAAAGAGACAATCATATAAGGTAGTTGTAAAAAACGCAATACTTGAACACTAAAGATTTTTCTTGCGGAACAATACTACATGATATGCCCCAAAGGAAAGACAACGCCAAGTGCCTATACGCAAAAATACATAGACCCAAACACATAAATATCTACTTAAACATCGTTATCAGTCCAACATAAATAATTTTTTTTTAAAGCAATAAAACGAGTGTTACCCTTCCCCAAGTACACAAAATCATGTACAATTTTGACATATTCGTTGATGAAACACATCACTAACAAACAACAGGCATCCTTCCACAATCCCCAAGGCCCCGCCAATCCTGGCGGTGACACAAGGCATCCCGAAGTTCTACACACACAACACACAACACACACCACACACACACACACACACACAACACACACACACACACTCCTCTCTCTCTCGCTCTCTCTCTCATCTCTCTCTCTTCTCTCTCTCTCTCTTGTCAACGATTTTTCTTTGCCTCAACGTTTGATCTGTCTTTCTGTCTGTCTCTGTCTGTCTAACTATCTGTCTGTCTGTCTGTCTGTCTCTCTTTCTATCTCTCTCTCGTCTGCTCATAGCATAGCTTATGGTTAGGAAATGACCTGATGTAACTCGATGTGACAGTATATGCAATAGTATATTCCGTTCAGTTCCAAATATACAAACATCACATGATAACGATCAAGGAAAGAACATTTCAACTGAAAAACAGGCCAGCCTGTCGCATCCGAATCGACGCACCACGCAAACAATCTCACCCACACCACAAGACCGACATCCGCGGCATTTTTGCGACATTGGGTCAGGGCCAGAACCAGGGCCAGGAGTCTAACGCCAACCCCAACCCCAATCCAAACTCTAAAAGTGAATTGTTTGTATTGATGGTGAGTGCCGCAAATGGTAACAGTCATAACAGCTACGACCAATTCGCACGGCACGCCAGACCGGACGCGACAGACTGTCCCATATATATACAAGAATGTCAAATTGTGTGGCAAACAAATCAAACCAAATTGAGTTGATTCACTAAATCCGAGTTCTCAAAAAGCCCTTTTACTCAGAAACGCGAGCACAACTCTCCACAAGAAAAGGTTACACAATTTAAAAATATGGAATAAGAGGAGTTAAAGTTACACTTTCAAGCATGAACAGACTCGCAAAGACTCACAAAGTAAAAAACCAGCACTGCTCGTGGGCCTTACCTACTTGGACAATGATTACAATTTCTCCTCCTCACACACACCACACACACACGCACACACACAAGGGAGGGGAGGGGTGGGGAGGGGAGGAAAGTGGAGGGAAGGGGGAATCAATTTCCTTGTCAATCAGAACAAACTGACGTTAAAAGGAGCCTTGTCATCCAGAATACATTATGGACAAATCCATATTGGCCGGTTACCTTCCTCATCCTTTACGCTCATCTTCTTCCCCTTGAATGAATTCTTAAAGGGGGAAAAAAAGACCACAACCAACAACCGCGTTCACCTGTATTCAACGGTGAAAAAGAGGAGAGCAGTGCGTGTGGGCGGGGTGGGGGCGGGGGCGGGGGCGGGGGCGGGAGGAATAGGGGCCCGTGTGTGACTGAAGTCTTCATTTGTTATTCTTCAAAACTTTTAGCGGAAAATCTTCACATCATCAAAGACGTCCATCATGACGCGGTATACCTTAAAAAAAAAAACAACAACAGAACCGAGCAAAAACCTCTCCAAACCCGAAACCAGCCAACCGAGCAGCGAAACTCGAAACCCAGCCAAATCGAACCTCTTGTATAATTATTTTTTAATGGGAGACAGTTTGATAGAAAATTCGGTCTCACTTGGTTCCGACCCACCACCCGACCCCACAGGCCCCGGGCCACGAAGAAGGGCTCCCCAGCCCCAGACGCACCCATTCATAATATTTTTTTCTTCTCCTTTTTTCTTTTTACCAGCGGACTTCATATTATGGGATGGGGGATGGGGGGGGGGGGGGGGGTCTAACGGAGTTCATCAGTTTTTCTCTGGAAAAAACGTCAATATTAACAAGGTCTACATTAATGATCTTGCCTACCAGTTTTGCCGAAAGCTTTTCTATTTGTACTCATGAGAAGGGCGGGGGGGGGGGGGGGGGGGGGGGGGGGGGGTATTCTCACTGAAATCACGGAAATCTTCACTTGTTCGTCAGTTTTCACTGGAAAAACGTCAATATTAACAAGGTCTACATTAATGATCATGCTACTCAGTTTTGCCGAAAGCTTTTCTATTTGATACTGTCACGGACGGACAGCCCTTCATCCCGCTTTTAATGTGTTAAGTTTGTCAGTTTGTTACCACCTTATTTTGTGTGTGTAAAAGAGGGATGGGCAGCTGTGTGTTGTCAACGTTTCAGGGAGAAAGTCTGCCCGTCCGTGCGGTTTGCATGCATCCTTCTGCACGCATGGACATCGCTTTCTGTGAGATACCTGGATAGTTGTGAAACCCGTGGAGAGCTCACTGAGTCGTTGGAAGTTATTCCCTTTGATCGGCAGCTGGCGTTTGGGAAAAATTCTTACTTTACTCGGATTGGAGCCACGAGTGGAGAGACCACGTTCTCTTTGGTGAGGCATTTTTATTAACTGTGACGAAGGCCACTGGTCTGCCTGACGGTGGTTAGTCATAGTGTTAGAGAGAGGAATCCCTATTCCTGCCACCAGTATTTATCTTGACCCTCTTCGCTGGGGGTGACCAGCCGTCGGCCATCCATGGTGAAGGGCTGCTGGTGCTGTCGGCTCCGAGGTCCCGGACAGTCTCTTCGCTGAGGATCAACCTGTTGGGCCACTTTTTCCCCTCCTTTCCACCCGCCGTTTCTGACGCCTTTTATCGCAGGACGCCATTCCGAGAGCGGTATGAAGAGGAGCAGGACGCTGACCGTGGTGCCAAGAGCGAGACCAGAACGCCCTTCCTGAGCGTATCAGCTGCTTGGGGTGCACCAGTGTCTCCTGCTCGGACAGGGAAAGGACTTTCCTTTAAGTTTGTTTCTGGCCGTGTATGGGCGGTGTTTGGTGATGCTGGCGTGTGGGAGACATTCTGTATGGCTGTGATGTTTGTGAGGGTACATGTGTGAATATACTAAGTGTTCATGAAGTGTATAAGTATGCGAATGTTGGTGAATATGCTTGTGTGGCTGGGGTAGACCCTGTTTCGTCTTCGTTTAATCGTTTCTCCCCTGTCCTTTCTTCTTTCTTTATTTTGGGATAGATTAGTGTTTAGGGTTTAAATTTAGCTGTTCCCTGGGCCAGGGTGTGGGGTCTTTTGTTGGGTTATTTTGTCATCAAGTAGATATCTTCTTTTAGGTGTCTGTCCTCTTCTTTTTTCCTTCTTTCCAATTTATCTCTCTGTCCTCCCTCTTCTTGATAGTCGTCCCTCCTCCATTAGGTGTGAATGAGGTGTATTTCGTTAATTTAATGAATTGCTTATTTGGTTTATTTTGTTTTCCACGAGTGGTTTGAGTGTTGTGTGGTCGGTGGGTGTTGTGCCCAGCTGTCCCTCTCTCCTCTTCCACCCTCACATCCTTGATTCACGGACCTTGACCGCGACAGATACTCATGGGATGGGGGGGGGGGGGGGGGGGGGGGGTATTCTCACTGAAATCATCATTAATCAATTTTTCTTAGCTCTTTCTGGAGAGTCTGTCAATATTATCACCAATTTCTACTTGATGATTTTATCGCTGTTCAGTTTGCCAAAACTTTGCCGTTGGAAGTCCAAGCTGATTTTGTTGCCGAGTGGTCGGTTACCTTCTTTAGCAGTGATAGTTGAGCAGCGTGAGGTCCTCACTGATAGAGATCCCCGATCCCTTCAGTTTGCGCCTGGTGGACAGCACCAGCCCTCGTTGCCGTTCGGGATAGGAACGGAGGATGATGGGCCGCGCGTTGCCTCTGCCATCTTCTGACCACCGGTGCGCCAGGTCACGTCATGAGGGGAGAGGGAGGACACGGCCAACTTGGTTTGAAACACGCTCAGGCACTTGGTCACGCAGTTCTCCGCCGTTTCGCGTCGCTTTCTGGAATGCCATACAGCCTCACGTTCCAACTTCGTCCGTGCTGTTCGCTGTCGTTTTTTTTTTTTTCATCGCAGCAATTTCTTTAGTCTTCAACGCTAAACTCATCTTTCAATTCGTCATCTCATCTTTCAAGTCGGTAACTTCGGAACGGACTCTATCTTGCTCACTGCGGATATCGTAAACATCGCTTCCACTTTCTCAATTCTATTTAGCATTGAAGTCCGAAACTCACCTAGTTCATCCACAAACGGCACTGCAGGATGCATCATTGTGGTCACCCTTGACCGAAGGAGGTCTTGCATAGGACAACCATACAACAAGAGAAACGTCTTCTGTGTACGCCAGAAATGTCCCTTGCTCCGGTCAGTGTGCTCTACATAGGAGAACCATACAACAAAGAGAAACGTCTTCGTGTTACGCCAGAAATGTACCTTGCTCACGGTCAGTGTGCTCTACCTGTCATGGGT
>CM031613.1:4260405-4269379 GCA_018398815.1 Conus ventricosus
TTTTTTTTTTCTCAACCAATCACTTACGGCTCATACAAAGCCAGCCAACCAGGGAAATGACCTCCAACACAATGACAGACAAACACAATATAGAATGCCCAAAACTACAACATTCTGCAATACTGTTCACTACACTTCAAAGATTTTTAATTAAACCGGGTCACATTCCAACAAACTGGGCACTTAAAGCACGCATGACCAATTAATAATCCTAGTAATACGGGGTTGCTATGTATACTCTCGCAGTGAATGGGCCCAACCGTGTTGTCCAAAAATATAAAAATGTGATATAAATGTTTTTTGCCTCACAACAATCAGAATATTTGTCTCGTAATCCTGTGCAGCCTGCGATCACACACAAGTAATGACTAATTTAGACTAACAAACTAAATCCTAGTTATACATTTATTAATATATTATATATTTTATGCACTAAAAGTTTTTTGCTAGTGTCTTTCACACACGGGTTGTCCACTGTCGACTGATGTATGGTCGGGCTCTTTTCCTTGTCCTGGAAATAATGTTCAAACTGCGTTACCTCAACTCAGCCCCTGTATGTCATCAAACATTCACATGCCTCCTCTCGGCTGTACGCAACAGGAAGCAGTACGCCACGCTCTGTCACTCTAGAACGGGATCCCGTCACAGCTAAGGGCAGGATTTACAGGCAACAGCTAAGGCTGGATGCAGGGGTGTTATCTTGATACCACACGTGTCCGGCCCAAATCGAGATGGGTTGTCCAGCGCCACCAAGGCTCCCCTAGACCAAGCACGTCACAAGCAACCAACCACGGCAACCATGTACTACCACCATGGATTCAGGAAACTCAGGTTATCAGTTGTACATCAAAGCAGAACAAGCTGCACCCCACCTGGGTCTCAGGAACTCGGTTTCATGTTGAACACTAACGCAGCAATCCAAGTCTTCCATCCCCACAAGGGTTCAGGACCACCGGTTACAGTTCAATACAAAAACACAGCAACACGTCTTCCACAATTACTGTAACGACAGTCCTTTTACTGTACTTACAACCCGCGAGAAGAATGCAATCACCAGAACACACGATTCTAGCTACTCTCCAGAATCAAGGCAGCTCTTGCTACATCTCATGACCCGAACCTGATACACAAGGTTCCTAAAAGGGTTCACCAGGTCTTTCCATATAGAAACACTTACACGTCAGAGACTTCCACTCTGAAGCAGCTGCTCATAAAATAACAATAGCGACAGTTCATAATCCCCAGCATGCTTTACTGTCATCTTGGCTGTGATTGGTCTCTTCAACGTAAGGTCAAACTATGTCTGGCAACCACTGTGATGGATGATGCTTGACCCAATTTCCCCACTTCTCACGGACAAAATCACGCTAAATAGTCATGATACCTCCTACTCTCTCCCAAGCCCCCCCCCCTTGCTGTCACCCAGATATCACTGATCGCACACACTCGCATGCGACGTGAGCGGAAATGTTCGCAGGCTCACCCTAGCACATAAAGTAGGAATATTGACTCTAATGCGAACCAACGCACGATACCGCGCTGTCATGAACATGATCAGTACGCATCAGGCAGAGTTCTATCATGCGTCGCCTCCCTAGATACTTTCGGGTACATAGTTCATATCCATGTACAGGCTCAAGTTGCATTGTCTGGGACCCTGACTTCCCCCCTTCCAAGACTGATACTCTTCGTTCTATTAATGAAGGTAGACAAATGCTTGCCAACCACTGTCTGCGAGGGAACACATTCTCTCAGAGACCTCCTCCAATTTCAACCCAGCCTCTACTGAGGTAGTCAGCTGGCGACCATCTGATCTCCAGTGGATAGCCTCAACCTTGAACTGGTAGGGCTGCAGTGTAGTGCCCACCGTGTAACCCTTCACTAGTCGTCTGACCCGCTCGTGATTACCGCTTGGGAGAGTTGGTCCACCCGTTTCACATACTTTGTACCGGTTCAGGTACCCCTGTACGCAAACTTATTCACTCCCACACCAGTGCTAGGCAGTTTTACTCCATTGTGGGCCAGTCTTTCTCTCGGCAGGCAAGCAGTTTCTTGCTAGCCAACCTCCTGTTCCTGGGAGAGGATGGCCCAAATCCCTGTCTCCAGATGTACTCCTACTTTGTTGATTGGATTTCTGTGACAGGTGATCTCACTTGCCGGGGCCATGGGGGAACTCCACCTTTGGTCTATAGTCTTTTGACATTCTGGGATTGATCTGCAGTACTGTGCCACGTCCTTAACTTCCAAGGCCAGTAGAAAGTCCGTGCGAACTTTGCTGTTGTTCAGTTTAGTCCCATGTATCCTGCCATGGGTTACATCCTGGAGCCATCTGCATGTCCTCAAGACTGTACGCTTGGGGAACACAACTTGGGTTGTAATTATGTTGCGTGGTGTACGTCCTCACAAGAGTCCATCCTGGTATGCAAAGTAACCCAGCCATGACCTGCAGAGCTAGTACACCATTCTTGCAGGCCCGCGGGGTGCATCCACCAGTTGGTCTTCCTCATGCTTATTCTTGAGCTCTTTGAAGTCATCCCATTTGTCTTTGCTTTGTGACAGGCAGGTCCTTGGTTGTTCTCGCTGCCCTCTTGGCCTGAGCTTCGTGTCATGACTGCCAATCAATGCCTGTGGTTTCGCGTATAACTCGGGAATTCTGTGGTGCTTCTTCTCCACTAATTAGCAGACCTATTCCCTATTAGGGTCTTGCTCACAGGGTTTCTCTTAAACACAAGTACGACATTTTTTGCCTTCACGAACGGTGACGATTCTATGAACACTTCGGCCACACGGTACCTTGTTTTTTTTTTTTTTTCTTTTTACGAAGTGCACTCTCGCATCGTCACATCTCCACCATTCCAATGTAGTCTTCCCGAGGTCTACCTGTGCTTCATCCCATATCCAGTATAGGTGCTCCAGTGTCTCTTAGCTCCTCACATCTTCGGCCATTCACGGTTTACGTGCACCGTGGGGTGTATGGCTTCGCAGCACAGTCATGCAGTGGGATGTGGGCTTTCTGCCATCGAGGCTCTCTACTTCGGGCCCCTGCCAGTATTAGCCACCGATGGTGGTTGCCCTTCCACCTTGTGCTTCCTTTGTCACCAGCCGTCTTTGTGGTACACGACGCACTCAGGTGCCCTTTGTCGCCGCACATCCCAACACGTCATATCCCCTCGACTTTGTCAATGACTGTGGTGTTACACCGCCCTCTCCCGGGACGGCTATCCTTTGAGCGCCGTCTCTATGTTGGTTTGCTTCTGGGTATGCGCTTGCCCCTACTATTGCCTGAGGGCTGACTCGCTGAGTCGTTCTCTCTGCACCCTCCTCATCGTCTATGGCCTCTGACAGGCGAGTAGACATGCATGCCACTTAGTCTGATCCTTCGTGATGATTCCTTCAAATTTTGATTAAATTATCAGCAGTGAGCCTGGTCGTATAGGCGCTCCTGAAGGAATAATTCTAATGGAATATTAGGGCTTACTTTGTCCTTGCCAGCAGATACACACCACTGGGTGTTACATGCCCTTAGCTGTCCTGCATCTGCTCAAATGTTTCAGCCACCTTCTTTTCCTCCTTTCTGAACTTTTGTCGGTTGGCGTCTGCGTCAAGGCGATAATACCTGAGAAACGGCCAGCTTTTACTTCTGCGTAGAACCTCCAAACTTTTTCTTGCAGATTACTGAGGACTGCATCCCTAGCCTTCCCGTGAGCTAGAGGCCACCAACTGACATGCCCATGCAGTTGGTTGCCAACACACAGCTTGGCGACCTTGTCTCCATATTGCTGTAGGTTTCGTCTCATACTCTTCTTTTCATTAGCTGCAGATTGTCGTGCTTCTATCGGCCTTTCTCTTCTGCTTTAGCCGCCTCCTTCTCCTCCACCCTTCTCTCTCTCTTTTGTTGCATCTTTTCTTCCCGTCTATCCTCGTACCTCAGTGCCTGAGATCTCCTCCTTGATAGCTGCTCGCGCTCTCTATCCCGCGCTGCTGCTCACACCTAACGCTTGTTATAACTTCCTCGCGCTTGAGCCGCCAATTCTTCCTCCTTGCGTGCCTCTACTTCTAAATGCCTCACGCTGAGGGCTACTCTTTCCCTGAGGCATCTCGCTTGAGACGTAACTCTTATTCACTGGACCTCCTGCTTTTGCCGCAACTCGTCCTCCTTGCGTGAAAAACCTCCTCTTTTCCCTGCGCATCTTCGCTTGAGACGTTAACTCCTCTTCCCTTGCCTCCTGCTCTCTTTCTGCGCATCTCGCTTGAGACGTAACTCCTCTTCTTGGCTGCGCTTAAGCCGCATACTGTCCTCTCTTGCGAGCCTCCTCCTTTTTTTCCTGCCGGCCACCTCATCCAGGCGTCGGCTCAAAGTCCGCTAAATTCCCCTCCCTGTATCCCCATGCTTCGACCTTACCGAGACAATATTTCGTTTTTTGTACGGCCTAGGTGTCCAGCTGTTGCTCCGCCCCTAACTTCCTTCACTAACCTACTTCATGCTCTTAACTACCGGAGACGTTGCCGCTGGGGATAGGACTTCCTGGAGACCTTGGCCTGTTGTGAACGCAACTTACGGTCATCGGGGTATGCAACATACTGAATAGCAAGGTACTAGTCTACGCTCTGCGTGCTTGATACAATCATACAAAACGTTGGATATTCAATATATTGTTTTTAGGATCTGCAACCCCGGTACCAATAGTAACTGGAGATGAACTAAACCGGTACAGTCACCATGCAAAGATTCCACACCACGGCGCTCGCTTAAAACCCATCATATGATGTGGAGTCACATTCCATCAAAAGGTCCACCATTCATGAGGTAACGAACGCGCAAGATTCCCGCAACACGAGTACAATAACCGCATCCACGCTGGATTGTCCCCTAATTAAAACATAAGACTGGCCCTCTTGCCATCAGCTGACAACATGTCAAGTCCAACAACTGATCATACCTATACGAGCCCCCCTGGCAAGCACCAACCTTCTGGGTCGAACACCTTTAAATCTACAACAATTTGGCCATAAAGGTATTAGCTGTAGTTCTCCCAACATTGGCTGACAACAAATTTACTTTATGGTTCTACAACAAATGGCAAAAAATTTAAATAATTATTTACACTATAGTGACCCCATGGGACTAATTAACTAGACAATTACAGACAATGCACATCTCTGCCACACCCTAAAAACGGCATTATGCAGGTCTTACACGCTGAGGCTGTTGTCTTTGCCTCCCACCACCTTACTAGGCACGACCCTCCAACCACCACCACTGACTACTCTGAGTTCCCTAAGTTTACTACTCAGAGTGAGTCTGTTTGCTTGCCTGAATTCCTCTAACAACCTCCCTGCTAACCAACCCTTCCTTATAACTAATTAACTACTACCTTACCCCCTAATGGTTACCCCGCATCTCCACCATATGTCAGGTCGCTAACACCTGAACAACTAGGGAGGGCAGGACAGACTTACAGACTACAATACCTTCGCCCAATATCAAAATAGCAGTCAGAAACTGAGGTACAGTTCACTCATGTTTTAATTTCAGCAAACCACGTCACCGGGGCCCATTACACTGAATAGTCCACTTACTACCCAACATCAATTTCTCTCAAAATCATAACATTCAAACCCCTTAACCCATTCAGCTACATGAGTTCTAGTCACACACACCATGCACAACCAAACTAACAACAGGTCATGAAATTAATTTACTAACCTTAATTCGGGTCATATCCAATGTGCCCAGCCTGGTGCGATGCATCGCTCTATGCATTACATCTCACACGACGATAACGCTTGTCGATTGCCAAACAGGACACTGTCGAATCCGTTACTTACTCACAAATCACTTACCGGCTCATACACATGCCAGCAACCAGTGGAATGAATCCAACACAATGACAGACCAACACAATTAGAATGCCCAAAACTTCAACAATTCTGCATTGTTCACACACTTTCAAGATTTTTAATTATACCCGGGTCACTTTCCACATACTGGGCACTTAAAGCCTCGCATGACCAATTAATAACCTAGTAACGGCGTTGCTTATCGAACTCCTCGCAGTGAATGGCCCCAACAAAGTTGTCCAACATATAAAAATGTTGATATAAATGTTTTTTGCCACACACAAAGAAAATTTGTCTCGAAACCTGTGCATGCCTGCGACACATCACATGTAATGACTAATTAGACTACAACTAACCAGCTATCACAACTAATTATTACTAAATTAAATTTAAAGTCACTAAAGATTTTTGCTAGTGTCTTTCACTCACTGGGTTGTCCACTGCACGTCTGATGAATGACGGCTCTTTTCCTTGATCCTGGAAATATGTTCAACGCTGTTACCTCAATCACGCCTCTGTGTGTCATCAACATTCCATGTCCACTCGGCCTGTCACTAGCAACTGGGAAGAGTAGCCCACGACTCTGTCACTCCTAGCACAGGGATCCCGTCACAAGCTAAGGCAGGTTTACAGGCACCTGCTAGGCAGGATTGCAGGGAGATATCTTGAAACCAACGTGTCTGGCCCATCTCCGTGTTGGGTTGCCAGCGCCACCAAGGCCCCCCAGACCAGCAAGTCTACAGCACCCATCACGGCATCAAGTCCTCACCACCAAGGTTTCAGGGAACACAGGTTACAGTTGAAACACAAACGCAGCAACCCAAGTCTTCACCCACCAGGGTCTCAGGAAACACCGGTTACTGTTCAATACAAATCTAACAGCAACCACGTCTCACAAATTACAGTTAACGACAGTCCTTCTACTGTACTTCCAACACGAGAAGAATTGCAATCACACAGAACACAGTATCAGTCCTCTCGACTCAAGGCAGCTCTGCTAATCCTCAAGCCCGTACCTGAATTCTACACAAGGTTCCTAAAAGGGTTCACCAGGACTTTCAACTTAGAAACACATACAACGTCAGAGGACGTCCACTCTGAAGCGCTGCAAAATTAACACTGAGCGACAGTTCACCTAATCCCGCCTGCTTTTACAGTCTTCTTGGCTGTGATTGGACATATTTAACGTTAAGGTTCAACTATGATGGGCAACTCACAGTGAGGATGAGCATGACCCAATTTCCCCACTTCCACGGACAAAAACACTAAAAAGTTCAGTTACCTCCCTACTCTCTTCCCCAAGCCGTGCAGTCACCCAGATATCCATGACGCACACACACGATGCCGACGTGAGCGAAATGTTCGCGGCTCACCTCTACGCACATAAAGAGGAAATATTGACTCTATGCGAACCCACGGCACGATACGGCTGACTGACACATGATCTGTCCGCACATGCAGATGTTCAAAACATGAGTCGCCTCCCTAGAATCTATCTGTAAACCATAGTACATTACATGTACAGGCTCAGTAGAATGTCTGTGACCCTGACAATCCACTCATGGATCATAAAGTTAGAAATACCCCCACCCACCAACCGAAAAGCTATCTTGCAATACGAAAAGCGTTTTGCCTACATTATTTTTTATGTTAAAAAACAATTTCGATAGTGTTTTGGGATGCTAGATTGTTATTCAATAAAAAAAAACATAGGCTTATCTGGCAATCTTATTATTAATCACAAAATTTTGTTAAAGACAGAAAGCTACGGTTAAAAAAAAAAGCGAAATTGAATTTAAATCATTAAAAATGGGAATTCCAAAGCTCGTGTAGTCCTTTTTTTTTAAAAACATTTTACCTTTGATTTTCCAAAACTAAATGAAAATATCACAGCTGTGCTTGCGGGAAGATCTGAAAAAAAAAAAATACCCCTAAAAAAACCACTTAATTCTCCCAAAAAAATTTACCAAATAAATTTTGACAGTCCGGAGATACATGCTTGAGATTGGTCTAATGTTTTCTTGTGAAAAAAACTATTATTATGGTGTTATTTAACAATGACCCGATACAAGGTTTGGGGCCCTTTTTTCAAAGGATGCGTCACATTGACAAAAACCCCTTATGTTGATTTTTTGGGAGTATATTAAGATCGTTTAACGTGGAAACTTTATTATTCAGTACCTTCGAACAAACCCAGAAAAACCTTAAATTTTTGAAAATTATCATAAACAAAGCGGGGGCGGATATAAACCTTTAAAACATTTAGCCCTCATGATCCCATCAAATTAGCTGTGCACAAGAGGCTTTCCCTTTAGTGCCCCTAAACACTTGTTACAAAAACGCAAAGCATGGAAAGTAAAGCCAATAAAATACTTGATCTTCCGTTCCATGCTTCACTTACGAACTTTTAAGGAAATTTTTTATTTTTTCCATTTGACGAACATGGAAATCTAACCTTTCCAAAACGTAATGAAGTTTCAACGGTCAAGGTTGAAAGAAAATGAGATTTCTATAACACCTGAAGGGTCATTATCCAAAACGAGCCAGATTTTTTTGATATTTTGCCATTGGTTTTTTACAGAAAATTTTTTTGACAGAGTCAACAGTCAGTTCTGAGGGATAGCGCGTGGCCCTTTATTTTTTCTCCCTTTAAAAGAAAAAAGGGCCCGTTTTTGATCTTGATTATACTGATGGAGCAAAATGACCAAACCAAAATTTTTTTTTATTTTTAAAGTGCATATACAAAGAATTATCCTCCCATCTTAAAATTTACACGATGGTTTTAGTTTGTCTATAATCGTTTCGGGTTTTTTTGTTTAACCATCATAAAAAGGGTTTAAAAAAATATATTCCCGGAAAAAGGGAGATCTATTTGTCGCCAAAATGAAGCTGTTTTTAGGCGTTACCAAATTTAACTGACCTGCCACAATCAAACTTAAGTAGTTATTTGTGTGGATTCAATGTCTGTTTGCAACCGAAAATTTCCAAATACCGTTCGAACAACTTTTCCCGTAAAATGAAATATGCTATTTACCCTTTTTGACATGTAAAAGAATGATGTCACCTTTCCTTGGATTCCCTGAGCTACTGAAAAAATGGCAGATAGAGGCGGCAGAAATGAAAAGTGCGCCAC
>CM031613.1:4269479-4284949 GCA_018398815.1 Conus ventricosus
GGGGGGGGGGGGGGTACTGTAAAGAAAAGTTTTAATATTTTTTATAGGTTTTTATTTATTGTGTTTAGTATAGAAATAGAGGTGCATTTATTTTATTGCAGTGTATAAGTGCACCCAAACTGGTATAAAAGTTTGATATGCTGATGCAGACATGTGTCTAGCCCTTTGCACAGGTTTTAGAGGGGAGATGCATGATTCTCGTGCAGTTTTTTATAACGGGTGAGCTTGAAGTCTGTATTTGAGTCGAGTCGATGTTTAGCTGTCTGCTGTGACAGACCGAGAGAGAGAGCGTGAGACGCTAGTAAGTCTTGGGAGAGAGAGGCCCGGGTAAGTTGAAGACTTAGTGTTTGTTAAGTTATAATATTTTATTTTCTTTACAGCTTTTTTTTGTTTATGGTTTATGAATAGTATTAAGATGAATTATGTTTGATAAGTATATTAAAATTATTCTTTCCATTGTTTTATAGATTCGAGATGGTTCGAGGCCGTGTGAGGAGACAAGCTGTGTTTATATAATATTAAAACTGTTGTCTTGTTTGTTGAATGAATTGGAAATAATATTATTTATTTCTATTTATCTCAGGAATTGCCGGGGTGGAGAGAGAAGGAATGGTGGTTAGTTTTTCAGGTGGAGACGAAGCTGATAGTTAAATTATTATTGAAGTGTTAGGAACTGGGATGGTAATGGTGGTGTTCCCAGACTTTGTTTGTAGAGGTGGCATGCTCCGCTACGGGAGTGAAGAAGCTGGAGGAGCTCCCTGCCGTAGGCGTTTGAGGCTGCGCCGGTTGTGAAGACATACAGGTGGACCGGTTGTGAAGACATACAGAGAGACTGGTTGTGAAAACATACAAAGGGAAAGTCCCGGGCTACGTTTGTCTAGTCGTGGAGCCAGACCAGGTTGGGGTCGTTGACGTCGTCCCTGGTGAACTACAGGGGAGAGAGGCGACGAGGAAAGGGACTTGGGAGAATCTTTCGGTGGATTTTTTAAGCTGAGTGAAAAACCTGTTGAGACTATCCCCATTCTTTTCTGTTCTACACTTCGGAATTCTGAGAGTAGAAATTTCTTAGTAATTTAATAAAGAAGGGGTGGTATTTTTTTTTCAAAAGTCTAAGTGTTATATCCCTGGGTAAGAACGCGTATGGAGTAAGATTGTGTGTGATGTGAGATATTTATTTCTGTCTCGTCTGTGCTTTACAATGACAAATAACAAACCTGCCACTTGGCTGTACAAAACAATTGTTGGTCAGACATACTACAGTTGAATCGATCATTTCACCAAAGATACATGCCCAAAACATACACAATACAAAAAATAATGAGAAATACTAACACAAAAAACGAGAAATACAAAACATTTGTCAAAAAAGAATAACAAGAGAGAAAAGGAAAGAAGTTACTTTTCAACGACAAACGCCGCAAGGGAGCAAAGCTATACACGTGATTATTTTCCCGGACTGGACAGATAAATATTGGAAATATCAGAACTTTTATTTTGATATTTTCACACACACACACACACACACTACACACACACACACACACACACACGCAAACACACCACATTCCCCCTCCACCCCAACACACGTACACTTCCACACACGCACACATGCACGCACACACACACACACACACACACACACACACACACATACACGCACCCCCCCCCCCCCTTCCACACACACTCACACACGTAAACATACACGCACAGGTACACACGAACGGACGCTCACACACACATACCCTCTCCGACACCTACACGAATCTCCATTCCCACTTCGTGTGCATACATATGCATATATACATACAAACGTCTGATAACATCAAGCCATCTTTCCAATCAAAGAGACAATCATATAAGGTAGTTGTAAAAACGCAAATACTTGAACACTAAAGATTTTTCTTGCGGAACAATACTACATTATATGCCCAAAGGAAAGACAACGCCAAGTGCCTATACGCAAAAATACATAGACCCAAACACATAATATCTACATAAACATCGTTATCAGTCCAACATAAATATTTTTTTTTAAAGCAATAAAACGAGTGTTACCCTTCCCCCCAAGTACGCAAACTCATGTACAATTTTGACATATTCGTTGATGAAACACATCACTAACAAACAACAGACAATCCTTCCACCATCCCCAAAGCCCCCCCCAATCCTGGCGGGACAAAAGGGCATCCCGCAGTTCTACACACACACACACACACACACACACACACACACACACACACACACACACGCACACACTCCTCTCTCTCTTCGCTCTCTCTCTCTCTCGCTCTCTCTCATTCTCTCTCTCTCTCTCTCTCTCTCTCTCTCTCTCGCTCTCTCTCTCTCTCTCTCTCTCTTGTCAACGATTTTTCTTTGCCTCAACGTTTGATCTGTCTTTCTGTCTGTCTTTCCGTCTGTCTCTGTCTGTCTATCTATCTGTCTGTCTGTCTGTCTCTCTTTCTATCTCTCTCTCGTCCTGCTCATAGCATAGCTTATGGTTTAGGAAATGACCCGATGAAACTCGATGTGACAGTATATGCAATAGTATATTCCGTTCAGTTCCAAATATACAAACATCACATGATAACGATCAAGGAAAGAACATTTCAACTGAAAAAGACAGGCCCTGTCGCATCGAATCCGACGCACCACGCAAACAAATCTCACCCACACCACAAGACCGACCATCCGCGGCATTTTGCGACATTGGGTCAGGGCCAGGGTCAGGGCCAGAACCAGGGCCAGGAGTCCAACCCCAACCCCAACCCAACCTCTAAAAGTGAATTGTTTGTATTTATGGTGAGTGCCGCAAATGGTAACGGTCCTAACAGCTACGACCCATTCGCACGGCACGCCAGACCCGGACGCGACAGACCTGTCCCATATAATATACCAAGAATGTCAAATTGTGTGGCAAACAAATCAAACCAAATTGAGTTGATTCACTAAATGCGAGTTCTCAAAAAGCCTTTTACTCAGAAACGCGAGCACAACTCTCCACAAAGAAAAGGTTACACAATTTAAAAATAATGGAATAAGAGGAGTTAAAGTTACACTTTCAAGCATGAACAGACTCGCAAAGACTCACAAAGTAAAAAACCAGCACTGCTCCGTGGGCCTTACCTACTTGGACAATGATTACAATTTCTCCTCTCTCTCTCTCACAACACACACACACACACACACACACAAAACACACACACAAAAGGGAGGGGAGGGGTGGGGAGGGGAGGAAAGTGGAGGGAAGGGGGGGAATCAATTTCCTTGTCAATCAGAACAAACTGACGTTAAAAGGAGCCTTGTCATCCAGAATACATATGGACAAATCCATTTTGGGCCCGGTTACCTTCCTCATCCTTTACGCTCATCTTCTTTCCCCCTTGAATGAATTCTTAAAGGGGGGAAAAAAAAGACCACCAACCAACAACCGCGTTCACCTGTATTCAACGGTGAAAAAAGAGGAGAGCGGTGCGTGTGGGCGGGGGCGGGGCGGGGGCGGGGGGAATAGGGGCCCGTGTGTGACTGAAGTCTTCATTTGTTATTCTTCAAACTTTTAGCGGAAAATCTGTCAACATCATCAAAGACGTCCATCATGACGCGGTATACCTTAAAAAAAAAAACAAAAACCCGAGCAAAAACCTCTCCCAAACCCGAAACCCAGCCAACCGAGCAGCGAAACTCGAAACCCAGCCAAACCGAACCTCTTGTATAATTATTTTTTAATGGGAGACAGTTTGATAGAAAATTCGGTCTCGCTTGGTTCCGACCCCCACCACCCCACCCCACCAGGGCCCCGGGCACGAAGAAGGGCTCCCCCAGCCCCCAGCTCCAGTCCCCAGGCGCACCCATCATAATATTTTTTTCTTCTCCTTTTTTCTTTTTACCAGCGGACTTCTCCGTTCCATATCTATGGGATGGGGGATGGGGGGGGGGGGGGGGGGGGGGGGGGGGGGGGGGGGGGGGGGGGGTCCTAACGGAAATCTTCCCTTGTTCATCAGTTTTCTCTGGAAAAAACGTCAATATTAACAAGGTCTACATTAATGATCTTGCCTACCCAGTTTTGCCGAAAGCTTTCTATTTGATACTCATGAGAAATGGGGGGGGGGGGGGGGGGGGGGGGGGGGGTGTATTCTGACTGAAATCATCACTAATCAATTTTTTTTTGGGGGGGGGGGGGGAGGGGAGGGTTTCTACGGAAATCTTCACTTGTTCGTCAGTTTTCACTGGAAAAACGTCAATATTAACAAGGTCTACATTAATGATCTTGCCTACTCAGTTTTCCCCGAAAGCTTTTCTATTTGAGACTGTCACGGACGGACAGCCCTTCATCCCGCTTTTAATGTGTTAAGTTTGTCAGTTTGTTACCACCTTATTTTTTTGTGTCTAAAAGAGGGATGGGCTGCTGTGTGTTGTCAACGTTTTCAGGGAGAAAAGTCTGCCCGTCCGTGCGGTTTGCATGCATCCTTCTGCACCGCATGGACATCGCTTTTCTGTGAGATACCTGGATAGTTGTGAAAACCCGTGGAGAGCTCACTGAGTCGTTGGAAGTTATTCCCCCTTTTATCGGCAGCTGGCGTTTGGGAAAAATTCTTACTTTACTCGGATTGGAGCCACGAGTGGAGAGACCACGTTCTCTTTGGTGAGGCATTTTTATAACCTGTGACGAAGGCCACTGGTCTGCCTGACGGTGGTAGTCATAGTGTTTAGAGAGAGGAATCCCCATTCCTGCCCACCAAGTATTATCTTGACCCTCTTCGCTGGGGGTGACCAGCTGTCGGCCATCCCATGGTGAAGGGCTGCTGGTGCTGTCGGCTCCGAGGTCCCGGACAGTCTCTTCGCTGAGGATCAACCTGTCGGGCCCACTTTTTCCCCTCCTTTCCACCCGCCGTTCTGACGCCTTTTATCGCAGGACGCCCATTCCGAGAGCGGTATGAAGAGGAGCAGGACGCTGACCGTGGTGCCAAGAGCGAGACCAGAACGCCCTTCCTGAGCGTATCAGCTGCTTTGGGGTGCACCAGTGTCTCCCTGCTCGGACAGGGAAAGGACTTTCCTTTAAGTTTGTTTCTGGCCGTGTATGGGCGGTGTTTGGTGATGCCTGGCGTGTGGGAGACATCTGTATGGCTGTGATGTTTGTGAGGGTACATGTGTGAATATACTAAGTGTTCATGAAGTGTATAAAATATGCGAATGTTTGGTGAATATGCTTGTGTGGCTGGGTAGGGCCCTGTTTCGTCCTTCGTTTAATCGTTTTCTCCCTGTCCTTTCTTCTTTCCCTTTATGTTGGGATAGATTAGTGTTTAGGGTTTAAATTTAGCTGTTCCCTGGGCCAGGGTGTGGGGTCTTTTGTTGGGTTATTTTGGTCCAAGTAGATATTTTCTTTTAGGTGGCTGTCCTCTTCTTTTTTCCCTTCTTTTCCAATTTATCTCTCTGTCTCCCTCTTCTTGATAGTCGTCCCTCCTCCATTAGGTGTGAATGAGGTATTTCGTTTATTTAATAATTGCTTATTTGGTTTATTTTGTTTTCCACGAGTGGTTTGAGTGTGTGGTCGGTGGGTGTTGTGCCAGCCTGTCCCTCTCTCCTCTTTACCCCCACATCCTTGATTCACGGACCTTGACCGCGACAGATACTCATGGGATGGGGGGGGGGGGGGGGGGGGGGGTATTCTCATTGAAATCATCATTAATCAATTTTCTTTTGCTCTTTCTGGAAGGGGTCTGTCATATTATCACCAATTTCTACCTTGATGATTTTATCGCTGTTTAGTTTTGCCAAACTTTGCCGTTGGAATTCCAAGCTGATTTTGTTGCCGATGTGGTCGGTTACCTTCTTTAGCAGCTGATAATTGAGCTGAGGTCCTCACTGATAGAGATAATTGGCTGAGTGAGGTCCTCACTGATAGAGATAATTGAGCTGAGTGAGGTCCTCACTGATAGAGATAATTGAGCTGAGTGAGGTCCTCACTGATAGAGAAAAATTGAGCTGAGTGAGTTCGGTGAGTTTCAGTTTGCGCCTGGCGGACAGCACCAGCCCTCGTTGCCGTTTTGGATAGGAACCGGAGGATGATGGGCCGCGCCTTGCCCTCTGCCATTTTTCTGACCCCCCGGTGCGCAGGTTCCCCGTCATGAGGGGAGAGGGAGGATACGCCCAACTTGGTTTGAAACACGCTCAGGCACTTGGTCACGTAGTTCTCCGCCGTTTCGCCGTCGCTTTCTGGAATGCCATTTCAGCCTCACGTTCCAACTTCGTCCGTGCTGTTCGCTGTCGTTTTTTTTCTTTTTTCATCGCAGCAACTTCTTTAGTCTTCAACGCTAACTCATCTTTCAATTCGTCAATCTCATCTTTCAAGTCGGTAACTTCGGAACGGACTCTTCTTGCTCACTGCGGATATCGTAAACATCGCCTTCACTTCTCAATTCTATTTGCATTGAAGTCCGAAACTCACTAGTTAATCTCGCAGCGCTTTGATATCTTCATGAAAACTCTGCTTTGTTGCTTTGAGCGTGTCTTTGATTTCTTGTAATGTTTTTGCGATTTCCATTGTGTCAGATTTATCTCCGTCACTTTCTTGTTCGTTCCCCCTTATTGAATTTGACTGATGTCTTGTCTTCACACCACCACTATTTTGGCGAAATATTTTGATGCTCTTTCCGTTGACATGTCACTCATTGAAAAAAAAGGCTTTCCTTTTTTTTCACTTGGAAATTTTCATAAGAAATGGAGCACAAAAATACAACCACACACTCTTTTCATTATCGCATTGGAAATGTTACATTATCCAGTCATGTTGGCATAGGCCAACGCTCACATCACGGCTGAACCGTGATGCTAAGTTGCACTCATAGCTTTGCAGGCAGAGCGAATTGAAAATACGTCCTTCCCCTAGCGTGAGTGATTGTCGAATCTAGAGAAATGAACTTGAGGGAACTTATGGCATATAAATTTCTTAGACAAATGAACTTTGAAGGCTATTGAAGGAGCATGAAAGGAAACTCTAAAAGGTAGGGATTCAGTAAATAACACAGTACAAGACACGTACGGTTATATCTTGCTCCACTAGACATAATTAACAGACCCATACCCACCAAATGGATGCATCCCCAGTTTGTTGCCATCTTTTGATCTGTAGTTGACATTTCTGTTTTCTATGCGTTTGGTGTCGTAAGCAACATTCTTTGGAGTGATGGGCATTATAATCATTACATCTGGAGAAAGAGTTGCCCTACTTTGTCTTGTTATTTACGAAGGAACATGTTTACACAATGTTTAATCCCACAAACGTTCTTTCCCCACAACTGAAATCTTGAAAAAAAACGCACCATGTGTATAAATGAAATGGAGTTTTCCCACTGTTTCTTTTTTATTCTACTGTCCCAAAGTACAGAGCATCTTGAGCAAGTAAATCACTTTGATTCAATAAAGGTGCTCTTAGAATCATCATTTACTGATGTACTGTACCGTAACAGTTGCAGCCAAAATAGAGAAACTAAATGGAATTCATTAATAAGTAAACCCAGATAGGAAATGTAAATCGTGTAATTATGGGGGGGGTTTAAAAAATAACAAAAGCGTTAAAAATACCGCCCCACCCCATCCCCTCTATCCCCCCGCATTCCCACTCCATGCAATTCTCTCCGTTCAAAATAAAGACAATATATATGATCGACAATAGATATATATATATATATAAATATATATATATATATAATATATATATATACATCTATTGATCTATCTATCTATACATCTATCTATCTATCTAATTGTATACCCTGAGGAGAGCGGCTTTTAGCTTGAACAAGCTTGTAGTTTAACCTCTTCATTTTAAAATCCTATTTAAACTGTTAATATATATATATATATATTACTTTTTAAGAAAAAACAAGCAAAGCGAAAACATTTTGTTTACGTTAGATTTTTACTAAACGAAAACAATAGAGTTAATCTTTACCGACTGTGTGATTGACCACGAGACCCGAATCGTGCGGGTCGCCCAAGACCCACCATGTTGTGGAGCTTTTCCGTTCTTATCCCTATTATCTCATTCAGAACGCGTGGTCTTGTAAGGACCTACAACTGAAAACTGGCGGGTCAGCAACTTATTCTCACCCGATGGCGTGGGTCATGGTGCTACACACACTGAATAATATATAGTCCTGGGGAACCGCGACTAATTACGCTTATAATTGATTGAGCCCATACACAAAATTCAGTGACCAACGGCTATTAAGATCGAAGAAGAACTCCCTAAATTTCGCATAGCTCTATCCGTTCTATAAGATAAGATGATTTTTTTTATTGAGTCACTGGGTCATGGAAGACCCAGGAAGCACGGGTACAGGTTAAAGATCAGAAAATAAACATAAGAAAAGGAGCACAAAAATACAACCACGGAGGCGGGGGGGGTGGGGAGTGCAGACTCTTTTCATTATCGCATGGAAATGAGATACATTATGCCATCATGTTGCATAGGCCAACGCACTACATCACGGCTGAACCGTGATGCTAAGTTGCACTCATAGCATTGCAGGGCAGAGCGAATTGAAAATATACGTAATACTCCTCCCCTAGCCGTGAGTGATTGTCGAATTAGAGAAATATAACTTGAGGGAACTTAGGCATCTAAATTTGCTTAGACAAATGAACTTGAGGAACTATTAAGGCACAGGAAAGTAACACTACATGAGGTAGGGAGATCAGTAATAACACCAGTACAAACACGTACGGTAAATCTTGCTCCCACTATGACATAATTACAGACCCTTAACTCCAAATGGAATGCGATCCCCAGGGTTGTTGCTTCTTTTTGATCATGTTGTCCTTTCTGCAATGGCGGTAGGTGTCGTAAGCACATCGTTTGGAGAGATTGGCATTAATCATTACATCGTTGGAGCAAGATTGCCCTACTTGTTTGTATTTACGAAGAACATGTACACAAGGTTTATTCCACACTAACGATCTTCCCCACAGAATGAAGTTCTTGCCTGACAAAACGCACATGGTGTACAAATGAAATGGGTTTTCCACTGTTTCTTTTTTTATTCTAGCTGTCTCAAAAGTCAGAGCATCTTGACAAGTATACAACATATTGATTCAATAAAGGTTGCTCTTAGATCATCAGTTACCTGATTTACTTGTCCGTAACAGTGCAGCCAGAAATAGAGAACCTGAAATGTATTCATTTAACTAATAAAATCCCAGATAGGAAAATGTAAATCGGTATTTATGTAATACAAAAGCGCTAACCCCCACCCCATCCCCTCTCCACCCGCATTCCCACTCCATGCATCTCTCCGTTCAAAAATAAAGAACAAGTATATATCGCTCGACAATATATATAAGATATATAAATATATATATATATATATATATATAACTATATAATATATAACATCTATCTATCTATCTATCTATACTAACTATCTATCTATCATCTTAACCCTGAGAGAGCGCTTTAGCTGAAACAAGCATGTAGGTTTAAACCTCTTCAGTTTAAAATCCTATTTATAAACTGTATATAATATATATATATATATTCTTTTAATGAAAAACAAGCTAAAGCGAAAACATTTTGTTTAATCGTTAGATTATTTTACCATAAACGAAAAACAATAGATTTAATCTTAACCGGACAGTGTGTTTTGACCAAGACCCGAACGTGCGGTCGCCAAGACCCACCCATGTTTGAGGAGGCTTTTCCGTGCTTATCCCTATAATCTTCATTCAGATCGCGTGGGGTCCTTGTAATGCACATCCTACAACTGAAAAAAGGGCGGTTCACACAACTTATTTCTCACACCCGATGGCGTGGGCCATGTGCGAAACCCACTATAATATATAGGTCCTCTGGGGGAACCGCGAACTAATTACGCTTAATAATTGATTGTGCCCATACACGAATTTCAGTGACCAACGGCTATTAAGAACGTCGAAAGAACTACCTATAGATTTCGCATACTCTATTCCGTTCATAAGATATGATGTTTTTTTTATGAGTTCACTGGGTCATGGAAGAACCCAGGAAGCACGGTAAAGGTTAAAGATAGAAAATAAATAAAAAGCTAAATCTAAACGGCAATGCAATAAAAACGCTTTTGTGAAATGCAAGAGCATTCTTGACCATGATTTATATAGTTCAGTGGCGACTATCGCGAAATTCTTCCTCCCACAATAATTACATGCAAAAATTTTTGGTGACAAAGTGGAAGAAATCTCAACATGTTAAGTGGGGGACTACCGTGAATATTTCCAACGATAAAAATCATGCATGCAAAAATATAATTGTGACAAAAAAGAAGAATTTTCACAACATGTAAATGATGACTATCGTAGATCTTTTTTCCAACAGTAATACTAGTGTAAATATGCAGAAAATGTTTGAAAAGTGAAAGAAATTCTACAACATAGAACGTTATGACTCTTCGTGTGATTTTCTCCCACAACAGTAAAACGACTAAAATGTTGCCACTGACTAATCGTCATCACATATTAACTTTAAATGCGTGAAATGCGTTTGGAAAGTGTAATAAACTGGCAGCCGTTCCACGTGGTGACTATGACTGAATTTTCCTAACAGTAATTACCACTCATGTATCATGGACAAGCGCCTACCTTCTACCATAATAATATTCTCACTGCAGGAAATGTTGTTAACAAGTGGGAAAATTCAGCAACACTTTATAACTTTGGCATCGGTGACTTTTTATTTAACTCTTTATTGCCACAATATTTATGATAAATACAGGTAAATGATCAAATGAATCTAAAAAAATAATTGCTCCTGCAATTCTTTACATTACTGAATTTCATACAGTTTGAGACAACATAAACACAATATCAATACCTACTGGTGAAAAATTCACGAAAGAAGAGAGAGAGAAGAGAGGAGAGAGAGAGTGAGAGAGAGAGAGGAGAGAGAAGAGAGGTGTGTGTGTGTGTGTGTGTCCGGTGCTATAAGGTAAAAAGCGTCGTTACCTTTGAAAATGAATGCATTGACAAAATGACGCTTGAACGAGGACCCTAAGAATTATATATGTTGTAGTGACTACACCAACTGGCTCCCCCCCCCCCCCCCCCCCCATTCCTTACTACTGTGATTTCCCCCTTTTTTAATCTAATATTTGTACATCTGGTCCTTATACTACTGCTGCTGCTACAACTACTGCTTTCATTGATTATAACAAAGATTAACGCATGTAAACACTTACAGCAAATCCATGCAAGCCTGACCACAAAAAAAGGAAACACAACACACACACCACACACACACACACACACACACACACACACACGCTGTAAACTATTGCAGTTGACACACCTATAGACATCTAAATGTTCTGTAAATCCAAGCCATAAGAGCACAGCAACTGCACAAAGAAAAATCAGACACATACAGACACCATGCACAAAGAAAATCAAACACATACAGACACCTGTCTGTTTTGTAAGTGCACAAAAGATGAGCCTCACGAGTTGTGATTACTGGTGTTATCATCATTTCAAAATCTGTATTTTTCTTCGGCCAGTGTAGAAAGCATGTATCGCAGCTGAGAAAGAGTGAAAAGGTGCTCCACGATGCGTATGGACCTTCAGTCCGAAAAAAAAGAAAGCGAAAACTAGAAACAAATCACGGCATGAACATCTGATAATCTGTAAGTTTTGTGTCTCTCCAGAAATTCATTTCGAATTATTCTTCTTTCCTATTGAGAGAGAGACAGAGAGAGAGAGAGTGAGAGAGAGGAGGAGAGAGAGAGAGAGAGAGAGTGAGTGAGTGAGTGAGTGAGAGAAGATGAGGCGACAAGCAGAGAAGAGCACGGGGCGTGAGAGTGGAGAGACCTTGTCACAGTTTCTGAAGTTGAAGGAAGGTTAACGGAAAAATGGGAGGGACTGACAATCTATCTCATCTCTCATGACTGCACTATTGTTCAAAGTTGTTTGATTCATGTCATGAAACGGAATGGGTTCCGATTCCAACAAAACGTGGCTGCTGTGACAGAGACAACTGCGCCGGACGCACTGTGAGACAATAGAGAACTTTAGCAGCGACTTTCGTTCAATCGGCGTCTTCGTCGCGTGACGTCAACACGGCTTCCGCCCTACAGCCCCGCCGTCTGTGTTGGCGTGTTAGCAGCGTCCGGAGTCGTCTGCTGTACTTTGGAAGAGTGGCGTCACAAAATCAAAAACACTACCAACAGCAAAACACTAAAATACCCACACACACACACACAAAATAAACAAGAACACAAGGAATAACTTCTCTTGCCACTTAGTCTTATAGATACTAGATGGGGCTAATGGGAAAAAAAACTAGTAAATCACACACACACACGAGTTTTGATCCAGCTGCTGATTGCCATGTAAACATGGGCCCGACAGTTGTCATCTAGATCTACAAATGTGCTCGTATGCACCGACACATTTCACGAGACTACAAATAATTCCACATGGAGTATCATGTTGTTGTTCTACTGGAGTAAACAAAAATTTACAGATTCGAAACAACCAAGGTTTAGGAGGCTTCATAGGCCTCCTTGGGTTTTCTATGACAAATAAATGACTGACTTGACTCTAAGCCAAACGTTCCGCCAATTTTGTTGTCGAATCGATTCAGCTTACATTTTACTTTGTAGTGATTCTTTTGGGCTTTTAGCACCGTGACATACTGTAATACAACAGGAAATGTGTATACTAATGTTTTTGTTAACAAATTGGAAGTGCTTACCGATTATAAAGCAGACAATTGGGCTCGTAAAGATCGCTTCCACGAGCGGCGTTAAAACCCCGATTGAAAGACGCGCTCAGCCGGCGGCGTCCTTGCTTGGCAAGGGTGCGCATGCGCACATCGCCTCTATGAGAGAAAAAGGGGATTCCCTTAAAAGGACGCCGGTGGCTAACGCGGGCTGATAAAGTTCTCTAATATCTCTCGAGAGGACGTTCGACTTCAGCACGGTGGCCGCGTCACCTCAGAGGATCGAACGTCGAGGAAATGAGATGAAAAGACGATCGGTCTCTTGACGTGTGTCGCCAGATCAGGAAGACGGGCAAACATCATCCTGTGGGCTACCCTTGTGAAGTCTTCACTTTGTCCATTGTATGATGCTGCTCGGGTAGTTTATGAGAAAAATGATGAGGCAGAGAGATGAAGAGACGGAGTTATACGTCAGTTGTGCATCCCAACATACTTACGTCGAGCAGCATCACTAACGGTATAAAAAGTAGACATCAATCTTCACTGGCATCCGTAGCCATTGAGGAGGCATCGGATGTACTTGCGAACTCGCTCATCTCCGATGTGTCTTCCTTCCCGCTGGTCATTGCCGATGGTTCAGACACCGTCATCCCTTCATAAGTAACAAGAGTCCTAACTCCTCTGTGGGAGATGGAGCACCTTTTTTTCTTTACAGCCTTCTGCCTCATTTTGGACATTTTGTAACGGATGTACACTACGCATGACGCCCCAAGTATAACCAGCAGCGCTGAAGGGACCCCAATGCCGATCAACAAGGCAATCGTGGATGAATCTGTGCCAGTGGAAGACTCCTCCCCGCCCCACCCCAGCTGTGTTGTTGCTGTCAGTCGTATTTTCCATGCCATCTTCACCGATGAACTGCAATACCAAGGTCATGGAGGCTTCTCGTCTGGGTGCACCTAGGTCTGATGCTTTGACTGAGAACGACAATCTTCCTGCTCGTTGAGGTCGTCGTCCGTGATGTTCCTCCGCAGGACGATCCAAGTGTTTTGCATTCTAAACAACTCCTTGCCGCTGGCGATTGCTGTACAACACCTTACCGTCTGGACCCACGTCTTCGTCTGTAGCTTGTCCATTCATGTTAAATATAGACAACCCCGACACAAATTTTTTCCTCTCAAATGCCATCGATACTGTGGTAGATCTGAAAACGGGGGAGAATTCATTTTCTGTTTTAACGGTCAGCAGGACTACAGTGTACATTTCCAAACTGTTACTACCCAGGCTCTTACAGATGGCCTTGAACTCAATGTTAGTCGGCAGCTGATGCTTTGTAGCGTTTTCTAATTGCTTCCAAATCCAACGTTTGGTTGAGCTTCAGATCGCAGTAAGTGTTGCTGGCACTGTTGTAACAGCTCCGAGGTTGGCCAGTGGGACTGGGTTCAAAGACAAATGACGAGAGGAAAAATTCATGTAAGGCTTGTGGAAAAATGCGGTCTTTTAGCTGGAGCTTCCAGTAATCATTCGCCCCACTGACCTGCGTTTGAACTGTAGATCTGTCCCTGCAGGGTCCGTCTCTCTGACTGTCAAGATATACTGAGGTCTGGTGGCGACTCCACACGGTACACGCTTGCACTGACACACATATGCATCGTCCACAGTGGCCACAAACCGACATGAAACGCATTGCAGTGGGCATTGAAGTTTAGCAGTGCGACCGCAGAGAACTTCAAGGGCAAAATGCGTCACTCGGCCAGATCTCCTTTCACGGTGTGCATCGCTTCAACTAGCCTTGTTAGACTTTGACGTCATTTTTATTTGACGTCTATCGGCGAAAAAAAAAAGAAGGAAAAAGTGCTGCTTAAATTCGGCTTTCTGCAGTGATCGTAGTGTTACATTAGGCCTAGGCCCCTATTGAAGCAGAACAAAGAGTAGATTCGGCTCCCTGCAATGATCGTACTGCCACGCTACTTGCTGCAGAACAAAAATGTCAATTTGAAATCTTGTGAGTATTGCACGCACCTTCCAACTATTTCTCTGCTCTGGAAGAAAATCTTCTGTGGCGTTCCGATACACAGATCACTCTAAAAATGACACCGATAAACATGTTACACACACACACACACACACACACACACATACGCACTGAAAATTGAAAAATGTTTTTATCTCAAATAAATGTTAGCGAACCGCCCAGAGAACGTGGACAAACGAGTCACAAGACAAAACACAACGCGTTTCGACCTCTTAGGTCTTCCTCAGGTGAGACATAAACGAATAAAACAACGAAATTCACTTAGCTTTGATCGCTTTAGATCGCTTAGGGCTCAGCGCAAGGAAAAAGGCGTTGAATGAGAACGAGGCTGTTGGAAGGGAAATAGTGAGTGAGTCAAGTCGTAATGATGATAATAATATTACTGATAGGAATACTAATAATAATGGTCAAAATATTGAAAAAAATGAAAGAAAAAAAGGACAAGATTACTACCAATCTTGGTGTCATAAGTATGGGTATGGGAAGAAAGGAGAGTGGGTTAGAGGATTCTTAAACAGCAGGGTTGCCGTGTCAACAGTCCTAGAGGCGAAGGCGATGGTGATGTCAATGCTAGTGGTAGTATCAATACTAGCAATAGTATTACTGAATGATACTGCTAACAACGATAGTGAAGGTTAAGGTAACGAAAGATGATACAGAAATATATTTAGAAAATACATTTTTATAATATCAAATAAATAAATAATAAATAAAAGAAACTTTAAAAATAAAATAAATTTTAATTTTTAA
>CM031613.1:4285949-4290949 GCA_018398815.1 Conus ventricosus
CTTGATAGACTTTTGACGATCCATATTTAAATTGTCGTCAACAAGCATGAACCCTTGAGGGCATGTTTAGCTGCGCCGCAAAAAAAAAAGTAGAGCTTTCAGGTTGCATCGCTTCAACTAGTTGTTAGACTTTGACCTTATTTGAGTCTATGCAAAAAAAGAAGAAGTGCTCTTAATTCGGCTTTCTGCAGTGATCGTAGTGTTACATTAGGCCTAGGCCCCTATTTGAAGCAGAACAAAGAGTAGATTCGGCTCCCTGCAATGATCGTACTGCCACCTACTTGCTGCAGAACAAAAATGTCAATTTGAAATCTTGTGAGTATTGCACGCACCTTCCAACTATTTCTCTGCTCTGGAAGAAAATCTTCTTGGCGTCCGATACACAGATCACTCTAAAAATGACACCGATAAACATGTTACACACACACACACACACACACACACACTATACGCACTGAAAATTGAAAAATGTTTTTATACTCAAATAAATGTTAGCGAACCGCCCAGAGAACGTGGACAAACGATCACAAGACAAAACACAACGCGTTTCGACCTCTTAGGTCTTCCTCAGGTGAGACATAAACGAATAAAACAACGAAAATTCACTTAGCTTTGATCGCTTTAGATCGCTTAGGGCTCAGCGCAAGAATAAAGGCGTTGAATGAGAACGAGGCGTTGGAAGAAATAGTGAGTGAGTCAAAGTCGTAATGATGATAATAATATTACTGATAGGAATACTAATAATAATGGTCAAAATAATTGAAAAAATGAAAAAAAAAAAAGGACAAGATTACTACCAATCTTGGTGTCAATAAGTATGGGTATGGGAGAAAGGAGAGTGGGTTAGAGGATTCTTAAACAGCAGGTTGCCGTGTCAACAGTCCTAGAGGGCGAAGGCGATGGTGATGTCACATGCTAGTGGTAGTATCAATACTAGCAATAGTATTACTGAATGAACTGCTAACAACGATATGAAGGTTAAGGTAACGAAAGCATGATACAGAAATATATTTAGAAAATACATTTTTATAATAATCAAATAAATAAATAAATAAATAAAAGAAACATTTAAAAAATAATAATAATAAATTTAATTTAAAAAAATGATAATAAATGCATAAATAAGAAGCTATAAGTTATGTGTGAGGTGAATAGTGGAAAAGGTAGTATGTGTTGTGTTGTGGAGGATATT
Source organism: Conus ventricosus (assembly GCA_018398815.1). Taxonomy (NCBI): domain Eukaryota; kingdom Metazoa; phylum Mollusca; class Gastropoda; order Neogastropoda; family Conidae; genus Conus; species Conus ventricosus. Next base: position 4,287,142 of record CM031613.1, read on the forward strand.
GTGGGCTGAGATTGAAGTGGGGTTGGTACATGTTACTTAAAGTTTGATGCTATGAGGTGGAGGAAGAAGGATGGGTTTACGTACTAACTGGGAGGGGGAGGGGGGGGGCAACATATTCACACCTATACACAATACCCCTCTCTCTCTCTCCCCCCCCCCCCCCCCCCCCCCATTCACGACCAACGATAAAGGAGCTAGCATTCTATTCATTATGTGTGTGTGTATGTGTGTATGTGTGTGAGTGTGAGTATGTGTGTGTGTGTTCCATTTGTAATATCAGCCTTATTCATTGGTTACCCCCACCTCCACCCCCAGCAACCGCCATCCCCACCAACATCCCTACATACACCATTACTAGGGCAGGGGGAGGGGGGGGGTAAGTCGATTGATGTAGCAAATTGAGAGACTCAGAGAGTGTAGGAAAAGGGAAGAGGATGATAGCTGCAACCTATGTCTGAGGTAAACAGAGGTAGGGTGTGTGTAGGTGGAGGATATTTCAGGCTGGAGCTGCAGAGATGGAATGGCACATACTACTTTTGGACGTTGAGGCCATGAGGGTGGACGGTGCCCAGTTTGGCAATGAGATGAGATTCCTGCATAAGGCTTTTCCAAGTTGTCACTCTTAGATTGCCAAAGTGCCAAGACTTTGACATGGTTGATGTTGTGTTGGGCATGGTTGAAGTGTAGAGCGACTGGTTTGGGCCGATGGTGGCGGATGTCGGCCAGGTGTTCAGAGATGCGCGTCTCAAGTGTGCGAGATGTCTCACCTACATAGATCTTACCGCACAGCTGACAGTGGATGGCATACACAATGTTGTGGCTCTGGCAGGAGAAAGTGCGTTTAATAGTGAAAGAGCCTGTGGGGCCATGTAGGATGGTGTCTGGTTTGGTGAGAGAGCAGATTTTGCAGTTGGGGTTTGAGCAGGGGAAAGTACCTAGTGGCTTAGGTGTGAAGATTTTGTTCAGCTTAGAGCGCACCAGTAGGTCGTTGAGGTTTTTGTCACGTTTGAAAGTGATCATTGGTTTCGTCTCAAAGGCAGGTTTATGATTTTTCTACCATGTGCCAGTTAGACTTCAGGATCCTGCAGATGGGAAGATTGTGAGGATGGAAGAGAAGGCAGGCAGTGGGTTCTGTCTGTCTCTTTGGGAGGTTTAGTTTACAGAGTAGATGTTCTGGATGTTCTGGATTTAGCTGCAGTGCGGCTGAGAGCATCATTGATGACGGCACTAGGTATCCACGGTTGGTGAAAAAATCAGACATTTTGGCTGCTTGTATAGTGAAATCTTCTTCGCTAGAGCAGATTCTGCGTAGGCGAAGGAATTCAGAATATGGAATGCTATTTTTAGGGGACTGGTGGTGGAAGATGTGTAGTCCAGGTATGAGTGTGCATCAGTAGGTTTGTAGAAGACTGAGGTTGAAGCAGTCCATCTTGAGGGAGATAGTGATGTCCAGGAAATTAACTGACTGTGAAATGGTGTAGGTCAGCTGGATGGATGGATGGAAGGTCGGGTGCAAAGTTGAGGAAATTCTGGAGGTCATGTTCTGGCATGGATGTGGCTCCCAATCCATCATCTATGTATCTTTTGTAGAGCTCTGGTGTAGGGCCTGTGTAAGAGGGAAGAAGGCGGTGTTCTAGGTGTCCCATGAAGAGGCAGGCATAGGATGGTCCCATCTTGGTTCCCATAGCAACACCACTGATTTGTGAGAATGTGTGGTTGTTAAATTCAAAAGTATTGAGGGTGAGGACTAATTCTGCAAGTCTGACCAGTGTAGCTGTGGGAGGTGTTGTTGGTTAAGGGGCCGTTTGTTAAGAAAGAATGCGAGGGCCTTCAGTCCATCAGCATGAGGGATGGAAGTGTAGAGATAGACGACATCAAGTGTAAAGAGGACGCTGGTTGGAAAGTGGGATCTGTGTTGTATGAATTAATCATGTTGAGTGTGTGTGTAGTGTCTTTGAGGTATGTGGGGAGGCCTTGTACTATGGGTTGGAGGAGAGAGTCTAAGTACTGTGAAATGTGTTCTGTAGGGCAGCTGCATGCAGATACAATGGGTCTGCCGGGTGTATTGGTTTTGTGTATTTTAGGGAGCAGGTAGAAGGTGGGTTGTTTGGTGTCTGTCATTATGAGGGGTTTGGCTGTCTTCGGTAAGTTGTTATGTTTGATTTCTTGTTTAACTGTGGTTGAGATGAGTTTCTGGTGTTGGGGGAGGGTTTGATGCTGTGAGTGGTGTATAGAAATTTGTGTCTGACAGTTGTCTGTGTGCTTCTTTATGTACAGCTGTTTGTCCCAGACCACCACTGCACCACCCTTGTCTGCTGGTTTGATGACAATGTCTTGTCTTTGTCTCAGTGATTCAAGGGCTTTTTGTTCATCCCGTGAGAGGTTGGAATTGCGGACAGGTTTGGATTTCACTTGAGAGATTTCTTTTCTACACTTTTTGATGTAGAGTTCAACTTCAGTGGATTTGTCAAGAGGTGGCTGGCGAAGCGCTGGAGTTCGAAAAAGGTGGGTAAAAATCTCTGAGCTCTCTGGTAGAGGGGGGTTAGGCACACCGTCAAGTGCAGCCATCCATCTTAATTTTCTAAAGAATCTTTCAACATCAATGTGGTTTTGATATTTATTGGTGGCAGGCTGAATGGGAATACATTTCAGACCTTTTGCCAGGACTGATCTTTCATCATTGGTGAGAGTCAGATTATCAGGAATGCAGCGAACAAGGTGGCGGTGTTGCTCATGGGTGATAGAGGGGTCAGTGTTGTGTATAGGGGGATTCAACTGGTCTGGGTTTGCCTTGTGTTTGTTTTGTAATTTTGATAACTTGTCTTGCTTAATCTGGTAGCAGTGATTGTGAATGAGCTGGTTGTGTGTATGGATGAGCTGTCCTGAGTCTTGAAGCAGTGGCTATGGGCGTGATGATTGTGGTTTGTTGTTTGAAATGTTGAAGAAGACGGGAGAGAGATTCCAGGGATGAATTGAGTGTTTTGATATGTGCCAACATGAGTCTGCGCTGGCTTGGAATAGAATTCTTGTAGTGGTAGTGGTAAGAGCGGTATTATGAAGATCGGATGGGGTGTGAGAAAGTGAGAAGCCGCGAGGGGTGATTTACAGTCGAATGCATTGTTTTAGAAAGTTGAGATGGGATGCAGATTTCGTTTTCTGAAACTGTGTTTTAGCATATCCTAGTGCAAATGGCTGGATGATAGGTGGCAGAAAATGAATGGACTGGTGAAAACTGGCATGTGTACGGGAGACGAATTGGGGGGCCGACATTTTTTACAGCCGAATTGACAGCCATCATGCTTGCTTTAGAATTCTTGGTGAACCTTCCAATGACAGTATTTAGAACTGTGATATTGGTGGATTCTAAATCGGTTTTATGTTCACTGAACTCCTTCAGTACCAAATACACGGCTGATCTTATGTACGAAATTCATATTTATCACATTGCTTGTCGGCTAAAGGCACAGTCATTGAGTTTTGTTGGGTGCCTTCGCACTGTAACATAAATGGAAACGAAATGGCCGACAGAGCTGCTAAAAGAGGCGCAAAAGGTTAGAGAAGACTGTAGACATGACACTTCCTTTGTCACTACATGAAAATTACAGGCTGCTAGAAACAACAGCAAGGAAAAACATTAGCAGACGTTCTGATGAAAAAACTCTAACATAATACAGCTGCAGTTCCATTGAAAATTGTTGTCAAATGCACCGTTATATTATTCTAGACTTGTAACTTCCCTTTTTTTTCGCCTAAAAATTAACGCTTTAAAAACAAAATTCTCCAAAAATGTATATTGCGTGTGGTGCAC
>CM031613.1:4295949-4305949 GCA_018398815.1 Conus ventricosus
TCAGGTGTTTTTCTTAACGCACCATCTCTAGCTAATTTATCTGCTGTTTCATTACCGGATATCCCACAGTGTGATGGAATCCAGCAAAACGATACCCCAATTCCTTTCAACATAATAACATGTATGTAATGTCTTATTTCAAAAAGTAAATCTTTTCTTATTTTTGATTCCCAGTTTTGCAAGCTATATAGAACTGCCTTGGAATCAACGCAAAAAAAGTATATTATAGACAGCAGTGTTATCGTCACACATAAAAATCAACGCCATAAGAATAGCATACAGTTCTGCCGTAAATATGGAGAACCCTTTCCCTAGAGAAAAAGATCTACGAAACTTCAGCAATGGAATCACATGGGGAGAGAGAGAGAGAGAGGGAGAGAGAGAGAGAGAGAGGAGAGAGAGAGAGAGAGAGAGAGAGAGGAGGAGGAGAGAGAGAGAGAGAGAGAGAGGACATACAGACAGACAGACAGACAGACTGACAGAAGACATAAATGGTTTATTTGTTTACCATCGAGGCCTTCTTCTATACCATACCCAGGACACTGCCAACAGTTCACTATCTCCACGGTCATGAGGCTACGGGACTTACCCTCTACACACAGCAAAACAAGCTGTCACAGAGGAGAAGGGCTGATATCCAGGACACTGCCAACAGTTCGCTATCTCCCACGGTCATCAAGCTACGGGGACTTACCCTCTACACACAGCAAAACAAGCTGTCACTGAGGAGATAGGTTGTTCAGGGTGAGACGTGAGGAGGAGGTGGGAGGTAGGGCACAACTTATTCAGTGGGCGGGGGTCGTTGACAGGACATGATCCTGAAAATATCTAAACTGTGTGCTGTTGATTTATTTGTATCTTTCTTTCGGAGTATGCGGTGTCAAGCACTTTCATGGTGTGTGTGTGTGTGTGTGTGTGCGCGCGTGAGTACATGCGAGTACATGAGAGTGTGTGTGTGCGCGCGCGCGTGAGTACATGCGAATGTGTGTCTGTGCGAGCGCGCGTGTGTGCATGCGAGTGTGCGAGCGAGCGCGCCTGCAGAATCCCCGAAGCCTCCTTTTCCCTACCTTTTTTTTCAGGATTACTGCTGGAGATTTGTATTGAATGGCATTATTATGTATTGTATGATATTGTATCGTGTAGGTCAGTATTGGTAGAAAGAAACTCGTGGAGAGCGTGGCAGCAGAGAGTCATCAGAAGAGAAGCCCCTTCAAGCAAGTGTTTCGGCCCTTATCTCCTGACACTCTAGGGGGGTTGGGCCACACCCGGTTCATGACTCCGGATGTCCCTCTGCTGCCCCTTTTTTTTCCCCATCTTGGGACGAGCCATGGCTGGGATTCGAACCCATGACCCTCTGGACATGCTCATTTTCTACTTAATGACTCGCGCTTTAACCACTGAGCCACAGGGACACCTGATATTTGTAGGGAAATTAAGCCTTATGAAGTTCACTTTTGTTCCTCCTTGACCAGATCCAGCTTGAACACCTCTCTGCCGCTTCTGCCATTGCTTTCAGGGCTCTGGTTTTTTCCTTCCCTGCAACTGAGAGCTGTTTCATGAGGCTGTATGCAGACGTTCCTACAAATCCCCTAGCTCCAATTTCTGCAGTGAGGACTTTGACCTGATAGCCTTCTCTCCTCAGGCTGTTTATCGTACTGTATGCCATGGTATTGCCCTACGCAGCATTGTACGTTATTGTGTTGTATGCTACAAAGTTGAATTAAATCGTATCGCGTTGTATGGCAGAATGTTGTGGTCACTTTACTGTACTGTAATTATTGTACTGTGTTGTGTTGTGTTGAGTTGTACTGTATTCTATTCTTTAACTTTAACGTCACATCAGGTTTCTCTGTGTCACGTTCAGCCCACCCGGAAAGAGAGTCTCGCCATCGTGTGGTGCTGCCACCTGTAGATCCCCCCCACACACACACCCCTACGTATGTTCAGAGGGTTGACTTATCGACCTGGACTGCCTTACTGAATTTTTTCAAGGGTATCTACCACATTTCACACCATCCCCACCCATATACACTCTGTTGCCGTGGACTCTTTAACGTGGACGAGACGCGTGCTGCACACACGTGCTCGGTTGATTCTCTCTCCGAAAGACTGACAAATCCACAACTCATTACGACAGATTTTCGTAAGCAATGATTGTTTAAAAGTCCTTCTTTCGTGAAAATGTTTGACAGACAAAAAACAAAACAAAACAAAACAAAACAAAAACAAAACAAAAAAGAGATGAAGAAGAAGAAGAAGAAGAAGAAGAAGAATTATCTCCCACAATTTCATCAAGTGGAACTATATGTGTTTGTTATCCGTCCATATAGTAAAAACTCTTTCAGGTTTGGACGGAACTGGATGTGTTTGTTATCTGTGCAGAAAGTAAAAACTCTTTCAGGTTTTGACGGAGCTGGATGAGTTTGTTATCTGTGCAGAAAGTAAAAACTCTTTCAGGTTTGGACGGAGCTGGATGAGTTTGTTATCTGTGCAGATAGTAAAAACTCTTTCAGGTTTGGACGGAGCTGGATGGGTTTGTTATCTGTGCAGAAAGTAAAAACTCTTTCAGTTTTGGACGGAGCTGGATGGGTTTGTTATCTGTTAGCGTGTGTTCCAGCCCCCTGGACCAGGGTCTTGGACATGTCTCTGAGCTTTGAGTTTCAGATCGGGGTGAGGGATGGACAACCTGCGGAATCGGTTTTATCTGGCGCTCTTGGCAAGTTGATCAGTGACCTTATTGCCTTGAATGCCAACATGTTCAGGACCCCGAGCGAAAACTGTGTTCTGACCATTAGATTCCAGAGGGATATACACTTGATTTTTCTAGAGAAAATTCTGGAGTTGAAGGTGCTGAGGTTACGGCCAGCAATGGTTTCTAAAGCAGAGAGGTAATCCGAACGCATAAGAAATTCTACATGCTGTGGATAAAAAAGACCGTTTGAAGAGCCAGGACCAACGCTGTGCTATCAGCAGTGTATCAGTACTGAGCTGTAAGTGAACGTGTACAATTTCATTGCCAATTCAAAGGGGACGGGATTCCATCGTAGTATGTCGTTGTCACGACAGCACGGAACGACGTAAAACACCTCCCCCTGCAACATTCAAAGCACAGACCAAGAATTCTCCGACTTCTCCGAGGGAAGTATGTGATCAACTTGCAACCTCGTCACCTCGACTCGTTGTGGACAGGTTCCACTGTGATCAGCTAATCGGTGGGAAGGTTAGCAGGAACTGGCAGGCCACTCACGGGTCATGGGGACCAACAAACACTTGACCCACGTCCAGCGCTTTTCTTCCCCGCGCAACTGACTTCGCCCTGCTTAACGTGATTAGTTTAGGGAAGGAATGATTCGCGCGTGCAAGCACATAGAGGCACAAGTATGCCTGAAATATGATCCACATGCACGGGTATGTGCTAATACACAGGCTGTCAGCCCTTCACAGTACTCGGTACTCGGATACGCACTCATTAGCGTGGTGCATTCATCCGCAACGGAGACGAAGTCTGTGCACCAAACGAGAGAGAGAGAGAGAGAGAGAGAGAGAGAGAGAGAGAGAGAGAGAGAGAGAAGGGGGGGGGAGACGCTACAGAATGCCCAGAGCACTGAAGAATGTCTTCAAGAAGTCTTTTATACCAAGTGCCATTAGCATTTTATACTCTGAAGCCTGTGATCGTCTGCCATGACCCTTGTCTCTCAGACATGAACAATTCAGTTTGTAATATTATGCTTTCATTCTGTGTGTGTGTGTGTGTGTGTGTGTGTGTGTGTGTGTGTGTGTGTGTGTGTGTGTGTGTATGTTTTAGTGTTTGGGCATTGGTGCGGTGAGTTTGTGTTTTTATAACAAATCTTAAATAAATGATAGCGAACCGCCCAGAGAACGTGGACAAACGAGTCACAAGACAAAACACAACGCGTTTCGACCTCTTATGTCTTCTTCAGGTGAGACAAAAACGAATAAAACAACGAAAACTCACTTAGCTTTGATCGCTTCAAAGTTCAGCGCAAGGAAGAAGGCGTTGAAGGCGTTGTGTTTTTATGTATTGTTTTTGTGATCTATGTAATGTTTTATGTCTTATGGATTTAATGTCTATTTCATGTGTGTATGCGCGCGCGTGTGTGGGTGTATGTGTGGGTGTATATGTGTGGGTGTGGGTGTGCTTGTGTGTGTGTGTGTGTGTGGGGGGGGGGGGGGGGAGGGGGAGTGTTGATGCATATAGCGCGCGCGCGTGTGTGTGTATGTGTGGGTGTGGGTGTGCATGTGTGTTGTTTATTATTATTATTATTATTATTATTATTATTATTATTATTATTATTATTAATATTATTATTATAATGAATACTTATATAGCGCCTATTCTCGGCTAGAGACCAAGCTCTAAGAGCTTTACAATCCACACTAGTTTACACAACGGGCTGCCTACCTGTGTAGTACCGACTGAAGAGCTGCCAGCTGGCGCTTCATTCAATCGTTTCCCGTGTCATCCATTCAGTTTCATTCAATATCGTTCACTCAGTTTCCTTACTTTCTTCATTCTTTCCATTTCTTACGCAGGGTGCATGCTTTGTGTAACGTGTCATCCATACCAACGGCCAAACTGGCCTTCTCTTCCGAAAGTTGGTGATGTGATTTTACGTGTGTGCAAGATGTTATGTGTGCGTTCACACACGGAACCTCGGTTTATAGTCTCATTCGAAGGACAAGTGTGTGTGTGTGTGTGTGTGTGTGTGTGTGTGTGTGTGTGTGTGTGTGTGTGTGTGTGTGGTGTGTGTGTGTGTTGGGGGGGGGGGGGGGGAGTGTTGATGCACATACAAATACATAATTTTTATGCTGACACTGGCTTTTATGTAACAATCCGTAATGTCTTTTTGTAATGTCTTATGTACTTGTGAAATGATGTGGAGCAGAAGAAAAATTTCCGATGGACAATAAAGTTGATTGAATTGAATTGAATTGAATTGAATTGAATTGAAGACAGAGAGAGAGAGAGAGAGAGGAGAGAGAGAGGAGAGAGAGGAGAGAGGAGAGAGAGAGAGAGAGAGAGAGAGAGAGAGAGGGGGGGGGGAGGGAGACAGACTGACAGAAAGAAAGACAGAGGTGAAAGTTTACTGTGTGTAACTATATAAGGTCATTTACCCCATCTGAAAGAATGGCTGGTGAAAATATTTATCACCAAGCAAGGTCACACTGTAGCCTATGCCATCAGATCGTAAGCGGATAAAGAAATCTAACTATGAAAGGCCCGTAACTGCTGTATTTGCGTGCTCTCCCATTTTCAGGTAAATCGCTGGAGGCGTTTCCGTGTGTCTTGTTTTACGATCGAGTCTGCTAGCATAATTTTTATTTTTATTTTTATTTTTTTTAGTTGTTGTTGTTGTTGAATATGGTGGCACTTACCGTCGGCAGCGGTTCAATGTAAGATTCATACGAACTTGAGAACTGAACGTGACGGTGATAAAGGTCAGCTCGAAGGAAATGGCGACACTGGTACGAAAATTCATCAAGATGTGTTAGTACGTGTCTGAGGCAACCAGGAAGAAGAATAAATCATCAGCTTTTTCGTACCGGGAGTTTGAGTACGCCAGGAATTCACTGTGGTTTTTTTTTTTTTTAATTTCTTTATTATTTTTTTCTTTTCTTTCTTTCTTTCTCTTCGCTCCTTTTTTTTTAATTTGTTGTTCAGAAAAACCAAACCAAGCCTGCCCTAGTAAAATGTGTTGTTCAGCAAAACACCGTTACTTTCCGTCAACACGGGTCGATAGTAAAATGTGTTGTTCAGCAAAACACCGTTACTTTCCGTCAACACGGGTCGATAGTAAAATGTGTTGTTCAGCAAAACACCGTTACTTTCCGTCAACACGGGTCGATAGTAAAATGTGTTGTTCAGCAAAACACCGTTACTTTCCGTCAATACGGGTCGATAGTATATGACTGGCTTATATGTTTGTTATTAAACTGCATTAAACTCTATTGCTTTTTTAAGTGAAAAAGAAACAAAGTTACATCATCTCAATTTACCAAACTGGCCCATCATCATTTAATGGACACTATAGCCATATTTCTTAAACTGTTTTGCTGATCATGGGACCATTCAGATGAACATCATGGTCTGTAATCATGGAGATCGGAGTAACACTATTCAAAAGATACTTTCTAACACGAACGACAAATCATTCAATCAAAAATGAACAAGTAGGGCAGCTCTTGCTCCATAAGAAAACCTAACACATAGTAACTTTTCTTCAAGACTGGCACAGCCTTTTAAACTTGAATAAAGTCAGACAAATACAAAGACGAACAATCTAATAGTGGGGGAAAGACAAGGCGCGCCGACAACCCCTCCCTCATCACAGTAATGACTTGGCAAAGATTTGAACTTAAAAAGGGGGGGGGGGGGGGGGGGGGGGGGGGGGGGGGGGAGGGGGGGGGGCGGGGGGGGGGGGGGGGGGTTGATGATGAAGAAAATGGGAACATAAAATTAAGAAAATATATCATAGATATGAAAACTCTCCACTAGCTGCATGAGGGAACCATCGTAATCCCTCTCGAAGGCAGATTTATTTGTATTGCCTACTCCTAGGCCTTTCGTCCGCTGGATCGGACTCATCAGGGAGACACGGCTGGTTGTGTCTGTGCTCCTGGCGTCAAATAGGGACACACCACAGTCCATAATTCTGTGCTGTTCTCACCACCAAGGGTTCAAAAAAGAATCCAACAGCATCCCCAAAGCAGCCAGCGAAGGGTAGTAAATGAAACAAAACGAAGGTTTATTTTCAACTTCAAACCATTCAATCGTTACGATTTTGACAATGTTGGAAGTGTAAAACCCGCTGTTGATCTCTATCGCACCTGATGAAATATTCCGCACACATCTTACGCAGACTGCTCAACTGAAATGCCCTTACATTTATCTCATGCTAATGACATTGTACGGTTCCACGACAAAACCCATCACACATGTATGCCTGCATATATGTGTACACTCCTGTGGTTCCGCTTAATATCTGCCAGCATCTATGCTGTCTAATTTCCCTTGATAAAATACCGCATATCCCTTGCTTTTCATAATTGCCCGAAAAGCCTTTCGTACACAGAGAATTAGAAACTCAGCTACTCGAATGTTTTCTCCCCGTTCGTCAAGATACGACAATTATATATTAACTTTAAACAGCAGCGCATATTCATCCACTTGAATCAATTTCAACTCATAGTTTACTCAGAATAATTCATACAGATAAAAAAGTTTACAAATTATCTGAACCGACTCGTTTGGAATGTTTGTGTTTACAATCAGATTTTTTTTCAAAGCAGATTTTGTCAGTCACAGATGATAAACCTGATTCAAAACCCCATGCATCATCCCCATAATTTTAGAAGTACAGAATGCAAACGAGTTTCAAGCAACCAAAAAACTATGAACTTATGATGATGACGTATTATTGATATAACGAGATTTACATGCCACAGACGTTTAGGTTCAAAAGCTGAATATTCACAAGCAAATTAGAGAGAGAGAGAGAGATGAGAGAGAGAGAGAGGAGAGATGAGAGAGAGAGGAGAGAGAAGAGAGAGAGAGAGAGAGAGAGAGAAGGCAAACAGACATTGTGATACATACAGAAAAAGGCAGACACACAGACACAGACACACACACAACACACACACACACACACACACACACACACACACACCCCACACACACACACAGAGGCAGAGGGGCTATTACATTAAGATTAGATACATATAGACAGACTGAGGAAGACCACAGACAATCAGATGTACAGCGAGACAGAGACAGACAGCGAAATATCTGTCGATAGCCATGTTCAACAGAAGTATGTGTAAGCTTTTCGGTCTCTGCAGAGAAGACAGGGTACGTCAGGTCCTAACCCATGGTGTGGGGCATTGATGCACAGCACAGAAGACAGGGTACGTCAGGTCCTAACCCATGGTGTGGGGCATTGATGCACAGCACAGAAGGCAGGGTACGTCAGGTCCTAATCCATGGTGTTTTGGCATTGATGCACGGCACAGAAGGTCGTTGTGCGGGGGAAAAATCGACATAGTCTATCGACTATGTCTCAAGGACAGACAAGTGCGAGCGCACCAACCTCACAGCACTCCTGCACGTACACACATCAACCACTCCCCTGCACACGAAGGCACTGTGCAAGTGTTCTCCGTGCGCGCGTGCACGCAAGCGCGCGTGCTCGCACACACACACACACACACACCACACACACACACACACACACACACACACACACACACACACACACCAGCCCTGATCTGGCCCTTTGCGGTGGCTGGGCTAAAAGCAACATTTCTCTCTCTCTCTCTCTCTCTCTCTCTCTCTCTCTCTCTCCCCCTCTCTCTCACACACACACACACACACACACACACACACACACACACACACACACACACGCACGCACGCACGCACGCACGCACGCACGCACGCACGCACGCACGCACGCACGCACCACAACACACACACACACACACACACACAACACACACACAACAACACCAGCGATGCACGCACGCATAAGGCAGGTCCCCACTCCTTCCCCTTTAGACAGGCGGAGGAGGGGAAAGCGCAAACGTTTCCGACAAAAAAGGTGAATGGATCACAGAGGCAGAAACACAGTGGGGCGACAGAGCGGGAAGTGAGAAACAGTGAAGTCACAGACAGAGGAAATGACAAAAAACGGAATTTCCTGAAGGTGAGCCAGGCTCAATGACTGCCACCCTCTCTCTCCGCTTTTTCTCCTCCCCAGTTCGCACGGGGGTGGGGGTGGGGGGGGGGGGGATACCATCTCGTGGCTCAAAGAATGAGAAGTATGATGCTGACAGGTAAGGTAAATTCAAGGTAATGTTGCTTATAACCCAGCCGACCGCAAAGGGCGATGTCAGGGCTGTCACCGCGTTGAACTAAAACTCACAAGTCATTAAAAAAAACCCACCGGATTCACACAACCCTTTAAAATACACCTAAAAACACACGGATATTTCGTTCGAACGGCCATATCAGGGCTGTCACCGCGTTGAACTAAAACTCACAAGTCACTGAAAAACAAAAACAAACAACAACAAAAAAAAAACCCTGATTCACACAACCCTTTGAATATACCTTCTAAAAACAATCGGATATTTCGTTCAAATTTTTCCCCCCGTTAGATCTTAGATCAGATGAAAATGTTGATCTCTTTCAGAATTTCAAAGATCACATCCGGTGGGTTTTCATGGGGTCTGCTGCAAAGTGTTTATGTATAGTAAAGGGGAAAAGGTCCAACGCTCATCGGTGATTTTGTCACTATTCCTAAATTAAACTGAACAAAGAAGTAGTGTGTGTGTGTGTGTGTGTGTGGGGGGGGGGGGGGGGGGGGGGTACAATTCCTTATAAACAGAATGACTTGGCAAATACTTTAAAAAAAAGAGGCGATGAAGGGAGAGCGGGAGAAAGAAAATGTCAATCTTAAATCCCTCATGAGCAGTCTATGGGTGCTATGAAAATCCGTCCTTGAATGAGAACCATTGCAAGTGCCTGTCTTGAGGTAATAACCATCGTCCGTTGATTCGGACTGGTCAGCTGGAACCTAGGTCGTCATGCTACTCTTCCCTTAGTAACAACTGGAGGTATATCTCACCATCAATTCTGTGGTCACAGATGGCTTCAAAATAAAAACCAACAGCTTCAGGAAGTTGCCGGTTAGGGACACAGAAGCGTATCGAGAGGAAACAGCAGTAAAGAAGTAAGTCGCATAAAGGTAAAAAACAGAAAGTAAGTAGTTATATAATACACAGGGACAGTTTTTGACCCTGTGCTCGAGGATTCACTGAGCATGTAAAGGAGGCCAAAAGGTGTCAACAGTCAGAGTGGTCATACTTGCTACCCATGCATTGTCAGTCATATCTAGTACTGAGAGCGGCTTAGGATTGTACAGAATGGCATTTATGAAGATATATGTATGGAGAAACTGTTATTGATTATCAATCAGAA
>CM031613.1:4318449-4343449 GCA_018398815.1 Conus ventricosus
TCGTAGTGTGCTAGATGACGTAAACGTAGAAGACGTAATAATTCAGGAAGAATTGTTTGTTTGTTTTTGAGACCGAGAATCGTTCTGAAAGTGTAAGCAACTTCCGAATTGCAGAACTCATTTCTTGTGTTCTCCATGCATTTTGGCTAACTGTACTGCGTCATTGTTCTAGGACTCTTTCAATGATCCGATCATTTTAATTTGGTGTAATACATCATAGTTCCCGAACGTTCTAGAAAGTTTCCAGTATTTTGATTGGCTACTCTCTGTCATTATTTCCGGATTTCTAGAACGCCCTGTGTATGTAAACTGGCAGTGGAACGCCATATTTCTCGAACCTTTTTCTTATCTATTCTTTTAAAGAAGGAATACTTCAAAGCAATTCCGGCGTGCTTTTAGAAAATGAGTTCAATGTGTTGTGTGAAAAATGTAAGAAAATGTTTTGTGTGAATGATGTGAGAAAATGTGTTCAATGTGTTGTGTGAATAATGTGAGTATTGTCCCTTGTTCAATATGTTGTGTGAATAATGTGAGTGTTGCCCCCTGTTCAATGTGTTGTGTGAATAATGTGAGTTTTGTCCCGTGTTCAATGTGTTGTGTGAATAATGTGAGTTTTGTCCCCTGTTCAATGTGTTGTGTGAATAATGTAAGTTTTGTCCCTGTTCAACGTGTTGTGTGAATAATGTGAGTTTTGCCACCTGTTCAATGTTGTGTGAATAATGTGAGTTTTGTCCCCTGTTCAACGTGTTGTGTGAATAATGTGAGTGTTGTCCCCTGTTCAATGTGTCGTGTGAATGATGTGAGTTTTGTCCCCTGTTCAATGTGTTGTGTGAATAATGTGAGTTTTGCCACCTGTTCAACGTGTTGTGTGAATGATGTGAGTTTTGTCCCGTGTTCAACGTGTTGTGTGAATAATGTGAGATTTGTCTCCCTGTTCAATGTCTTGTATGAATAATGTGAGTTTTGTACCCTGTTCAACTTGTTGTGTGAATGATGTGAGTTTTGCCCCCTGTTGAATGTATTGTGTGAATAATGTGAGTTTTGTCTCCCTGTTCAATGTGTTGTGTGAATAATGTGAGTTTTGTCTCCCTGTTCAATGTGTTGTGTGAATAATGTGAGTTTTGTCCCCCTGTTCAATGTGTTGTGTGAATAATGTGAGTTTCGTCCTCCTGTTCAACGTGTTGAGTGAATAATGTGAGTTTTGTCCCCTGTTCAACGTGTTGTGTGAATAATGTGAGTTTTGTCCCCTGTTCAATGTTGTGTGAATAATGTGAGTTTTGTCCCCTGTTCAACGTGTTGTGTGAATAATGTGAGTTTTGTCCCCTGTTCAACGTGTTGTGTGAATAATGTGAGTTTTGTACCCTGTTCAATGTTGTGTGAATAATGTGAGTTTTGTCCCCTGTTCAACGTGTTGTGTGAATAATGTGAGTTTTGTCCCCTGTTCAACGTGTTGTGTGAATAATGTGAGTTTTGTACCCTGTTCAATGTTGTGTGAATGATGCGAGTTTTGTCCCCTGTTCGACGTGTTGTGTGAATGATGCGAGTTTTGTCCCCTGTTCAACGTGTTGTGTGAATGATGCGAGTTTTGTCCCCTGTTCAACGTGTTGTGTGAATGATGCGGTTTTGTCCCTTTCAACGTGTTGTGTGAATAATGTGAGTTTTGTAACCCTATTCAACGTGTTGTGTGAATGATGCGATTTTTGTCCCCTGTTCAATGTTGTGTGAATAATGAGAGTTTTGTCCCTGTTCAATGTATTGTGTGAATTATGTGAGTTTTGTCCCCTGTTCAATGTTGTGTGAATAATGTGAGTTTTGTCCCCTGTTCAATGTTGTGTGAATAATGTGAGTTTTGTCCCCTGTTCAATGATGTGTAAATAATGCGAGTTTTGTCCCCCCTGTTCAACGTGTTGTGTGAATGATGTGAGTTTTGCCCCCTGTTCGACGTGTTGTGTGAATAATGTGAGTTTTGTCCCCTGTTCAATGTTGTGTGAATAATGTGAGTTTTGTACCATGTTCAATGTTGTGCGAATAATGTGAATTTTGTCCCCTGTTCAACGTGTTGTGTGAATAATGTGAGTTTTGTCCCCTGGTCAACGTGTTGTGTGAATGATGGAGTTTTGCCACCTGTTCAACGTGTTGTGTGAATGATGTGAGTTTTGTCCCCTATTCAACGTGTTGTGGTGAATAATGTGAGTTTTGTACCCTGTTCAATGTGTGTGTGAATAATGTGAGTTTTGTCCCCTGTTCAACATGTTGATGTGAATAATGAGAGTTTTGTACCCTGTTCAATGTGTTGTGTGAATAATGTGAGTGTTGTCTCCCTGTTCAACGTGTTGTGTGAATAATGTGAGTTTTGTAACCTGTTCAATGTGTTGTGTGAATGATGTGAGTTTTGCCTGTTCAATGTGTTGTGTGAATAATGTGAGTTTTGCCCCCTGTTCAACGTGTTGTGTGGAATGAGTGAGTTTTGCATGTTCAATGTGTTGTGTGAATAAGTGGAGTTTTGTCTCCCTGTTCAACGTGTTGTGTGAATAATGTGAGTTTTGTACCCTGTTCAATGTGTTGTGTGAATGATGTGAGTTTTGCCTGTTCAATGTGTTGTGTGAATAATGTGAGTTTTGCCCCCTGTTCAACGTGTTGTGAGAATAATTTTGAGTTTTGCCCCCTGTTCAATGTTGTGTAATAATGTGAGTGTTGTCCCTGTTCAATGTTGTGTGAATAATGTGAGTTTTGCCCCCTGTTCAACGTGTTGTGTGAATAATGTGAGTTTTGTCCCCTGTTCAGTGTTGTGTGAATAATGTGAGTTTTGCCCCCTGTTCAATGTTGTGTGAATAATGTGAGTGTTGTCCCCTGTTCAATGTTGTGTGAACAATGTGAGTTTTGCCCCTGTTCAACGTGTTGTGTGAATAATGTGAGTGTTGTCCCCTGTTCATGGTGTGTGAATAATGTGAGTTTTGCCCCCAGTTCAACGTGTTGTGTGAATAATGTGAGTGTTGTCCCATGTTCAATGTTGTGCGAATAATGTGAGTTTTGCCCCCTGTTCAACGTGTTGTGTGAATAATGTGAGTTTTGCCCCCTGTCAGCGTGCTGTGTAAATAATGTGAGTTTTGCCCCCTGTTTAATGTTGTGTGAATAATGTGAGTGTTGTCCCCTGTTCAATGTTGTGTGAATAATGTGAGTTTTGTCCCCTGTTCAACGTGTTGTGTGAATAATGTGAGTTTTGCCCCCTGTTCAACGTGCTGTGTGAATAATGTGAGTTTTGTCCCCTGTTCAATGTGTTGTGTGAATAATGTGAGTGTTGTCCCTGTTTAATGTTGTGTTAATAATGTGAGTTTTGCCCCCTGTTCAACGTGTTGTGTGAATAATGTGAGTTTTGCCCCCTGTTCAACGTGCTGTGTGAATAATGTGAGTTTTGCCCCCTGTTCAACGTGTTGTGTGAATAATGTGAGTTTTGCCCCCTGTTCAACGTGTTGTGTGAATAATGTGAGTTTTGTCCCCTGTTCAAGGTGTTTGTGAATAAATGTGAGTTTTGTCCCCTGTTCAATGTTGTGCGAATAATGTGAGTTTTGCCCCTGTTCAACGTGTTGTGTGAATAATGTGAGTTTTGCCCCCTGTTCAACGTGCTGTGTAAATAATGTGAGTTTTGCCCCCTGTTTAATGTTGTGTGAATAATGTGAGTGTTGTCCCCTGTTCAATGTTGTGTGAATAATGTGAGTTTTGCCCCCTTTTTCAGCGTGCTGTGTAAATAATGTGAGTTTTGCCCCCTGTTTAATGTTGTGTGAATAATGTGAGTGTTGTCCCCTGTTCAATGTTGTGTGAATAATGTGAGTTTTGTCCCCTGTTCAACGTGTTGTGTGAATAATGTGAGTTTTGCCCCCTGTTCAACGTGCTGTGTGAATAATGTGAGTTTTGTCCCCTGTTCAATGTGTTGTGTGAATAATGTGAGTGTTGTCCCCTGTTTAATGTTGTGTTAATAATGTGAGTTTTGCCCCTGTTCAACGTGTTGTGTGAATAATGTGAGTTTTGCCCCCTGTTCAACGTGCTGTGTGAATAATGTGAGTTTTGCCCCCTGTTCAACGTGTTGTGTGAATAATGTGAGTTTTGCCCCCTGTTCAACGTGTTGTGTGAATAATGTGAGTTTTGTCCTTTGTTCAAGGTGTTGTGTGAATAATGTGAGTTTTGTCCCCTGTTCAATGTTGTGCGAATAATGTGAGTTTTGCCCCCTGTTCAACGTGTGTGTGAATAATGTGAGTTTTGCCCCCTGTTCAACGTGCTGTGTAAATAATGTGAGTTTTGCCCCCTGTTTAATGTTGTGTGAATAATGTGAGTGTTGTCCCCTGTTCAATGTTGTGTGAATAATGTGAGTTTTGCCCTGTTCAACGTGTTGTGTGAATAATGTGAGTGTTGTCCCCTGTTCAATGTTGTGTGAATAATGTGAGTTTTGCCCCCAGTTCAACGTGTTGTGTGAATAATGTGAGTGTTGTCCCCTGTTCAATGTTGTGCGAATAATGTGAGTTTTGCCCCCTGTTCAACGTGTTGTGTGAATAATGTGAGTTTTGCCCCCTGTTCAACGTGCTGTGTAAATAATGTGAGTTTTTGCCCCCTGTTTAATGTTGTGTGAATAATGTGAGTGTTGTCCCCTGTTCAATGTTGTGTGAATAATGTGAGTTTTGTCCCCTGTTCAACGTGTTGTGTGAATAATGTGAGTTTTGCCCCCTGTTCAACGTGTTGTGTGAATAATGTGAGTTTTGTCCCCTGTTCAATGTGTTGTGTGAATAATGTGAGTGTTTGTCCCCTGTTTAATGTTGTGTGAATAATGTGAGTTTTGCCCCTGTTCAACGTGTTGTGTGAATAATGTGAGTTTTGCCCCCTGTTCAACGTGCTGTGTGAATAATGTGAGTTTTGCCCCTGTTCAACGTGTTGTGTGAATAATGTGAGTTTTGCCCCCTGTTCAACGTGTTGTGTGAATAATGTGAGTTTTGTCCCCTGTTCAAGGTGTTGTGTGAATAATGTGAGTTTTGTACCCTGTTCAATGTGTTGTGTGAATAATGTGAGTGTTGTCCCCTGTTCAATGTTGTGTGAATAATGTGAGTTTTGCCCCCTGTTCAACGTGTTGTGTGAATAATGTGAGTTTTGCCCCCTGTTCAACGTGTTGTGTGAATAATGTGAGTTTGTCCCCTGTTCAATGTTTTGTGTGAATAATGTGAGTTTTGTCCCTGTTCAATGTGTTGTGTGAATAATGTGAGTGTTGTCCCCTGTTCAATGTTTTGTGAATAATGTGAGTTTTGCCCCCTGTTCAACGTGTTGTGTGAATAATTTGAGTTTTGCCCCCTGTTCAACGTGTTGTGTGAATAATGTGAGTTTTGCCCCCTGTTCAACGTGTTGTGTGAATAATGTGAGTTTTGCCCCCTGTTCAACGTGTTGTGTGAATAATGTGAGTTTTTGCCCCCTGTTCAACGTGTTGTGTGAATAATGTGAGTTTTGCCCTCTGTTCACGTGCTGTGTGAATAATGTGAGTTTTGTCCCCTGTTCAACGTGTTGTGAGAATAATGTGAGTTTTGCCCCCTGTTCAACGTGTTGTGTGAATAATGTGAGTTTTGTCCCCTGTTCAATGTTGTGTGAATAATGTGAGTTTTGTACCCTGTTCAATGTTGTGTGAATGATGTGAGTTTTGTCCCCTGTTCGACGTGTTGTGTGAATGATGCGAGTTTTGTCCCCTGTTCAACGTGTTGTGTGAATGATGCGAGTTTTGTCCCCTGTTCAACGTGTTGTGTGAATGATGCGAGTTTTGTCCCCTGTTCAACGTGTTGTGTGAATAATGTGAGTTTTGTCCCCTGTTCAACGTGTTGTGTGAATGATGCGAGTTTTGTCCCCTGTTCAATGTTGTGTGAATAATGAGAGTTTTGTCCCCTGTTCAATGTATTGTGTGAATAATGTGAGTTTTGTCCCCTGTTCAATGTTGTGTGAATAATGTGAGTTTTGTCCCCTGTTCAATGTTGTGTGAATAATGTGAGTTTTGTCCCCTGTTCAATGATGTGTAAATAATGCGAGTTTTGTCCCCCCTGTTCAACGTGTTGTGTGAATGATGTGAGTTTTTGCCCCCTGTTCGACGTGTTGTGTGAATAATGTGAGTTTTGTCCCCTGTTCAATGTTGTGTGAATAATGTGAGTTTTGTACCATGTTCAATGTTGTGTGAATAATGTGAATTTTGACCCTGTTCAACGTGTTGTGTGAATAATGTGAGTTTTGTCCCCCTGTTCAACGTGTTGTGTGAATGATGGAGTTTTGCCACCTGTTCAACGTGTTGTGTGAATGATGTGAGTTTTGTCCCCTATTCAACGTGTTGTGTGAATAATGTGAGTTTTGTACCCTGTTCAATGTGTTGTGTGAATAATGTGAGTTTTGTCCCCCTGTTCAACGTGTTGTGTGAATAATGTGAGTTTTGTACCCTGTTCAATGTGTTGTGTGAATAATGTGAGTGTTGTCTCCCTGTTCAACGTGTTGTGTGAATAATGTGAGTTTTGTACCCTGTTCAATGTGTTGTGTGAATGATGTGAGTTTTGCCTGTTCAATGTGTTGTGTGAATAATGTGAGTTTTGCCCCCTGTTCAACGTGTTGTGTGAATGATGTGAGTTTTGGATGTTCAATGTGTTGTGTGAATAATGTGAGTTTTGTCTCCCTGTTCAGCGTGTTGTGTGAATAATGTGAGTTTTGTACCCTGTTCAATGTGTTGTGTGAATGATGTGACTTTTGCCTGTTCAATGTGTTGTGTGAATAATGTGAGTGTTGTCTCCCTGTTCAACAGTGTTGTGTGAATAATGTGAGTTTTGTACCCTGTTCAATGTGTTGTGTGAATGATGTGAGTTTTGCCTGTTCAATGTGTTGTGTGAATAATGTGAGTTTTGCCCCCTGTTCAACGTGTTCTGTGTATAATGTGAGTTTTGCCCCCTGTTCAATGTTGTGTGAATAAAGTGAGTGTTGTCCCCTGTTCAATGTTGTGTGAATAATGTGAGTTTTGCCCCCTGTTCAACGTGTTGTGTGAATAATGTGAGTTTTGTCCCCTGTTCAATGTTGTGTGAATAATGTGAGTTTTGTACCCTGTTCAATGTTGTGTGAATAATGTGAGTTTTGTCCCTGTTCAACGTGTTGTGTGAATAATGTGAGTTTTGTCCCCTGTTCAATGTTGTGTGAATAATGTGAGTGTTGTCCCCTGTTCAATGTTGTGTGAATTATGTGAGTTTTGCCCCCTGTTCAACGTGTTGTGTGAATAATGTGAGTGTTGTCCCCTGTTCAATGTTGTGTGAATAATGTGAGTGTTGTCCCCTGTTCAATGTTGTGTGAATAATGTGAGTTTTGTCCCCTGTTCAATGTTGTGTGAATAATGTGAGTTTTGTCCCCTGTTCAATGTTGTGTGAATAATGTGAATTTTCCCCCTTGTTCAATGTTGTGTGAATAATGTGAGTTTTGCCCCCTGTTCAGTGTTGTGTGAATAGTGTGAGTTTTGCCCCCTGTTCAATGTTGTGTGAATAATGTGAGTGTTGTCCCCTGTTTCAATGTTGTGTGAACAATGTGAGTTTTGCCCCTGTTCAACGTGTTGTGTGAATAATGTGAGTGTTGTCCCCTGTTCAATGTTGTGTGAATAATGTGAGTTTTGCCCCCTGTTCAACGTGTTGTGTGAATAATGTGAGTGTTGTCCCCTGTTCAATGTTGTGCGAATAATGTGAGTTTTGCCCCCTGTTCAACGTGTTGTGTGAATAATGTGAGTTTTGCCCCCTGTTCAACGTGCTGTGTAAATAATGTGAGTTTTGCCCCCTGTTTAATGTTGTGTGAATAATGTGAGTGTTGTCCCCTGTTCAATGTTGTGTGAATAATGTGAGTTTTGCCCCCTGTTCAACGTGTTGTGTGAATAATGTGAGTTTTGCCCCCTGTTAAAACGTGCTGTGTGAATAATGTGAGTTTTGTCCCCTGTTCAATGTGTTGTGTGAATAATGTGAGTGTTGTCCCCTGTTTAATGTTGTGTTAATAATGTGAGTTTTGCCCCCTGTTCAACGTGTTGTGTGAATAATGTGAGTTTTGCCCCCTGTTCAACGTGCTGTGTGAATAATGTGAGTTTTGCCCCCTGTTCAACGTGTTGTGTGAATAATGTGAGTTTTGCCCCCTGTTCAACGTGTTGTGTGAATAATGTGAGTTTTGTCCCCTGTTCAATGTGTTGTGTGAATAATGTGAGTTTTGTACCCTGTTCAATGTGTTGTGTGAATAATGTGAGTGTTGTCCCCTGTTCAATGTTGTGTGAATAATGTGAGTTTTGCCCCCTGTTCAACGTGCTGTGTGAATAATGTGAGTTTTGCCCCCTGTTCAACGTGTTGTGTGAATAATGTGAGTTTTCCCCCCCTGTTCAACGTGTTGTGTGAATAATGTGAGTTTTGTCCCCTGTTCAATGTTTTGTGTGAATAATGTGAGTTTTGTCCCCTGTTCAATGTGTTGTGTGAATAATGTGAGTGTTGTCCCCTGTTCAATGTTGTGTGAATAATGTGAGTTTTGCCCCCTGTTCAACGTGTTGTGTGAATAATGTGAGTTTTGCCCCCTGTTCAACGTGTTGTGTGTATAATGTGAGTTTTGCCCCCTGTTCAACGTGTTGTGTGAATAATGTGAGTTTTGCCCCCTGTTCAACGTGTTGTGTGAATAATGTGAGTTTTGCCCCCTGTTCAACGTGCTGTGTGAATAATGTGAGTTTTGCCCTCTGTTCAACGTGCTGTGTGAATAATGTGAGTTTTGTCCTGTTCAACGTGTTGTGAGAATAATGTGAGTTTTGCCCCCTGTTCAACGTGTTGTATGAATAATATGAGTTTTGTCCCCTGTTCAATGTTGTGTGAATAATGTGAGTTTTGTCCCTGTTCAATGTTGTGTGAATAATGTGAGTTTTGTCCCCTGTTCAACGTGTTGTGTGAATAATGTGAGTTTTGCCCCCTGTTCAATGTTGTGTGAATAATGTGAGTGTTGTCCCCTGTTTAATGTTGTGTGAATACTGTGAGTTTTGCCCCCTGTTCAACGTGTTGTGTGAATAATGTGAGTGTTGTCCCCTGTTCAATTTTGTGTGAATAATGGTAGTTTTGTCCCCTGTTCAATGTTGTGTGAATAATATGAGTTTTGTCCCCTGTTCAATGTTGTGTGAATAATCTGAGTTTTGTCCCCTGTTCAATGTTGTGTGAATAATGTGAATTTTCCCCCTTGTTCAATGTTGTGTGAATAATGTGAGTTTTGCCCCCTGTTCAGTGTTGTGTGAATAATGTGAGTTTTGCCCCCTGTTCAATGTTGTGTGAATAATGTGAGTGTTGTCCCCTGTTCAATGTTGTGTGAGCAATGTGAGTTTTGCCCCTGTTCAACGTGTTGTGTGAATAATGTGAGTGTTGTCCCCTGTTCAATGTTGTGTGAATAATGTGAGTTTTGCCCCCTGTTCAACGTGTTGTGTGAACAATGTGAGTGTTGTCCCCTGTTCAATGTTGTGTGAATAATGTGAGTTTTGTCCCCTGTTGAACGTGTTGTGTGAATAATGTGAGTTTTGTCCCTGTTCAATGTGTTGTGTGAATAATGTGAGTGTTGTCCCCTGTTCAATGTTGTGTGAATAATATGAGTTTTGCCCCCTGTTCAACGTGTTGTGTGAATAATGTGAGTTTTGTCCCCTGTTCAATGTGTTGTGTGAATAATGTGAGTGTTGTCCCCTGTTCAATGTTGTGTGAATAATGTGAATTTTGCTCCTGTTCAACGTGTTGTGTGAATAATGTGAGTTTTGCCCCTGTTCAACGTGCTGTGTGAATAATGTGAGTTTTGCCCCCTGTTCAATGTGTGTGAATAATGTGAGTGTTGTCCCCTGTTCAATGTTGTGTGAATAATGTGAGTTTTGCCCCCTGTTCAACGTGTTGTGTGAATAATGTGAGTTTTGCCCCCTGTTCAACGTGCTGTGTGAATAATGTGAGTTTTGTCCCCTGTTCAATGTGTTGTGTGAATAATGTGAGTGTTGTCCCCTGTTCAATGTTGTGTGAATAATGTGAGTTTTGCCCCCTGTTCAACGTGTTGTGTGAATAATGTGAGTTTTGCCCCCTGTTCAACGTGCTGTGTGAATAATGTGAGTTTTTCCCCCTGTTCAACGTGTTGTGTGAATAATGTGAGTTTTGTCCCCTGTTCAACGTGTTGTGTGAATAATGTGAGTTTTGTCCCTGTTCAATGTGTTGTGTGAATAATGTGAGTTTTGTACCCTGTTCAATGTGTTGTGTGAATAATGTGAGTGTTGTCCCCTGTTCAATGTTGTGTGAATAATGTGAGTTTTGCCCCCTGTTCAACGTGCTGTGTGAATAATGTGAGTTTTGCCCCCTGTTCAACGTGTTGTGTGAATAATGTGAGTTTTTGTCCCCTTTCAATGTGTTGTGTGAATAATGTGAGTTTTGTCCCCTGTTCAATGTGTTGTGTGAATAATGTGAGTGTTGTCCCCTGTTCAATGTTGTGTGAATAATGTGAGTTTTGCCCCCTGTTCAACGTGTTGTGTGAATAATGTGAGTTTTGCCCCCTGTTCAACGTGTTTGTGTGAATAATGTGAGTTTTGCCCCCTGTTCAACGTGTTGTGTGAATAATGTGAGTTTTGCCCCCTGTTCAACGTGTTGTGTGAATAATGTGAGTTTTGCTCCCTGTTCAACGTGTTGTGTGAATAATGTGAGTTTTGCCCCCTGTTCAACGTGTTGTGTGAATGATGTGAGTTTTGCCCCTGTTCAACGTGTTTTGTGAATAATGTGAGTTTTGCCCCTGTTAAACGTGTTGTGTGAATAATGTGAGTTTTGCCCCCTGTTCAACGTGTTGTGTGAATAATGTGAGTTTTGCCCCCTTCTGAATTGAGAGTCGACTTCAACGGGGTGACAGCTCTGATATGGCCCTTTGCGGTCGGCTGGATTATAAACAGCATTCATTGAGAGGAATTGAGGGAGTCGTCCATGTCTATCAAGCTCCTTCAGATGGGGAAGAAGAAGGTTGGCGCAGTGAACGCTCCGATTCGCCCGCGCAATTTCATGCCGTAAACTTAAGACTGACGTCATCGCTGCCGGAATTCCGGACAGGTAGAAAACGCAATGAATCATGGGCCAGCCTGCAGGTGCTCTGACCCAACCGCCGCGGGGACAGCATTACTCGACATGGGAGGCAATTTCTTGGTGCGGTTGGACTGATATAAAATTTACAAGAGTTGCGTCCCTTATATAGTGTCTCGGATTTTTTTGTTTTTCATCATGTCTGTTGTTTTGACGAGGGAACAGCGCACATAAATTATCATCACCTGTTTTCATGGGTAGTAACTATCTGTATTCCGGAAAATTGATTGCTACTTTCAAGTGGTAAAGTCTAACCATCATGTTGGGCCGGCCCAAAGCAGGAAAACGAGTCAACAGAAGACAGCAACATCAGTGATAATGATCGTTGGTTTCTTGAAGAAGGTGGATGGTTATATCAATTTATCAAGGAAGTCAGATCGCATGGGTTTACTGTTAGTACAATGAATTTCATATTGTTGTTTTCTTGTATGCGATGTTTATATGGATTTTACGAGGAAAGCATGTCCCCTGGGTTTCTTGTAAGTGCAATGAACTTCGTTTCTAAACTCTCTCTCTCTCTCTCACACTTGTGCACACTCACATGGGCATAAACACACATGGGGCTTTTGCAGGGTTGGTTGAGTAAACTTCCACGCCGCTGTGCCGGTCACCGAACTCTCGAGTGTGTGTGTGTGTGTGTGTGTGTGTGTGTCCGTGTGTGCGTGCGTGCGCGCGCGTGTGTGTGTGTGTGTGTGTGTGTGTGTGTGTGTGTGATATATATATATATATATATATATATATATATATATATATATATATATATATATATATATATATATATATATATATATATATATATATATATATATCAGTAAGGTTAAAAAGCCTAGGGTAATTTTATAAGTGCTCGACCCCTTGGGGAGCAACATTAGATAAGACAAGTATTAAAAGAGGTATTAAAAAAGGCTTGAAACAAATTTGTAGATTTTTAATACCTCTTTTAATACTTGTCTTATCTATATATATATATATATATATATATATATATATATATATATATATAGAGAGAGAGAGAGAGAGAGAGAGAGAGAGAGAGAGAGAGAGAGAGAATATACATGTGCGCACGTACACACACACACACACACACACACACACACACATATATATATATATATATATATATATATATATATATATATATATATATATGAATTATAAACAAAGCTTGCTCTTATGTCTTAGATTGAAGAAATAGGGGGAGATACGCATTCATACATGCAGTGGCAGATGATTCTGCCTAACTAACAGTATGTGCTTGAGTGGGTGGATGGGGAAAAAATAAAATAAATGCTTCTCAAAATGAAGGCTCATTTTGAGAAGCATTCATTTTGAGAAGCATTTATTTTATTTTTTCCCCATCCAGCCACTCAAGCACATACTGTTAGTTAGGCAGAATCATCCGCCACTGTAGGTATGAATGCGTATCTCCCCCTATTTCTTCAATCTAAGACATAAGAGCAAGCTTTGTTTATAATTCAATATTTCTTGCAGTCATTGCAACACCAAGCTGCTCTGTAAGTTGCTGGAACGGTGCTCGGTACTTATCCTTGGAATTTATTAGTTTCTTATATATATATATATATATATATATATATATATATATATATATATATATATATATATATATATATATATATATATATATATATATATATTACACACACACACACACACACACACACACACACACACACACACACACATATATATATATATATATATATATATATATATATATATATATATATAATATAAGATAATATATATATATATATATATATATGTCATGTGGACGTAGCCTCCACACAATGTCATATGCGCTCCATCACATGTCGTTTTAGTGATAATGAATACAATTTCCCCATGCCACAACTGAAAAGAAGAATATTCGTGTGGCTTGACTAGTGTATCGGGCGTCCCCAAAATAATTGTGAGTATGACTCATTAAAGAAAACAAATGATGGTCATTGGGAGTGAAAGGACCACTGAGTGATAGTATTTTAAAACAAGAGGGCTGGTGACGTTGCTGGTCATGTGTTTTTGAACACTGAGTTATGCACTCACTAGAGGAGGGAGGAAATAATCAGTTTTAGCCCTGGAGAATGGCCTAGAGACACTCGACAACCATCATGACGTTGGTCCTCTCTACTGGATCAGAATCATTAACCAATGGTGAGGCGATATATTTGGGAAAGCTACAGGGGAAAACCTAAAGAAAAGAGAAAGAAAGAGTGGAATCATAATGTTGAATTAAGAAGCAGTTACTTACTCGAACCTTAGTCGTGTTTTCAGCCCTTCACCTTTTAACCCTTCGGCCCTATCAACCGCTTCCTTCAACCCCGTGGAGGTGTTGAAGAATGGCCATGTGTGGGGAACACACCGAAGCGAGCCGCCAGAGGAATTAAGGACCTCCAGGGAGAGTGATCCGGGAACTCGATCCTCTCTCAGGGACAGAGGAGACGACGAGGGAGAGGAGTTGGAGACTCAGTGCTCTCCAATTGACAGGAAAAGTTACGAGGGGAGAGAGTCGGCAGTCGATTATCTCCAGGACGGGAAGAGAAATCGAGGGGCGAGATGAAGTCTGAGAGAGACAGGGAATCAAGAAAGGGGTGGAGCTGAAGTCTATAATTCGGATTGCAGGCCTAGCATCAAGGAGTGAAGAATCAAATTATTTTCCTGTGACTGGATTTTGTGTTCCAAATGTTGTGTTAAGTGCCGTGACTTTATGAAGTCTTGAGTGAGTTAGTTTGCCCCTCATTGGAAAGAGGCTACATGTATTAAATCTGTATTATAAATGTTTTGATGTGATTGAGAGTAAAGTGTTTCCCCGAAGGAGAGGGTGAGAAGAGAAAAAACAATCGTAGTGCGCCTTTTGGTTGATTGAAAGATTGCGTGTGCGTATGGATAAAATGCTGTCAGATGACTCGCTGTGCAAAAGTGACCGTGTGACGAGTGGTGACCCCGACAAAAGAAAAAAGGAAAAAGAATATTTCTATTTGTGCCCTTGTTGGGGCGCCTGGAAAAACAATTTTTGATTTGTACCGCGCCAGAGGAAAGATTTATATTATGTACCACGGCGGGGTCTGAAAAAAAAAGATTTTGATTTGTACCCTCCAAGGTATGAAGTGAAGGGAAAAAAAAAGGACAAAGATTTTTGGTTTTGTACCCTCAATTGATTATGAGAAAAAAAAAAAGAAGAGAAAGATTTAATTATTTAAATGTTAAAAATGTTGCATTTGTAGTTTTTTTTTTTTCTATTTTCTATATGTGTTTTTGGGTGGTATTGGACTAATTCTTTTGGTTTGCCTACTATACTTCCGTTAAGGTTTTTTAGTGTGTAGTATTTTCCTTTTTGGCCCTTTTCCTCCCCCCCACAGACTGATAGCCTCAACTCCTCTTGCTCAAACCTGGCAGCAAGGGGAGGGCGTTGAGGAGTCGCTGTCCTTCCCCTAAGAGTATTAATTTTGTTTGTCCCCTTCCCCAGGACTTGAGATAGCCCCAACCTCTTCCTGCGTTATAAGCCGGGGGGCAGGCGTTGGGGAGTCGGGTAGTCTCCTTCCCTTACTCAGAAAATACAAATTTCTTACCCTTTTCCTATTGTTTCATTCTGGATTTTTTCCACCTTGCCCCACAGAGTGGTGGAGATACATCTTCACCTCCAGCACGCAAATAGATGTGGGGTGGAAGTTGATTACCGACTCAGCCCGTAATAACCATCGTTATCTTTTGATTATTTTTTTTCTGTGGGTTTCGAATTTTCTTTGCGTTGGTGAATGAACAATTTTAAATTGATTAGATTTTTATTATTATATATCTTTTAACTGTAGTGTTGCGATATTAGTAGACTGATTAGGTTTTTCCCTCTCCAGTTTCAACGGAGACAGTGCGAATCGCACTAGGGTGCTGTCTGAGGCATCTTTTGCTTGTTCTTGATTTCGTCTCACGTTCCGGTCCTGTGAATCCTTTCATTTCCTTTTCCACCACCCTTTTACAAACCCTTAAACCTTCTCATCAATAAGGCTCCAATCTAGTTTTCTTTTCTACATTTTCATCTGTTAGGTAGGATTTCCGGGGCTATTTTGTTTTCTTCCCCACTTTTAATTGTTTGTGCTTCCATTTTTTTTGGTAAATTTATATTCCATAATTTTTTGTTATAGGCGGTGCATTTGTATTTGTAATTCATTTGAAATTTTAAGTAAAGAAAAAAGACTGACACAAAACTTTAAGAAACT
The DNA here is from genome assembly GCA_018398815.1 of Conus ventricosus. Classification (NCBI taxonomy): domain Eukaryota; kingdom Metazoa; phylum Mollusca; class Gastropoda; order Neogastropoda; family Conidae; genus Conus; species Conus ventricosus. The sequence continues at coordinate 4,333,814 of CM031613.1, forward strand.
AAAACCTTATAAAGTATTCATTTCAGAAAACTTATAGGTGTTATTTTTTCCTTCTTAGAATAAACAGATATTGCATTGAACTTCCAATTTTTTTTAAATTTCCAAATATGATAGCAGTTTGCAAATTACTCTTTTGGAAAAATACATTCCTTGGAATTGATATCTACCCTGTTTTAGTAAGCTGTTTCCTGTTTCACCGGAAATTGAATTCTTTAATTTGAATATACTATAATTACTTTTTGTGTGAAATATACAACATCATCATAATGCGCATTATTTTATTCATATCAAAAGAAATTGATTTTTGTGTTTATATCTGTTACGGTTCATTATGGATATTTTAGATAAAATAATGTTCAACAAGCGGAACGCTTGGGTTTTTTGATGGAGAAAAACTTACTAACTAATGTGCAAACAATGCCAAGATAGGGCAGCCAGGCAAAGAGAGAAGAGAAGAAATCAATAGGAAACTAGAGAAAGAAGAAAATCAAAGGAAACTAGAGAGAGAAGAAAATCAAAGGAAACTAGAGGTTTTAGAGAAGATAATCAAAGAAACTAGAAGTGAAGAAAGGATAACTAGAAAGTGGAAGAAAGAAGATTACAGAGGGAAGCTGAAGTTGTGAAGAAAGAAGATTACAGAGGGAAGCTGAAGTTGAAGAAAGAAGATTGACAGAGGGAAGCTGAAGAAAAAAGACGAACTAAGGGAAGACTAGAAGCTGAAGAACGTCAATTAAAGATGCAGGCAGTTAGAACTAGAGACTGTGATGCTGAAAAATTAAAAGAATCCAGGCATCGACGAGAGAACCACCACAAGTCGGTATCCGCAAGCAGCGCCTCAACCAAAAACAGCATATATTCCCAAAGTTTGCCAGCCTTTCGCGAGGAAAAAACGGATGACATCGATAGAATTATGTCCTTTCTTTTTCGCTTTGAAAAGTCACGTTCCCGCAACGACATGTGGTTGGCCAAAGGAAAAGTGGAGCATTGTATATTGCGTCCGTTGTTTAAGGGTACGCTTTGGACACTGAGAGTACCACACACCGCGGCGAAAGACAAAATTGAAACTTGGATCATTGAAGGAAGAACTCCTCAAGAGTTCAATGACTGGGCGATCGTTTTCGCGAACGTTACCGTACTGTGCGGCCTGCCAAAGTGAGAATCGTTTCCGTCGTTTCTATCCGTATAGTCATTGTTTGAACTCGAGATGGATCGATTTAACAAAGACGAACAAAACTTTTCAATCACAGCGAAGATCTCCTTCTTAGAGAACCAACTTTTCCAACGTGAGCAACGATCTGGCCACTTTCCTTAAAGAAAGGCAATTTGAAAGCGGAGTGAAATGTGGTCAGATGGCTGATCCGAAATTGGTACAATCCTCACCCAGACAAGGCGTGGCTAGTAAAGGAGAATTTTCCATCTTTGATTCTCATGCGGTCCTGTACTATCCCATCGGACGCAGGGAAATTACAGGAAAGAAATCGTGGTCATATCTGTAGGTCCCTCAAGGATAATACCTATCCTAGGAACGGACAGGGATCTTTACCGCGGTTCGAGTGACTTTTCGTCAATACCAGTACTCACCCGCCGGAAAACCCGTTTCATCACAACCAACGGTTTCCGAGGTCGTGAGACAACGACCACCACCGTAGACCTTTTTGTCCATGTTCGAGAGACAGAAATCGAAGTTCACAAAATCAGTCAGATGCCGTGTTTCAGACAAAAGCGATGTAACTTATTGTGATGGCAAGTTCCATCTGAAAAAGAATAGCCCCTTAACGACCTGGTGATTCAAAAACCGCATTAGTCTCCACTGATATATGTGAAGAAGGCCTTTGTTTTGGCACCACATCAATCTGTAGATAGGACTGTGTTAGAAAACGGAGCCATCAACGGATTGCATTCCTTACAGTTTTTATGCGAGACACCTGGGTGCACCACTGCGGTGAAAGAAAGTCATTCGTACTTCGAAACCAGTATCTGTGACACTGTCCAAAAGTGTAGTCGTTTGGAGGCCAATTGAAACGTTACCGAGCTGCGAAAATTTACGGTCGATACACCGTACTACTCCGGATTTCTACCGCCTGTGTTATTGATAGACCCAGTTCTGCGACTTGATCTTGCAATTGCCAGGTGTCGCAACTAGTAACATTTGGGGTGCTGGAGGATCGTTTGATCTCTTGTCTTGTGGATACCAGATCAACATCAAAGAGCAAAGGAAAGGCTACAAAGCCGTAAAATAAAGTCACAAAACTGATAACTCCAGATTACCTCCAGATGATCAAAACGAGAATGCAGGAAAAGACGAACGCTGAAACGACAATACTTACCAGCGACTAAAACACGACTGAGTCCACTGACATAACCAAGGGACAAACAACGTACATTACTGGACTCCTGACATTCTCTTACAGGTGTGTACCTGGACAGAAAACAAACAAGTGGTCGTTCCCAAAGTCGCACCTTAAGAGAGACCAGTACTACACACGGACGGCTCATTGGATGCAATTGTTCGCTGTCAACGCGGAATCAAAAGAACATTAAAATAGAGTTCTTGATTCTTTTTATTGGCCAGGTGTCACAAAGGAAGTTACAGAATACTGCCGCCCTCTAATGTGACATCTGCCAAAAGACATCTCAGAAAGGTCGCGATCCCATGTCACACATAGCACAAAACTGCACCTCTCATTGTCCCGTTCCTTTCCGGAAGGTAGCTATTGTTCTTGAGGTTGGACGCTTTTACCACTGTGTCTATCTTCCTGATTCGGCAATATCCTAGACTTTGGTGCTACAAGCGACAAGGTAAAACCAGAAGCGATTCGCACAGAAGAAATTGATACAGTGTCTGTCGCGAAGGCCTTAACTTGCAGAATATTTTCCAGAGTGGTCATTCCAGACGAAATCTCAATCAGTGATTGGGGGAAACGCAATTCATTCTGATCTCATGAGAGAAATTTGACAGACAGTTGTCAATCTCTGTCCATTAACAACCACAGGCCATAAACATCCCCGATCCTAGAATTGGCATCGTTTAACGTTTCAATGGAACGTTAAAGTCATGATGAGAAAGGTTGCAAGGCAGGAGCCCGCATGAAAGAGAATCGTTTCATCCCGGCTAGCTTTCGCATACAGGGAAATGCAAACTAAACGCAGGGATTCACACCAAATTCGAGCTTCTTTCGACACTCACCAAGGGGTCCTTATGGATCTATTGATGAACCACAAAGGACGCAAAAGACGAGACAGTACCTGACATTAAACTGTTTACCATGACGTTTTAATGAACTGCATAATCGTATTGAAGGATGCATGTGAGCTTGCTCAACAGTCCCGTCTGATAGAAAGAACAGATGTATACAAGGACTTTAGCTGATGAAAAGCCAACGTATACGTTCCATCAGTGTAGGGTATAAAGTCCTGTGCTACTTCACAGATTGAACAAACAAGCTTTCGTGTAATTTGGAAGGGCCATTCAGGTGGTAGAAAAACTTTCACTGCAGTTAATTAAAATATCAAAATGGCAAAACACTGAGGAAGTATTACCATGTGAACCTGTTGAAGAAGTTAAAGTTAGAACGTACAAATGTTGCCATCAACCAGGTCAGAGCTTGAGTGGATGTATGGTCCTATGACAGAAACTGATGTCAACATGACCAGATATTATCAGTGTATGAATATGTAGCCCAAAGTACCATTACAGGTGTCCAGATCAAAGTGTATGTGAAAGACATCAACTGTAGGAGTGATTTAAACACTACCAGTATCCTATGATGTGTACCCCTTCCTATTTCTGTCTATCAAAGGAGAAACTATGAGATTGTGATCGTCGAATGATTTGACCTACCAAGTCAATACAGACTCGAGCTCAAAGCATTTGAAGACTTTCTTATGTGTTGACACGATACCCCAGAACAGTAACTGCGGTATAGAGTAAACCCCAAAGAATTTCAGATTAACTACTGAGAAAAACCACGTGCGAACCAGACCCAACCCCCACCAATTTGGACAAAACAAAAGCTGTGGTCGATGAGGAGAAATCATATGTAATGCTGGATTTAAAGGTGATAGAAACTCTTAGATCTTCTACATCCCGTTACAGCTCACCCGTATAATCGTATTGGCGACGGCAAACACTAGAAGGTCGGTTGCGTTTCTGCATCGAATACATGAAATAAAATAAGAACCCTAGTGTGCGATGCCGAGCCCAACCCAGACATTGAAAACTTCTGTGTCAGCTCTCAGAAGGAAACAATTTTGGTGAAAGTAGACTTGACTAAGGATACTGGCAGATACAAATGGGCAGAAAGCTGAACCAAGTAAAGACAGCATTTCAAACAACTTTTGGTCTTTTCCAATGGACGAAAAGATGCCGAATCGGATTTGCGAAAATGCCCCAGCTTCTTTGCTAGAATGGACTGCTGAGCCCTGAAACTCCATGCATTTTGGTAGTGCAGTCAGAGAGTATTTTTGACGAACATATTGTGTGGCTGCAAAGTCCATGGAGGAGTACTCTCCTTTCTAACTTTCGAGACTGTTTTTCCAGACGTCAATGTTGTTGGAAGTTGACAGCGAGATCCATCCAAAATTTCGGCCGGTTTTTCAAACTCCTCTGAGTTTCTTTGGTGGTCACGAGACTATTTCATGTGGGAAAAATGATGGCCATAAGTGGGGGGGGGAAAGTGAAGAGAAAAGAAAGTGAAAAGATTTTTATTCCTTACATAAACCCACTACAAAGAAAACAGATCAGTCACTCATCGGATTGTTGGTCTTACTATAGACGATATGTACCCCACTTTTGCGTTCCCTCTGACGGCCCCTTTGACTGAACTGGACGAAAGGGAAGAAGAAACACAAGTATTGAGTAGGTTCGTGATATGTTGCCACGAAGCTTTGAGTGTGTAGCATATCACCCTCATCCGTCATTACCAGTTCTGTAGGTTACTCTCTACCTCCGAGAAACTTTATTTGGAGATACCGAATGCCTAGTTCCCAAAGAACTGCGGGTAAGCGCGAACAAGTGTACAGGAAAAAATGCATGTTGTACATCCAGTGCAATAATGCCAAAAAGAAATTCGTCAAGACACAGGAGGAAATAGCTCCACTAAACTGAAGAGAGAGCGCTTGGCTATTGTATGGAGCATGTGAGAAAAAGTTCGCCAGGTTCTTGACTGGAAAGAAAGTTTTCGGTTACAGGACTGAGACCACATGCCCACTGACGTTACTCTTGTGCAATCGCAAAAAACTAAGAACACAAAGCAGATTATTAAGGTAGCGGTCTTGGGCATTGCAGGAATTCCATTTACCCATTGAACCAGTGCCGAGAACACAAAATGCTCAATTGCAGATTTATAGTCACGATGATCATGAATATTCGATGGAACATTATGTATACGTCGTCTTCAAGGGAAAGTACTATTCCTGTTTTTAGGACTTTCTTATAATGATTACGGTGTATAATGACATTTGAGAACAGTGCATTGTATGCTACTGCACCTATTAAATCAAGTGTATTTATGCTTAATTTGCGCTTGTTGAGAAGTACTATAAGTCATAACACGCCAAAACTACTTGATGTTGATGAATTACGATATCTATTCTTTGCTTTATTTCTTTCGTAAACAATGAAAAAATCCATCAAGATCAATTTTATGTCTAACTATGCCTCTGTGAGATTGAATAAAAAATGTATGGTGTGAAGAGCAAATAAAACACCATAGTAGAAAATGTTATATACACCATGTAATTTGATTGATCAATGAGACCAACCAATGTTTTCATTTGTATCATTGGTCCAACAATGTAAAACAATGTGACATTCAATGGAGACTATACCTTTACATGTTGGGGAAAAGAAACTATGTATTCATACTATATATTATTTTTGTTACATGGAAAGTCTTTTGAAGAAACATTTTACGTACTAGAAATATTTCTCATTTTCATGAGGGTGTTAGAAACATATGAGGTAGACAAAGAACAAGGAAAAAATGTGCTTCATATCGTAATATATGAACACAATTGTAACTTTGAATTTGGTTAATTAACCCTAATTGTATTAACCATGGTAATTTGGTGAAAAGTATTTATTGTGAGATGTGGTGATCAATTAATGATTATCGTTTTTTTTTTAGAAAGACAGAAATTTGGTAATGCTATTTATGGTGAATCTTGATGATTGATTCTATAACGTTGATTATTAATTTGGTGAATCATGTGTGATGAACACATTTTGAGATTCCATGACTGAAGATGTGTTTTAAGAGAAGTTGTATATCCGTTAAAAAAAATTTTCTGGAGAAAATCTTTTTTTCACCCCAAGGATGGGGTGTCCATGTGAATTAGCCTCACATCAAGGCATGTGACCGCTCCATCACATGTATTTATGGATATGAAGCATTTCCCCATGCCACACAGCAAAGGAAGAAAATCGTGTGGCTTGAACAGTGTAGCGGGGCTTCCCCAAATAAGTGTAGAGTATGATCATAAAAGAAACAAATGTGGTCATTGGTGAAGTGACCGACTGAGTGCAGATTACAAGGGCTGGTAAGGTGCTGGTCATGTGTTTTGAACACTAGATTATGCACTCACTAGGAGGAGGGAGGAAAGAATCATTTTAGCCAGGAGATGGCCTAGAGACTCGAACCTGTCAGGACCGTTGGTTCCTCGCGATTTGCTGACCAGTCATTACCGTAGGTGAGGGCGAGTAAATAGTTGGGAATAGCTCACAGGGAGAAAACCTAAAGAAAGAGAAAGAAAGAATTCTATGATAGAATTAAGAAAGCACGGTGTACTTACCACACCTTAATCGAGTGTTTCATGCCCATCACCTTTTACCCTTCGCCTTCACCCTTCACCATTACACACCTTAGCAGGTTTGAAGATGGACCATTGTGTGGGGGAACGAACACCGGAACGCAGCCCCAGGAATTAAGACTCCAGGGGAGAGGAGTCGGAGTGAACTCGTCCATCTCTCAAAGGACAGGAGAAGACGAGGAGAGGAGGTTGGAAGTCTCATCTCATCCAGTGACATGAAAGACATCGAGGGCGAGTTGTCGGGAATTCAAATCTCCAGGACGTAGAAATCGAGGGGGCGAGATGTATGGTCTGAGAGAGACAGGAGAAATCATGAAATGGTGTGGAGCGATCCTTAATTCGGGATGCAGCATATGCGCATCAAAGAGTGAAAGAATCATTTATTTCCTGGTCTTGATTTTGTGGGCCAATGTTTGTGTGAAGGCGTGACTTAATAAGCGATCTTAGAGTGAGTTTGGTGCCTCTCAGTGGAAAGAGAGCTACATTGTATTAAATCTGTTTATAAAATTGTTTGATGTATTGATTGGGTAGTGTTTTTCCCAAAGAGAGGGTGAGAAGAAAAAACATCGTAGTGCCTTTTGGAATGATTGGAAAAAAAAAGAAAATTTTTTGCTGGTTTGTGCGTATGGAGTAAATGCTGTCATGAATGCGCGTGTGCAAAAGTGTCAGTGTGACATATATATAGATAAATAAGTGTGTTGTGTGTGTGTTGTGGTGTGTTGTGTTGTGTGTGTTTTTGTGTGATCGTATAATATAGTGCATGCTTTGCTCGTAAAAGAATCTAAAGTCCATACTCCGAAACAAACAAAAAAGCAAAAAAGGCCGGAATTTCAATATGATTATTGCACAAAATGCCCATGACAAGGAAGAGATTCCAAAGACGGAGAAAGAGAGACGAAGGAGGGACGTGAGAGAGTGAGAGAGAGGTGAGTGAGAGAGAAGAAAGGAGGAGTGAGAGAGAGAGAGAGGGAGAAGTGAGGCGGAAGACAGTGAAAGAGAGAGAGAAATCGAGAAATAAAAGGGGGGGGGGGGGGGGGGATGGGGGGGGGGTGGGGGGGGGGGGGGGGGGGGAGGAGAAGAGAGAAGAAGCAATGGAGAGAAAATCACAAACAAGAACAAAGTCTGAAACAAAGAAAACTGAAATGAAACAAACAAACTAAACGATAACAATCGAAGCCCTACAAGGAATCGTAGATTGCAAGCTCGATTTCATATCATCGAAATATGTAATGTGGTTTGTCAGTCCGGACACATAACACGGAGCCCTAGAGAATCCCCCCCTCCCCCCCTTCATCCCCCTCCCCCCGCCTTTTTTTTTTCTTCTTCCCTGAACATTCAACTTCCCCCCCCCCCCCCCCGCCCACCCCCCCCAGCACAACGTAAGTCGCACAAGATGAAAAAAAACAGAAGACTAATCATAAACATGATAATCCAACCACAGCTCTGGTTCCGTCCGTTCAGGCAAACAGGCTGAGGCAAACGGCGGGGGATGGGTGTTGTGGTCAGGGAAAGCAAAGGGGAGGTGGGGATTCCGAGGGTAGTAGACGACAGCGTATGTGGGTCAGAGCATCAGATCATATCACTTGAAACCACTTTAAACGTTCGTTCGATAAAAAACACACACATCACACACACACATTGCTTTCTTCAGTTACGTGGGTTGTAACTCTCTCTCACTCTTCCCCTATCTTTCACACAAACACGACACAGACACATAGACAACTGGCAGGTCAAGTCACGACAGACAGACAGACAGACAACAGACAGACACAAAAACACACACATGCCCCGCACGCCGCGTTCATTCAATGTACAGTCCAAACAGTGTTTTCAGCACAAGCAAATACAGCATATCTACATAAATAAACGCCGCAAAATGGGCACTTAAAAACATTGTTGAAACTTGAGCTTCGTGCGTCTAAGGCAACGAGAGAGTAACAACATCAACACAACATATTAAAGTATGAAGAAGAAGAATAAGAGAGAAGAAGGTGGAGTGGAGGAGAAGGAAGATGAGGAAGAACCGAGGAGAGAGAGGGGAGAGGAGTTGGTGGAGGGTGAAGGAGGAGAGAGGGGGGGGGAGGCAAAGTGAAGAAGAAATTCTGCCATATCATGTTAGTGTGTGTGTGTGTGTGTGTGTGTGTGTGTGTGTGTGTGTGGGTGCGCGCGGCGCGCCGACTGCATGTGTGTGTGTGAGTGTGTGTGATGTGTGGTGTGCGTGCGCGCAGCAGCGTGGTGTTGTGTGTGTGCGTGCGTGCGTGCGTGCGTTGCGTGCGTGCGTGTGTTTGTGTGTGTGTGTGTGTGTGGTGTGTGGTGTGTGTTGTTTGTGTGGGTGGGTGTCACCTTCCTTAGACTTGCATGTCAAGGTCAAACGTATAACAATAGTTAAGCCCAGAGGGACACACTTGACCCAGTGCTATCCTGCCAATCCTTTTAACAAATTATCCTACCTTGGTTCATATTTGCCAGCAGCAAAGTATGGCAACAATAGTGGAACTTGGTAATGATTTAGTATTTTGTTTAACAACATGTTTTTTAGTACACTCGTTTCCAACCTCAGGCGCGCGCGAGCCCGTGCTGCACACGCAACACAATCACACACACACACACACACACACACACACACACAACACACCCATACACCCACACAGGCACTATGCGGCACTGGCGCACCTGTCAAAGATCAAGCTCATTATAACAAAATCTAGTATTACAAAGATCGACACTTTGATTTCTCTTCTTCTCTTTCACGAATGCCATGGGTGAATAACCAGTGAATACATAGAGACCGTCTCAGCGCAGACAGTGTCTCTTCCATCACATACC
>CM031613.1:4348449-4360949 GCA_018398815.1 Conus ventricosus
CTGTCCATGAAGACTACGAGTCAAAATATGTATGTATGCACACGCGAGAATGACAGACCCAAGACTGGGGTCAAACAACTACGTCTCTGAATCAGCTTCTATCCGTTCATGGTTCTCTTCTTCCTCGATGCAAACAAAAGAAAACTAAGAGTGTGAGGCCAGAAAAAAAAATTCTTTGTATTGTGCCGTCACCTCACTCCTCCTTGCCGAGTACACTATAAAAGGAAGCCTTTTTCTGATTTTTTAAAGATATCATTCACAATTTTTTTTTTCATCACAGCGGTGATATGATGCAGTCTGAATGTTGTAAAAAAAAAAAAATCGGTTGTGAAATGCTGAGTGGGCCGCGCAAACAAACTCACAGACTCACCACCTCTTCGAGCATCACATTCCTAAATCCACACGCACGCACACACGCGCGCACGCACGCACTCACGCACGCACGCACGCACGCACGCACACACACACACACACACACACACACACACACACACACGCACGCACGCACGCACGCACGCACGCACGCACGCACGCACGCACGCACGCACGCACGCACGCACGCACGCACACACACACACACGCACGCACACACACACACACACACACACACACACACACACACACACACACACACACACACACCACACACACACACACTACGGTGCCTGTGCGTGCGCTGAGTGTGTATAATGAGTGTGTTTTGTGTGTGGACGTGTTTGCACTTGCGTGAATCATGAAGTAAAGGGTGGATAAATGGGACTGTGCAAGCGATCGCACGTGAGTCGAGAAAGGTGTTCGCGAGTTCCATAGTTACAGACACGCTTTGCCTAATTGCAGGAGAAGCCGTACTGACCAGGCCAGTATATTATGAAGGAGAACAGAAGGAGAGAGCTGAGCATTCCCCTTACCGGACATGGGAGGGATGGACACTCTGGGCTCCAGACCCTTCCGCCACTTGGCCCGCCGGTTCTGGAACCACACCTGAAACCCACAAACAAACAACCACTGTTGACAGGTTGGACACTGACTTCTGGAGACAAAAAAAAAAAAAAAAAAAAAAAGGAAAAATAAGTTCCAAGATGATGTCGATGCCATCGAATTCAGAAGTTTTAATTCTGGTTCGTCACATCAGCGCAGTGACGGGCTTGGCTTGGTAAACCTCTTAACTGATGATCTCCTCCTCACCCCCCCCCCCCCCCTCATCCTGCCCCCTTTTTTAAAAACATATCTGTGAGTGCAGACTTAAACGAATTTAAGCATGCTATGTGTACACTTGCTTCTCTTCAGTTCACTCATCCTGCCCTTGGCATAACTCGTCCTGCCCTTGAGTTAACTCATCCTGCCCTTGAGTTAACTCGTCCTGCCCTTGACTTAACTCATCCTGCCCTTGAGTTAACTCGTCCTGCCCTTGGCATAACTCATCCTGCCCTTGAGTTAACTCGTCCTGCCCTTGGCATAACTCGTCCTGCCCTTGAGTTAACTCATCCTGCCCTTGAGTTAACTCGTCCTGCCCTTGACTTAACTCATCCTGCCCTTGAGTTAACTCGTCCTGCCCTTGAGTTAACTCGTCCTGCCCTTGAATTAACTCGTCCTGCCCTTGACTTAACTCGTTCTGCCCTTGAGTTAACTCGTCCTGCCCTTGAGTTAACTCGTCCTGCTCTTGACTTAACTCGTCCTGCCCTTGAGTTAACTCGTCCTGCCCTTGAGTTAACTCGTCCTGCTCTTGACTTAACTCGTCCTGCCCTTGAGTTGAGTCGTCCTGCCTCACGAGAAACAGGCCATGACAGACAGACAGTGTAGGAGGTTACCCCATCCGTCTGGCCCACCCCATCCCATGGGGCTACAGCCTTACTGACCAGTATATTCGTCATTAGAAGTCAAGGGATTAAAACCTAGTCGGCAATTCAGGGGCGACCTAAAGGCTGTCACAACGTAAACTACAACCACCATGAACAAACAGAACCAGTGAATCACAGGCAGTCCTGGTGTGAAAGAAACTTATGCCCATACACCTACATAGATTTGAAATACAAAAGCTCGACTGTTCAATCCAAAACTGGGGGCTGGAATCACTCAGTGGTAGAGCGCCGGACTCGTAATCTTGGGGATCCTGGGGTTTCCGGTTTGAATCTCCGCCTGGCCGTTTTGGTACAGGGGGGTTTTTCCCTCGCAGTTAAATTGGTTCTGACACTATTTGCCATACAGTCATTCGAATGAGACAATAAACCAAGGTTCCGTGTGTGAACGCACGCATAACATTTTGAACACATGTAAAATCCCATCGCCAACTTTAGGAAGAGAAGGCCCAGTTTGGCTGTTGGTATGGATGACACGTAACACATAGCATGCACCTTCCCCGAAGTTGAGTATGGCTGCCTTAATGGCGGGATTTAAAAATAAAACCCGGTAATACTCACAAAACTCCACTCCCATTCTTGGGTAGATGGGATTAATCCTTGCCTATCTATACAAGGAGAGTCCGCAGGAGCACCAGCCTGCCTACGCAGAGAAAAGTCCGAAACTAAAGGCAGAACTAGACCGTGATGAATACATCTGTGATTCTGCTTTAATTTTTACACTCAGTTTCAAATAAAAGGTATTAATTGTCAATCAGACAAAGGTATCTGTAAAAAGAGCCTCTAAAATGCCATGTATGCTAACACAGGGGACGACTGTTTACCGCAGTGCACACACTCACCAGGTTACAATGTGTTCAAGAAAAGTTATGCAATTTTTTTTTCGTTGAATATAGTTCATGTTTTAGACAGCCACACACAGATACATGTGGCGATCCGCTACCTACAGAGAGAAAAAAAAGCAAATTAACTTACACTTTATCTTTCAAAAGTGTTGCTATTTACACTGTTTACTGATGCTATTCACGCTGTTTACTGTCACTAAATACTCTGTTTACTGTCACAACGCTGTTTGCTGTAACTATTTATATTGCCTACAGAAACTTGTCTACCGTCACTATTTACACAGATTATTTGTCATTTTATACATTGTGTACTATCACTATTCACATTGTTTACTTTCATTATACGCATTGCTCAAGTCACTATTTACGCTGATGACTGTCACTGTGTACATTGTTTATTGTTACCGTTCACTACGTTATTTACTGTCACTTCAACCATTGTTCACTGTCATTCTACACGCTGTTTCTTGTCACTATTTGCGCTGCTTACTGTTATAAATTACATTGTTTCCTGTCACTATATACATTGTTTATTGTTACCGTTCACTGCGTTATTTACTGTCACTTCAACCATTGTTCACTGTCATTCTATACGCTGTTTCTTGTCACTATTTGCGCTGCTTACTGTTATAAATTACATTGTTTCCTGTCACTATATACATTGTTTATTGTTACCGTTCACTACGTTATTTACTGTCACTTCAACCATTGTTCACTGTCATTCTATACGCTGTTTCTTGTCACTATTTGCGCTGCTTACTGTTATAAATTACATTGTTTCCTGTCACTATATACATTGTTTATTGTTACCGTTCACTACGTTATTTACTGTCACTTCAACCATTGTTCACTGTCATTCTATAAGCTGTTTCTTGTCACTATTTGCGCTGCTTACTGTTATAAATTACATTGTTTCCTGTCACTATATATATATATATACATGAACAAAACAAGGAAAAGAACAACAAGTACCGTTTGTCACCCAAATTTTCGGCACACGGCCTTCCTCCGGGGAGTTTATTGTATATATATATTCTCTCTGTCTCACACACACACACACACACACACACACACACACACACACACATATATAAATATATATATATATAATATATATATATATATATATATATATATTATATATATATATATATATATATGACAGTAATCAGCATGAATAATTATACACACACACACACACACACACATATATATATATATATATATATATATATATATATATATATATATATATATATATATATATACTGAACAACATTAAAAACGCACCGCTTGCCAAAAGACCCAGACAACGTTGGTAGTACAGAATTATTTAATGAAAGTAAGCATATTTGATTACGCATCCATTTTTCAATTAAACAAAATGTCTGTTGTTGACAAGAATGGCCGAATTCATCTGAAATTAGCTGTTGACTTCACTAGGGTCCCTGTCAAAAAGTACACCACGACGAGCATGTCCGTCCGCGAGCTCTAATACCGAGTGTGTCCGCCATTTGCCCCGATGCACGCTTGGCAGCGCCTCCTCATGGAGTAGACAAGGTTGTGCAAGAACGCCTGTGGCAGTCCATCCCACTCCTCGGTCAGTGCGCGCCTCAAATGATCGAGAGTCTGTGGACGTCTTCCACGGGCCACAAGACGCCCCAGCTCATCCCAGACGTGTTCAATGGGAGCCATGTCAGGGGACAGAGATGGCCAGGGCAACACGGCAATGTTGTTCGCCTGGAGAAACGCAGCGGTGGCTCTTGCGGTGTGGGGTCGTGCATTATCATGCTGGAAGAACTGCAGCTCCGGGTGCCGGCCAAACAGTGGGACGACGTGGTTCTGCAGCACCTGCTGGTACGTGTTGGCATTACCATGGTTGTCAAAAAAGTACAGAGGTGTCCGGTAGTCATGACTGAATGCCCCCCAAACCATCAGACTGCCCCCTCCCCATCTATCGGCTTCAAACACGCAGCAGTTGGCGTAGCGTTCCCAGACACGCCTCCAGACTCTCATTCTCCCGTCAGCATGAGATAACGCGAAGCGACTTTCGTCAGAGAACAGCACAGCTCTCCACTGACGTCGTGTCCATGGCAGATGCTGGTTGGCCCACTGCAGGCGTTGCTGACGGTGTCTACGGGTGAGGACTGGGCCAACATGAGGGCGTCTTGCATTGAGCCCTGATTCTTGCAATCGACGTCGAACGGTTTGTCCAGACACTGGACCCCGTCGACAAACCACCTGGCGACATGTTTCTGCTGCTGTAAGGAATCGATTACGAAGATGAAGCTGTCGAATGTATCGATCCTGCGCTGGTGTGGTAACACGAGGTTGGCCCGTTCGGCGCCGATCAGTGGTGGAACCAGTCGCTGCCAAACGTTGTGATAGCCTTACAATTGTAGAGTGACTGCAGTTCAGTTGTCTGGCTGTCTCTCTCGATGACATACCGACCATCAACATTCCAATGGCTCGCTCGCGTTCTTGCATAGACAGTCGCGGCATTGTTTTCGGACCACTTCGCCTGGTCGAATGACAACTGATACCGTTTTCCAGTCGGCATGACTTCAAACTCACCATTTGAGACAAAGAAACAGATGAGCTACGTTCAGTCTCGGCCCCAGTGGCAAAAAAAGTGTTTTGGGCGAGTTGCACGTGGGCGTCACACGAATGTCGGCAAGCGCGGAGAAACCGAGGCAGTGTGAATCTGTGTCCCTTAAAAATTGTGTTAACATACCAAATCCAAATACACATTTTTTCCAAATGGGAAATCGGCAAATCAAAACGGTGCGTTTTTAATGTTGTTCAGTATATATATTGTGTGTGTGTGTGGTGTGTGTGTGTGTGTGTGTGGTGTGCGTGTATTACTTTCACTATTTATGCTGCTTACTGTCATATATTTTGCTCACTGTTACTGTGTATTTAATGACTTTATGTACGCTTTTTATTGTCACGTAATACGCTGTTCACTGGCATTACGTGCGCTGTTGTGGCACTGTGTTCAATACAAATATCATTTCTGCGTAGAACGAATAAGGGAGGTGTGCAAAAAAAAATCTATCTTCTCTATTGAAAATTATGATCATACTTCTTTTGACACCAGTGCTAATAATTATCTCAATACATGCAACGGGCTTTTAATGTCAAAATGATACTTCTAATATCTGTTCACATTGTTGGTCTATCAGTATGCCGAAAACAACAACAACAACAACAACAGAATAAAACGCATTCGCCTTTAGCATCCAGAGAGATATCTACAGTTGAAAATAGAGTTGTGGCAATACTTTTCAACAAATGCCTCGTGTAACAAACTCCACAGCGAGTCCTGATGACTTATTTCATGCCCCTCTACAATTATGACGTTGGGATCCGTACGGGGGGAAGATAATTACTCCTTTTGTAAGAGGATTAGATCTATAGAGCATAATTACACCCTTTAGCGACAAAAACAACTCATTCGCACGTAAAGTACTTCTTTTGAACTTAGTAATACTCCATACATCCTCACCAGCAACCCCCTCCCCCCCTCCCGCACCTCCCCCAATTCCCATCCCTGCATCCCCCCCCCCCCCTTCCCCTTTCTCCAAGCCCCCCATCCCCCCCCCCCCCCCCCCTTCATAACAGAACAAAACGCATACGTCCAGCGCCCATCTTTAATGTGTGTCAGTGGTTATCCGAAATGGCAGCAGCAGCGCAGATGCTGCAGGCCAAACACCGCAATGACAGTATGACATGGCTCCCACGGCTGGGCCCCGCTAACTGCCGTCGTTAGCAGCAGTCAGATAGATCATTAGCAAATCAGTCGACGGCATAATCTATCTGTAACCATCACGGCCGGCGTATCCACAGTGCGTGTCGCGGGGCGGTGTCACAGGGGGGGGGGGGGGGGGGGGGGGGAAATGCTCCCACCCCCCCTTTCCCTTCCCCTCCCGACCAGATTTTTGGCCATCCAGGAGTTATTTGAGGCATATGCTCTGGGTTTTCTTTTTTTCCATGGATTTGATAACGAGGATGGCTTTCTTGTGAATTATGTATTGAATATTGTAACCCCCTCCCTCTGCGACTACTCCGTTTCCTCAACCCATCTCTCTCTCTCTCTCTCTCTCTCTCTCTCTCTCAAAAGAAAACAAAGGACCTATTAGCTGTAGTGATGCAGTTGTTTGGCTGTTGGCTGTGAGGTAGTAGGTTCGAGTCCCTTGGAGGAATATATCAATGGGATTTTTTCTCCGTTCCCGGCTGGTTTCTAGCCAGGGGTGAACATGGCACTGGTTAAAATGGGAAGACTTGATCTATAAAATGGAATTTTACCCATTCAAGAAATGCGTCTCTGACAGTGTTGCGTATTTTTTCCTGGCCAACGTACAGGTGTCTGTATCTCTCGGACCTGGTTGACGCCAGAATATATTATGAAGGATGAGTAGAGTACAATCCTGTCATGTAGTCTTAGGCCAGAACAGAATTCAGTATCACGATCTTTATATCCTCATCGATCATCAAAAGAGGAGAGAGGAGAGAGAGAGAAGAGAGAGAGAGAGAGAGAGAGAGAGAGAGAGAGAGAGAGAGTATACAAAGCACTCTCTATCTGCCTCCTTTTGTTCATGCCCATACAAAGGGGAAAAAAAACCCTGCATTGAACAGAAAACTCCTTTGCTCTGTACCCTTTTAAAACACATCATTGTACTTATCACCATCATCGTCATCATCATCATTGCTGCCGTCATCATTATCATCATCATCATCACGATCCACACCAATCCAACACACCACCAATGTGAAAACGTTTTCGACGATTTTTCCTTTGGTATGGACACAGAGGATGCTGCAAGACTTCTACTTCACTACTGCTACTATAATTACTACTACTACTACTACTACTACTACTACAGTATCAATAGTAATAACAGAAACAGTAAAAACAACAACAACAAGAACAATGACAACAAGAACAACAATAGCAATAATGATGATGATAATAATAATAATAATATTGATAATAACAGTAATAATAAGAATCATGACAATAATAACAACAACAATAATGATAATGATAATATATTAATAATCATAATAATAACAACATCAATAACAATAATAATAATAATAATAATATAATAATAATATTAATAATAATAATACCTGCTGGGAAGAACGTTAGACCTCCACCAAGGTCAAACAAATGCTGGATCCAGGCTTTGATTCGGATCCGTATCAAAATGTATTGGGGGAAAAGAAAAGAAAAAAAAGAAAAAAGAAAAGGAAAAAAGTATGTTTACTTTAATTAAACATGGAAGAAAAATAGGGTTGGTGGTTAGGCTATCTTTAGTCTTCTTTTTCCCCCCGTACAGTTCTGTGAGCAAGTCAGTCTGATTGAAGAGAAAATTAAATCTACGCCAGGCCGGAAATAGTAGTACAGACGGGGACAGTTACTTCCCATGTACTTTCTTTTTATTTTTGTTTTTAAACACGAGTTATATATAACCATGTCACGAAAGTGCTTTCTCTTTTCCACACATTCATAATCATCATTTCATACATAGTTCCTAATACGTAAAGAGTTACTCCACAGTACTTCTAATCAGAGGAAAATTGGTAATCAACCTGATGAACACATCCGCCGCCATTTAATCCGTATCCGAACAACGGGTCCCCGCCAACTTTGAACAGATCCGTCCTTCAGCAGTCTCCCATCTTTTTTTGTACTCCCAGTTCTTATAGAGCAGGGAGTACTTTACAATGGGAACAAAGAAATGCTGTCTGTCTGTCTGTCTGTCTGTCCGTCCGTGGTCAAAATGTGTACCACTCACTCCAGACAAAACTACTGGGCCGATCTTTCTGAAAATTTGTAGGTATGTTCATTATGGGTCAAGGATGATGCCCGATGTTTTATGTTACCGTTATATCCGTTACTAACGGCTATAGCCGCCCATAACGGTTTTTCTTCTTTATGGAATATCTCAAAAATACTTGGCCGATCTTTCTGAAAATTTGTAGTTATGTTCATTATGGGTCACAGATGATGGCTGATGTTTACCAGAATAGCCGTTACTAACGGCTATAACGGCCCAGAACGGTTTTTCCTCTTTAAGGAATATCTCACGTGTATTCAAGATAAACTGGGAGTAGTACTTTTATATGCTTTGCATCTTGTTTCTTTCTCTCTCTCTCTCTCTCTCTCTCCCCCCCCCCCCCCTCTCTCTCTCTCTCTCTCTCTCTCCTAAACTCGTGGTGACAGACAAACCAGCTGAGCAACGGACACGGGTGAGAACGTCCGCCCTTTGGCGAAGGCCGTAACACCAACGATGACAGTGACGTGTCTGTGCAGGTGCTTTCCGCGCTGTTTTCCCACCCTGAGGTCTGCGACAGCGGGCTGTCCGTGCTGGCTGTGCGCTTTACGAGGAGCCAAGCAGCAGCTGCCTTTGGGACGGTTTGTCAAGTGAAAAGGCAATCCCCCGTGGTGGACGTTCAGAGAGAGAAAGAGAGAGAGAGAGAGAGAGAGAGAGAGAGAGAGAGAGAGAGAGCAGGGGGGGGGGGGAGGGGAGGTTCAACTCAAAGAATTTATTGTGTGATAAGCTTCCAGCCCGTCCACACCCGGAAAAAAGGAAGGCGGTGTGGGACGGATGGGTAAGGAAAGGGGGAAGGGAGGTGGAGGGAAGGAGGGGGAGGGGAAGACACGGAAATGCAAATCGATTGAATATAATATACATGTTATGGTATAGAAGCATAACATTCTTCGAGACATGGGATCCAATTCGCGGTAATTTGACATCCAATGTGGAACATCTAAGTGTCCTAATATGATATGATACAATTGCAATCGTGAAGTTTGTTTTCCTCGAAAAAGAGATCATTTTAAGAAGAGTCCGGACAAGGATTCCCATCCTCCCGGCGAGAAGACCGTCCATCCTTTTTGCATTGTCTTTCAAAGAAGTCATGATTTGTTCGGATATGTTGTTCTCATTTTGCTGGTTCAGTCATGAGTCATCGGCTGCACTTGTCTGTCCACCCTGACACCGTTGTCAGCATGCACGTGTTGTCTTTCGTTTCTGTGTCACTGTGTCATCTGTGAGTGTAGGCTGTATCACGTTAACGTGCACACCACAGCTCACAGTATCCAGCTCTTCACTATTTAGTAGCACTGTCACTGCTGGTTGGGTTACGTCAAACGATGCACTCGCACACTGACTTAGCATACGGTTACCAGGTTGCCGTCGCCAAACGTGTCAAAGGCAGTCGTCTTCTCTTGACTACACCAGATTTGGAGGAGTTGGAAGAACGAGGACGGAAGGGGATGAAGATGGACTAGCCCTTTGCCGAAGAGTCACTGAATTCCTATGTGCCTCCGTTCTTCTCTTGTCTTGTGATACTGCGACGGACATTGGCGACAATACACCACCGTGTCACTACACGAAGGCTGTGAAGGTGGACTGACTGGTGTCGGTGGATGGACGAATATCGTGTGGTTCCCTCTGCCTACACTTTTGAAAGAAGACAGGGGACCATTCCTGCCTCAGAGTGTTGAGGACACTTTCCAGAGGAGAAGACAGGGACGATTCCTGCCTCAGGGTGTTGAGGACACTTTCCAGAGGAGAAGACAGGGACGACTCCTGCCTCAGAGTGTTGAGGACACTTTCCAGAGGAGAAGACAGGGACGATTCCTGCCTCAGAGTGTGAGGACACTTTCCAGAGGAGAAGACAGGGACGATTCCTGCCTCAGGGTGTTGAGGACACTTTCCAGAGGAGAGACAGGGACGATTCCTGCCTCAGAGTGTTGAGGACACTTTCAGAGAATACGACAGGGACCATTCCTGCCTCAGGGTGTTGAGGACACTTTCAGAGGAGAAGACAGGGACGATTCCTGCCTCAGAGTGTTGAGGACACTTTCCAGAGGAGAAAACAGGGACGATTCCTGCCTCAGTGTGTTGAGGACACTTTCCAGAGAATACGACAGGGACCATTCCTGCCTCAGGGTGTTGAGGACACTTTCTAGAGGACAAGACAGGGACGATTCCTGCCTCACAGTGTTGATGACACTTTCCAGAGGAGAAGACAGGGACGATTCCTGCCTCAGGTTGTTGAGGACACTTTCCAGAGGAGAAGACAGGGACGATTCCTGCCTCAGAGTGTTGAGGACACTTTCCAGAGGAGAGGACGGGACATTCTGCCTCAGAGTGTTGAGGACACTTTCCAGAGGAGAAGACAGGGACGATTCCTGCCTCAGAGTGTTGTGGACACTTTCCAGAGGAGAAGACAGGGACGATTCCTGCCTCAGAGTGTTGAGGACACTTTCCAGAGGAGAAGACAGGGACGATTCCTGCCTCAGTGTGTTGAGGACACTTTCCAGAGAATACGACAGGGGACATTCCTGCCTCAGGGTGTTGAGGACACTTTCTAGAGGACAAGACAGGGACGATTCCTGCCTCAGAGTGTTGATGACACTTTCCAGAGGAGAAGACAGGGACGATTCCTGCCTCAGGGTGTTGAGGACATTTTCCAGAGGAGGAAGACAGGGACGATTCCTGCCTCAGGGTGTTGAGGACACTTTCCAGTGGAGAAGACAGGGACGATTCCTGCCTCAGAGTGTTGAGGACACTTTCCTGAGGAGAAGACAGGGACGATTCCTGCCTCACAGTGTTGAGGACACTTTCCTGAGGAGAAGACAGGGACGATTCCTGCCTCACAGTGTTGAGGACACTTTCCAGAGGAGAAGACAGGGACGATTCCTGCCTCACAGTGTTGAGGACACTTTCCAGAGGAGAAGACAGGGACGATTCCTGCCTCAGAGTGTTGAGAACACTTTCCAGAGGAGAAGACAGGGACGATTCCTGCCTCAGAGTGTTGAGGACACTTTCCAGAGGAGAAGACAGGGACGATTCCTGCCTCAGAGAGTTGAGGACACTTTCCTGAGGAGAAGACAGGGACACTTCCTGCCTCAGTGTGTTGAGGACACTTTCCAGAGGAGAAGACAGGGCGATTCCTGCCTCACAGTGTTGAGGACACTTTCCAGACGAGAAGACAGGGACGATTCCTGCCTCAGAGTTGAGAACACTTTCCAGAGGAGGAAGACAGGGACGATTCCTGCCTCAGAGTGTTGACGGACACTTTCCAGAGGAGAAGACAGGGACGATTCCTGCCTCAGAGTGTCGAGGACACTTTCCAGAGGAGAAGACAGGGACGATTCCTGCCTCAGAGAGTTGAGGACACTTTCCTGAGGAGAAGACAGGGACACTTCCTGCCTCAGTGTGTTGAGGACACTTTCCAGAGGAGAAAGACAGGGACGATGCCTGCCTCAGTGTGTTGAGGACACTTTCCAGAGGAGAAGACAGGGACGATTCCTGCCTCCGAGTGTTGAGGACACTTTCCAGAGGAGACGACAGGGACGATTCCTGCCTCAGAGTGTTGAGGACACTTTCCAGAGGAGACGACAGGGACGATTCCTGCCTCAGAGTGTTGAGGACACTTTCCAGAGGAGAAGACAGGGACGATTCCTGCCTCAGAGTGTTGAGAACACTTTCAGAGGAGAAGACAGGGACGGTCCTGCCTCAGAGTGTTGAGGACACTTTTCCAGAGGAGAAGACAGGGACGATTCCTGCCTCAGAGTGTTGACAACACTTTCAGAGGAGAAGACAGGGACGATTCCTGCTCAGAGTGTTGAGAACACTTCCAGAGGAGAAGACAGGGACGTCTTGCCTCAGAGTGTGACAACACTTTCCAGTGAAGACAGGGACGATTCCTGCCTCAGAGTGTTGAGGACACTTTCTAGAGGAGAAGACAGGGACGATTCCTGCCTCAGAGTGTTGAG
>CM031613.1:4368449-4375949 GCA_018398815.1 Conus ventricosus
TCAGCTGTTGCCTAGTTATGCCGTGATCTCGTTTGCCCAAAGGTGGATAATTACCAACGTTCCTTCATCATGTCTATAGCTCAGCCGCCCACAACAGGCCACATTAAAGCTGAATTGATTTGAAACATTATTGACAAAGCTCCGCCCAAGAAACGTTGACAAACGAATCACAAGACAAAACACGACGCGTTTCGACCTCTTAGGTCTTCTTCAGGCAAGATACACGACACTCAGGACACGAAAACGAACGAGCAATCACTTTTATCTTCATCCAATTTGGCGCAAGGTGGCGTTGAATCATTTTTTTATGAGCCTGCCACTGATTTCTATTGTAGGCTAGACTTATCATGAAGCAAAACATATGCTTGCAAAGTACCAACGCCCATGTTGCGCCGAATCGGATGAAGATACGTGGTAGCTCGTTCATTTGCGATGCCCCGAGTGTTGTGTATCTTGCCTAAAGAAGACTGAGAGGTCGAAACGCGCCGTGTTTTGTCTGTGAATGGTCAACGTTTTTTGGGCGGAGCTTTATCAGTCATTTTTTCATTTTCGCCTGCAGTCGCCTCACCTTGCAACCAGAGCTGAATTGGCGAGATCACATCAAAACAAACATGATTGGCGAGATCACATCAAAACAAACATGATTGGCGAGATCACATCAAAACAAACATGATTGGCGAGATCACATCAAAACAAACATGATTGGCGAGATCACATCAAAACAAACATGATTGGCGAGATCACATCAAAACAAACATGATTGGCGAGATCACATCAAAACAAACATGATTGGCGAGATCACATCAAAACAAACATGCATGGTAAAGAACTATTAGCGTGATAGAAATGGCCCCCCACCCCCCCCCCCCCCCACCCCCCCCCCCCCCCCCCCCACACCCGAAAACAAAATTTTAATGGATGATCTACATCTTTCGACACTAACGTTTCCCCGTACCCGGGCGGGATGAAATAAACGGTGACTAAATAATTGCTGCGGTCAGCATGCAGGCAGGCAGGCAGCTCCTGCTAAACCCGGCGTAGAAGCGCTGGTCTGAACAGACACCGGGAACAATTTAATAAACCGTTTAAGTGAGATAGAACCATTGGGGGGGGGGGGGGGGGGGGGGGGGGGTGGAAGGGGGAGGGGATGGGGAAATAGGGAAGGGAAGGGGAAGGGTGAGAGCGGGGTGGGGTCGCTATTAATGTGTGGCTGTCGTGAGGGGGGGATCGGTACCCCCTTGGTAGGCCTAAATATCACAGCCCTGATAGGAGTAATTTATTGCAGATTCATCCCCCCACCCTTCCTCTCTCCCCGCTTCCCCCTCCCGGATCCCCCTCCGCCTCCGTTGTTCCTTCTGCCTCCCTCCCTCTGATAAGAAAGTAAATAATATCACATATCATATGACGACGGGGTTGGTTGGTACTTTGCGAGCATTGGTTTTGCTTCATGGTTAAGTCTAGCCTACAACAGAAATCAGTGACAGGATATCAAAATGATTCTTGACTGCTGATCTTCTTCTTTTTTCGCACATAAAACTATCTTTGAGGATGTTCTGAAAAATTTGCAATAGAATTAATATTGGGAACGTTTCGGTCGTAGACGGTCTTCGGGACTGATGACATCAAATGAAAGACAAATAACTATGTATTAGGTAATGACGTATAAAACATATACGCGAAGGATGAATACGTGTTTACAAGTGTGTGTGTGTGTGTGTGTGTGTGTGTGTGTGTGTGTGTGTGTGTGTGTGTGTGTGTGTGTGTGGAATAGTAGTACTTTAGTTTTACGTCTTTTCACATCTGTGATATTAGACGAAGAGAGAGAGAGAGAGAGAGAGAGAGAGAGAGAGAGAGAGATGCATGAATGTGACAATGAAAGTGTATGCATAATGTGGTTATCTTAGTGTGTGTGTGTGTGTATGTGTGTGTGTGTGTGTGTGTGTGTTGTGTGTGTGTGTGTGTGTGTGTGTGTGTGTGTGTGCGCGTGTGTGCGTGTGTGTGTGTGTGTGTGTGTGTGTGTGTGTGTGTGTGTGTGTGTGCGCGCGCGCACTCGCAGTGGCAGGCTTGTCGGTTTACTGCGACGGCATGGACAGATGTGTTCAATGCAGGGGTGCAACATATTATCAAACCGCTCCTTCTGTGATTAATGTTCCATCGTCACGCCAGCCAATCCCACGTTCACGCCGCGTTCTGCTAAGGTCGACGCCAATAAGGACGCTTAAGAAACGTTAGAAAGTATAACACCAAACGTCTTCATGAAGAGCGGTGTCACAAGTGTATAGAGAGAAGCAAGCTGGCCTGTAGACAAGACCTCTTTATATAGCAAGTATTACAGGTGTACCGTGTGTACTGATTCTGTTCGTTCTCCTCAGTATGACCGGCAGATGCACGTAAGGTTTCTTTACCCGTCTGTGGCTGTATTGCAACTCATGGTTAGCAGCACAAGAGCAGCACTTTTCATTTGAACAGTCGGCGCTTTCGTCAAGCTGATGGCGATTTAACAGTTCTTTGTCTCATCGACACTGATTTAGTTCCCTTCTCTCTCTCTCTCTCTCTCTCTCTCTCTCTCTCTCTCTCTCTCTCTCTCTCTCTCTCTCTCTCTCTCAACCAATAGTGGTTTTATTTATTGTTCAACCTATTCATCGCTTTTGATAGCTTCAGAGCTTCTTAGCCCGGTCAGAGATGAACGGAGAACCCACGGAAACGGAAGAATGGATCAATCGCCACAAATCTGTGACAACAGTGGGGAAAACTAAAAAACTAGTTATTTATGTGACGTACATGAAGTATGTTTATCCATGCATCATAATGTTTGTGTTGAACTCCATATGAATAAATATGTTACAACAGAACTATTTTCTTTCAATCTAACACCGGATGCGACCAGTTGTCTTCTCCTTTACCTGCACACGTGACTCGTGAAGGGCCAATCGCTGAGCGAGTTCTTCTCTGGTGACCACATCCGGGTATGGAGCCCGACGAAATGCTTTCTCCAGTTCTTCCAGTTGATGAGGACTGAATGTTGTTCTGCACACACACACACACCACACACACACACACACACACACACACACACACACACACACACACACACACACACACGAGGTTAGTTTGCTCATTTTACTTTGAATCAAAAGCGAACTTAATGTTAAGTGCTTGCCATAGAAAAGCATCCGGAGTGACTGAAAGATTTACACATACATCGCGGGAGGGAAGAGAGAGAGAGAGAGAGAGAGAGAGAGAGAGAGAGAGAGAGAGAGAGAGAGAGAGAGAGAGAGAGAGAGAGAGAGAGAGAGGAGGAGAGAGAGGGGTCCTGGAATGAGGGCAGAGGTCACATTACATGGATTCCCGTACAACATTAGTGTGTCACACTAATAATACGCCGTATGACTTAGCTATTCGCTTTGATCACATCGACACATGTATGCCAATTATCTTTTTTTTCTCTCTATGTATTCTTTGTGCGAAAAAAAAACGTCGTTTTTTGTATGCGTGTTATACCCCTTTAGGAACACAGATTGAAACAAGGAAAAGAACTCTTTAGGAACACAGATTGAAACAATGAAGAGAACTCTTTAGGAACACAGATTGAAACAAGAAAAAAACTCTTTAGGAACACAGATTGAAACAAGGAAAAGAACTATTCAGGAACACAGATTGAAACAAGGAAAAGAACTCTTTAGGAACACAGATTGAAACAATGAAGAGAACTCTTTAGGAACACAGATTGAAACAATGAAGAGAACTCTTTAGGAACACAGATTGAAACAAGGAACCCTTTAGGAACACAGATTGAAACAAGGAAAAGAACTATTCAGGAACACAGATTGAAACGAGGAAAAGAACTCTTTAGGAACACAGATTGAAACGAGGAAAAGAACTCTGTAGGAACACAGATTGAAACAAGGAAAAGAACTATTCAGGAACACAGATTGAAACGAGGAAAAGAACTCTGTAGGAACACAGATTGAAACGAGGAAAAGAACTCTTTAGGAACACAGATTGAAACGAGGAAAAGAACTCTGTAGGAACACAGATTGAAACAAGGAAAAGAACCCTTTAGGAACACAGACTGAAACGAGGAAAAGAACCCTTTAGGAACACAGATTGAAACGAGGAAAAGAACCCTTTAGGAATACAGATTGAAACAAGAAAAAAACCTCTATAGGAACACAGACTGAAACGAGGAAAAGAACCCTTTAAGAACACAGATTGAAACGAGGAAAAGAACCCTTTAGGAAGACAGATTGAAACGAGGAAAGGAAATTCAATCATCCGGTCCACTGTCTATCCAGTGGTCTTTGTCTTTCTGTCTGGCATAACTGTTGACATAAGACGCGCAAGCATGCGCGTGCGTGAGTGCTAGCATGCGCTAGCGAGCGTGCGCACGTATGTGTGTGTGTGTGTGTGTGTGTGTGTGTGTGTGTGTGTGTGTGTGTGTGTGTGTGTGTGTGTGTGTGTGTGTGTGAGAAATCATTTGTGCTGCACGTCTTCTTTCTGATTATCATCATGACCATCATTCAAACTGCACTTGACGTGATCAATAGCAAGGGTAACACACACACACACACACACACACACACACACCACACACACACACACACACACACCACACACACACACACACATCTCAACACACCACACACACACACACACACACACACACACACACACACACACACACTCATCTCGACATACACACACACGCACGCACGCATGCACGCACACACGTGCGCGCTCGCGCGCGCGCGCACACATACACACACATACACATGCGCGCGCGCGTGTGTGCGGGTGCGCACGCGATAATAACGTTTATCACAAGCCATATAAAGAAAGGAAGGAAGTGTCTGATACAATGACAGAAGATGACGCTTACAACTTTAACGGCTGAGAGAACAGGTAGACACGGAAATTTATGTAATATTTTTTTCCAATTCAGTTTGATTTATTTTCTATTAACACAATATCAGGCACATCTTTTTTTTCAATGACTGAGAAAACAGGTAGAGAGTGAAGACTTTTCTTATCAACTATTGTATAGGACTGGTTATCTCTCTATCGACACAACAGCTGGCATTGCACGTACCATATGAAATGTTCAAACAACACGAAGAAAATATATACCTTTGTCTTGATCGTTCGTCTTCAGTTTAATGTCTCTTCACAAAAAGTGACATCAGAAGATCCGTCCCTACTGATCCCTTAATATGATTGTTCAGCGATATCAGGATCTTTCAGTTCGTCAACATTGAATTTGAGACGTCTGTTTTTCACTCGGCTCTTGTTCTTCCAGCCTGTTTTAAGGATCATCATGACAAGGTCGTGGTCTCTACCAACATTAGCTCCGTTCTTCCACCCTGTTTTAAGGATCATCATGACAAGGTCGTGGTTCTCTACCAACATTAGCTCCAGATATAACCTTTATTTTCAGCTCTATGCGGAAAGTGCCACGCCCAGGGTCGGGATGCTTTACACTCACCAAGAATGCTGGCAATTCCAAGTAAATCATCATCGGCAAGGCCTAGCAGGCTTAGTTCTCTGTCACTGGTGATTTCATTAAATCGAGGCGGCAGAAAAATCTTCCAGTCTTCTTGAGCATCTGCCCCAACTGGGCCCTTTCCCAGTCACCCTGAATGTGATGATGTCTTTCTTTTTCAACCTCGTTGAAGACCGTTTGGAGGAGGGAGTAACTAAGTCTTCAATTGGTCATTGTCATCGTCAGTTGCGGGGGTATATCTGCTTTTTCGTGATGGTGAATAGTTTCGCCTGCAGGCGTTTTGCTTAAAATCCTGAAGGAAACAAGGCAGCACCCCAGTACAGCGTTCTTGATGTTCTAGTTAGCAGGAAATTACAGACCGTGAACATGTTTGTATTCTCTCCATTGTGAATAGGAAGTGCCATTCTTGTACTTTTCCGTCTCCCCCCCCTTTCCCGCCTTACTTCGTGGGCCAGAAGTATCTGCCCAAAAGTAGGGGTTTCAGTTCTTTCATTAAAGTGTTTTTACATTCCACGTGACAAAGGTGATCTTGTTCCTTCCGTATTATTTTTTGGTTGTCCTTTGGTGGCACATTTTTCGCACACTCCGCTCATGTGGAGGTCGACAGTTCGCGATTTCATTCTTAGCCCGGGTACGACCGATCCCGGTATGACCTCTGTATGTTCTTCTTTCATGCGGTGTGTTTCGGGCGCGAAACGAGCCTGACAGTGCCCCTCTCTCTCCAGGATCGCGTTTTCTTGTGGGATTTGCTCCTCACGTGCGGTAGGTAGAAACGGCTTTACATGATTGCAAGTTTGCAGAGGATAACCTCTGACCTGAACAAGGCCAAGCGTCCATAGGACAAGTTTCCCCACTACTTTCCTTAGAAGGGCCTGAAGCCGCACAAACTGCTTCAACCAGGTGATTTGACTGACCAGCAACAGAGGTCCTTGGAATGCCAGACGGAGACTGAAAAACCCCGGACTACCGCAACATTCTGGTGATGTGTGAAACTATATGGACCTTAAAACGATTAGAGGTGGAGGGGGGGGGGGTACAGTGCTTTTAAACAAGGACAAGCAGTGAAGAGAAGAAGAACGCAAAGGAAAGCTAATTCGAACAAAACAGTGGGGGACATAGGGGGAAAAAAGAGAGATTAAAAACAACACAAAGAAGGCTGTTAAGATTGTGAAGAATCTGACCTAACAAAAGCAGCGTAACGTCGGCAAAATTGAAAGAAGGCGTCATTAAAAGGTGGTCTGAATATTGGCCTGAACTCAGAGTGCAGTGGATCTTTAAAAGGCTGGCCCAGCGCAGGATTTATCAAATGAGGACTTTCCAGTACTCTGTGAAGAAGTCGTCGCTGCAGTAAAAACCGCTGACATGGTTTGATGGCGGCTGGCACCGACAACACCCCAGCAGAACTCTTGACACACGGGGGGAAAATACAGTAATTGATCACATGACTGCGGGGGCCGGAATAGCTCAGTGGTAGAGCGCTGGACTCGTGATCTTGGGGCTCCGGGTTCGAATTCTCCGCCGGGCCGTTTCGGTACAGGGGGATTTTCCCCCCTCGGAGTTAAATTGGTTCTGACTCCATTTCCCATACAGTCCTTCGAATGAGACTCTAAACCGGGGTTTCCCGTGTGTGAACGCACGCATAACATCTTGCACACACGTTAAAATCCCATCACCAACTTTGGAAGAGAAAGCCAGTTTGGCCGTGATGACACGTTACACATAGCATACATCTTCCCGAAGTTGGAGTGTGGCTGCCTTAATGGCAGGGTAAAAAACGGTCATACACACAAAACTCCACTCCTTTTACAGGGGGTGTCAGCAGGAGTATTCAGCCTGCGTACGCAGAAGAAGATACCATGACTGCCATCTGCAACAAAGTCTGGCGCATAGGGAGTGGCCCACCCCATCGGGTCACTAATCGACGATCTGCATGCCCCTCTGCCATAAAAAAACAAACAGTGGAGCATGTTCTAAGCTCATGTAAAGTAGCCCTGGCTCAA
>CM031613.1:4383449-4388449 GCA_018398815.1 Conus ventricosus
ATGCAGGATTGTACCTAAATAGTTGTTTACACACAATCTCTGTCCTTGAAACCCACGGTGGTGCATTGTCTATTCCTATGAAATCTGCTATATCACATTACCTACAATCTCTGTCCTTGAAGCTTACGGTGGTGCGTTAGCTATTCCTATGAAATCTACTGTAATATCACACGACCTACTCTCACAAAATCAGTCTGTTCCTATGAAATCTGCTGTGGTACCATTTCACCTGCTCCCTTGAAATCTGTCACGGTACAACAATACCAGTTCCCATTGAATCCATGGCGCCTCTACAATACTTGTTTCCGTAAATCTATGCTGGTAACACAATGCTATTCCCATGAAATCCATAACGGGACGACAGTATCAGGTCCCCATCGAATTCTAGCGGCACTGCAATATATGTCCCCACGAGATCTATGGTGGTACACAATAGCTGTTCCACAATATCTGTTCCCAATCAATCTATGGTGCTGCCACAATATCGTTTTCCATGAAGTCTATGATGGCACCACAATATTTGTTCCCATGAAAATGATGGAGGTACTACAGTCTCTGCTGCCGTTAGCTTCATGGCGGTAACACAATATATGTTCCCATCATCAAGTGATTGGTAGTTCCACAATATTTGTTTCCGTGAAATTTACAGTGATACCACAATTCTGCTCAGATTAAGTCAAAGGTAGTACCACAATATCTGTTTCCATGAACTCTATGGTGATACCGCAATACCATTAAATCTATGGTGATGCCACAGTATCTGCTTCTATTAGATCTGTGGTGGCACCCTAAGACATGCTCCCCATGAAATTTATGGTTGTAGCATTAAATTATGTTAGTGCCACAAAATCTGTTTCCATTAAATCTATGGTATGAACACAGTATCCTTTCCTATTAAATCTAAGACGGTACCACAGCATCTGTTTTCATTAAATCTGTGTCGGTACCACAGTGTCTGTTCCCATTAAATCTATAGTGGTACAACAATATATGTTGCCGTGAAACTTATGGTGCTTCCACAGTAAATGTTCCATTAGGTACCACAATATCTACTGCCTTGAAATCTATGGTGGCACCACAGTGCCTGCACCCATGGAATCTGCAGAAGTACCACCATATCAGAGGTATAGCAGTATTATTATGGCTGTTGTCTTAAAATCTAAAGTGGTTACCACAAAATCTACTCCCATACACGAATAGTGAACCCGGTGAATAGCTGCATTAGCGCTCAGAAACATTCACAAACAATGCATCAACGCAGTATATAATTGTGCCAAAGCACAGGAACATCTTCGAACAGTGTTACAACACCGAAAATAATTGTGTAAGAACAGAAAAACAATCAGAGTGAATGCAGCGACTAGTGTAATGACAGAGAAACATTCATAAACAGTGTAACAACGCAGTTACTGGTTACATCAAAGCAGAGAAACATTCATAAACAGTGTAACAACGCAGTTACTGGTTACATCAAAGCAGAGAAACATTCATAAACAGTGTAACAACGCAGTTACTGGTTACATCAAAGCAGAGAAACATTCATAAACAGTGTAACAACGCAGTTACTGGTTACATCAAAGCAGAGAAACATTCATAAACAGTCTAACAACGCAGTTACTGGTTACATCAAAGCAGAGAAACATTCATAAACAGTGTAACAATGCAGTTACTGGTTGCATCAAAGCAGAGAAACATTCATAAACAGTGTAACAACGCAGTTACTGGTTACATCAAAGCCGAGAAACATTTATAAACAGTGTAACAACGCAGTTACTGGTTACATCAAAGCAGAGAAACATTCATAAACAGTGTAACAACGCAGTTACTGGTTACATCAAAGCAGAGAAACATTCATAAACAGTGTAACAACACAGTAAGTAGTTATATGGAAGCAGAGAAACATCCATAGTGTAACAACGTAGTAAGTGGTTATATGGAAGCAGAGAAACATTCGCGTACAGCGTAACAACGCAGAAAACAAGTTTCATTAAAGTTGCGAAATACTCGTATTGAAGCATGGAGACACCTGCGAACAGTGTAACGACGCAGTGTGACGATTCAGTTGGTTGTATTAAAAAAAGAAAAGCGCAGTCCCTGTAACTCTTCCAGCCAGAGCAGTAATGGAGGGGGGGGGGGGGGGAGGGGGGGGGGGCGCACACGGAATGGATGGCATGGGATTGCTTTGCGACAGCCATCATGATCCGAGGCGGAAACAAGCCAGAGGATGTTCCGGGCCGCCCCAGGATACGGTCATACACCCAACCCTCTCCACTGCCCAGGAGCTGCGCTCAATGGGGCAGTGACATTAACCGCTGGTCAGGGTGCGTGTATCGGATGACTCCCCCCCCCCCCCCCCCCCCCCCCCCCCCGCCGTTTTTTTTTCCCCGAACCCCGCCCTCCCCAAAGTGTTCAGCTGGGGGAACAATGACAACATCAACACCGTCAACAACAACTGGTCTTTATCTTCATCGATCAGCAATTCTATGGCATGGAGCATGAAGTACGTTCTACAGCATGGAGCATGAAGTACGTTCTAGAGCATGGAGCATGAAGTACGTTCTACAGCATGGATCATGCAGTACGTTCTATAACATGGAGCATGAAGTACGTTCTAAAGCATGGAGCATGAAGTACGTTCTAAAGCATGGAGCATGAAGTACGTTCTAGAGCATGGAGCATGAAGTACGTTCTAGAGCATGGAGCATGAAGTACGTTCTATAGCATGGAGCATGAAGTACGTTCTATAACATGGAGCATGAAGTACGTTCTAAAACATGGAGCATGAAGTACGTTCTAGAGCATGGAGCATGAAGTACGTTCTAGAGCATGGAGCATGAAGTACGTTTTATAGCATGGAGCATGAAGTACGTTCTAGAGCATGGAGCATGAAGTACGTTCTATAGCATGGATCATGCAGTACGTTCTATAACATGGAACATGAAGTACGTTCTAGAGCATGGAGCATGAAGTACGTTCTATAGCATGGATCATGCAGTACGTTCTATAACCATGGAGCATGAAGTACGTTCTAAAGCATGGAGCATGAAGTACGTTCTAGAGCATGGAGCATGAAGTACGTTCTAGAGCATGGAGCATAAAGTACGTTCTACAGCATGGAGCATGAAGTACGTTCTATAGCATGGATCATGCAGTACGTTCTATAACATGGAGCAGAAGTTACGTTCTAGAGCATGGAGCATGAAGTACGTTCTAGAGCATGGAGCATGAAGTACGTTCTATAGCATGGAGCATGAAGTACGTTCTATACATGGAGCATGAAGTACGTTCTAAAGCATGGAGCATGAAGTACGTTCTACAGCATGGAGCATGAAGTACGTTCTATAGCATGGAGCATGAAGTACGTTTATATAGCATGGAGCATGAAGTACGTTCTATATATATGTGCCAACGTATTTCAGGAAAGTATAGATTTTACTCTGCAAACGATTTCGTCCCGGATTATGTTTTAAGAGATGCATCATTTTAACATGTTTATTTTTACACGAAATTTAAAAAAGATAATAATCTCTCCCGTTTAAATCTGTCAGGAAAAACTGTTAATCATGCATACTGGCGTGCTTTTCTGGGATTTGCTTGAATATTTTGGAACGATTACCAAAACAAAATCCTGGAACTCATCATGTATTAGCAAAAAAAAAAAAAAAAAAAAAAAAAAAAGAAGTTTTGCAAACCAGGGGATAGTACAGTTCGTGTCACCAAGGAAGACTGAACAAACCTCTCTTTCTCAGCTTTCCACTGTTCCCATTATCCTGCGCGCAAACCAAGTACTAAGGAGGTACCTTTCCCCACACAGTCTGCTTGTCAGATGTCTGTCTATATTGCACGTGACAGAGGCCCGGGTTCCAATGGTGGAGCATTCAGGTGCGGGGCCGACAGTCAAGACATCGAACACACCACGTCTGGGTCAGCTTATCCTCTAGACAGTGAATTCTGGGGGCTCGTTCTACACTCTCGCTAGGAACTTAACAGAATTCGGTGGGTCGCGCATGCACTGTAGTATTGAATATTAGGATAAAAGAGCAGACACGACGAACGAAACGACGTTAATAATGTAAGCTGAAATTTAGCTTCTTTCGTTTAAATGTCTTTCCCTTACATGACAAACACGTTCACAATGTCCCTTAAAGGGTACGATTTTAAAAAAAGGAAATCTTTCTGAGATGGTCAGTAAGATATTTTCTATGCACAGAAATAGCAACGTCTGAGATTGGTGGGGACGCTAGGGATTTGTGCCTATCTTTAACGGTTGAAACACTCGTCTGTGACGTCAAAGCAGCGTCAACGTGCACCTGTTGCTCTTGAATGGCTTGAAAACTCTCTGTGACCAACGGCAGCAACGAGTACCGTGCCTCTTTAATGGCTTGAAACCTCTATGACACCCGGCAGCAGTGAGTACCTGTGCCCTCTTTAATGGTCTGAAAACCTTTGACACGGAGTCAGTAGCTAAACCTGTGCCTCTTCAATGGCTTGAAAACCCTCTGAACCCCGTCAGTCAACGGAGCTATGGCTCTTTATGGTCATGAAAACCCTCTGTACCACCGGCAGTCATGGAGATGTGCCTTTTAATGGTGAAAACCCTATGTACACCGAGTCTCAACGAGTACCATGACTCTCTTTAATGGTCATGAAAACCTCTATGCACCGGCAGTCACGAGTACCTGTCCCCTCTTTAATGGTCTGAAAACCTCTGTGACCACCAGGTCAGTCAACGAGTACCGTGCCCTCTTTATGGCTTGAAAACCCTCTATGAACCACGGTCAGTCAGTGAGTACCTGTGCCATCTTTGGTCTGAAAACCTCTGTGACCACCCGGCAGTCAACAGTACTGTGCCCTCTTGAATGGCTTGAAAACCTCTATGGACACCGGCAGTCAGCGAGTACCTGTGCCTCTTTTAATGGTCTGAAAACCCTCTAGTGACCACCGGCAGTAAAACGAGTTTCAACCAGCTTTAATAGTTCTTGACAAACCCTCTTGACACC
>CM031613.1:4393449-4395949 GCA_018398815.1 Conus ventricosus
ACCGTAAAGTTCACGTTGATTTGATTTCAGGTCGACGTGCGTAACAGTTTTCACGTAATGTTGCCTGAAAAAAAAAAAAAATTCTAAAAAAAACCTTACTGAAACGGACGTTAGTTATAGATCATAAGTATGTAGAGACTGTGGAAGAATAATTCCATTTTTGAGCAAACTTGAGGTTAAGGACTCCCTCCTCTTTCGACACTCCTCTTCAAACGGTTCTCCCTGTGTTATTTCAGAAATGCCAAAGACCAGAATGAATTTGATTCGAAAACACGTAAGTGTCCTACTCACAAGTATAAATGCCGAATAGACGCTTAAGTTGAACCGTTTCAAGTATTTCAGTCTTAAAATTTGACAGAAAGATACCCCTTTCTCGAAGTGAAATTTGTAGAGGAGCTTTGATTAGTTGGCTCCAAACTCAGAAGTATTGCTCTTTTTTTCCCGTCAACTAAAGTTAAAATAAAAAATCACAATGCCACTCATTTAAGTTTTGGTCACGTGGCCTTTTTCAAGAGAAAAAAAACAAACAAGCAAGTTAAAATGTTTCTTGACTCTGTCGTTGGAAGAATAATAAACTCAATCCGATTTCACTGGTTCCGAAAGCACTGTTATGGCCTTAAATGTTGTTTTAACGTAAATTTACATATTCACACCCAGTTTTGCACTTATAGTACAGTGACGCACGTGCGCACGCATACATATACATGCAACATGCATAATATATCTCCCGATTCCAAACCCACATAAACGTGCAAACACATATAAAAACATAATAAAACAAATGTGTGAATAAATTACAACTAGAATATAGCAAATTTTGCTTCATTTTCAGATTTATTTAAGTTGACATAGCTGTCTAAGGTTTTTCACGCATTTACGTGGCAATAATTTCCTCGAGGGTGGGATGGAAGTATTATTTCCATGGAGTAATTCACTACATTTTCCTGGAAAGAAGAAAACATTTTTCTGGATCAATTTGTTATATATTACCCTTACAACTTTACAACAGAATATTTCACTGAAGCTATTTACTAAACATATGTCACTAAGCTGCTTACTATTGTTTTCCTGAAGCTGTTTACAACAGTTCAATTCACTGAGGCTATTTACGACAGTATATTTCACCGAAGTTGTTTACAGCAGTATATTTCACTGAAGCTACTCACAACAATATACTTTACCGAAGTTATTTACATTCATGTATTTCACTGAAGCGGCCTACAGCCCTGCATATAACCAAAAATGCTCCACTCAATGTTTTTTTGTGAAGCGCTTTACAGCAACATATTTTATGAAAATAATTTACAACTGCATCTTTCATTGAAGTATTCACAACAACACAGCAATTTTTTTTTAACCGGAGCTATTTACGCAATATTGTCTTGGTGAAGATAACAATATTGTCTTTGAAGTTTTTGATAATAAAATATTTTCCTGACACATTATACAATATATGTCGCTAGAGCTGCTTCATCGTAGAGACATGTTTTCGGCCATTTCTGTCGCTTTGTTTGTCTCTTTGTCGGCAAAATCACGTATAAACCGCTGAACTGATTTTTGTTTTTACAATACTGGTATAATCACGGAAACCTATGTAAACTGTGGCACAGATCCGGATCGAAGAACGGATCCAGCATTCTTTTAAAAAGAACTTAATTTTCTTGGAACATTGCGAATTGGAACTTTTCCACTTTTTCGTTAATTTCTCAAGAAGTAAGGCTTGGATTTTCTTAAAAAGCTCGGATGAAAATCGGTCCTATTAGATGCCTTAATATCTACGATTTTGTAAGGTTTTGGTGTACATCTGGATCACAGTGCCGATCCCGTGGCGGGGATCTGCGCTGTCTCAAGTGATCTTCTTGTCATTCATGATTGTCCCATGCACTTACGTCATTAGGATGCCGTAAACAGGAGGTTGGGCAGCCATGAAATCTCCACGTCCTCTGGCCGAAGTCTGGCGAAGGAGAGAAGAGGTAGGCCTACTGTATCGCGTCAGATCCTTTGCCTTGTAAATCCACAGTTTCTTGGCTTGTTTCTGGCACATTTACCTTCCATTGTACACTGTACATTGGTTATGTGGAAATACATGCTCATACTATGTACGGTCATGGCGATTTACAGCTGCGAGAAAAAAATTCTTGCTTGGTAACCTATAGATTGGCTCAACGGCTGACATGGACCCCCCCCCCCCCCCCCCCCTGCCCCTGTGATTTATGTGTAAGATGCCGAAAACTGTCCGATACATTTATTGTCGAATGCCTGGATTATGCGATTGAAATATGCTGTTTGTGACCAGCTCCCGCATCCATAGCGAAAGACGGGATATCACCGGTGGCTTCCGGATGCTTATCTTCACTGTTAGTTTGTAACAATATACTGCCCCAAAACATAACTGACAATGAATGTTTTAAAAAAAGTTACTCAAAACATAACTACACACACACACACACGAGCATTCACGCACGCACGCAAGCACGCACGCACGCACGCACGCACGCAC
>CM031613.1:4397917-4410766 GCA_018398815.1 Conus ventricosus
TCAGTATTAATTATAGCAAAAATAGTAATAGAATGATACATGGTTTTACTTTGCAGAGTATCACTTTAAATGCAACTCTTATTTTTACCAAACGAGTGTGTAAGAAATCATTTAGAAACTGGTCAGATACTGGTTAGGAATACAGTTCTCGTGTCAGAGGACTAGATTTCTGTGCACTTGATGACGCGTGGATAAATCCTTCCTTTGCCTGATTGTCATGATCACTATTTTTATTTCCTTTTAGATGCTATCCACGACAGGCAGAGAGATACGTGCAACTTTGGGGCTCATTCTATTAACAGCGTATATTTCAATATGTAGAGGGAGAAAAAAAAACCCAAAAAACCCCAACATGTATCGCATTAAGAGAGAGGAGTTCGTACGTTCCAGTCTTCGTTGAATTATCTGGCTTTTCTTTTTTTTAAATAATCATTATTGTCTGTAAACAACATTTCTTCCCAAACATTTTCAGTCTTGATCTTCATCTACATCTTTTTGCAAAAGGGGAAAAGATGGGACCGGTTTAAGAATGAATGTAGAGTACTTTTATCGAGTGATGGAAAGTTTTTCATGTGAATTCAAGAAACTCTCTACAATGGCAACTGTTTCACCATTTTGGAGAGAACTTATCCCAGTTAGACGATTTAACGCAGCCTAAACGGCTGCTGACATAATTCATCGAGGTCTCTCTCTCTCCTAATCAAGAATAACCAAAAAGAAACCTCTCCGTCACACGTGAATTCAGCATACGCCTGAAAAATTACGAACTGACCTCGACATTTGACACAAAAGAGCTATTTGCTACACCGCGAAGCGCACGAAAATAACTGTCCGAGTAAGTCCCGAAATTCCGGTAGCTAAAACAGGAAATGACTGACACCTTCTTGCGTTCGTGTCTTTCCACTATATTAAAAAAAAAAAATCTAACTGCAGCACTAAAATTCGGAGAAAGTTTTTCAAAATTATTTAATCTAGTTTGTTATTATCGAGTGTCTCACAAAGTTTGTCTGCCTCCAGTTTTTCTTTAAGCATTTTCATTACAGTAAATGTGGTGATGATGCTGAATTGCAAAGTAATTTACACAGCTTTCTATGAGTAATTATCACGTCAACCGGATTTAAATAGCTGGCCACATGTTCTTAAATTAATGGTGTTTTATTCTGCACTGACACTGCTCCTCTTTAGTCTGTATCCAAATCAGCTCTATTTCAATCCAACAAAATGCGACACTTGGCATACCTGTCCATTTTTTTCACCGTTCCTAACGCGAGTTTCTGTTCTACCAACTCAGTCTGATCGAACTGCCGCAATATTCCAGGGACAACGACAATGTGGTGACGCTATCTGGAACATTCTGCAGTGTATTCCAGCAGAATCCTCTAGGGTCTATTTTCTTCCAAACTCTCTTTTTTTTCTCTTTGACATCCCTCTTCCTGACGTGTCTCCCCCATGCGCGTCAGGGAACTGAGCCGAGTTCACAGGCAGTCACAGCAAATTTTACGTCTGCTTCGTTAGCAGTGTTCGTGAGAGTTGCTGCCCCTCCATTGAAATCGCCCTGAGGCAACAGTATGAAACTGATCATGGAAGCATTCATGAAACACACAGAGAGAGAGAGAGAGAGAGAGAGAGAGAGAGAGAGAGAGAAGAGAGAGAGAGAGAGAGAGAGAGAGAGAGAGAGAGAGTCATAATTTGTATTTCTCCTTCTCCTTCTTCTTCATCATCATCATCATCATCATCTTCTTCTTCTTCGTTCACTCAGACAGGAACCCCAGAGGCACTGACGAAGGCTGCTGTACGGCGGAGGCCCTCCAGTGATCCAGCTTTTCACTCGTCGGTGTGTTGGCAGGCCAGGTCTCTGCCTTTAATTTGTATTTAATTGCGCACAGAGAGAGGAGAGAGAGAGAGAGAGAGAGAGAGCGGGGGAGGGAGGGAGAGATATATATCATAACTTGTGCTGAAATGCGGCAGTGGGGTAACTGTGAAACCTCTATAATAAAAGTCATCTTCTTAATTAAGGTCTCCCTAACACAATGATGATCATGATAGTGAGAAAGGAGATGAAACCGACGCCCACCCCGAAAACGGCAGCGACCGTTGATGATGGTATAAGCTCCGCAAAAAAACACCCATCATCATCCACCCGACCACCCCCATCAAACGCCACCTACATCATCATCACCTCTCTCCACACCTCCTGCCTCCCACCATCGTAAAACCCAACACCTGCAAGCATATACCGACACCCCACACCGACCTCTCCTCTAACCCATCCCCACCAAAGTCCAGCTCACAGAAATGACATGAAAAGCAGCCAAGCAGATAGCCATACGAGCACGCCCCAGTCACCGCTAACCGTCAGCGAGTGGCTAAAGCGGCAGAGAGGTGTTCAAGCTGGATCTGGTCAAGGAGGAACAAAACTGAACTTCTTAAGGCTTAATTTCCCTACAAATATCAGGTGTCCCTGTGGCTCAGTGGTTAAAGCGCGAGTCATTAAGTGGAAAATGAGCATTACCAGAGGGTCATGGGTTCGAATCCCAGCCATGGCTCGTCCCAAGATGGGGAAACAAAAAAAGGGGCAGCAGAGGGACATCTGGAGTCATGAACCGGGTGTGGCCCAACCCCCCTAGAGTGTCAGGAGATAAGGGCCGAAACACTTGCTTGAAGGGGGCTTCTCTTCTGAGGACTCTCTGCTGCCACGCTCTCCACGAGTTTCTTTCTACTGATGCATGGGTAAACCATTGACTTCCGGGAATAGGCCGGAGGACGTCCGGGAAAGACCGGAGGACACTGGGAAAGACCAGAACCAAGGGCTCTGAGGGCTGGCTCCCCACTTTGCCTTAAACATGTGGCTACTAAGAAAAAAGGAAAAGATGCTCCCAGGATTCACCGAAAGGGGGAGAGAATGATGAACCCATCGGTGCTCAACCAATCACGAGCATGGACATGGACCAAATGGAATATCCTGTGGAAAGCGTTTCGCTACCACCCGTGGCATGAAGATCCACAGAACAAAGATGGGATGTGTGAAGACTCATCTAAATGAGCAGCAGCGCACTGCATCAGCTGATAAGACGTCGGAAGACCAAGGCCAGGATTTAAACCACAGTGCCAAGGACATCCACGCTGTTGGTTCGGATGAGGAATTTGCACAGGCCCTCGATGCCAGGCGCCTGAAACTCAACTGCCACGAGCAAACGAAACTGAAGATTGGGAGAAACTGGATGCAAAAATCGTCCAAAGACTCGATGCACTGATAGGGAAAGCACCCTGGAACACAAACTAGCCACATATGGGGACATTGTGTATGCACATGTAGAGACGCCTATGGAGTAAAACTACCAAAGAGAAAACACCTCCAAAGAAATCAGACGCCAAGAAAAGATGGACAAGATCAGAGTCCAAAAGAAAAAAACTCAAGAAGCAAATGAAGACCGCACTGCCAGCTGAAAAACAAGGCTTGGAAAAAACTGTGGGAAGACCTGAAAGAAAAAACACAGCGCCTCAGCAAAGCGGAATCTGCGAGGAAGAGGAACAGCAAAAAGAAGAAGACACAAGAGCGTTCTTCAGAGACCCTTTCCAGTTTGCCAGAACACTGTTTGAGCAGCCAAAATCTGGGACCCTAAGTGTGGAAAAAAGGAGTTCTTGAGCAGCATTGAGGAAAATACTCTGACTCACAGAGCAAAGCACACTCGACATTCAAGGTCTGGTGTGGCCAACAACCCTGAGGAAC
This sequence comes from Conus ventricosus, assembly GCA_018398815.1. Lineage (NCBI taxonomy): Eukaryota > Metazoa > Mollusca > Gastropoda > Neogastropoda > Conidae > Conus > Conus ventricosus. Next base: position 4,401,648 of record CM031613.1, read on the forward strand.
AGTTCAATGGCAAGCTTCCAACGTTGGCGGAAATCAAGAAGGTGGTCGATAAGCCAGAGCCAAATCATCACCAGGGCCAAAGGAATACCTTACCAGCTTTACAAGAAATGTCCAAGGTGCTGGAGTGGGTCCACAGGCTGCTGCGATCGCTTGGAGAAACCCAGAAGATCAGCGGCCAGTGGATGACGGCAGATGGTGTGTACATCCGAAAGAGCAAAACTCAAGTGACATCAGCCATTTCAGGCCAATATCACTACTGAACGTCGAAGGGAAAATCTTCTTCTCTGTCATGGCAGCAAGGCTGACCAAGTACCTGATGGAAAACAAGTACTTGGATGTGTCAGTCCAGAAAGGTGGATCCCAGGCGTGGCTGGCTGTGTAGAACACGCCACAATGATCTGGGACGCAATCCAAAAAGCAAAAACAGAAAAGAGAGACCTGGACGTAGTGTGGCTTGATCTGGCAAACGCATAGGGATCTGTGCCCCATGAGATGATACAGTTGGCTCTTGAGATGTACCATGTGCCAAAGAGCATCCGCGACATGCTCAAGAAGTACTTCAATGGCTTCTCAATGCGGTTCTCTACCAAGGACTACACAACAGATTGGATCAACTTGGAAGTGGGCATTGCAAGGGGCTGTGCAATTTCCCCAATACTGTTCGTGCTGGCAATGGAACTCATCTTGAAAGCAGCAACAAACAACGCGAGACAAACAGACCTTGGCGATGGATACAGATGCCCTCTCAAGGCCTTCATGGATGACACTACAGTGATTTCATCCAGAGAAGATGAGACACGTCATGTGCTGGAGAGGCTGGACGACATAGTTGCCTCATCCAGAATGAAGTTCAAACCAAAGAAATCACGGAGTCTCTCACTGAGGAAAGGAAAAGTGGCCGAATCTGTGGTCTTCAGTGTTGCCAACCAGGCCATTCCAACAGTCACAGAAGAACCAGTCAAGAGCCTTGGAAGATGGTATGATGATACGGAAAGACAAACAAAGAGCAAAAGAAACCAAGCAGATGGCGGAAGAAGGCTTGGAGACCATTGACCAGTGTGAGCTCCCCGGCAAATACAAGGTCTGGTGTCTGCAGTTCATGCTGATACCAAAGCTCCTATGGCCCCTGATGATATACGACATCTGCACCAGCACAGTTGAGGCAATGGAAGCCAAAATCAACAAGTTCACAAGGAAATGGCTTGGTGTCCACCCTGTCTGACTGACATCGCGCTGTACTGTCGCCAAGCAAAGCTGAAACTACCACTGAAATCCATCCTGGAGGAATACAAAGCAGGGAAGATCAGACTTCAAAGCATGCTGGAGGACTCAGGAGACAAGGTGGTAGAAGCAATCAAGCCCCAGCTGAAGACAGGCAGAAAATGGAAAGTTCAAGAGGCGAGGATCCTGCAAAAGAAAGTCTCAAGATCAGAGAAATAACAGGACACACACAGACCAACAGACAAGGACTGGGGGTGACCAAAACTGAATTTGGGGGTCAAAAAGGGCCCAAAGGAAAAGCCAAAAGAGGGCGTGATGATTCAGGAGATGAGAAAAGAAGAAGACCAAAAAAGACTCCAAAAAGCAGTCCAGCAGAGCCAGCAAGGGCAATGGACAACGTGGGAGAATGCACTCCAAAGAAGTCTCACTTGGAATGACATTTGGCACATGGCCCCTCTCAGGATCAGCTTCATTCTCAGATCTGCATATGACCTTTGCCTCAAATGCAAAACCTGGTGAAGTGGGGAAAACAGACGATCCTGCATGCCCCCTTGCCATGAAAAACAAACAGTGGAGCATGTTCTAAGCTCATGTAAAGTAGCCCTGGCTCAAGGAAGGTACACATGGAGGCACAACCAAGTGCTCAAAGAGATTGTACAAGTAGTCTGGCTAGTACCAACACCACAAAAGGGCGAATCAGGACCCAAAAGCACCCGCAACATTCTTCACGGCAGGAGGCAGCAAATCATGGCCAAGAACAACAGTGCCACTCGAAACATGCAGGCAGAGTCTGCTGGACGGGGCAGATGACTGGGAGTGCATGCAGACCTCCAGAATGGAAGAGTCACCCCGAGATCATCAGCAAGAGTGGCATGAGACCAGACATAGTAGTCCACTCTAAGTCAACCCAAACAGTGATCATGATCGAGCTCACGATGCCATATGAAAACAGAATGGAGGCAGCTCAAATCTACAAGACTGAAAAGTATGTGATTGGCAAACAGCCTGAGGAGAGAAGGCTGTTGGTCAAAGTCCTCACTGCAGAAATTGGAGCTAGGGGGGTTTGTAGGAACGTCTGCATACAGCTCATGAAACAGCTCTCAGTTGCAGGGAAGGAAAAACCAGAGCCCTGAAAGCAATGGCAGAAGCCGCAGAGAGGTGTTCAAGCTGGATCTGGTCAAGGAGGAACAAAAGTGAACTTCATAAGGCTTAATTTCCCTACAAATATCAGGTGTCCCTGTGGTCAGTGGTTAGAGTGCGAGTCATTAAGTGGAAAATGAGCATTACCAGGGGTCATGGGTTCGAATCCCAGCATGGCTCGTCCCAAGATGGGGAAAAAAAAAAGGGGCAGCAGAGGACATCCGGAGTCATGAACGGGTGTGGCCCAACCCCCTAGAGTGTCAGGAGATAAGGGCCGAAACACTTGCTTGAAGGGGCTTCTCTTCTGAGGACTCTCTGCTGCCAAGCTCTCCACGAGTTTCTTTCTACTTTAATCGATACGCCCAACCCGTGTGCCGTGCCTAGAATTCTCTCCCTGCCTACCGTGGCTGTCCCCACCCACAGATACACTGAGTCCAATACCCCCACCCCGCCCTTCCGCAACCCTTTCATATTCACCTTGCCCGTCCTTCCCCGCTTCTCCCTTCTGTCATCTGTTCGAAGCTGTGATAATGCTTTGGATGACAGAATTGTGGTCGGTTTGAAACAGCCGCCGTCGGATATAACGAGGTGGAGTTCTAATAAATAAAACGACAGGACTTGTTGCTTCTCTCTCTCTCTCTTTGTGTGTGCGCGTGTATGCGTGTCCGACTATCTGTAAACCTCTCAAACACCACAAACCAACAAAATAATAAAACAAAAATCAAAACAACAGCAACGAAAACAAATAGATAGATAAATAAATAAATAACAACACCAACAGACCCAGCCAAAGCAAAGAAAACAAACAGCGAACAAACACACAAACGCATACCAGTAACAACAAACGCATACCAGTAACAACAACGCGAGAAAATTAAAAGGACATCAGTTTCAAAGTTTTCCTTAGTACAGAAACAACAACCAAACAAGTATAAATCTCCTGTCGTTCGCCTTGCCTTTAATTCTCCTCAGAACAAAACATGTATGGGTCAGCTGTGCTTAAATTGGTTTTACATGTAAAGTTAAACTAAACACAAATGATAATCAAAACCTAAAAAATAAAAAACCAAGCAAAATATTCCGACAACATTTTACTATGACATTTGAATAAAGCAAAGAGAGACACGCAACGCGGGCGCCATTTTTAATCTGCCTACAAATTAGGATGAAAGAACGACCAGATGTTGGGTTGCTTACGTTCTTGATTACAAACAACAAATTCAAATTATCTGCCCCTGCGGCAATCAGGCCATGCGACTTTCACCTTTAACCTTCTAACATCTGTGGCCTCATGGCTTCACAGATATGGTGTAGCACATATGGACTGGTCCGCACGCAGTGACAGTTCGATGAACCTTTTGAAAAATGGCAGACTACAACAGTGGGACCCATCCATAATGAACTTCACAAATCCCCTATCAAAAATGGTATGGGGGGTGGGTGGAGGGATAAAATATATATATATATATATATATATAAAATATATATATATATATATATATATATAAAATATATATAGGAACGAGATGGGGGATGGGTTGGGAGGCAGGTTTTTTTTTCTTCTTTTTCTGGGAGGTCATCAAACACAGAAAAAGAGACCCCAAAAAATCTTTAAGGAGACAGAAACAATCAACAACCCACCCAAGTCCTCCACGGAAGAGACAGCCTTGATTCCGAGGGTCGTTAGCGACAGGTTTCACTGTACCTCCATTACACAGTATTTTCTGCCCACCACACGGCGGGTAAATGATGTAGGATGATGGCCTACAGCCGGGGCGGACCACGTTGAAACGGCGATGGGGAGGTTTCAAAGCGACAGCAGAGCTTGAGATGCAATTAGTCATTCCAGCAGCGGCTGAGAACCAACGGTGATAGTGCTGCTGATTGTGATACGACACGCTGACACCAGCTGCCGGACCGTTTCCGCTCCACTTGATGGTCTGTCAGGCGTGGTGAGCTTCAGCGAACCTTGAAAAAGTCATATACAAAACCTTTTTGGCGACCCAGGGTGCCATATTCACGATTTTTTAGCGGTGCTGGATCATTTAAAACAAACTTAAAAGAAAAAAAAACCAAACTATTCCGCCGTGGAAAGGGACATACAAATTTATAAAACAAAACAAATCTACGTTCACATTAAGACATTTTCCCCCCAAGTAGTGTTCAAGATTTTTTTTTTGAGGGGGTGGGGGAGGGAGAGGAGTTGGGGTGGGGTGGGGTGAAGAGATGGGTGAGGAAGGGGGTGGGGAGCAGAGGGGTGGGCGGATATAGGAGGGATTGAAATTGAGATGAGGACCTGGGATGGGAGGGAAGAAGTGGGGGGGGGGGGGGGGGGGGGGGGGAGGGTGTGTGTGTAAGACTGGTAAATGGAAGTTTTGGGCAACTGATATTGATATAATTATTTCTGTCTGGATGATTCCATTTCACCATCTCCACAGGACTTCAGGTAGCTCAATGGTTTTGTTGTCATCATGGGTGCTTACGACAGAGCCGGACCGATGAAAGGGTCAGTTTCACGGGGATAAGCCAGTTTTATAAAATAAAACACACACACACACACACCCCACACACACACACACACACACACACACACACACATTTATGTAATTCTCTCTCCCCTCTCTCTCTCTCTCTCTCTCTCTCATCTCTCTCCATGTGTGTGTGTGTGTGTGTGTGTGTGTGTGTGTGTGTGTGTGTGTGTGTGTGTTGTGTGTGTGTGTGTGTGTGTGTGTGTTTTGCGTGCGTGTTTGTGTTGTGCGTGCGTGCGTGCGTGCGTGCGTGCGTGCGTGCGTGTGTGTGTGTGTGTGTGTGTGTGTGTGTGTGTGTGTGTGTGTGTTGTGTGTGTGTGTGGGGTGTGTGTGTGCGAGCGCGTGCGTGCCTGTGCGGGCGTCTATGGGCAAAGGGGTGGAACGTGAAAGAGGATGCACGGTAGGGGTGGGGGCAGGGATGGGGGGGGGGGGGGGGGGGGGGGAACCTTTGAAATATGGCACAGTCAGGTACAAAAAACCCCCTTTTGTGGGTACGTCACTTGATATTGCTCAGACTGCTTCCGAGTTCTTCGTTTGCCGTAACGTGCCTCTCTTGTGTTGGTCAGAAATTTCTGGAGCATCAAATTCGTGGCAGCAAAGGGGGATTGTGTTCTTCGTTCTTCTGCTGGGTTGGCATTAATTTTAGGGGCATACCTTCCCACTGTGGAACGCTTCACACACACACACACACACACACACACACACACACACACACACACACACACAACACACACACACACACACACACACACACACTGTCAACCTCGGGTATGTCAGTGGAGGAAGGACTAGCGCACAGCCCAAACACACTCACAGCTTGCTTACAATCTCATTCATATATCATGCATTCGTCACATCAAACCACTAGTAAAGTCTATAACTTTACTACACATGATCATAGAACCAAACATCAATGCATATGGTCAAACAGAATAAACATTCTCTCTTTCCTTGAACTTTACAAAACCATTTATCTAAATCATCATTAACTAACCTGGGTATAAATAGATTTCTACTTTACCTGGCCAGTGATCTTAAACTATTCACGAATCACTGTCTTTTCTTTTTCTTCTTTTTTTTCTTTGTTTCTTTTCACTGTCACTTTCACAAGCACAACACAACTGCTGGCACTGGTCAGGTTGGACTGCTGGCACTGGGGCAGGTTGGGCTGCTGGCACTGGTCAGGTTAGACCGCTGGCGTTGGTCAGGTTGGACTGCTGATGACAGTGGCGCGGCCAAGTATGAGGTCAAACCCCGGTTCGGATTGAACAGTGACTATCAGACATCGATCTGTTCTCCTTTCTTTCTTCCTGCATTAACGCATTGCACTCTCTCTCTCTCTTCTAGTCTGCTCTATCAAATGGACATGGTTGCTTTTCTTTTTCTTTTTCTTTTTCTCTTTTTTTTTTCTTCATCAGTTAGCAACTCTCTCTCTCCACATCTCTCCTTAGTCCTTCCTCTGCAGACTCTATCTAGTGCTAATGTTTCAACTCGGTTCTGTTCACTCCTCCCTCATCTCTCTGCCTCTCTCTCATGCAGATCCTACACCCAGAACCTCTTCCTCTCTCTCTCACATCTCTCCTTTGGTTCTCCTCATCTCTCTGCACACGAGCAGAGCCTACACCCAGAACCTCTTCCTCTCTCTGTTTTTCGATCACCCCTGGGTTCTTTCTTATTCTCATCCTTGTTCAAAGGGAGAGTACCAAAGGTCAGTATTTTACGCCTTGTACCCAAAGTTACCTCCCCTGTACTTACCATGACGTTCAAAACGTCAAAGTCCACATCTACAGGCCTTGCTCACTGTGGTGGTCAATGTCCATTTAATTAATTAGCTTGATTTTTACCCCCCCACACAATACCTTCCCCCATCCTCCTTCAACCTGCGACAAATGCCTAACTATGGGCGCTGGTCGCAAATTGGCTACGATCAAGACCCGACCCAGGCGCGAGACCCGTCTGCCAGACCAATCGAGACGTCCTGCCAGCCACTTAGTCCGTCTGCCGGACCGAGCTGTCACCGTGAGCCTCTCCGACTGTGCCTAATTGGCTGACGCGACACCTTAAGTCCGTCTTGCTTTGAACCAGAAATGTTTGCGTTTGGACTTATGTCCGAATGAACAGCTGGCGACTGACCACGAATTCGGTTTTACTATTTTTGTCCCCGTGAAACACACCACACAGCATAAACTCACCACACACACAAACACACGAACGCAAGCACGCACGCAACACGCACGCACGCACGCACGCACACAACACACACACACACACACACACACACACACACACACACACAACACACACACACACTTTTTTTTCCCAAGGTTAATTACAAAAAAAATAGGGAAAAACCCCTCATGCCTAATAAGATTAAAGAGAGAAAAAAAATCGTTTGCATACTTTAAACCACCTCCAATTCCTCGTTTACACACTGAATTTGTAAGTCTTTTCAATATACTTTCAGTTATAGCTAGACAGTCCACAGACAATCCCTTTCATGGAGAGAATGTAAATATGTTCGTAACACGACCACCCATGTAATATTGCACGAAAACCCCCCCAATTCACATCTAAATCACGTCCATCTCATGTAGTTTTTGACCAATATTTAACACCTGTTTTATTTAAACAAAATAACCGCCTCAAAACCTCTAAATAGTGACGCAATCGACCTTTAAAACGGTGGCTTACGGCTAATAAATTTTGGTGACGTGTAACACGCATATTAACCTTCTCCGCGGACATAAAAGCACCTAAAGATTTATATGGCTTGACCGCTCACTCCAGACTGGTACAATCAGAAATGAATCTCTAATTCTGCAATGAAAGCATTGTGTGGCAGCAGCGCGTCAACATTCCCCAGACTTAGACATTGCGTAATATCATGCTGCTAGACAAGTTTCTAAATAAAGAAACGAACATGCATGTACGGTTTGCTGGCGCTGATGTTTTGTGCTGACCGTGGCTCAAAATATAGTACCGAACAAGCATGTACGTTTGCTGTGCGGCTGCTGCTTTGTGACATTGTACCTGCCCTGCTTCGCCCTGATTCAACGTTATTGCTTCGCCCTGCTTCAACTGTATTTTGCTTCGCCCTTGCACAAGATTAAGGCTGCCTATTCATGCGGCCCGCCGGTGTCCTTTATAAAAGTTGTCTTGTTTATTGATATCAAGCTATTTGATAAGTGCCCCCCCCCCAAAAAAAACCTAATTTTGTTTGGGGGTGCTGTCTCGAATTTTACGTCACTCAAGCTTGGAGAAAAAAACGAAGAAAAAAACCCCTTTTACATTACCCCGAAAGCACCGTCCTGTCTATTGCACACATGATGTGTGTGTGTGTGTGTGTGTCTGTCTGTCTTTGTACCTCTGTCTCTTTGCGTGCGCGCCTTGTGTGTGTGTGTGTGTTTGGGAAGGAGAATGGCTTGTGCCTTGTGTGTGTGATTTTGGCCTTCTAAGCACTACAGTAAATCAGGTCAAAAAAAGACCTGTAATAGAATTAACAAAATTAATTAAACAACACTCGCCCCCCCCCCTGCCCACGCACGCACACAAATAAAAAACCCTAATGACACACAGCGCGCTTTCTACTTCTAATACCAATAATAAATCAGAACAAACAACTGGCTTCCATCTTGATTATTTATTTTTACATCTAATGAATTTTATAGGTTCCATTATAGTTCTTAAAATCTCTGTTTTTTTTTCAACTGAGATTAATCGATAATCGCAATCCTGCCCTAGTTGATGGCAAAACCTTTAGAACTGTAGAACGGGTAGCCATCAAACAAATTAGAAACTGTTCTTAACTGTTGTAAATGGACATACCACATTGGGGTTCACAAGAAAAATCAGAAGGTTATACTACACTTCAAATTGGACAGACATCTTCTCTTGTACATAAAACTATAAGATACTATGCTACCGTAAGAAGCCTAATATTCTTGCAAATCCCCTTAGGAAAATAAACTCTCTCTTTCTTCTAGTGGAAAATGTATAGTTAAATCTGAGTTTGTCTTCGTTACTTTTTTAACATATACCATATCGCCACGTACTTCTTTTAAAAGAACAAAAAGTTGTAATAACCCATCAGCTATATCACATGAGTTAATTGATTGTGCCCGCCTCGTTATTAATATTGTTCCAGTTAATTTGAGCCCCTTCATATATTTAGCCCACATAACAATAACCCAATATTCATAAGTGCAATCCAACAACTCCCCATGCCCATTA
>CM031613.1:4410866-4413366 GCA_018398815.1 Conus ventricosus
AAGTGATCTGGAGAGTGGTCACGGTTGGACAGTTCAGTTCTGACTGAAGCTTGGTACTGAAGATCACGTGTGCCTAATGGTAGGCTGTTGCGCGCGGCGGTTTTGATGTGATGTTGTAAAAATATCTCTACATAAATACTTCTGACAATTACGACTTGATGAATAAGAGCATGGACAAAATATTGTTCTCATGTCAAATCTCTTTGTTCGTTTAGTGTTTAAATTCCGCATATGTTGTTTGAATGTGATTTGATGAGGTCTTTGTCGCCGGGAAATATTCTTTCACTAAGTTGGGACCTTGTTGATTGTTGCATACAATTAATGTTTACTTGCAGTTGTTCCATGGTTACGAATAAGCCACCAGACTTGTTCACTGTTTATTAAGACATTTCTTCTAACACATTAATAAGTAAAATTTAGAAAGAGAGGGGTTAGTTACCGCCAAGGACATTGACAAACAAAGCACAGGACAAGACACAATGCATTTCGACCTCTTGGGTCTTCTTCAGCAAAAACAGATAACATTTAACATTTAGGACAGTACGAACAAAGAACGAAGAGTCACTTATCTTTCCATGTGTTGGCACCCAAATAAAATGGCCGTCAGACGGAAACGACAGAGGGGATTATGGGAGAGGAAAGGGGGGGGGGGGGAGTGAAACGATAGGGTTTGTGAAACGATGTTTGTGGACATTAATAAGTCTTCTAAACTTCGTGTAGACCCAAACTCGTACTATACACACACTCTCTCTCTCTCTCTCTCTCTCTCTCTCTCTCTCTCTCTCTCTCTCAGCCCGTTCTGCTCAGCGCTCAGGGCATGCTGTCGATGGCGGGGGCCACCTTCCTGACCGTGGAGTACCTGGGCAGTGGGCGCGTGGCCTACGCCCTGTGGGTCTGTGGAGTACCTGGGCAGTGGGCGCGTGGCCTACGCCCTGTGGGTCTGTGGAGTACCTGGGCAGTGGGCGCGTGGCCTACGCCCTGTGGGTCTGTGGAGTACCTGGGCAGTGGGCGCGTGGCCTACGCCCTGTGGGTCTGTGGAGTACCTGGGCAGTGGGCGCGTGGCCTACGCCCTGTGGGTCTGTGGAGTACCTGGGCAGTGGGCGCGTGGCCTACGCCTTGTGGGTCTTCGCCATGCACTGGGCCATCAGTGGGGTCTACTGCCTTCAGTCCTCCCTCGTCTTCTCGCTCTTCGGTCCCTCCCACTTCGCTGCCAACCTGGGGCTCATCCGGATCTCCGGCGTGAGTGTGAAGGGAGTGGCTACAGGGGGGTGAGGGGGTAGGGTGGGGAGGGTGGGGGGTAATGGTCGGCAGGGGAGGCCACCAGGCTTGGGAAGAATAATTTTGTCCGAAGACGTTACAGGGGGAAGTCTGTGAAGGAGGAAGATACAGGGTGGATGGGCAGATGGTGTGTGTGTGTGTGTGTGTGTGTGTGTGTGTGTGTGTGTGTGTGTGTGTGTGTGTAAAACAGCATAAATGAGAGGACTGCTCCCTGCAAAATGTACATAAACCACACGATTTTTAAAATGAGCGGATTTTTTTTTCGCGTCATTTTTTTAAGGCCCATACTGCAGTGCAGAACGTCATAAGTGATGCGTCAGTGCCTTCCTAGGCAATCGCCTCGGTTTGAATTTGCGCTGTTCACACACTTTTTCACACACTTCGCCCTGTCCGCTTCATTTCTCGGCGTGTTGCATTACGCCATATTTGTATCCTTTGACAGGCATGTGTGTGTTTACAAAACAAAACAACTTGATTGTGCAGCACAGACCTGTAACAATCCCCCGTAACTGAAAGAAGTTTAATTCCAGTCTCCGTATTTATATAATTTATATAAATCAATAATCTTTTTTTTTTCTGTCCGCCTCATTTCACGGCGTTTTGCATTATGCCTCATTTGTGTCCTTTTACAGGCAGTAGCATGTTGGAATCTATTCAGAATCCAAAGCTTTTCTTTCTGTCTCATCTTCTCATGTCCCCTCAGTGGCTTCACCCCCCCCACCCCCCACCCCACCCCCCCACACACACCACTCATTCTGGTTCCCCCAACACATCCACACCCAGGCTCACCCTGTCTCACCCACCGCACTGCAGTCACAAGGAGCAATGAATCACATCCAATCATGATGGGGGAGAAGCCAGTGGATGAGGTACTGTTCTGATGCCACAACAATTAAAACTTACTGGAAAGAAGCGATTCAGCTTTACAAAAGTCCAATTAATGTCGGAACAGCCAACAGACGATGTTCGGAAATTTGCGAGGGAGGAAATTTGTGTTAGAGCACGCGTTCAGCGATGGTGACCCTGCCATTTGCATTGGACAAATGGCGCTGGTGGGAGCCCCCCAAAATCAATTTAGCCCCATCAGTCAGTTTAATAGTTCAATCAGCAAGAAAAAAAAAAAACGTGAATGCGAAACAGTGTGCCTATACTTCAAACAGTTCATATCCCGATCGTTATACTTGCGGGTGCTTCAGACATAGTATTCCACTCCTTGGATATA
>CM031613.1:4415866-4418366 GCA_018398815.1 Conus ventricosus
ACACACACACACACACACACACACACACACACACAAATATATTTTAAGAAGTCATACAGTACAAAATCTTAATACCACTGAAACTGAATTAAAATCAGAAATAAGTTTTCCTAAACGGGCACAAAATATCGATTCTCTAAAATCGATAGCCTCATACACATCCGACTTATTTACAAAAGCAGGCACTGCCCCCTCAAAACGTAGCTCCTCGGTGTCTTTTAGCACTATCCCGGAATGGGAACTTAATAGAGCAAATTATGACATAGACTACACAAGTTTAAAAAAAAGTGATGGACCCTTGCTGCCAACGTATGCTAAATCACATATAAATGAAACTTATATAAATCACCTTAAAATTTATACAGATGGTTCTGTACTAGACAATCATTTGTCTGGTTCAGCATTCATAATTCCATCCTTAAAAATAGAGAAAGGTTACCACCTTGGTAAGAATATTTCCATATTTACTGCGGAACTTGTTGCCATTATTATGGCATTACACTTTCTTCTTGATTTTCAATTTCCTGCATTTCAAATACTAATTTGTGTTGATTCAAAATCAGTCCTACAAGCTCTAAAATTTTCGAATACAAGTGTGAGAGCAGAACTCATATCAGAAGTCTACCACTTAATTCATTTTTTTGCATTTACGTGGTTCCTATGTCGATTTTTGTTGGGTTCCATCACATTGTGGATTATCTGCGAATGAAAGGGTAGACCAATTAGCCAAAAAGGCTGCTATCACTGAGACTGATTTAACAAAGATATGCATTCCTTTATCCTTACATGAGAGTTATAGTCTTTTAAAAGACGTATCCTGGAACTCTATTTCAAATAAGCGAAAAGGCACCAGAAACAAAAAGGGGATATTATTTAACAAGATATCAGACAATAAAACAGGTATCAAGAATCTCTACCAAGAGTGGATTTTAAAAAGTTTGATTTTTAGATTGAGGCTTGATGCCTTTAAAACCAAATTCTGTAAACATGTGACTTGCATTTGTGGCCAGCAAATCACCCCGTTCCATCTACTTTTTTGTGCGATAGAATGAAGCCCTACTTACCTGCTTGGTTGTTGAACACTGAACCGTCGATGTCAGCCTTTGAAGACGTCATCTCCAACGAATCAAACATTTTTGAAGTTGTTCATGGACTGATTAAGAGCCCAGTTAGACATTTACTTTAACATCTATGTTATTTTCCCCATCCTGGTGTTAGTTGCTTATTTAGTGTTTCTTTCAAAGTTTTGGATTCAGTAATGTTTGGGTTTTTTTTTTTTTAATAAAATTATTATTTTTTTAAATATTATTTATTTTATCTAGGCCTAAATGCATTATACATACCTGTGTACGCCCAAAATCAACACCAACCGTTCGCATGCATACACCCAAAAACACCACATGCACACACACATAACACTTACATTCTGTCTAAGATCACTGTTAGGTGGATAGACGTTAAATTAAAGAACGAACACACACACACACACACACACACACACACACACACACACACACACACACACACACACACACACACACACACATTTATTTATTTTCAAATGAAGGCATCACACACACACACACACACACACACACACACACACACACACACACACACACACACACACACACACACATACACACACACACACACACACACACACACACACACATTTATTTATTTTCAAATGAAGGCATCACTCACACACACACACACACACACACACACACACACACACACACACACACACACACACACACACACACTCACACACACACACACACACACACACACACACACACACACTCACACACACACACGCGCGCGCGCGCGCTCGCGCTCACGCACGCACGCATGCACGCACGCACGCACACATTTATTTTATTTTCAAATGAAGGCACCACACACACACACACACACACACACACACACACACACACACACACACACACACACACACACACATTTTTTAAAATTCATTTTCAAATAAAGGCATCAAAGCCAGGATATTTACGTACAATAGTCGTTCTCTCTCCCGCCCCCCTCCACTCCCCTTCCCCCTTTCTCTTACTCCTACGCCGTAACCCCCTCCCTCCCTCGTCTTCCGTTTCTCCCTCCTCTATCTCCCTCCCCACGCTCTCCCCAGTCCCGTCCCATCCCCTCTCCCCTTTTCTCGACCCTCTATCCTCTCTCCACCCACCCCCTACTCCTCTCCTTTCCCTGTTCCCACCCCCTCCGCCTCACTCCTTTCCCAGCTCCCCCACCCCACCCTTTTTCCCCCCTTCTCCACCTTTTGCTCTAGATCCGCTTTGAATCCCTTAAAGGAAAAGAAGTGGGGGGGGGGGGGGGGGGGGGGGGGGGGGGGGGGGATCCGGGCTGATCCAGGGACATTCAGATCTACAGTTTAACGCTCTCCCAACAGAGCTATTGTGGCTGACAGAAAGCAGGTGTCTTTAATCTATAAGAATGCTCATGGCGATGTTTGTTTGACTCTTGG
>CM031613.1:4420866-4436783 GCA_018398815.1 Conus ventricosus
AGCGACCACTTATTGCTCGTTCCTTTTTCTTTTTCTTTCCTCGTCTAACTGATTCCATTAGACATATCAACTAGTTTTTCATAGGGATACTGTTTACTATTAAATGCCATGTATTTTATTTCCGAACAATGCATATATTTTTCAACCCTATATATGTTATTAAGTTTTCTCAAAAAGAGTTTTACAGTATGTTTGATTTTGTTTATTCTACATCTGTATATATCATGTTTAGCCCATAATATAATGTGTTCAAAGAAACTTTTATCAGTTTTTGTATGATCATCATTTCCAAATAAAACATGCTCCATCTTAAACTCCATTCTGCTGCAAGGTTCACATCTTTCTTTTAATGTTTTTTGTTGTTGCTATTGTTTCCAGTTCCCCCCAGAAATCATCGTCATGAACTTGGTTGAACATTTCCATACTGCTTTCTGACACCTCAAAGCGCTTTGTTTTGTCAGTCAAAAACACGCTCACACATCTGGACTTAAACACACACACACACACACACACACACACACACACACACACACACACACACACACACACACACACACACACACACACACGCACACACACACATACACACACTGTCATGTGCACATGTTATGTTGATTGTAATGTACACATGTTGTTTTGCGTATAACTATTGGTTTTTGAGATAGCAGGTTGGCTGGCCTTGTGGTTTTAAGTGAAAAGTGTCATGTGAATGCACATCGCTATTCTGTTGACTGTGGCCTGTGTGAGTACTGGTTAGGCGCACTGTGCGCTCTATTGAATTCACCTTTAGGATTTGATAATCACTTGCTCCATGCCAGCCGGAGAAGTCGGAGGGCCTGATGGCTTGTTTGGACTGAGGCCAGAGCGAGGCTGCGTCGCGTTAGAGATTGGCTGTCTCACACGGGCCACGGACCTAGGGCCTTGGGGTGGTCTCAGAGGTGCCGGACCAAGTCCCCAGCCCAGGTCGGGTAGCGGGCCACTTCTCCTTAACAAGCCCCAGAGGAAGGAGAGTTTGTGTAAGGCGACGCCCTATTCAGCCCGGAGATGGCTGTCCCCTGTGTGCCTACCCCAAGGTTGAGAGGGTGACCAGAGAGTGAAATGTATATTTATCTTCCTATAAAGAAACCTGGAATATGGAAGCAGTGTATCTACTTTCCTGTAAAGGAATTTTGAATGTGTAAACATTTGGGTGAGAAATATTCAAAGGCGTGGCCGAATGGAACTGATATTCCAATATTTCTTTAAAGGAGAGTGATAATTGATTAAGCACGAGTGGGGAAGGATACCCCAGAACTTCCGTCCTAGAGATAGTAACGCTGTTTGTATTTTGGGCTGGATAGTGAATGATTTTTATGTGTCTCCTCCTGATGCGAAGGAAGGATGTTGGTGCATTCCCCCTGATGTTTACGAATGATGTGATACATCTCCCCCTTTTGCTGGTGATTGATACCGATTCATCCCCCTTATATTTATAAATTCCTTGATTGTAGGGGAAGCAGTTGTTTCTTTTTTCCTCCTTCGTGGAGTGGAGGTTAAAATGAAATTATCTAAGGATTGGTGTTTGATTAATAATATTTGTACTCCCGTAGAAGGAGGGGAAACAAACCTTTCTTGTGTTGCGTTTATTATTTGGCGCTCCTTGGGTGAGAGGAGTGACTGCGTGTGCATGCGGAGTGTACTTTGGGCAGATGTGCATGTGTGTGTGTGTACAACCCATAGAGTATCTCTCACACACACACACACACACACACACACACACACACACACACACACACACACACACACACACACACACACACAAGCGCGCGCGCTGGCTTGAACAGTCGTTGCAGTCCTTCCATCCTTTCCAAACATGATTGTATTCATTCTTCATAAAAACTTGGTCCTGCATGGTGAAGCAGTTATCTATTTTTTGGCAAGTAAGAAGAATAAGGTTTTCTCTTCTCCCCACCACAGAACTTAAAACCTGATGTATCTTCTTAAAAGTTCATTGGTACAGTGGCGTAGGAAGATTTATAATCCGGGGATGGGGGTGAGGGTTGGAGTGGGCAAATCAGAAACTGAGAAAGGGAAGAGGGGGTGGAGAAAAAAAAAGGGGGGGGGGGGAAGAGGTAAAGGTAAGAGTTCTAGAGAAAGAAGACGTTTATTATGAAGGTTGCAAAAACAACAACAGCATCAAAAAATAACAACAAAAATTTAAAATTGCCATTTCACAGCGAGACTGTTCATTTTATCGGAGGAGAGGAAGGGTATGTCCCAACTGAAACCGGCTCCACCTTGATCAAGAGATCAGATGCGATCTGCTTCCAGTGATTAATGTCTTTTTCCCCTGAAAGCACACAGGGCAGCATGCAATGTCAGAGATCAGATGCGATCTGCTTCCAGTGATTAATGTCTTTTCCCCCTGAAAGCACACAGGGCAGCATGCAATGTCAGAGATCAGATGCGATCTGCTTCCAGTGATTAATGCCTTTTCCCCTGAAAGCACACAGGGCAGCATGCAATGTCAGAGATCAGATGCGATCTGCTTCCAGTGATTAATGTCTTTTCCCCCTGAAAGCACCAGGGCAGCATGCAATGTCAGAGATCAGATGCGATCTGCTTCCAGTGATTAATGTCTTTTCCCCCCTGAAAGCACACAGGGCAGCATGCAATGTCAGAGATCAGATGCGATCTGCTTCCAGTGATTAATGTCTTTTCCCCCTGAAAGCACACAGGGCAGCATGCAATGTCAGAGTCAGATGCGATCTGCTTCCAGTGATTAATGTCTTTTCCCCCTGAAAGCACACAGGGCAGCATGCAATGTCAGAGATCAGATGCGATCTGCTTCCAGTGATTAATGTCTTTTCCCCCTGAAAGCACACAGGGCAGCATGCAATGTCAGAGATCAGATGCGATCTGCTTCCAGTGATTAATGTCTTTTCCCCCTGAAAGCACACAGGGCAGCATGCAATGTCAGAGATCAGATGCGATCTGCTTCCAGTGATTAATGTCTTTTTCCCCTGAAAGCACACAGGGCAGCATGCAATGTCAGAGATCAGATGCGATCTGCTTCCAGTGATTAATGTCTTTTTCCCTTGAAAGCACACAGGGCAGCATGCAATGTCAGAGATCAGATGCGATCTGCTTCCAGTGATTAATGTCTTTTCCCCCTGAAAGCACACAGGGCAGCATGCAATGTCAGAGATCAGATGCGATCTGCTTCCAGTGATTAATGTCTTTTCCCCCTGAAAGCACACAGGGCAGCATGCAATGTCAGAGATCAGATGCGATCTGCTTCCAGTGATTAATGTCTTTTCCCCCTGAAAGCACAAAGCACACAGGGCAGCATGCAATGTCAGATGCACTGTGTCCCTGGGTCATCGTTGAAGGCGGCTTGGTGTTCATTCTGTCCGAACAGCATCAGCTATTGACGTCCAGACAGAAGGGCAGCGGCCAAACCAAGTCTTTGCCCATTCCTGTCTGTGGCTGCTCTTGTCACAGGCTCTCTCAGGTACAGCTTGAGCAGTTTGTCCAGATGTGCCAGGATTTCTTTGGAATGGTACTTCAAAAGCATGTTGAAGGAGGACGGGATACATTTTCTCTCCCCCCCCCCCCCCCCCCCCCCCCCCCATCCCATCCTCATCACCCCGCCCTCCCGGTTTTTTTTTTTCAGAGGAAGACGCCGACACCCCAGTTCAATTCAATTTATTGTCCTCCTACGAAAAGAAAATTGTTTTGCATTGATCATAACACTGACAACAACAGTCAAAAGCATTCATATATAAAATATAAGATTTTAGTAATGTTAATATATATACCCTCACACCCATAGTCACACAACCCACCACACCTGCATGTACACTCTAAAGCAGTGTACATGCACGTGCACGTGCGCGCGCGCTCACACACACACACACACACACACACACACACACACACACACACACACACACACACACACACACACACACACACACACACATGTGCGCGCTTTCAAATGCACATACACTCAAGAACACATACATGCACGTCGAGAGAGAGAGAGAGAGAGAGAGAGAGAGAGAGAGAGAGAGAGAGAGAGAGAGAGAGAGAGAGAGAGAGAGAGAGAGAGAGAAAACACACACACACACACACACACACACACACACACACACACACACACACACAGAGTCAAAAACTAAATTGTACATAAGGTGATGACGAATAATAATAACAAGAACATATTCGCTCGCTGTGTTTGCAATGTCAGACCAAACACCCCCACCCCTCCATTCCCTCCTGGTTCCAATGCCACTGTGGGAACCAAGCAATGCCACAAGGATGCTGAGACTCCCGTAACGTCAGCGATGCATTGGCCTTATAATTAAAGAGTTTAAGTCTTGCCAAGACCCGCATGCGTCTGTCCGACGACCCTCGCCCAGGCTGTAACCTCTCACGCGCAGCGCGCGTGCACCGAGTTTAATGCATCCAACCTCGCGCCGCGCACGCGCCATCCGAAGACTTCCGCTTCCCTCAGCGGCAGTAAATTAATCGAGTTATTAGCAAGGGGCAGCCAGGGGTGGTGGGTTATCTGTGATAGTCGACGTGGACAGGCAACGCATAAGGGTGCTGCAGTCGTGTCCACGCGGAGTCCGCGCTCAGTCGGACTTCCAATGATCAGGGCGGGTTGGGAAGGTTAACTACTCTTTGATTTAGATGTCACGTGATGGTCGGGTGGTATGCTGAGGTTTTGCGTCCTCCGACATCAGCATTGTATGTTGTTGCATATCTTTCTCGTGTCTTGTTTCTTTCTTCCTTTCTTTCTTTCTTCCCTTTCTTTCTTTCTTTCTACTTTTTCTTTTCTTTTTTTTTTTCTCCATTTTTTCTTCTTTTTTTTTTCTTCGTTTTTTTTTCGTTTTTTTTTTTTTTTTAACAATTACATGCAGCAATTGAAGTTATGATCGATGCTATGAGAATTCCAACTGACCCTTTGTAATGTGTCTACTCACCGTTGTCTCTTTGTTTTTTTCCTCATTACGATCAGCCTGTTATCCAGTTCATTGTCCTGTTGGCAGTTTTGGCGAGAACCATACTCGTACAGCCATTCAGGTTTGTTTATTCTACAGGAGAACTCGTTTACTTCCTCAGTAATTGCTTTCTAAATGCTGCTGGTTTGGCGATTTTCTTTTCACGTGTGTGTGTGTGTGGGGGGGGGGGGGTGTGTGGTGTGTGCGTGTGTGTGTGGTGTGTGTGTGTGTGTGTGTGTGTGTGTGTGTGTGTGTGTGTGTGTGTGCGTGTGTGCGTGTGTGTGTTTTTTTGTTGTTTTTTTTTTGGGGGGGGGATGGGTTTCTTTTTTGTGAACTCATCATGCCTTGAACTGTCTGCATAAAAAAGCATTCGCTTTCCGCTTCATTTCTGTGCAACAGGAGTATGACCACCACTGCCAACTGGTATTTCTGTGCAACAGGAGTATGACCACCACTGCCAACTGGTAAAACATGCGTCATGATTCTTTCAACAACGGTTCACGTCCTCCTTTGTCTTTATGCGTGTCATCAAATGTCCCTTGTCTGGAACCATGAACAGGTCAGTCCACAACCAGGTGTCGCCTTACAACCGAGTTCACCTGACTCATCATCTTCCGTCGGACGTAGGTGCACGATCTCTGAGTGTCTCCGCGTCTGTCTGTCCCCCTGGCGACCAGTGGGGCGTGATGAGCAGGAGTTTAGAGACGTTTTGTACATGGTGATCTCTGGAACGAGCGCATTTAACGTCAGCTTTGGGTGGACTCGCTTGCAAGCCACTCAACAGCAAGTGGATGTTAACCTGCTCTGTGATTTACTGTCTCTTCTTCTTCTTCTTCTTCTTCTTCTTCTTCTTCTTCTTCTTCTTCTTGTTTTTCTTTTTCTTCTTCTTCTTCTACGTACGGAGGCTGATACTCCTGCGAACACTCCCTACATGGACAGGTAAGTATTAATCCCATCTACCCTACAAAGGGAGTGGAGTTTTGTGTGCATGACCGTTTTTTATCCCGCCATTAAAGGCAGCCATACTCCATCTTCGGGGAAGGTGCATGCTATGTGTAACGTGTCATCCATACCAACGGCCAAACTGGCCTTCTCTTCCGAAAGTTGGTGGTGGGATTTTACGTGTGAGCAAGATGTTATGCGTGCGTTCACACACGGAACCTTGCTTTATAGTCTCATTTTAAGGACTGTATGGGAAATGGAGTCTAAATGAACTAATGTTAACTCCCAGGGAAAAATCCCCTGTACCTAAACGGCCCGGCGGAGATATTTACTGTCTTAGACAATCTTTGGACAGTCCGAGAAAGAGACAAAAACAACAAAAACGTGACTGCTGGCCCTACCTTTTGTGGTTAAAGGGGGCGGGGGGAAGAGAGGGGAAGGTGGGGTGGGGTGGGGGTGGTGGGGGGGCGGGGGATGGTGGCGAAGCAAACGAGAATTCTTCGTTTTTGTTTGCAGTTTTCAAGGCTTCAGGCAGAAGACAGTCTCTGTTTAGTCTGCTGCCAAACGCATTTCGAAATGCGTGGAAAAAAAAGATTCCGAAATTAAATATAATGGCCATGTTACTGACTTGAGGTTTTACGTACGTGACGAATGTATACACAGAAAGTTGCAATAGATTAAACGTAGTTCGTTGAAACGCGATTCGGTGAAGAGCGATTACATGAAATGTGATCCGGTGAAATGGGAATAGACAAAATGTGATATGATAAAGTGGGTGAAACGTGATGCATCACCACTACGGACAGTACAAATTCTCACTGTGGAATTTCAAGAGGCATGAAAATGAAGATGTTGACAGTATCATTCTCAAAGCAGTAAAGATTCATTTGGAGGGGGGGGGGGGGAAGAGAGAGGAGAGAGAGAGAGAGAGAGAGAGAGAGAGAGAGAGAGGAGAGAGAGAGAGAGAGAGAGAGAGAGAGAGAGAACAGGAAGTGTTATGACACTCAACGCAGTGAAGAACCATTTGAACAAAACAAAACATGATTTGTTAGTGCCCAAAACGCAATACAGAACCATTTGAAGGAAACAAGACAGGAAGTGTTAGTGTCCAAAACGCAACAGAGAACCCTTTGAAGGAAACAAGACAGGTGTTATAACCTCAACGCAACAAAGAATCATCTACAACAAACACAACAAGAGGTGTTATCGTCCTCAACACAACAGAAAAGTATTTGAACAAAATAAGACAAGGGGTGTTATCATTCCCTGGCAATGCAAAACCGTTCGGAGAGAAGAAAAAAAAAAGGGGGAGACAAAAGAAAAAAAGAAGAACGACAAAAAAAATGAAACAGTTTAACCGAAGAAAGACAGGCGCAGAATTGCGTGAGAAAAAAACAACAACAGCAGTTCTCAATCATGAATAAATGAGTTTTTGCTACTGATAGCACATACCATCTCGAAGGGCGTACATTTGGGCTGTCACATCGTTGAAGTCAACTTTAAGATATAAGGACCAAAATGTTACAATTAGTACCACTGAATTTTTTTTCTTTTGTTGGGGGGGGGGGGGGGGGGGAGGGTGGGGGGAGGGGGGAGGGGATTAGAGGAGGAGGAGGGTGAAGAAACTTATTCGGTTTATCTATAATCAACATGAATTGAATAATTTACTTTTTGTTTGTTTGTTTATGTGTTTTGATGTCTCGTCTTCCATGTGTCTATTCCCCCTAGGTGAACGGGAACCGCAAACACAAGTTATACCTTCCTCACTTATCATTTATTGTTTACGTCTCCTCACTGTTGCTTTCAGTGACCACCTCTACCACCCTTTATTCCGCCCTGTTTCTCCCGTCCTCTCCCTCTATTCCTTTCCCTCTCCCAACACCGTCACCTTCACTCCCAACTTTTATTTCCAGTTCACGAATAATTCATATGATGTAACATTGGCCATGTCATTCATTTGCAGAAATGTCCGTAGATGTGTGAACAGTTCAAAGGAAACACGCAGGTCCAAAGCAAAAACCACCCCACTCCCACCCCACCCCTCCAAAAAAGAAAAAAAGAAAAGTTCACTCAGGAGTGCGCAGACTCCGCCATACACTTCCCCGCGCCAGGGGAAATAATAGTAAGTACGGAGTTATTTACCATGTACTTTTCGTACGGAAAATAACATTAATGAAAGAGTTTTAAATTTTCATTTAAAAAAAATAAAAAATATAAATAAATAAAAAAAACATACATAGCTTCATAAATTATTATCACAATAGAAATATACATTTTCATCCAGAAAAATATCATTTCCTAGATTATTATCAGTTTGTAAGCACTAAACTCTTGATTCTGTTTTGTGAAAAATTTGTAGTCTGCTTTTTGATCCAGATTGATGCCACGGATCCATTACAAAATCTGAGTCGTTCCTAGGCCACATTCAACATGTTCATCAATTTCTTGTTAAACTCGGTTCAGTAGGTTTTGCGTGATCTCTCCTGCAGTCTGATAAACAGACGGGTTCAGGTTTAAAACTTAGCCTCCTTAGCGGAGGTAACAATCGAAGGCCCAAAACGCAAACCCTGTGCGCCGTAAGCCTACCTGAACCCCAGGAATTAACCACAGCGCTCGGCCCCTGACAAAATTTAAGGTTAACCGTCGGCTATATATGAAAATCAACAACGAACAAGTGCATGAAAGCATTAAGCAGCACATCGGAGCATGGACAGGTCTACTGGCTTCAGCTGAGAAGAAAATAAGACACAGAGTAGCCATGATACAGTCCTCCAGGGAACTATTGTGGGAGGGACACGGAGGGAGGACAAAAAGGATCCCGATGGACAATCAAAAACTGCAGAAATGAAAGGGAGACAATTGCCAGAGACCTGGACTCGGCACACGGCTGACAGACCCGGAAGATCCTGGTGAACAGTTCTTCACAGTGGCGCTGCAACGACCTTCCATGAAGAGGGGGGGGGGAGAGAAGGAGGGTGGGGGAGAGAAGAAGGAGGGGGGAGAGAAGAAGGAGGGGGGAGATAGAAGAAGGGGAGAGAAGAAGGAGGGGAGAGAAGAAGGAGGGGGAGAGAAAAAGGAGGGGGGAGAGAAGAAGGAGGAGGGGAAGAAGAAGGGGGGAGAAGGGGGGGAGAGAAGAAGGAGGGGGAGAGAAGAAGGAGAGGGGGTGAAGAAGGGGAGAGAAGAAGGAGGGGGAGGAAGAAGGGGGGGATGAGAAGGAGGGGGAGAGAAGAGGAGAGGGGGTAGAAGAAGGGGGAGAGAAGAAGGAGCGGGGGGTAGAAGAAGGGGGAGAGAAGAAGGAGGGGGTTAGAGAAGGGGGAGAGAAGAAGGAGGGGGAGTAAGAAGAGAGGGAGAGAAGAGGAGGGGGTAGAAGAAGGGGGAGAGAAGAAGGAGGGGGAGAGAAGAAGGGGGGTAGAAGAAGGAGGGGGTTAGAAGAAGGGGGAGAGAAGAAGGAGGGGGAGGAGAAGAAGGAGGGGGAGAGAAGAAGGAGGGGGGTAGAAGAAGGGGGAGAGAAGAAGGAGGGGGAGAGAAGAAGGGGGGGGGAAGAAGGGGGGAGAAGAAGGGAGGTGGGAGAGAAGAAGGAGCGGGGTTAGAGAAGGGGGAGAGAAGAGGAGGGCGAGAGAAGTAGCGGGGGGAGTGAGGGAGAAGGGGGAGAGAAGAAGGGGGGGAGAGAAGAAGGGGGGGGTAGAAGAAGGAGGGGGAGAGAAGAAGGGGGGAGAGAAGAAGGAGCGGGGTTAGAAGAAGGGGGAGAGAAGAAGGAGGGGGAGTAAGACGGAGCGGGGTTGAAGAAGGGGAGAGAAGAAGGAGGGGGAGAGAAGAAGAAGGGGGAGAGAAGAAGGAGGGGGAGATGAAGGGGTGAGAGAGAAGGAGGGGGAGAGAAGAAGGAGGGGGAAGTGAAGAAGGAGCGGGGGTTAGAGAAGGGGGAGAGAAGAAGGAGGGGGGGAAAAGAAGAAGGGGGGGTAGGAGAAGGGGGAGGAGAAGAGGAGGGGGAGAGAAGGAGCTGGGTTAGAAGAAGGGGGAGAGAAGAAGGAGGGGGAGAGAAAAGGGGGAGAGAAGAAGAGGGGGAGAGAAGAAGGAGGGGGAGGAGAGATGAAGGAGGGGGGGTGAGAAGGAGGGGGAGAGAAGAAGGGGGAGAAGAAGGGTGGGGTAGAAGAAGGGGAGAGAAGAAGGAGGGGGAGAGAAGAAGGAGGGGGTTAGAAGAAGGGGGAGAGAGAAGGAGGGGGAGGAAGAAGAGGGGTGAGAGAGAAGGAGGGGGGTTAGAAGAAGGGGGAGAGAAGAAGGAGGGGGGTTAGAAGAGGGGGGTAGAAGAGAAGGGGGAGAGAAGAAGGGGGAGAGAGAAGGAGGGGGTAGAAGAAGGGGGAGAGAAGGGAAAGAGGGGGAGAGAGAAGGATGGGGGGTTAGAAGAAGGGGGAGAAGAAGGAGGGGGAGAGAAATGAGGGGGAGAGAAGAAGGAAGGGGGAGAGAAGAAGGAGGGGGAGAGAAGAAGGGGGAGTGAGAAGGAGGGGGAGGAAGAAGGAGGGGGAGAAAAAGAAGGAGGGGGAGAGAAGAAGGAGGGTTAGAGATTGGGAGAGAAGAAGGAGGGGAGTGAGAAGAAGGAGGAGAGAAGAAGGAGGGGGTTAGAAGAAGGGGGGAGAGAAGAAGAGGGGGAGAGAAGAAGGAGGGGGAGAGAAGAAGGAGGGGGGTAGAAGAAGAAGGGGGGAGGAGAAGGGAGGGGGAGAGAAGAAGGAGGGGGAGAGAAGAAGGAGGGGGGTTAGAAGAGGGGGAGAGAAGAAGGAGGGGGAGAGAAGAAGGAGGGGGAGAGAAGAAGGAGGGGGGTAGAAGAAGAAGGGGGAGAGAAGAAGGGGGGAGAGAAGAAGGAGGGGGAGAGAAGAAGGAGGGGGGTTAGAAGAAGGAGGAGAGAAGAAGGAGGGGAGAGAAGTAGGAGGGGGAGAGAAGAAGGAGGGGGGTTTAGAAGGAGGGGGAGAAGAAGAAGGAGGGGAGAGAAGAAGGAGGGGGAGAGAGAAGGAGCGGGGGGTAGAAGAAGGGGGAGAGAAGAAGGAGGGGGAGAGAAGAGGGGGGAGAGGAGAGAAGAGGAGGGTTGAGAGAAGGAGGGGAGAGAAGAAGGAGGGGAGAGAGAAGAAGGGGGGGGTTAGAAGAAGGGGGAGAGAGAAGGAGGGGGGGGGTAGAAGAAGAAGGGGGAGAGAAGAAGGAGGGGGAGAGAAGAAGGAGGGGGTTAGAAGAAGGGGGAGAGAAGAAGGAGGGGGGTAGAGAGAAGGAGGGGGGTAGAAGAAGGGGGAGAGAGAAGGAGGGGGAGAGAAGAAGAGGGGGAGAGAGAAGGAGGGGGGTTAGAAGAAGGGGGAGAGAAGAGGAGGGGAGAGAAGAAGGAGGGGGGTTAGAAGAAGGAGGGGGGTAGAAGAAGGAGGGGGGTAGAAGAAGGGGGGAGAGAAGAAGGAGGGGGAGAGAAGAAGGAGGGGGAGAGAAGAAGGAGGGGGGTAGAAGAAGGGGGAGAGAAGAAGGAGGGGGAGAGAAGAAGGAGGGGGAGAGAAGAAGGAGGGGGAGAGAGAAGAAGGGGGAGAGAAGAAGGAGGGGGAGAGAAGAAGGAGGGGTAGAAGAAGGGGGAGAGAAGAAGGAGGGGGAGAGGAAGAAGGAGGGGGAAGAAGGAGACGCGTGAAAATCGGCGAGTGGTTTTGGAACAACGAGAACGGTTGTGCTTTCAGCTATATGTGTGGTCCTCCAGAACAGTTGGAGTATTTTGAAGAAGGAAGTGATTCTGGAACAATGGAGGAGGCTGATCTAGGTTTACTCTCTGGGCGTGATTTTTTCTCTTTTTTTTTTGGTGATTTGGGGCCATGTGTTTTCTCCCCGACGGGGAACGATTTGGGGAGGGGAGTGTCACACGGGATTCGTACCCGAACACCTGACTGTCAGTTGGATGCTGGGGCCATGGAGCCGGCCGGCCATCTACGTTTAACCAGACTCAGTCCTAAGGCGTGAACACCCGCAATGTGGCGGTCTAGCTTATCCCTGCGGCGGGGGACGTGAGAGACGAGGGGTGTGAAGAAACGGGCAACAAGACAAAAATTCAAATTGACTTCAGTGTGGCTACTTCAAGCTCTTCTTGCTGTTAAAGGCTTAAACACATTGATCGTTTGAAGTACCAATCAGAGAATGTTACTCTCTTTCACGCACCAGTCACACGACGTAACGACTGTCGGCCATTTTCCCTAACATGCAAGACAGCGCCAAGACAGTATGGTGCCCTCTCGCCTTTCCTAGCCCGCTCGCTGCTAGAGGTGCCATGAAACGCTCACACGGCCAGGCAAGCAAGAATTCTCGTCCCCCGCCTCTGTGAAACGCACAGCTGCCCTCCCTGACGTCAGGAACTGGCTGGCTGGTGTCAGTGTCCACGCCACTGCCAATGACCTGGGCAGGCAGGCCCTGACGCCGTAAATCGCCAGTCAAACGACCTAGGGGGGTCGGAGGTCAAGAGGCCAGCAGGCGACGAGCAGACAGTTTGTACTGTTGGTATTGTGTTGTAGGATGCGGTGCTGAACCATAGCGGTGACGTGGGGTGCAGCGGAGTGGAAACGAAATGAAATGGGGGCCGGAATGGCCCAGCTGGTGGAGCATCGGACTCATAATCCTGGTGATCTAGGGTTGCGGGTTCGAAGCTCCGCTGGATCTTTTCGCCACAGAGGGATTTCATCTCGGAGTTAACATTGTTCCTGACTCCATTTCCCGAAAAATCCTTCGAATGAGATTGTAAAGCGACGTTCCGTGTGTGAACGCACGCATAGCATCTTGCACACAAATAAAATCCCATCACCAACTCTCGGAGGTGAAGGCAAGCATACCCGTTGGTATGGAAAAACACGTATCTATATACACACAACATGCACCCTCAGTGACAAATGGACAGAATGAAGAATACTGATACTGACTGAATGAAACGGGAAACGACTGAAAGATGCACCAGCAGGAAGCTCTTCAATCGACTCTACCTGGGTAGACAGCAAGCTACGAGCTTGGTCTCTGTACGAGGATAAGCGCTGTATAAAAAAGAAAAAAACTCTTGATAATATTTTATCAAGTATAGGTCACAGCCATGTCTGAACTTATGGGGCGGGTAGGATGAGGGAGAGGGTGGGGGTCATCTCTGTGCACATACAAGATACATTTTAGTCCGGTGCAGTGTGGTTTTAGAAAGAAAGTACAGAGCCGTTTAGTACAGCGCAGTGCAGTGCAGTCAGAAACTACTAAGTACAGAAAAACCCAGTGCGCCGAGTACTCTTTTACGTTACAGCGCAGCAACTACAGCACGTGCAGCACGGGATGAATCAGTACAGTACTTTAGTTGAGTGCAATATAAGCTCACCATCATGCGGCACAGCAGCGACTTGTGCGACTGTAGTGGTCGATGTGATGGTATCTTACACACGGGTGGTGCGGTTTCACAATTATACAGTTTGTTGCAACTCTTCAAACATGAAAAAAAACAACATTGCATTTTATCTCTAACTGAAGAATAAAACTGACCGTTTGAAGCCAAACCTAAACCCCACCATCGAAGACTTAAATAGTGCAACATGGTACATTCACGGTCCATTTCAGCTTTGCCCAGTGTACTGTTTGAAGTCGACAGGTTTTTAAACCCCGTATTTAACCACACACTCTACTGCGAGCCTTCAAACCTGTCAAATCTAAGATAAGCCCCCCCCCCCACCCCCATTCTAAAATCCCTAAATTTACCGACAAAGAGCTAAATGGATAGATAACTCTCTATCTCTCCTGGGGGGGGGGGGGGGGGGGGGAGGGGCATGGCGGGGAGTGGGGAGGAGGGGGGGGGAGGGTTGGAGGGGGAATATGCTGTTTACTCATAATATCACAAACAGACACAGACACTCAGAAACAATGGACATCTAAAAGCTTTCAGGGGCATCTCACTAACTCACCAGCAGATTGAGTGAAACGCTGCCGATGAGATATGATCGTCATCAGTCACTAACTCAGCAGCAGATTGAGTGAAACGCTGCCCATGAGATATGATCGTTATCAGTCACTCAGCTCTTTGCTGATTCGTTCGTTACATTAAGCCACTAATTGCTAACAGCTCTTTTGAAAGGCGCGCAACACCTGTGCATGGTGGGTGTACACATGCATTCTCGAACCGCTTCGTTATTAGTCCATTTTGAGTCAGCGAAGAGACAGCATTTATCATGTGCCGTATTAAAACAACATTAAAAAATATTTAAAAAAAAAAACAGGAAGAAAACAAGGTTGGAAAAAAACCCACAGAAAACAAAATAAACAAACAAAAACATATGATGGAAATAGATCAGCATATTATGCAGGAAAGAAAGAGATAGTTCTGATGACGGTGGTGACGATGATAATGATGATGATGATGATAATGATGATGATGATGATGATGATGATGATGATGATGATTGTGAGATGATGATGATGACGAGGAGGAGGTAGGAGGACGATGATTTTCAGTTTCGAAGAGTACCAGATCAGCAAGTACATGCTTTCTTTGAGTTAACCCTTGCCATGAGAGAATGTAAATATGTTCGTTCACGACCACCCATGTTATTTTGCACGAAAACCCCCCTTTTCACATCTAAATCACGTCCATCTCATGTCAGTTTTGACCAATTTTAACACCTGTTTTTAAACAAAATTAAGCCTCAAACCCTCTAAATATTGACGCAATCGACACTTAAACGGGGGGCTTACGTGCTAGATAAATTTGGTGATCTGAACAAACATATTTACATTCTCTCGAGACCAATAAGAATTAAGGGCTTACCAGAATTAATTATTATTTTAATTGTCGTTTTTATTTGGTTTAAAAAATGAAGACCGAACTAGCTACAGAGCTTATTAATATACTTTACGGTTGGATTGGGAGAGGGGAGGCGATAAAGATCAGTTAAAAAAACAGGTTTGAAGAATTAATTACTGATCTTTTTAATCGCATAGACATGCGAGAAAGCGTTAAGCTGGCTATAAGTAAAATACCAGATTCTTGGCCCCAACCAATTATAAAATTATTTGCCATTTTAGTTGATTTTATAGCTTCTGAAGATGCTAATCTAATGTTTCTACTGGCCCCGAAGGGTAACTATTTGCTTTAATGAAGATCAATTTTTACGACTAACAACAACAAATGCTCACTGAAGAGGAGCGGCTTACTTAATTTTGTATTTATGATTTTAATCTGGGTTTAAAAAATGAACCCCACGTAGTTATAACGCTTACAGAAATATTTGATGATTTTGGTGTGGGCGATAAGTGCAGGAGTTGATAAAGAAGAGTTAAAGACCATGTTTGATGAATTTATAACAGAACTTTTTGAAAGTTTAACTATACGAGAAAGCGTAATGGAAGCCATTAGTAAAATCTCAGAGTCTTGTCCTAAACCAATTATAAAGTTTTTTGCCATTTTACTTGATAATAATTGCCCTGAAGATTCTGACTTGCATGTGTCTGATGATCTTGAAGGAGTAACTGTTACCTTTAAACCTGAACAGTTTTTACAATTAGAAAAGGTGAACTATGAATAACAGCTGAATTTACAATTATTTTTTATTTATTTAGATTAAAAAATGACTGTCGAACTCAGCCGAATCTGTTTAAAGAGTGCAATGAACTATTTGACGAGACAATGAAAGTGTTAAACATTGATTTTAGTGAATTTGGGTTTGCGGATGTATAGACATATAATAAATAGATCATAGTGAACTGTTTAACAAAGCAATCAAAGTGATAAACATGACTGTTAGTGATTCAGAAAAGCTAAATATTAGCAGGTGTTATGTGAGGTTAACGTGTCTTGACGTGTTGCAACGCTTCGGTGATAATAAAAGCGCGTTTTACTTACTTTTATTTACATTTATTTTTTTGATTTACGTAAATATTTTGGCTTTAAAATGACGACCACAAGTAAATCGGGGAAAAAACAAAAAATGAAAAAAAAAAGACAAAAATAAAAAAAAAAAAAAATTA
>CM031613.1:4448033-4453033 GCA_018398815.1 Conus ventricosus
AATTCTCTCTCACCTTATCCCTCAGTGTTCTCCCTTCCCATCCCTCAATTCTCTCTCACCCTTATCCCTCAGTGTCTCCCTTCCCACCCCTCAATTCTCTCTCATCCCTCATCCCTCAGTGCTTTGCCTTCCCATCCCTCAATTCCTCTCATCCTTATTCCTCATGTTCTCCCTTCCCCTCCTTCAATTCTCCTCACCCTTCCTCAGTGTTCTCCCTTCCCTCCCTCAATTCTCTCTCACCTATCCCTCAGTGCTCTCCTTCCCACCCCTCATCTCTCTCACCTTACCCTCAGTGTTCTCCCTCCCATCCCTCAATTCTCTCTCATCTCATCCTCAGTTTCCCCTCCCATCCCTCAATTCTTCTCATCCTTATTCCTCAGTGTTACCTTCCCATCCCAATTCTCTCTCCCTCACCCTCAATTCTCTCTCATCCCTCATCCCTCATTTCTCCCTTCCATTACCCTCAATTCTCTCTCTCCTACACCCTCAGTGTTCTCCCCTTATCCCTCAATTCTCTCATCCTATCCGTCATTCTCTCTTTTCCCATCCCTCATTCTCTCTCACCCTTATCCCTCATGCTTTCCCTTTCCCTCCCCAATTCTCTCATCCTTACCCTCAATTCTCTCCTTCCTACCCTCAAGTGTTCTCTCTCCCTTATCCCCTCAGTATTCTCCCTTCCCACCCTCAATTCTTCTCACCCTTATCCCTCTGTTCTCCCTATCGTACCTCACCTCTCTCATCCTATCCCTCAGTGTTCTCCCTTCCCATCCCTCATTCTCTTCATCCTTATCCCTCAGTGTTCTCCCTTCCCACCCTCAATTCTCTCATATCATCCCTCAGTGTTCCCCCCTTCCCACTTCCACCCCTCAATGTTGGGAGTAGCCACGCCCTACATTCCTTCTCCACCCACCCCCTCCCCTCTTCACCGTACCCTCCACCCCCAGGTTCCTTTACTTGAATCGATCTCGCACCCCGCCCTCACACACACAACACGACCACACACACACACGACACACGACACCACACACATCACGACACCCCCAATCCTACCATACACCCTACCTCCTACCGCCTCCTTTTCTTTCCTGTGATCATCAGTCTTGGCAGTGTTGGAATAGACAGACAGGACAGACAGACAGGAGTGGGAGGAGGGGGTGGTAGGTAGGATTGGGGAAGTAGGGGGCATGATGCAAAGAGAAGAGTTACGGCCAGACGAAGTTGGTTAGAGTACTAGTGATGTCATGAAAGATTTATTTCAGCAAAGGATCCACGAAGCTTCGAGAAGACTTTAAAGTCATAGGAATTGCTGCTCCTGTTCTTTCAGTTGTTCTTCCAGTGTTAGAGGAGAGTCATCCTGCCCCGTGCTCAGCGATCCTCAGTCAGACCATTATCAACGCACAGAATGCTCGCTATGGGGAGATGTGTCATCCATCACCGTCAGCCTTCGGGGCCGAACCTTCTAAAGGAAGGTGATGGGATTTAAAATGTGCGCAAGATGCTTTGCGTGCGTTCACACGGTGAACCACGGTTTATAGTCTCATTCGAAGGACTTGTAAGGAATGGAGTCAGACCCAATGTTCATTCCGAGGGAAGAGTCCCCCTGTACCTGCTGAAACAACCCCGGCGGAGATTCGAACCCGCAACTCCGGGATCATGAAAAAGACGAGCCTGAAAGTCAACCAACTGAGCTATTCTGGTCCCACACCAATTGACCTATTCCAGCACCTAAGTCAACATACACCTAAGCCTGTAAAACAGAAGCAAGAGAAAGATACCCTTCATACAGCACAACGGATGGAGCAGCCGAGCAAAATTGTCCGAGAAAGGAACGCGAATCCTGCACACTAAAGACACTCCCTGCACTATGATTCCGTCTCTCCATCGAACATCGTTTCATTTCACTCTCGAACAGCTTTTCAGCGTTTCATGTGGTTTGTTCCTAAAGACTTCATAACCGTGTCAATAGTACATACAACCCTAACAAACAACCCTGGGGAAGAAAAAAAATGATTGGCCCGACTATTCTGGAGATTACTTTGCGGACAGACAGACAGACAGACAGACAGACAGACAGACAGACCAACGCAGAAGGAGCGAAAGCAACATCTAGTTTCGCAGAGCCTTGTCTGTTCGCAGGGTTCAAGCTGTACAGTAAGAAGGGTCACTGAGAAAACTGACCATGAAGCCCATCCTATCGGCCACACCCAGCCCAACTGACCATGAAGCCCATTCTATCGGCCACACCCAGCCCAACTGACCATGAAGTCAATCCTATCGGCCACACCCAGCCAAACTGACCATGAAGCCAATTCTATCGGCCACACCGAGCCAAACTGACCATGAAGCCCATTCTATCGGCCACACCCAGCCAAACTGACCATGAAGCCCACCCTATCGGCCACACCCAGCCAAACTGACCATGAAGCCCATTCTATCGGCCACACCCAGCCAAACTGACCATGAAGCCCATTCTATCGGCCACACCCAGCCCCACTGACCATGAAGCCCACCCTATCGGCCACACCCAGCCAAACTGACCATGAAGCCCATTCTATCGGCCACACCCAGCCAAACTGACCATGAAGCCCATTCTATCGGCCACACCCAGCCCCACTGACCATGAAGCCCACCCTATCGGCCACACCCAGCCAAACTGACCATGAAGACCATTCTATCGGCCACACCCAGCCAAACTGACCATGAAGCCCATTCTATCGGCCACACCCAGCCAAACTGACCATGAAGGCCACCCTATCAGCCACACCCAGCCAAACTGACCATGAAGCCCATTCTATCGGCCACACCCAGCCAAACTGACCATGAAGCCAATTCTATCGGCCACACCCAGCCAAACTGACCATGAAGCCCATTCTATCGGCCACACCCAGCAAAACTGACCATGAAGCCCACCCTATCGGCCACACCCAGCCAAACTGACCATGAAGCCAATTCTATCGGCCACACCCAGCCAAACTGACCATGAAGCCCACCCTATCGGCCACACCCAGCCAAACTGACCATGAAGCCCATTCTATCGGCCACACCCAGCCAAACTGACCATGAAGCCCACCCTATCGGCCACACCCAGCCAAACTGACCATGAAGCCCATTCTATCGGCCACACCCAGCCAAACTGACCATGAAGCCCATTCTATCGGCCACACCCAGCCAAACTGACCATGAAGGCCACCCTATCGGCCACACCCAGCCAAACTGACCATGAAGCCCATTCTATCGGCCACACCCAGCCAAACTGACCATGAAGCCCATTCTATCGGCCACACCCAGCCAAACTGACCATGAAGCCCACCCTATCGGCCACACCCAGCCAAACTGACCATGAAGCCCACCCTATCGGCCACACCCAGCCAAACTGACCATGAAGCCCACCCTATCGGCCACACCCAGCCAAACTGACCATGAAGCCCACCCTATCGGCCGCACCCAGCCAAACTGACCATGAAGCCCACCCTATCGGCCACACCCAGCCAAACTGACCATGAAGCCCATTCTATCGGCCACACCCAGCCCCACTGACCATGAAGCCCATCCCATCGGCCACACCCAGTCCCACTGACCATGAAGCCCACCCTATCGGCCACACCCAGCCAAACTGACCACGAAGCCCACCCTTTCGGCCACACCCAGCCAAACTGACCATGAAGCCCATTCTATCGGCCACACCCAGCCAAACTGACCATGAAGCCCACCCTATCGGCCACACCCAGTCAAACTGACCATGAAGCCCACCCTATCGGCCACACCCAGCCAAACTGACCATGAAGCCCATCCCATCGGCCACACCCAGCCAAACTGACCATGAAGCCCATTCTATCGGCCACACCCAGCCAAACTGACCATGAAGCCCATTCTATCGGCCACACCCAGCCAAACTGACCATGAAGCCCACCCTATCGGCCACAGCCAGCCAAACTGACCATGAAGCCAACCCTATCGGCCACACCCAGCCAAACTGACCATGAAGCCCATCCTATCGGCCACACCCAGCCAAACTGACCATGAAGCCCACCCTATCGGCCACACCCAGCCAAACTGACCATGAAGCCAATTCTATCGGCCACACCCAGCCAAACTGACCATGAAGCCCATTCTATCGGCCACACCCACCCAAACTGACCTTGAAGCCCACCCTATCGGCCACACCCAGCCCAACTGACCATGAAGCCCACCCTATCGGCCACACCCAGCCCCACTGACCATGAAGCCCATCCTATCGGCCACACCCAGCCAAACTGACCATGAAGCCCATCCTATCGGCCACACCCAGCCCAACTGACCATGAAGCCCACCCTATCGGCCACACCCAGCCAAACTGACCATGAAGCCCATTCTATCGCCACACCCAGCCAAACTGACCATGAAGCCCATTCTATCGGCCACCCAGCCCCACTGACCATGAAGCCCACCCTATCGGCCACACCCAGCCAAACTGACCATGAAGCCCATTCTATCGGCCACACCCAGCCAAACTGACCATGAAGCCCATTCTATCGGCCACACCCAGCCCCACTGACCATGAAGCCCACCCTATCGGCCACACCCAGCCAAACTGACCATGAAGCCCATTCTATCGGCCACACCCAGCCCAACTGACCATGAAGCCCATTCTATCGGCCACACCCAGCCAAACTGACCATGAAGCCCATTCTATCGGCCACACCCAGCCCCACTGACCATGAAGCCCACCCTATCGGCCACACCCAGCCCAACTGACCATGATGCCCATTCTATCGGCCACACCCAGCCCACTGACCATGAAGCCCATTCTATCGGCCACACCCAGCCCAACTGACCATGAAGCCCCCCCTATCGGCCACACCCAGCCAAACTGACCATGAAGCCAATTCTATCGGCCACACCCAGCCAAACTGACTATGAAGCCCACCCTATCGGCCACACCCAGCCAAACTGACCATGAAGCCCATTCTATCGGCCACACCCAGCCCCACTGACCATGAAGCCCACCCTATCGGCCACAC
>CM031613.1:4458033-4473866 GCA_018398815.1 Conus ventricosus
ACACACACACACACACACACACACACACACACACACACACACCCAACAATATCAAACCGAAGACTACAGACAAAAACTGGAAAACTGATATGAATGGTGTTAACTATGTGTCTAAATTGCATACTTGGGAACCACATACTAACAACTGCAAATCTTATGCAGTGTTTATGTGTGTGTGCGTCCGGGCGGGGGGGGGGGGGGGGGGGGCGCTCGTGTGTGTATGTGTGTGTGTGTGTGTGTGTGTGTGTGTGTGTGTGTGTGTGTGTGTGCGCGCGCGCGCGCGCGCGCGTGTGTGTGTGTGTGTGTGTGTGTGTGTGTGTGTGTGTGCAAGCCTGCGTGCGTGCGTGTGTAAATTAATTCTGTCTATATCAACCTGTCTATCAATCTACCAGTCTTTCAATGCATCTATGCATGTATCTTATGTATGTATATACGTATGTATGCATGTATTCATCTATCTAAGTTGGGACAACAGGAATCGTGGCTATACCATTTCAGATAGATACTTCACATGTCCCGTCGACGTCTATTTCTAAGATTTTTTTTTATAGGTAGGAATATTTCTGAATCTCGGATTGCTCTCTCTCTCTCTCTCTCTCTCTCTCTCTCTCCTCTCTCTCTCTCTCTCTCTCTCTCTCTCTCTCTCTCTCTCGTGTCTGCGTGTGCTTGTCTGAATGTGTGTAATGGTCTGACACTTAATGCAACAAATAGTGACAAAAATGGAAAAAGATCACAGTATAAAAATTTACAGTCTGTATGCTAATTTACAGTAATATTCGTCTATATCTTTTTTTGCTTTTTTGTTGTTGTTAATACTGTTGTGACCTATTAACCATGTAACTTGACCACAAAAAGAAAAAAAAGAAATTCGCCTACATCGTTTTTGCTTTTTTGTGTGCGTTAATACTGTTGTGACCTATTTACCATGTAACTTGACCACAAAAAGAAAAGAAAAAAAGATCTCGCAGGAGCAGACCGACCCTCTGTTTCTTGTGGTAGGCTCTCGGGTTCTTCATTCCCAGGGTCATCTGCTTCTTTCCCAGGAAGCCTGAATCCAGACGAGTCGCCCACTTCCTCTGGACGTTCACCACGATCGGGCGTCCACAGACACTGCCACTGGCGTGTTCCGCCGTCTCCTGTCTCTCGACATCGGAGAGGTCTTTCAGCGCCAGACTGTCGTGTGTCTTCGGGTCGTCAATGACTTCTTCAGCCTCTTGCGTACCTTCTACCTCCTGAGCTGTGCAGGTCGAGGCGGAAAGGTCAGAGACAATATACACAGCAGCTGTGTGCCTCCACGATCCTCCAGCAACAGGAAACACGTCGGCACGCGAGACAGCACTTCCGGTTGTGTAAAGTACCTGGAGCAGCAAAAATTCAAAACGCACCAGCCGCCGTGGCGAAGTGGTTAACGTCGCGGACTCCCGGCTGGGAGGTCGTGGGTTCGAATCCCATCAGAAGTCATGTGGGTTTTTTCTGCCCCGACGGCTCCTACCCAGAGTTGAGTTTGCTGCGGACTCAGTTGGGAAGACTGGGACCACACAGTCGAGTTTTCATCCACTTAATGGATGCGTTTCTGAGAGTGTTGCTCAAATTTCATGACCAACACTGCAGGTGCCTGTATCTCTCGGGCCTGGTTGACGCCGGGATATATTATGAAAGGAAGCGTAGAGTACAGCCTATCATGTAGTCTCAGACCGAAACGGAAATCCGTAGCATCATCTTAATCATCCTCATTCTCATCGATCAGCATTAAAAAAAAAATGTCTCAAATTCTGTGGCCCTTCATGCCCTGCTCTCATGGTGACCTCAATTCGATGTCTCTCCACGTCTGTGACCTTGGTTTGGTTCCGTCGAGGTCACCGGTATCGGCGAGTCCATGGGGGCTGTCGTTGGACGGACGTGGTGGCGCCCTCCGGAGGGAGAGCTCACTCACGCCGGCTCCGCGACTAAGCAATTATTGTCGTCAGTAGGGGGCTTAGTAGGTGGTTGTCCTGCGTATGTTAGTCAGAACAGGCGCCACTGAACACCACCGAAGTGACTCGGCAGCAGTGCGTGTCTCCTCGGTGGGTTGCCTCTTGACGACTTGACATTGACTGCTTCCTGTGGATTGCCGGTGTCGTATATAATACTGTCGCCGTGGAATTGTATCGCAGCGATAGCATTTCACGTGAAATATTGTTGCAGTGACAATAATTGCTGGGAAAAAATGTCGCGCGACAACTTTTCACGAAAAATGTCCCATGGAATATTGTAGCTGTCCATAAAATGCAGTATTTCCCGGGAATACTGTCGCTGCGACACGATTTTATGAGCGACAGTATTATATACGACACCGGTGCCGGGGCTGCGGCGGGGCTGACCGGGCTGTGGCTGTGGACGGGGTGTCGGAATGAGCGGCGTGGGTTGCACTGCCTCTGAGGTGGCGCAGAGAGTGGGACAGCAAAAAAAAAAAAAAAAAAAAAAAAAATCAAAACGCTCGTTCTAATAATGAAAACTTTTTAACGATGCCCGGAGAAATTTTTTGGGGGTAACAGATGTTAAATGATGATGTTTGATGATATAAGGGTGAAAAAATCTTTACAATGAGAAGAACAATTCCCTTTGGGCGAAGCCTTTTCGGGCCTGGGACCCCTAGGGTTTAAGGAGCGTGGGGTTTCGTTTCCCCAATCAAAACCCTTTTTGAGTGTGCATGCGTGGCGCTGTATATGTGTGTATGTGTGTATGTTTTAGTGTGTGTATGTGGGTGTGTGTGTGTTTTTGTGGGGGTGTGTGGGGTGTGTGGTGTGTGTGGTGTGTTGTTTTTGGTTTTTTCCCAATTTTAACGCCCTTTTTCACTAAATGTGTTATTAGACAAGGTGTGTGTGTGTGGTTTTGTGTGGGTGTGTGTGTGTGGGTGTGTGTGTGTGTGTGTGTTTTTTGGGAGGGGTGTGCAGCGGGCGTGCGTACTTTGGGGTGCAGGGCAGCGTGCGTACTGATGCGGGGCCCCGCGTGGGCGTTGCGTTTTTGTGCGT
Source organism: Conus ventricosus (assembly GCA_018398815.1). Lineage (NCBI taxonomy): Eukaryota > Metazoa > Mollusca > Gastropoda > Neogastropoda > Conidae > Conus > Conus ventricosus. The sequence goes on from CM031613.1 coordinate 4,461,045, forward strand.
GTAGTGTGATGGGAAAACCTAAGTAAAAATTTAAAAAAAAAAATAAATAAAAAAAAGATCCAAAAGTAAAAAAAAAATTTGAAAACAAAACCCAAGATCATGAAACAGCAATTACGGGAAATTGAGCCAAAGGGCTTAACATAAAAAATTCGTAAAAAAATTTAAGAGAGTCATGGTACCCTGGAATATCCCTTTTTGGAAACCCTTTTCGAAACCTAAACAAATCGGGTCAAAGGTAGGGGGAAAAAGGGATAGAACGTGTTTTTGGTTGTAAAAATTTCAAGGGCGCCACAACACATCAAATTTTCTTGAAAATATTTTGTTCTGAATTTTTTTAAATTTTTAAAAACCAAATAAAGGGGGCAAGTTGTCTACTGTGTTTTGGGTAAACCCCTTTTTTTAATTAGGGTTTCCCGGTTTTTACTGGGGAACCCCTTTTTTTAAAATTTAAAAAATTTTTGCTGGGAAGCTCGTACAAAAAAGGGGTTTTGAAGATTTCGGGTTTAGTATTCGGGGGGGGGAAACCCCTTTTTTTGTAGTATTCCTCAAATTTTTCAAAAGGGGCTCTTTGTAAGAGAAAAAACCTTTCCCAAGTAAGCTCAAGGGTTTTTGAATAGAACCCGTATTGTCAGAATTGTTTGCACCTGCTCGAGCAATCCTGTCACCCTTCTTTTTTCCGGATATAAGAAAGGGGAAAGGAAAACCCAACAAAAATTAACTTTTAAAAAAACCTCTTGACATAAGGGTTGTGAATAAGAATTTTAATTTTGATCGATTTGGGCACGATTTTTTGAATTTGTAGATTCTAAAGCTTGAAGAACTGAATTAAAATCTACACAAAGAAATACCAAAACAGTCAAATGAAAATCATTTATGTATTTTAAAAGGGCCCATTAATTTTGCTATAATTTTGGCTGTAAAAAAGGGAAACAGTTTCCCCCCAAAAAATGAAAGGACTTCTAATTTTTAAAAAGGGAAAAGACAAACCAAAACCCAGCATTATTTTTTAAATTAAGACCCACAGTATAGCTTTTACGAAGGTACGAAAAAAATCTTTTGATTTTGTGTTTTTTGCTTCGAAGCAGAATTTTTGTTATCATTTTTTAGATTTTTGTTTTAGTTAAATAAAAATTTTTGGTTTTTGAAGAGCCCCCCGGGTTTGGGTACGGGATTTTGGGGGAAAAACCCAGAAAGGGTTTTTTATAAAGTTCCTGAATTTGTAAACAAGTGAAAAAGAAAATGTGAGTATCGTTTAGGGGCTGGGAATTTTTTTTAGCACGTTTAGGAAAGTCTACATCAGCCCCATACCGGGTTCCTTTTGGGTTTAGCACTTTAAATTTGGCAGCGAAGAATGTACTTAGCGCAGGCTATTAAAACGATGGTCATCAAGGGGGTAAGACCCAGCTTCATGGTATTTTCCCTTTAAGCTGAAGCATGAAAGGGAACACCAAGGGCTAATTGAATCCCTTTAGGGTCTATACACTGAAGTTTTTTTAATAAGTACTTGGGAGCCCCTAAAAAAGGCCCTCTTGTGTAGAAAATTTTGGATCTAAAAAAAGCAGAAGAAAGATGAAATTAAATTTTTTGTTTCCGGGCCCCCAAACCTTTGTTTGTTTAAAATTTTTAGCAGAAAAAAAGAGATTTTCTTTGCTTGTTTATTAGGGGTTTTCCCAAGGGGAAAATTCCAAAAAAGTTTTGACAAAGATGCACCCCAAAGGGAAATTTTAATCCGGGAAGTTAGCCCCAATGGGGTTTTATGTACTTTAAAGGGGTTAGGAGTATTGGGGTGAAAGCCCCCACCTGCTTTCAAAAAAACATAAATACGGGATTTTTTCAGCCGACGGGGCATAACCCATTATCGGGGACAGGGAATTTCGAAATGTTGTCAAAACTCTTTTTGATTTATTCTTCTAATGTAATTAACAGATTTTTTTTGATTGTTTTTTTTTAATGGGCGTTCAACCAAAAAAAAATTTGTACCCGCATTTTGAATCAAGTTAACTTTTTTTAAAAATTTTTATAAGGAAAAACATTAGTTAAAAAAAAAAGAGAAGGGGGGCGTTTCACAGGGGCCCTTGGGGGGGGTTACCCAATTAGTAATTTTTTGGGATGAAAAAAGGTATGGCCAAATTCTTGTCTGAATACTTTTTTGGGTCGGGAAAATTTTTTAAAACAAATTTAAAAAATATGCCCCAGAGAGACCTTTTGGGTTTTTAATTTATTTTTAAAAAGCCTATCATAAAAACCCTTATAAAATCCTTGGGTTGATTTTCGAAAAATGTGGCGAAAAACTTTTTGTCTTTTTAGCAAACTGGTGTTTAATCTGCGTAGTGAGCTTTACAAAAATGATAAATAGAAAGCCCTTGCCCTTTCTAAAACCGGCCTGGTTTGGGGGGATAATGCGAGTTTTTTTCAAATAGTATGTCAATCTTTTTTAGAACAATTATTTTCCATTAGTTTACAGACATGAGAGGTAAGAGTTTATGGGCCCGGATAGCTTTTTGTTTTTTGTAAATTGTTTTTCCCAAATTTTTTAAAAAGGGGAAACTAAAAATTGGTCTCTCCAATGGAAGGTATGTTCCTTCAACCCAAAACTTTTTTTAAAATAAATTTCATGTAAAAAAAAAAACAAAAAATTTTTGGGTGGTATTTTTTTTAAAACTTTCATTAGAAAGGGCTTTAAAAAAACAGACTTTTTTCGTTTTAGACAATGAAGAAATAGCAGGTGAAATTTCCTGAGACGAAAAAATTTTTCAGCTTTTAGAAAAATGATCATTTTTTTCCCCGGATCAGCGTACATTTCTTTTTTAGAGGGGTTTTCCCTCATAGCTCTGCTTTTTGTCAAAACTACAGAAGGAGCTTTTTTTTGGAAAAACATGTCAGCAAATGATTCTGCTTTTTGGTATGTCAAAGGGGAAATTTTTACAGCCCCTTTTATTTTTGGTATGGAAGGTAAATGGATTCCGTTTTTAAATTTCATGGATTTTTTTCCCAAATTTTTTATTGATACTTTATTTTTCACTTATTTAAATTAAAAAACAAAATGATGACCAGAAAACTCGTGTTTAGCATTTTAAATTAAACTTTTTTCCCTTTTGATTTTTTGGGCCCGTTCAAACCCTGGTATGCCCCCTTTAAACCTTTTTTATTTTCCCGTACAGTTTAAACGTGCATTTTTTTTTATTTCCCACTGTCACTTTTGCAAAACCCGCATTCTGCAGCATTTACTCCAAACCACACGCAATTTTTTCCAAAAAACCCAAAAAAGGCGCACTCCCGAATTTTTTTTCCCTTCCCCCCCTCTCCTTCAGGGAAAACAATTTACTAATTCATCAACCACTTGAAAAACAGAGTTTACCTGTATCTCCTCCACACAGAGACAAATAAATCGCCCCAATGAATCTCCCCTTTCCCCCCAAAAACCGAAAAGAAAAAAAATCAATCTTCAACATGTATTTTCCCCCCCCCGAGAGAAAAAATCAATCTTCCCCACTTTGTATTTTCCCCTAAACACCGAGAGTTCCCAATAACCTAGTTCCGCTTCTATAAAGCAGGGTTTTAAACATTGTTATCCAAAAAACCCGAACCAGGGGGAAACATAACTCCCGAAATCACTGGGGAAACCTGCTGCCCAATTAAAAAGTTCCCTGCTTTCTAAATTTCCCCGTTCTCTCTCTGAAAAATTTAAACTCCCCCTCGAACTCTCTTGTCCTGGAGATACGAGTCTGGGTCTTCTTTTTCCGCGACTTCCCTGTCTTTTTGCGAAAGGGACAGCTTCAACCCTCCCCGGGATTTGGTACTGGCGGGGGCTGAACTACCGGTGTTTCCCCCACCCCCATGGCCATCTTCAACCACCTCAGGGGGTGAAAGGTGAAGGGTGAAGGGCAAAGGGGAAAAGGGTTTAAGGGAGGGCGGAAACACAATAAGGTTCGTGTAAGAAACCCTGCCCCAAAATTTCAAATTTAATTCTTTCTTTCTTTTTTAAGTTTTCCCCCCTGAAATTTTTCCCCAAAACTTCAATCGTAAACCTGGTAAAAAATGGTCAGCAAAAGGCCCAACCTTTCCTGACAGGTTCGAGTCTCTAGGCCATCGGGGGTTTAAAAAATGCCCTTTTTTCCCCCCCTTCCCCTCCTGTGAGTGCTACTAAAGTTTTTCACAACACGTGCCCAGCCCCTTCCCTTTACCCCCCTTTTTAAAACCCATCACCCCAGGGTCACTTTCACCCAATGACCACATTTTTTCCCTTGGGAAGATTCATACCCCACAATTTTTTTGGGGCCCCCCGCTACACTAGTCAAGCCATATGAATATTTTCCAAAAATTTTGTGGCACGGGGAAATATTCATATCCAAACTACTTTGAGGGAGCGTACTTGCCTTGATGTAGGCTACGTCACATAAAAAAACCCCCCCCATCCGGGGAAATGAAAAAATTTTCTCCAAAAAAATTTTTTAAAGAAATTTTACAATTTCACTGAACCAAACTTCAGCCATAAAACTCAAAGGCGAAACCCATCAAAAAAGATTCACCAAATTAATAATCAACGTATAAATCAATCACCCATGCCACCATAAATAGCATATTTAAAACTTTAGCCCTTTCAAAAAAAAAAACTTTTCATAATTGTTTCCCCAATCTCACAAAATACTTTCAAAAAATTACATGGTAAAACAATTAGGGATATTAGCAATTCAAAGTAAAAATTTTGTTTTTCAACTTTAAAGAGTGAAGCACATTTTTTTTCCATCAAACTTTGTTCACATCAAAATTTTTTTCAAAACCCTCAGGGAAAATGAGAATATTCCAAGTGTAAAATTTTTCTCAATAGAAATGTAAAAAAAAATAAAAAAAATTTAAAACATTTTTCTTTTTCCCCAAATTTTAAGGTTATAGTCCATTGAAAAGTACTTTGCTTTCCTTTTTGGTTGACAGTGACAAATGAAAATTTTTTGGTTTGTCTCATTGCACAATCAAAACATTTTTTAAATACATTTCTAAAGAGTTATTTGCTCATCCCCACATACATAAGATTAAATCTTCAAAAGCAAATTAACATAAATAGTCTTTTTTTTTTTCCATTGTTTCCCAAAAGAAAAATATGAAATTACATCAACATCAATAGTTGTTTGCTTGAAAAAACATATAGTACTTCAATAACAAATTATGCATAAATACCACTTGATTTAAATCGTCTTTAAAACAATGCACCGTCAAAAAGTGATCACACCTTAATTTTAAAGAAAGAAAAAAAAACGGGAAATTTGCCCCTTTCCCCCTTGGGAAAGCAGTTACTTTGGGGCCCATGAAATTAAAACCCACGTGACAACAAATCTGCCATGACATTTTTTTGTTCCAGGCAGGGTTTCAACAGTAAAGGGAAATTCCTCCCAATGCAAAGACCATCTTAAAACCCTGCTGGGCATCAAAACCACAGTGTTTCTTTTTTACTTTTCTGTAATCGTTGCAGAAACGCACTGATCCATCGGGTTTTGTCCCCCAATAAACTGGTAAAGGCGTACGGAGATGTAGAAGGTTCTTAAATTTTTAAAATCCAGAAATTCCCAATTGATTTCTCTCCTTAAACCCACCTTTTTTTTGAAAAAGGGGGGGGGTTATGGCCCTGGTTCGCACTGGTATTTCAGAAGTTAACTGAATACAAAGGGGTTCAATACCAGTTACTGTATTTGGGGTATCTTAACACATCCTGAAAGTCTTTCAAAATTTCTTTTTAGTTTTTTGTTTGACTTGAAACAAAACATTCGACAAAATCACTCATCATAGGGTTTTACCTTTGACAGACAAGGGAGGAAAAGGGGTCCCAAAATCCCTCTGCACTGGTAGGTGTTAATACTCCTACTTTTCTGTTTTCCCCCCCTTTGATTGTCCCCGTACGTCACATTTGGGGGCAAAATTTATCCCTGATAATGTCTGTTTGTTTTACATCCGTTTCCCGACACCCGGGGCAAAAACTAACTGGCTGGTTGATTTACCTTTTACCCTTCACCCCCCAAAACCCCCCCCCCCCCCAACAACCCCAAAACCAACCCAAAAACCCCCACAAAAACTTTTAAAAGTTCACATTGAAATACCTTTTTTTCAGGGGGTTTGGTTTTTTTTGGCCTTTTAAAACTTTTTTTTTTTTCGCGACCCGGAAAAGGCCCTTCCCCAAACGAAATTGAGTTCATAAAATTTTTGGAAAATTTTCTTCATTAAGGCCCTTCCTTTTTTCCGTCCTTTTTTCAAAGACCGGGGGCCCCCCTTGGGGGTTTTTTTTTAAAAAAAGGGGAAAAAGGGAGAATCCCAGCTTTCCGATTTCCCCTTCAAAAAGAAAGGGGGAAAAAAGTTTTCCCCGGGGTTGCCTTCCTTTTTTCCATTGGTTCAATCCAAATTGGGTTCCCAAAGGCCCCTTGGGGAGTTCCGTGGTTAAATGGTAGAATTCCCCCGTTTTTTTGGTTTTTCCCCGGAAACAAAAAGAAAGCGGGCCAAAAATCCAAATTTTCCTGGGGCCCCTTGGGGGAAAAAAGGCTTAAATTTAAAGGCCTTCAAAGGCCGGGGGGGCAGGAAAAAAACTGGGAATTTCCCCAAACCTTTTCGGGTCAAAAAAAGGAATCCCCGCCCCTTTTGGATACCTTTGTTGCTGTATCCCCCCCAAAATCAAGATTATTGCGATATCCCCCGGAAAAAAAACAGCGGTTTCGGCCCCAAAAAGTTTAATAACTACCCTTCCCAAATGGAACGGAAAGAGAGGGGATTTTTTTGCAAAGGTTTCACATGGGGGGCGACCTTTCTGCGATGTCTTTTTTGGGAGTTTTCACATGAGCGCGTATTTTCGTAAAATTCCTTTTGAAAACCCGGCCAATAAAAAAAATCAAAAAACTCTCTTTAATGTTCTTTTTTTTTTCCCCCGGGGGAAACCCGCGAACAATGCATCATGACCGTGGTGCAGCATTTTTTCTCTAAGGGGGTTTTTTGGAAACCAAAAACCTGGTTTTGGGTTTTCCTGTCCCGGTAAAAAACCCTGTAGAGAATGTTAGGCCAGATGTCCCTTTTGGGTTTTTCCGTTTTTTACGTCAGGACATCTGTTTTTCAGCAAAAGTTTTTGTCGTTTAGGGTTCCCCGTCTTTTTTTGCATTTCTTTTTTAAAACATTGGGGTAATTGGAGTTCATCCAGTTTTTAGATTTTAGCGGCTTTGAACCTTTCCCCGCTCTATGACGTTTGATTAGTTCTCACAAGACAAGGAACAAACGATCCTCCAGCACCACCCTGTAAAGTAGCGGGCACCCCGGCAAATTGCCCCCCAAAATCAAACGCAGGGCTGGTTTTTCAAAGACACAGGCGGTTTTGGGGAAAACCCGGGGTTGTTTCGGTGTATGACTGAAAATTTTTGCCGCGGAAACGTTTCAATTTTTGCCTCCAAACGACCTACACTTTTTGGGCAGTGTTTAGATATGGGCCTTTAAGGACAAAAATTTTCCCTACAACACCCGTGGTGCACCCCCGTGTCTCGAAAAACCCCAAGCCGGGAATCCTTTGGGTGGGTCCGTTTTCTAACACCAGTCCCTCAACAGGGTTGGGTTGGTGCCAAAACAAGGGCCTTATCACAACAGGGAGACAATGCGGGTTTTGAATCATTTGGGTTTTAAAAAGGGGAAATTTTTTCCCCAAATGGGGAAATTGCCATACCAAAAAAAAACATCGCATTGTCTGATGGCAGCCCACCCGATTTTTTGAAAATTTGTTCTGTCCCCGAAATGGCCCAAAAGGTTTTCGTGGTGGGGCGTTGTTCCCCGACCTCGGGAAAAGTTTGCGGGGATAAAAGGGGTCCTTTTCCCGGGGGTGAGTACTGGTATTGGGCGAAAATCACCGAACCCCGGAAAAATCCCTGTCCGTTCCTAGGATTGGGAAATCCTTTGGGACTCAAAAATGACCCCGTTTCCTTTCCCGTAATTCCGGGCCCGTGGGATGTACCTGACGCAAAAGACTAAAAAATGGAAAATTCTCCTTTTCCAGCCCCGCCCCTTTTTCGGGTGAGCGACACAAAAACTGTCAGCCATCTGGACACATTTCCTCCACGTTTTTAAAAATTTCCTTTCTTTTAAAGGGAAAATGGCCAGATTTTTTGTCACCCCCTTTGGGAAAAATTGTTCCTAAGGGAAAGGGGATCCGCCCCCCGTGATTTTAAAAGTTTTGTTCGGTTTTTTGACAAAAAAGATCCATCGATCCAAACAAAGGGGTTTATGCGGATCAAAACGGGCGGAAACGATTCTCCTTTTTCAGGGGCGCAACAGAACGGAAACTTCGTGGGAAAAAGATCAGCAGAGCATTGAAATTTCTTGAGGGTTCTTCCCCTTTTAACTGATTCCCCCCAAGGGTTTAAAATTTTTTTTCGTGCCAGTGAGTGGTTTCAAGGGGTCAAAGCGGGACCCTTTAAAAACGCGCAATATACAAGTCCACTTTTCCCTTTTTCCAACCCCAAGCGTTCGTGACTTTCAAAAAAGGAAAGAAAACTATCTTTTTCATCCGTTTTTTTTTCCCCGAAAAAGGGGGCAACTTTGGGAAAATATGGCCCCCTTTTTGGTTTAGGCGCGGCTGCGGAACCGACGGGGGAACTGGTGGAGGTCTCTTTGATGCCTGTATTTTTTAATTTCAAAATCATCTTATTTCTAACTGCCCCAACTTAAAATTTACGTTCTTTCAGCTTCCCGCTTTTTCCTCGTAAACTTTTTTCTTTTAATTTCAGCTTCCCCCTGTAATTTATTTTTTCAGTTCCCCCCTGAATCTAATTTTTCTTCAGCTTCCCCTGTTTACCTGTTGCCCATCTGTGCTTTTTGCACATAGTTAGAAAATTTTTTCTCCATCAAAACCCAAGGGGGTTTCCCCTTGTTTAAATATCTATCAAAATCATCCCTAAAGGAAAACCCTCAGTATAAACACCAAACCCAAACTCAAAGTATGGGTAAAATAAGGCGTTTTATGATAATGGGTTTGTTTCACAAAAAACCCTAATTAATTTTTAAAACAAATACGAATTCAAATTTTCCCGGGGTAAAAAGAAAACCGCTTACAAAACAGGGTAGGTTGGAAACCAAGGAATGTATTTTTTTTCCAAAAAAATTTGCAAAAATGCTATCAAATTTTGGGAAATTTTGAAAAAAAAATGAAGTTTAAAAACAAACCCGTTTTTCCCCAAGAAAAAAAAAAAAAACACAATAAAGTTTTCTGAAAAAAAATTTCCCTTTTTAAAGTTTTAGGTTTTTTAAATGTTCTGTTGTCCCGTCTTTCTTTCTTACTTAATTTCAAAAAGAATTTTCAAAACAAAAAGTACCGCCTTTTCAAAAAAGGGAAAATAAATTTTCAAAAAAAATGGAAAACACAAACAAAATTAAAAAAAGGGGAAGAAAAAACAAACTACCGGAAACTACCAAAAAAAATGAAATTGTAGAAAAGAAAAATTTGATAGGGGGGTTATTTTAGGAGAAGGGTTTTTTAGATTTTTTAAAAAAAGGGGGGGAAAAGGAAATGAAAGGATACACAAAGGGCCGGAACAGTAAGAAAAAACAAGAAAAGCCAAAAAAGCCCCAACAGCACCCTAGTGGGCACTGTCTCCCCTGAAACTGGAGCGGGGAAAAAAAAAACATCACAATATACACAAAACTTCAGCAAAAATTTCAAAATAATTTAAAAAATCAATTAATAATGCAAATTCAATCAAAAATCAAAGAAAATCTCGCACCAAAACCCCAAAAAAAAAAATGATCCCAAAAATAAATGTTTTATTTGGACCCGAGCGGGAAACAAATCCACCACCTACCTATTACGTGACGGAGGAGAAAATTATCCCACCCCTCTGAGGGGGAAGGGGGAAAAAAAACAAATTTAAAAATAGGGAAAACGAAAGGGAAAAAAATATTTATGAGAAGGGAAAAAAATATTTACCCCCCCCAAAAGCCTGTCCCCCCGCTAAAAGCAGGGAAAGGGGTTTGGGGGTAAACAGTCCCGGGAAAAGGGGACAAAATTTTCTAATAAATTAAAGGGGAAGGGCACGACTCCCCAAAGCCCGCCCCCCCTTTCTGCCCGGTTCGAGCAAAAAAAGGGGGTTGAGGTATCGGTCCTGAGGGGGGGGAAGGGGCAAAAGAAAACCTACCAAAAAAAAACCTTAACGGAGTGAGCAACCCAAAAAAATTCAACCCCCTTTAAAAACAATAAGGGAAAAAGAACAAAAAAACAACAAATGCAAAAATTTTCACAATCACTAATTAAAAATTTCCCTTTTTGTTTTTTTTTTTTTTTTTTTTTCCCTCAAAAATTTTAGGGCCCCAAATAGAAAACCTTTTTTTTTTTTCCCTTTCCCCAAACCCTTGAGGGACAAAAAGAAATCTTTCTTTTTTTTTTTCTTCCCCAAACCCTGAGGGTTTCAAATGAAATCTTTTTTTTTTTTCTCCCCAAACCCCTTTAGGGTTTCAAATAGAAAACGTTTTTTCTTTCCTCAAACCCTTGAGGGGTTTTCAAAAAAATCTTTTTTTTTTTTCCCCGGGGGAAAAAAACGGCAGCTACGCCCGGGGAAACTGGAAAGGGGGCACCCCTGTCCCCACTGTTTACTTTTTTTCAAAACCCCCCATTCATGACAAATTTATCCATAGCACACGCAAACTTTTAAAAAAACCCAAAAAAGCATACCGAATGTTTTTTTTTCCCCCCTTTTCCTTCAGGGAAAAAAAATTTACTAAATCTCAACCAAATTGTAAAAAGGTTTACAAAATGATCCTCTCCACACGGGAGAAAATAAATCTGCACAATGTATCTCTCCTCAAAACCGAGAGGGGCAAATCAAACTTCCCAATGTATCTCTCCCCACAACCCGGGGGACAAAAAAATCTTCACACATGTTTCTCTCCCACCCGGGGAAAATTTCAATAACCTAGTTCCCCTTCTAAAAAAGCTTTGGCCTTCACATTCCGTTTTCCAAAAAAAACCCAAAAGGGGAATACATAACTCCCTAAACACTGAGGACCCGCCCCTCAAGTAAAAAAACTTCCCCCCGGCTTTTTTCAATTCCCCGGGCTTCCCTTTTTGAGACAATAATCTGGGCCCCCCGAAAAATTTTGTCCCGGAGATACAGGGCTCGTCTTCTCTTCCGCGACTTCCTTGTCTCTTTTCGAAATGACGAGCTTTTTAATCCTCTCCCTGGGTTTGGGACGGTGGGGGTGAATCCGGTGTGTTCCCCCCAAAAATGGCCACTTCAACCACCTCACTGGGGTGAAAGGTTTAAAAGGGGGAAGGGGGAAGGTAAAGGGTGAAGGGGGAAAAGGGGTGAAACAAAAAGGGTGTAAATTCCTGCTTCCAAATTCAACATATGAATTCTTTCTTTCTTCTTTAAGGTTTTCCCCCCCGGGAGCTTTCCCCCAAATATCTATTTCCCCACCTGGAATAATTGGGCGCAAAGAGGCCCCCTCCCCGGCAGGTTCGAGTCCCCTTTGGCCATTGCTGGGTTAAAAATGACTCTTTTCCCCCCCTTTCCTAGTGAGTGAAAACTCAGTTTCCAACACGGGGACCAGCAAACCCTTTCCTTTCCAGCCCTTTTTTTAAACTATCACCAGGGTCACTTTTACCCAATGACCCCATTTGTTCCTTTAATGAGTCTTAAATACAATTTTTTTGGGGGCGGGCCCCTACACTAGTCAAGCCTATAATATTCCTTTCCTTTAATTTTTGGCCGGGGAAAAGATTCATATCCCCTAATACATGTGATTGGGGCGTCCAAAGCCTTTATGTGAGGGGTCCCTCACATAAATTTTCCAAAAAGCGTTTTTGCAAGATTCTGTCCAAACCCCACTTTTTCCCTTTTGTTTGGAAAATTTTGATTGACTAAGAACGGAATTGCCTCACCAGCGATGCAGTAGTGAATTGTTTAAAAAGACTGTAAAAAAGATTCTATGTCGATTTTTTAAAAGGGGAAATTTAAATCATATGGGAAGGAAAAAGGCCCCCAAAAAAAGATTTTAAAATTTTGGGCCCGGGCAGCTCGTTGTAATCAAACTTTGGGATTTTATCCTTACTGTCATCTTGGCTCACTACAAATCCTCTCAGAGAAAAAAACTATGGGAATATTATTTACTCCCTTAAAGTGTTATCTAAGGGTTTTCCAATTTTTTAAAAAGCTCGGGACATTGATGGGGGGATTTTAAAGGGCAAGTCAATTGCCCGATATTGTTTACCCAGGGAAACCCGGCAGTCTCGGATACGTCCTTTTATTTTAAAAGGGCGAGTGGGGAGTCTGATAGGTTTTTCCCTAAAAGGGTTTTAGCTGACTTTGTGCAAGTTTTATCCCCGAAAGGAGCCCTGTTTTATTAAAGTTCCCCCGCAATTAACCATTTACTACTTTTAAAGTTTATGTTATGTAGCCATCCCGAATTTTCAAACAATGACTCCTTTTTGGGAAAATACACAGGGGACAATGTTTAAGACTAGGAAAATTTTCAAAATGAAAAAGAAAGGTTTCACAAGAACACAAGGGCCCGAGGTTTCCAGTTGGTATAGGTGACTGAAGGGGGTGGGAAAAAAAACTGGTCATTTTTAAAATGGCTGCAAAAGACTTTTTTCATTGTCAAACCCGTTTCTTTTACCCCAGGGGGGTTAAAAAAACGATCCCGGTTTGTGGGGAAGGGCGTTTTTTAAAAACACATTTTTGTGATTGAAGAATGAGGACCCCGTAGGGGCTGGGTTCAAGTTTTTTGTTGAAAATTTACCAAAATTTTTGTTAATCGACCGGCAGGTTTCCCTTGTAGTATATTAAAAGTCAGTCTTTTTTTTTTTTGGGGGCC
>CM031613.1:4474866-4533443 GCA_018398815.1 Conus ventricosus
CCGGGGCAAAAACCCAAAGAAATAGGGAAAAAAAATGAATCCGCCCGTGTATTATTTACGAGAAACTGACACAACAAAACAGCCGCCCCTCAAAGATCTTTTGTGAAAGAAGAACTGCAGATATTCCGCCAGGCACAGTTCCGCTTTAATTAATTTACGGTTCTCCAGTGCCCAATTGCATATGAAAACTCTGGATTAACAACACCCGTTTTGTGTTAGTTCTATCTAATGACTTCTTTGTTACAACGTTGTGTTGATCTCATGTAGATTAGATCGCAGTTTTACGTTGTCATGATGAAAAGTCTTATTGCCAAACAATGCTTCTTTGTAGTTGTCATGTGATATGTTTGACTGCACAACGCTGCGAGAATTCCCTTTGCTTTCTTAATGATTTTCTCCTGGCTCGAAATACTGTACATTTTTGACCTTAACCCCACATACTCCTTGATTACCTTTCCAGATAATTCATCCTTCATCTTTCCTAAAACCTTCTTGTTAGTAATTGAATGTAAAGGTGAATCTTTAGGGTAATCTGATGTATCATACCATCCGCATGTTCCTTAGCTACTTCGATTTCCATGTTCTTTAATAATATCTTCAGTAGGAATATCTATAACAAAACTATCTGTATCTGTGTAAAGTACTCTGGACTCAGGATACGAGGGCTTAAAGTAGTCATAAAGAAATTCTAACATCAAAAGCTTTGATAATTCTAAACAGTAAACCCAATAAAAAGGGTTTGTCCAATTTGACTTTCTTTTTTTTCATCATTATGCCAAAAAGCTGATCATGAAATCTTCTAAAGTCTGATAATTTGGTTTTGAAGTCAGCTTAATTGCTTCGTTCTCTTTGGTGACTAATCTAACATCTTTGCGCTTGTGCGGATTCTCCATAGTCTTTCCAAAACAGCTGTTGTTCATCAGCTTAAAAAAGTCTTTTCTGAAGCATCTGTGGATTTGGTTCTGAGATCAGTGTTCTTCATGATGTATGGTTTCATGAACTGTTCTTGATCGAAAGCAATTATGCGATGACAGCTGTTAACTTCAAACCATGTCTTAAATAAAATTGTAGAAGTCTGTAATGACAGACATAATTTTTTTTGCCTCGAGATTATGCACAAGTTTAGGCGGTTCTCTTGGATCCATCTTTAGACTTTCTGCTGCTAATGGATAGTCATTATGCAGGTCATGGAGTTCATGAGGATATTCTAAATCAACTTCTAGAATGAAACCACGCTGGTGATCAGGCGCCAAACTACCCAACCACTTTAATGCCTTTTGAATATTATTTGTACCTGTGTACATTTTAAAGTGCGTAATGGAAGCGATTGCGCCATAGCCCATCCATACAGATTGTTTGCATCTAAATACATGAGATAGTTAGACCTTTTACTTGGATCATAGTCATCTAGGTATTTGTTGTTTGCTTTACAGTAATGGTGCGACGCCATACTAATTCCCCCACGCAATCCGTTTTCAATCATCGAATCATTGGTAAATCTGACAATAAATCAATCTGTACTCCAGTAAACTTTAAGAAAGCGTCCCAGCTCATCCCGGGCGCAGAAATGTAATGCGGGATCCAGCTATAATGTTTCATGCAGGTCTTTCTATAGTTTTCAAGACGTCCGCCAACAAACATGTATCTGCCATCAAGTAGGAGTCATGATAGTCTCCCATCGTTTACATCTAACTTTTGCCACGCATCTTGAGCATGCTGGTAATCAGAGTCACTGATTTCCTTTCCTCTAAGACTAGAAAAGAACGCGCCTTTAGGAGGAAGGAAGTGTTGTCTTCGTCAAAACCTTTTCAACTGTATCATGTATGTACCCTAAGGGTAAACGCCCTTTCTAACACGAGTTGGATCAAAATATTCTTCCGTTATTGGGCAGGAACTTAAGGACATAGCCAGTGACTCTAATGATCCCATCATGTGCTGCCATAGAGTCATATAAAGAATGGTTATTTAGCTTAAAGCAATGTACTTTTCTGATGACTGTGCATGCATGAACCCTGAAGGCATCGTCCCTGCTTTCTTTATAAGGTGAGAGTCGTAACCCGCAAGTTATGAAACGAATACAGGCAGCTTCCTGTCTTTGGATCAAACTTTCGTTGAAGATTGAATTTGTTATTGCGCTGCACCTCTAAATTCCCACTAATTGTGATCATGGTCTTTACTGTGGGGTTTACACTCTTGGCTTAGCTCTCAAACCGCAATCCAACAATGCGTGGCTGGTCTACTGTTGTTGTTCTTCAGGCCGCATTATGATTTCAGATAAGTTTAGGTTTTTAGAACCGGGTTCCGCACTTGTGCATGCGGTTTTTAAGATGTTTCTGCGCATTGGTCCTTATATAAGTCTGGTTCTGAATAAACGCCTATCCGACCTGACAAACAATGAAGGCAAATGAACAAATGCTGATGATTATCATTAAGACTGTTTTTTGAAGTTATTTGTGCGGTGGCATCATAAGGAACAATGAGTGTGATCAAAGTCTGCGTAAACAAATATGGAGAATGTTGAGTTTTTTCAGTCTTAAACTAACTTAGATCGGGTGGGAGCGTAATTAGTCTGTATTTACAGACTAAGAACTTTTCAATGTTTTATATGTTCACTCGCAGCTTGCACAGATGGAATTCTTGTTAAACATTTTCTGCAGAATTCTTGTATGCTATGTTTGTTGTAGTATGCACTCAATATCTTACTCATAGTGCGTATCAATGTGTTAATGGGGTGCCCCGCTGGTGAAAAACAGTAGTAGTAAGTCAACATGATTTTTGTCTGGTTCGCCTATTGTTGGACTGTTCTTGGACCCTTTTAATTGGCGCCCCAAATTTGTTCCTCATCCCAAGTGTCTACAGTAACAGTTATTGGGTTGTATTGTTCTTCAAAACTGATCAAATTGGTCTACACTAACCGGAGAAAGGATATTCCATTGAAGTTAAGATCTTTAGCGTATTGCTGGATGTTAGTACTCTCTCTGCGTGTTCGCGGGAAACCCCATGATGCAGCCTTGCAAGAACGCACCCATGAAATTTGTTGTCTGAAGTTTTTTTATGTTTAAAACTGCTCTCTTAAACCAACTCCCGAGGTAGCGGATGTAAGCCTTTGTACCTTACAATCGGTGCCATACAAGCTGTTTTAATTAATCTCTAGGATTCGCCCTCTGACCACCCAGAGCCTTCATTTTGGCTTCTTTCAGCGGCGCGTCAAAGTGCAAGCAGTTCGTTGCCCAGCCGGGGTGTGGGGGTTGTGAAGTCGTTATGAGAAAGAATAGTCTGTTGTTTAGTTGAGACCAAGACTTCTAGATTTTCTTCATTTAATGTTACATAGTCCATTAAAACAGCTAACATTACTTTTAACTGGGGGTCTATTTGTTAGTTTGCTGGAATGAGAATAGCATGAACAACGCTTTGCCTGTAGTTTGTTGGGTCAATGACTTCTAAATCAATAATCATTCAGTGTCTTGATAAACGCTCTCTTGAAGCATTCCTTCAACAATTCGTCTTGTCCTTCATATATCTTAGCATGCTGTCTTTCTTTTCTAAGCCAAAATATTTATTTAAATTAAAAAAAAATACTTTAATCAGAACCAATAGCAACGGTCTTTTTGCGCTTTCTTGCTTGGATCTCATTAAACTAAAGTATAAACACCTTTTGGTGTGGTTTAATGTGAGCTGTTTAGATCAGAGTTTACTGTCTCGTGTAACTTTTTTTAAAGCATTCCTTTTTTATCTGTCGGGGTTGGATGTGGAGAAAAACTTGCCCTCGCTTTCTTTGAAAGATCAAACTTTTGTTTTTGTAGTCATCAAAATCGCCTGTACACGATTAAATTCTTCATCGTGCTGTTGTGTAACAAGCGCTTATTTTTAGTCAGTTTGAAAAAGAGCTAGTTTAGCTGTTTTAGTTTGAAACCATAGCTGTGTGAGCTTTTGGGAGTTTAGTTTTTATTTTTTTGCTTGCAGCCCCTTCGGCTAATGAACACAGCGAGAAGGCTAAAGACAAACCTCTAGAGGTAAAGCTGCGGGTGCGCCTATGCCCGTTGCTAGAGACAACACTTGTTCCTGCTGATAGCATTAGCTACTTTATAGTCGAATGCTTCCAGTATTAACATATGTACAGCATTAAAGAGCAGCAGAATACCTTGTTTGGTTTTTGCTGTTATTTTGAATGGTCTTGCTCTTAGTACTTGTGATTTGCGTAATGTTGGTTAATCATGAAGGTTTATACTTCAGGGTTTCTATAACAGCAGGATTGCAGCTATCTCTTTCTCGACATCACCGGTGCTGTAGGAATTTGGATAACCTGAACAGACATGCTTTTTATAAAAGAAAACAAATAATTTGTATCCTACATATTTAATTTGTTTCTCGAAATATCAGTGCGCCATCATATAATAAAACAAATGTACATTTAAGCGGTTTCTCGGCTTTTCTTTTTATCAATTTGAATGTTTATTACGTCTCTCACGTTTTCTCCCTCTTCCATACAACTTCATTTCCTCTGTTGACCTAAGGTCAATCCCATAAACCGTATTTTGGTGTGAAATTAATCATCGAGTCAACATGTGAAGATGTAAATCTTTAGACACTAGGTCTGCTTTTGGATTTCTACCCCCCCACCCCCAACATTTTTCTTATTTCGTCAAAATGGGGATAGGTCTAAGCCCGCTAGCGTAGATTTGGTTTGGACTGCCGTCAATTGTACATTGCACTTTCGTTATTTTAGGATTTTAAAAAACTTTTCACTGTCTTTTGAACGGTTCTCACTTCACACCGCAATAAAATCCCTTTAGGCGATCTTGCTGCAAACGCTAAAACTAAATTCCATATCGTGTTGCCCTGCTTCTAGGAGATGTTGTATGATGAATCACTCTTTCGTAATATATTGGTAATTTTGACTTGATAATTGTTGTTCAATCAGCCTTGGCTAAGTGAAGGTTGGCTAACAACGTCAAACTTAACGAGATGTTCAGAAATGCTTGTCTTTGTTCAGTGTCTGATGATCTGATAAACGTGTTTGTATTCATAAAGTTTAGTTCATATCACTATATGACAATCTGTTTTTAATGCTCCTTGGAAAGGTATGGTGCATGCGCTTTTAACAACTCAAAATCTAGGGAATGGAAAATGATTTCCATACGCCAAAATTTCAGTACAGCTTTTGCTGCTTTTAGCACCTGAGGCGGTGGTCGGCGCCTATTTAAGCTTTAGTTTAGTGCTTCTTCATTTTTCAATTCTTGAAACGCAAGATCGCCTTTCGTTCCGGTTAGCATAGATCAGAATAGTGTTAAAAATATGTCTGCATTATGTAAGAAAATATTTCTTGCCCCTCAAGTTTTATAGAAATTTTTCTTAACGATTGCCCGCCCCAGTTTATGCCACAATGTCCTGGTTTGGGTCTGTTGTTGAATCGAGCGCTATTTTGAAAGTAAGGACGCAGAGCCTGGCACAAATCACATTCATCGACTCCTAGGTCTGGAAAATTAAACGTAGAAAATTTCGATCTGATCAATAGTAGATGTGATTATTTGGAAACAGTAATATTCCGTTATTTCCTTCACGCATTGGCTCTTTCAGTTTTCTATGGGGTCAAGAAATCGAGCATGTACTTGTTCTGGCCATTTTTATGAAGCAACCTAAAAATGTTATTATTTAAAAACAAGGCAGGACTTGCAGGCTGAAGAAGATTATGATGTTTTTGATCGTGGAGACGACAATGAGTGAAAGATCCTTTAAGCACAGCATCGCTCAAACGCTTCTCAATGCCAGCGTGACTTAAACGAACGTACGGTCGGGCATTTTACAAAAGATTAGGTCAAGAACCTCCGAATTTATAGACCCAAATGATTGTTGACAATTAGAAAGATGGGCCTTTGTTTGTAAAAAACGCTCAAGGGCCAACTCTGTTGGGCTTACAACTTAACCCGACCATCACCTTTTAGCTTTGGGGTCAATAGAAACTAGATCATGTGAAAGATCAAAATCGCCTTGGCATTGCTAGACAGGAAAATTAAGGGCGGAGGCAGTTGCTAAATTCCAAACCACACTACAAGACAACTCCGACAGATAACCAAGCAAGACATGGGAATAATGAATTACTCAATCAGCAGTCGAATTAATAAATACAATCGACGCAGAAAACCAGTTTTTCAGAAGAAACAAGCGTTAAACAATTAATGATTCCCCATTGCCTAGCGAGAACTAACTGGCCCTTGGATTCTGTTAAGAAACATTAGAGGCGGAATTAACAAACAATTTAGCAAACCTAGGTGAATAGATGAGATATAAAAAGAGAAAAAGAAAAACTCGTTGTTGATGGCTGAAGAGCCAACTTAGGGCATGATATTAAAGAAAGAATAACCCAAAGGATAAAAAGACTTAATACAGAAAGATCCGCAAGATCTAGAAGAGCTGTTACTAATCCCCAATTACGAACTAAGTGAGCCGAATAAGAGGAAACTATCCAAGCATTTTATATGACGACACGAACACTAGCAGAACGAATACGAACATGTTAGAGGAGCAAGGAGTCACATTAGTAAGCGATATGATAACAGCTTAGGATTTGCAATAAGTACACTAGTGATGGCTATTACAGGCGGGGTGGACAAAGCCAGTGCCTCACGCCATCACTCTGATAAAATCATGGGTTTAAAAAAACAGTTGATCATCTTGCGAATTTCTTAAAAAATTAGCTGGTAAAGCCGTAGGACGCTTTAAGGAATATTGGGAGTATTGTCAGCTGGCTTTTGTCTACTGCAAGCAAAGTAGTGGCATTTATGGCCGAGCACGTCTATGGTCATTAGTTCTCGTAATAGTAGGGGTTAATATATAGTAAGATAAAGGACAAGTTATCCTAGGCCAGTTAATCCCACAAGAACAAGCGCGTCTTTTCATATTATGGGCATCGGAACAGAGTCAGAGCTTTGCTGAGCCTTCAATGATTTTGGGGTATGCGTTTTGGACTTCGGGAATTAATTGACTTAATCTTGGGTTGATCTTTTATTGTTTGTAATTTTACTGGCTCACAGAATTTATGTTGTTTTTCCAACTTCTGTCATTGGCTGCTATAAGAATTTCATTATTATAGTTTTCTATTATTATTTACTGGAGTTGAGGTCAGAAGGAGCCTGTATTAACCCGTGCCAACAGCCAAAGTCTACTTTCGATCCTTGCGTATTGTAAAAACATTTTGTATTTTTATACTTGAAGGGTAAATAACTGTAGAATTAATGGGCCGTCCTCGAAAATTTGCTAAGTATTGTTTTTGCGGTCAAGCCAGTAGAAGGATCAGTTAAGCTCGATTTGCTGTGCTTTGGCCCCAAGCAACACCAAACGTAAGTACGAAATAGGAGTCGTTTATTCGTTCTATTCCGCCCTAGTTAAGGCCCTTTAGGAGTGTCTAAGATAACTGTTGTCCCTGCTGTTTTATGCTCTTGCTCTATGGACCCAAGGTGAAAAGCTGTTTCGTTGAGAGAATAGATGGTTTAAGGAGGATTCAGTAAATTTAAATTTTCTGTGCAATGCCCAAAAAATAGGGTGCATAGACCATGATAAGATCCAACTTTTGTCTAAAGTGTCTTGGGGTTAATATGAATTCGTTACAGATCTTTCAAAAGCCTATGTCTATTCTGTTGCTGAATGGAATTAAAACGTGTTTGTCTTCGGTAATGGCGCTTGCAGTTAGTTAAAATACGTCTGAGGTGTAATAGAAATGAAATCTGTACACTGACCTAACCAAGGAAGGATCAGGTGATTTAAGTGATTAGATACGACACTCCACAACCAGGTTGATGCACAAACACAGCAAAGTTTAATGGTTCTGCTATAAAAACTGCATTCGGATGACCTAACCACGCTTTCGCGATGTTAGTCTTTTATTAATAGTGGGGGGTTAAGATAGCTCTTCAATGGGAGTACTCACCTTTTTATCAAAAGCGCAGTCTGGGATCACAGAAATGTCGAGGGTGTAGTTGTTATATTTTTAAGATTGTAGTGCGGCTCCAAAAAGAATATTTTGCATCAGTTTTTGAATAGCACTCATTTTTAATTTGTTTAAAAAAATGTTTGTAACAAAAAAACTCAAGACGCCCTTTCGGTTTTTTAGAACATGCTATTAATAACAAATGCGGAACACTCAGAACGGTCGCGCTCCATGAAATATTTTAACAAGTCGTAATGGTTTTAATATAGCAACCGCAAAAGAATAATAGGGTTCTAAAAGTTAAGAGCAGGGACCAAAATGAGAGTTAACAATACCTGATGTTATTACGGGTTTTGTCATAAAAGAAGCAATGAGTAACTTTTAAATTCCTCTAAATTAACAATGCCAAATCTAAAAACAAGTTTACATTTAAGGCCTGAAGACAAGGAACATCTTACTTTTTTGATAGGAAGAGATTAGTAAAAGTTAGGCTTTACAACTTAGCATTATTTACCCACTCAAAGTTTTATGGCTGAGCCAGACATAACTACTTATGGGGGGAAAAACCGCTCGATTTGGCATTAATTCATACTCTATGTTCATTTGGATGAGCTGAAGCACTGATTTGAAAACTTATATGATGGAAGGCCCTCAATGTTTTAAGCGCTTCTTCCAGTCAGGGAAAGCAGATATTGCGATTATGAAATTATACAATTCCCTAATTTTACAGTTTAAAGATTAGTTTGTGGGAAGGGTCGGGATCATTTATATAAAAATCAAAGACAAAACAGGGAGGAAAGTCGTGAAAGTGATAACCTGCACATTGTTTTGGAAATAAAATAATACGATACTAAAAACATATGTCGCGAAGGGCCAGAAAAACGAGTTTACATTAGCGCCTGTGAGGTGTATAACTTTAGTATTAAAAAAGACTTGCAGACGTTTTCGGACTTTGAACAGAATGGGTTTGAGATAGGCACTTTGTATGGTTTTGAGTACATAAAGATGGTGATTAAAAACGCAAAGAGGTTGACGAAAACCAAAAGGTTTCCTAATCTAACGAACAATACCGCAATCTAGAAGCAAATCATGTTGGCCAGTATGAAAATAAAATAGTTCGAAAACCTGACTCAAATGGCACATACGGAACCCTATTTTAGAATGGGGAATAAAATTTGAATTCATAAGCCCAATTACAATTTTTGGACCGCCAAAAAAGTTTCAGAAAAGCATTCAACTCTGGCCTTTACATGTACGTCTTATACCGGCGATAATAGTCGAAAGAACATTGAAATAAGCGTATGGGAACAAACCAGTACATCTCACGAAAAGAAAAAGTTGTAAAAAAGCTTCTACAAAATTACAGTTCTTTCCACGCAGAAAATTAGGAGACACGTTCACAATGATATTTGAAATTTTGTCTTTAAAGATGTGGGAGGGTGGGGTTGTGGGCGTTAGTGACGACCTTATAAAAGGAATTAATATTAGCTGGCAACACTTAGGACGTTTTAAACGTCTTAACGTTGTTGTCGTCTCGATTCTTCACAATGGCGAGGATATTAGATCATAACAAAGCAACAAACTCACTGTTGACTTAAAAGAAACAATTTACCGGACTAATGGATTAATCTTACAATTAGCCTTCATAGGTTTTATTATACTGAACAAGTTTTGCGGAGAGTATGATAAAATAATAACTGAAATTAGTTAAACTTGTTATAAAACTATGGAGCCGTTAAACTTTTGACAAAATTCTCATTGCTTATTTGATTTGTGGGCAGACTGGTTGTGGAAAACATATTTATCCTCGGACCTGTTACAAACAGTTTATCGTTCTAATTTTAATCATATTGTGGTTTTCTGTCCACACCTTAAAATGGAAACAAAGCATATCATAACATAGAAGGGTTTGATGGGCAGCTGATGCATATATTTAGTTAATCCTAGCAATAATGAGTGAGATGTTTTAGACCGTGTTATAGACTGTTTGAAGGAACGCAAACACTATTTATTATAGATGATTGTTCGGCAGAAAGAGAATAGTTTAAAACGAGACACCCTTTGTCGAAACACTAGTTTCAGCGGAGGCAGGCTGGGATAGTGTGTGGGATTTTTTATGCCAGAATATAACTCGGTTTTAAAGACTATAAGAGAACAGTTAAAGATGGTAGTTTTATTTCACATGAAAGACAAAGGACTCATTTGAAGAATGTTTGCGTGTAAAAATGATGTTATTGAAAAGACAGGAAAAACGGATTAAGCAAAAAACTGAAATCTAAAAAAAGTTTAGTAAATTAGATTGAAAACGGATAACCTCGCAGTACGTTGTTTGTAGATAATCGTTATTTTGTAGTTATTGAAGTCTTACTTGTCAGAGAAAGGGAAAGGGCAATTCTGGGTTTACTTTCGGCCCGAAACTGGAGTGAGGGCCGGAAGTGGCCCAGAAGCCCCTTTCCTGTTCTCTCCCTCTAAACTCCCCCTAGGTCTAATTATATATCATAGAAAGTGTGTTCTACGCATGCGCTCGTGCGTTTGGGTGTTTGTGAGCATGTACACACTGACGTGAGCTCAGAACAATAATGGTTCTCGTGCGTGGTCTCCTTTTCTTCATCCCCCATGAAACAGGCACATGGTGGAAGTTTTTCTTTTGCTGCTTTTCCGAACGTGGAATGCCCCCTCCCCTTCCCACCCCCCCCCCCTGCACGCTCTCTCTCTCTCTCTCTCTCTCTCTCTCTCTCTCTCTCTCTCTCTCTCTCTCTCTCTCTCTCTCTCTCTCTCTCTCTCTCGCTCTCTCACGCTGCATATGTCAAGATCGTGGTCTGTGGTGGCAATCAAAATTATGGTCAACCTATTGTCAATCCGCACCTTTTGGCCCCCTCACCCTTCACCGCTATCCTAATTTTATGTTTCCTATTGATGAAATGTTTTATACTCCACGTTTTATTTTAAGTTAAAACATTTTAATTCATGTGCCTTTTCCCTACTGTATACATTTGTGATTTGTGTTCAGGATCTGAGGGTGGAGAATGCGAGCTTTTTACTGTCACAGTCTGTACCCCTGACGAAGGCAAATATAGCCGAAAATTTGGGATATTTTTTCTTGTTTGTTTGGATTTTTATCTACTTTGACTGTTTATATATATATATATATATATATATATATATATATATATATAATATATATATATATATATATAGTTAAAACAAGTTAAAAGAGGAATCTTAAAACTATCCTCTTTTAACTTGTTTTAACTAATGTTGCTCCCCAAGGGGTTGAGCACTTAAAAAATTGTTTTAGGCATTTTAAATATAGTGATATATATATATATATATATATATATATATATATATATATATATATATATATATATATATATATATATCGAGCGAGTTAGGTAGGTATGAAGTATGTTGTTAAGGAGAGAGAGCGAGAAAGAGAGAGAGAGAGAGAGAGAGAGAGAGGGGTATATCTGTCTACATATCGATCAGTCTATCTATCTATCTGTTTGCCTGTCTGTCTGTCTATGCATGTATGTGTGCATGCATGTATGAATGTATGTATGTATGTATGTATGTATGTATGTATGTATGCATGCATGCATGCATGCATGTATGTATGTATGTATGTATGTATGTATGTATGTATGTACAATGAACATGCAAACATGTGTGCAAGCAGACAAAGTCTCATAGATCGAACATCCATTTTGGTGAAAACAATTTTGTTTTTCAATGCACACACACACACACACACACATACACACACACGCGCGCGCGCGCGCGCGACAATAGTTCACGAACATACACACACACACACACACACACACACACACACACAGAGATACTTTTGGGGGAATCAAGATGCTTAACACACACACACACACACACACACACACACACACACACACACACACACACATATTGTGACCTTACCAAAGGAATACAGAATTCCGACCGTGAGTTCCAGCACAAAGCAGGCCACCAGGGTGAGCATCACACGGACAGGCGGTAAGCTCCGTGAACAACAGCGCCGTTCCTTCCACATGACCCCCGTCGTTCGTCTGTGGTACCAGGCATCTCTGTCTTTCGCGTTTCAGACCACTGGCTCTCAGGTGTAGGTGGGTCTGGCAGATGCTGATTTCCTCCCCAAGAAACTGTGCTTTCACCCGCCTCTCAGTAGGCCTGTTGCTCGGTTGGTTGGCGGATTTTTCCGGTCAGCAAAAGTACGCAAAAAACTTACAGGACCTTTTTTTTTTTCTTCCCAAACTTGCCAGAGAGATGGACTATAGGTTACGGGACAACCCCATTTAATTTTGGTGCGGATCCGTGACGCGGATCTAGATCAAACGAAGGGATTCAGGAACCGTTACTGGAAATTATCATCACATTTTGTTTTTCACTGAACACACACACACACACACACACACACACACAAATACACACACACACACACACAAAACACTGTGAAGTTGTTCACGAGTTGATAACTTTACCTGAAGCTGTGTTTTCTCATGGAAAATGGAAACTTTCTAGTAACATTAAAGGTGATAGTTCGTAGATTGATAGCTTGATATGAAGCTATATATATACATATTATTTTTTTTATGGAATATCACAATTTTCAAAAGATACAAACGTTGACAGTTCGTACTTTCCATAATCCTAGTTCCAAAAAGTACATGGGAAGTCACTCTTTCAGTCCGTACCTAGTATTACTTCCCCTGGCAAACGATAATGTTCTTTTTTTTATTTGTTAGCTCTGTCCTGACCTTGGCGAAAGTCTGCACTCTCACAAGCGCTTTCTAATTTGAATCAGCATATTGAATAGATCCTTCTGTAATAATGTTAAACTGCACATGATTTAGAATTCTGACGCAGAGAGAGATTTCTGTTGTGAGTGCCATTACAGTCCAAATCCACTAATAATTATTATTGTGAAATGCCAGACAGAGATAAGCGTCTCAGGAGTGCTATGGCTGAGAAGCAATTATACACAACACCCACACTGCCAGAACGACAACAGAATGGTAACTTTTATGGTGGGCTCTGGCAGGATTCGAAACCGTGATGTCTGACGAACACATTCGGAGTTTTACCACTGAGCTAGTTTGGTGCCTCACTATTATATACCAGTACCACTATTATAATACCAGTACCACCTGCCGACGACTACATAATCCCGACAGACGTGAACATTTGCCTAACCATAGGACGTCAGCGCATAGAATGACATTTTTTTCATATCTCTACAACTTGAACAGTTACTTAACCCGTGAGCAAGTCATCGACTAGGCGGGACGACCAAGATTCGTCCTCTGGAGAAAATCCCCACGGATTTGTGTATGCGTGCCTTGATACCATGAGTTGATGATAGGAGTTGATACCGTCGGCCTACGACAGGTGTTCAGTTCATCCATCTGTACACAGGATCAAAAGATTACACATGCACACATTCCGACAGACACTCTGGTCGCGCGGTGGCTGTCAGGCCAGTGCCAGGAGGAAGAAAAATGCGAACGGGGACCGTTGGAACACCTGGCTGTTGTCGATGTGTCAATGCTCCCATGTTGTCCTCTCTCTCCGTTTCTCTGTGGCGGGAAGAGTGGAAGCGAAGAGTGCGGCAGAAAGGTGGTAGGCAGGGTGTTTAGGGGCAAGGGGCAAAGGTCAGGAGAAGGAGGGGGGGGGGGGGGAGGGGGGGGGGGGGGGGGGGGGGGGGGGGGGGGGGGGGGGCAGAGGGAGAAAAAAAGGAAAGGAGATAAGAGGAGGGGGGGGTGGAGGAATGGGGGAGGTATGACGTGAATAGACACCCCTAAAGCTTTAAAAACTACCTATATTGATAAATTACATATTACGAAAAAAATTCTCCTAGCTTTCCCCGTTCCTTTCCCAGCTGCTGGAGAGAGAGAGAGAGAGAGAGAGAGAGAGAGCAATGTTCAAAGAGAACATTTAGCCAAAGACAAATCGGTCTCTATGATCAGATCTGAAATGAATAACACAGTATTCCCAGATATCAAACCAGTTTGGTTTGAAATGGGCGTAAAATCAAGGTTTAAAAAGAAACAGAACGAATGCTAATGAAGACTGTCATGCTGCGATGCGATGTGACGTCACTTCCACATGAGGCTCAGCCTTCAGGGATAAAGTCAGGAATGTGCAACCATTTCAAATGCCAGCTGTAGATCGACAACTTCAAGACCGAATTCAGCACTGTTCCGTACAACTTCAAACCCGAATTTACATACTTAGAACTGCAACAAGCTTCAGAGGGGAAAAATATCTACATCGATCGGAAGTTTAAAGAAAATCAGTCTGTATCATTAATTTTCAAAATATTGCGTAGAAAATAACACTACCTGTGGTAAATCTGTGGTGGCCGGAATAGCTCAGTGGTAGAGCGCCGGACTCGCAATCTTAATGATCCTGGGGTTGCAGGTTCGAATCTCCGCCAGGCCGTTTCGCTGCAGGGGGATTTTTCCCTTGGAATTAACATTGGTTCTGACTCCATTTCCCATACAGTCCTTCAAATGAGACTATAAACCGAGGTTCCGTGTGTGAACGCACGCATAAAATCTTGCACACACGTAAAATCCCATCACCAACTTTCCGGAAGAGAAGGCCAGTTTGGCCGTTGGTATGGATGACACGTTACACATATCATGCACCCTGCGTGAGAAATGGAAAGAATGAAGAAGGCATTGAACAATATTGACCGGATGACACGGGAAACGACTGAATGAAGCGCCAGCTGGCAGCACTGCCCAGGTAGGCAGCCCGTTGTGTAAACGAGTGTGGATTGTAAAGCGCTTCGAGCTTGGTCCCAAGCCGAGGATAGGCGCTATATAAGTATTCATAATAATAATAATGAAATCTAACACAAAACCAATGTCACCACACAATCTGTGAATCAGCGAAACTGAAAACCGTGAGGGTGTTTAGGATAGATTACGTCTCTCCATTTTTTTTTAACACTTTAACAACCTCATCTGTTTGCGAGGCTGAACTGTGGTCTCATGACCTATTGGTGTATTGTTGTCACGAGACTGACAGTTTCCCTGTGTACCGCAAAGGAATGCCCTAGTAACCCAGTGCCCCTGAGCAGGCGCATGCCAACTCCGCAGCAGTGGGCGAATGGGGGTGGAAGTGGGGTGGGGGGGGGGGGATGGGGGTGGGGGTGGGGGGGGGGTGTGTGTGTGTGTGTGTGGGGGGGGGGGGGGTGGGGAGTGTTAATAAGGGAACGTAATTCTCATAGAATTTTCTCCATTTCGAGCCAGTGTTATGCTCCCCTTTGTCTGCTGTCCAGCCGTTCTTGTGTGCCGCCTGTATGTCACGTCATGTCATCTTTAACATCACTCATCGCCGTGTTCGTCTGCCATCTTGAATTGGTCACATGACCATCTTGGATATCCCATTCCTCGTCTCTGTGTTCATCCGCTCTCTTGGGTTGGTCACATTGCTGAAGGTTTGGAGGAAGCCTCGCCTTTTTAGCCAGCAGATGTGCAGCCGGTTTTGTTAAGGGGAGTTCTTTCCCTTGGACCACAGCTCGTCACCATCGGGTCGTTTCTGCTTATCTTCCTAGCCTGTGCTGTCACCGCGTTAGAGAAGATGTCTCATCATATCCTCATTACCCAAAAATATGTACCAGCCATTTTGTTGAGGATAATTTCGTATTGTTTATTCGCGCGGTGTCGTATATAATACTGTCGCTCATAAAATCGTGTCGCAGCGACAGTATTTCCCGGGAAATACTGCATTTTATGGACAGCTACAATATTCTATGGGACATTTTTCGTGAAAAGTTGTCGCGCGACATTTTTTTCCAGCAATTATTGTCGCTGCAACAATATTTCACGTGAAATGCTATCGCTGCGATACAATTCCACGGCGACAGTATTATATACGACACCGGCATGTAGGCCTACGAGGTATATTTACACATGTTCATTCGGCGGTCAGCCTTACATGCCAAGGTCTTCTTTCCCTTTGTGCGTCTTATCAATGAAAAATATGTAAGGTCTTCATGAAGGATTGAAGCTGTTGCTGAGTCATTAACGAGTTATTTGACGTGCTGTTTTAAATGGACGCTGGCTTTACAGCTTTCTCAGCGAGGATTTATTATCATTGAATTCAAACTTGAATTGTTGCTGAGATATTGCAGCCTACGGTTTCATTACAAGCATTAACTACAATCGAAGCGTTTTATTCAAGAAGATATGGATGCTTTATTCTAGAAGTCAAATTTATTTTCGATGTGGGTTTCGAGATTATGTAGAAATGTTCGTTCTGCACGGCGATGTCTTTTGGAAGAGAATGAGGCAGAGTGGTGGCGTGGTTGAGAGGCAGAAAAAAAAAAACATTTCCTTGTTCGACCAGCCGCCGTGGTGCGGAGATTAGCGTTGTGGACTTGGGAGGTCGTAGATTCGATTCCCACCAGAGGATTTCAGCTACATGTGGTGCATCAGTTCGGCTACCGTAGGCACCTACCCACAGCTGGTCGTGCTGTAAACTCATATGGGAAGATGGGGCCACACAGTCAAGAGTCATCCACTTAATGGAAGTGAATCTGTTAGGAAATATTCCTGACAAATACGACAGGTGTCAGTTTCTCTCGGACCTGTTTGACGCTAAGACATATTATAGAAAGAAACGTAAGGCACAGCGCTGTCATTTAGTCTCTGGCCAGGACGGAACTCCGTAGCTTCACCTCCATCATGGTCCGAAATGATATTAATATAAGATAGTCTCATATCTGTTGCCTTTCATGCTTGCCATGACCTCAGCTTCGATTTCCTCTTCATGTCTACGCCCGTGATGTTTTCAGCAAGTTCATAGGAATTGTCGGTGGATGGACGCGGTGGCGCTCTAATGGGTCATTCAAGCTGGCTCAAGGATTGGGCAGTTACAGTTGTCAGTGGATGGATTAGTTTGTGGCGTTCTGCGTATCCTGGATTTGAATAGGCCAAACTTGAACATCACCGAAGTGACTCGGCAGCAGTGGATTGGTATCTCTCATGGTGGGATGCCTCAGAAGAACTTGACGTTGATGGCTTCCTGTCGCCCTGCAGGTGCGACAAGACTGACATGGATGTGGCTGTGTGTGCGGGGAGGCGGAATGAGCGACGTGAGAACAAAGCCACAAGAAAGGAGGCGGGGAGGGGGGGGGGAGTTTTGGGGGGCACGAAAAATGAGACGGAGACGACAAATTCACACCGTCTTCTGGGTAAACAAACCCAGCGACCCCGTTAGCACTTTCGTGTCCTGGTATCGCTGAGAAATCTACGGTTTAAAGCTCTGGATATTCATTAATTAGTTGAAGGGTAAGGAAGAATGAAATGCTTAGAAAATTGTCAATTTAGCCTTTCCGGGACTTCAAATCCCATGTCATGTGTACTGATAATGCACAACCCAAAGCAGTTTGTAAATTACCATTCAGTGTTCTTTTTCCCCCCACCATGTTCGTTGTACGCGTGACTGCGTACGCGCATGCGCATGTCAGTGTGTTTGTGGTTTTTTTGTGGATCATGATATTGTCTGAGCAGAATGTTGCTCTAGGATGGGTGTAGGGACAGGACGCAGGATGGGTGTAGGGAAAGAAGGTAGCCACTTCGAAGCTCTCTCTCTCTCTCTCTCTGTGAAGTCAAAGCCACTCTTAATTTGGTCATCGTCACAAATACAAAACAGAGGTTTTCCAACAAAACTTTTATTTGACGCAATGGAGCATAAACATGAGCAGGAAAATCAAAGAAACAGCTTCATTAACAGACATCACAATGTAGAAAGGAGCGACACATAAGATTGTACAGAGTTTCCCGTGGACATGTCTCAGTAAATTCTCACCTGTAGCCAACCTGCCTGTTCCTTTGTTTGCTTCTTGCCAGTAAACTTCTGCAACATCCAATTCCTTCCTTTCTTTTTTAGTAGGTGGTGTCGGCTCGCTTCTGAAAAGCTTTTGATCTCAGAGCAATCTGACAGAAGGTCCTAATGTGCGAATTCGATCATTTGACGATTCATTATTGAGCTCCCTTCACCCCCCCCCCCCCCCCTTCCCAATCCCACCCACCTCCCCGTTCTTCTGTTGCCGGAAAGTTTCTGGACAGCAATGAAATCAAAAATGGCTGAACCTCCCATGCTTGTAGCACGATCTTTATCAATACTATTTCCTACATTTCTTTTGATATGAATCCAACAGATTCTCGATTTCAGATGTACGTCTTCTGATCGTCA
This sequence comes from Conus ventricosus, assembly GCA_018398815.1. NCBI lineage: Eukaryota > Metazoa > Mollusca > Gastropoda > Neogastropoda > Conidae > Conus > Conus ventricosus. Next base: position 4,493,012 of record CM031613.1, read on the forward strand.
TCTATCTGTCTGTTTATTTATCTAGAGTCTTTACTTTAAAAACACTGAACTCCACTCCAAAAGCTTGAAGGGGGTCAAAGGTTGATGCAGGACAGACATATAAATCGATTATCTATTTACCTGTCTCTCAATCTATCTGCCTGTCGTCTGCCTGTCTATCTATAAAATATACTTTTAGAATCCTTACTGTAAAAGTACTGAACTCCACTCGACGAGCTTGAAGGGGCCACAGGTTGATGCAGGACATACATATAAATCGATTGTCTATCTATCAACCTGTCTCTCTACCTGTCTCTCTATCTATCTTCCTCTCTATCTATCTATCTACCTGTCTATCTATCTGTCTGTCATCTGTTTCTTCAGCTTCAAAACACACTTTCAGAAAATCTCTGGTTTAAAAACACTGAACACCACCCCACAAGCTTAAAGGTGGAGGGGGGCGGGAGGGGGAGGGGGGAGGGGGGGGAGAGAGAGGTTGATGCAGGACTGACACACAATTCGACCAAGAGACGAATTGGCCACTTCTGCAAGACACGTGTTTAGCCCGAGACACGCACGTTGTGTGTCTGTGGTCCAACGTTCCATCTCTTTGTCCTCTGGTCTGGAGGTCATGAAGTTTCCAAAACTATCCTATTGACTCGTTCCTTCCCCCCTTTTCTTTCATTACAATGGTTTTCATGGTTTTGCAGATTGACGATAAAACCCTATACACTGTCACCAAATCGTCCAAAGCTATATGGAGCGTAAGAATTACATCACGCTTTTTTTCCTGTTTTCTTTCCCCTTCGCCATTAACACTCCCCACCCCCTTTTTCCCCTCCCTTACAAGAATATCTTGAATATGCAGATCTTCAACTTGATTGTCATTCTAAACATGAGCTCGCACATTCAACACCAGTGCACTAGTGTAGGCATTTGGCAGGGAAACAAAGGTTAATAATAAAAAAAAAAAACAACAACCATGATCTCTATTTGTGTGTGGACTGGTGGTGGTGGTGATGTGGACACGCATGTACTTGTGTGTGTGTGTGTGTGTGTGTGTGTGTGTGTGTGTGTGTGTGTATGTGTGTGTGTGTGTGTGTGTGTGTGTGTGAGTGTGTGTGTATGTGTGTGTGTGTGTGTGTGTGTGTGTGAGTGTGTGTGTATGTGTGTGTGTGTCTGTTGTGTGTGTGTGTGTGTGTGCGTGTGCGTGCGTGCGTGCGTGCGTGCGTGCGTGCGTGCGTGTGTGTGTGTGTGCGGAAACAAGGAACGAACCAATTATCAATACGATTGTTAACATCACATGAAACAAATCACTTTGATTTTTTTTTTATGCAAATAATTTTTGTGTGAAAACTGTTAAGTGTGAGTGTGCATGTGGGTATGTGTGTGTGTGTGTGTGTGTGTGTGTGTGTGTGTTTTGATATGCATGCGTGTGTGCAACCAAGCTCTTGAGTGAGAGAGAGAGAGAGAGAGAGAGAGAGAGAGAGAGAGGAGAGAGAGAGAGAGGCCTTTAATGTATGTGGACGTGTTGGCAGGAGTATTTGTAGACCTTTCTTCGTAACCTCATCCTAACGATGGGCCTAACAATATTCAAGAAGCACAAACTACCCCACAGATGACACAAAACTTCCCAGTCTACGCAATCATACTACTGCCACTATTCTCTACACTCTAAGCGACATGGGTTAAGCACCATCTAGCCGAACACAACCTTTTCAACACCAGATTGTAACTTTCTTGACAACACCTACGCATGATCAAATCAGTCTCGCACTTTGCACATGTATTTACAACAACAAAAAAGTAACTACTGTCCGTCGAAATCCTGCGACTGGAAAATGAGCAAGTTATGCTACAATTGCTACCGAACTGCAACAAGTATGACATTTATGATTAGGTTAGTAGATACTGCTCGCAAATTTTAAATTTTCACTGACAAAATTGTCGAACTCTTCAATGAAGCACATCAAAAGTATCTGATGCTTTCAGTTCTGGCGTAATGCCAAAAGAATCTCCCTGGCACCTGGCTGCAACATGGGTACCCCAAAATTGGGTGCCAATATTTTCACACATTACATTCAGCCAGCAAATTTCCACAGTGCCTTTCCGTAAAGCAAAATTCCGGCACCTGCCAATTCAACACCAAAATGTACTTCGTCATCCTGAACTGTTGAACTTCACAAACACTAAAGGATAAATGCACCATCTTGACAAAACAACAACAAAAAAACCACAAAAAAAAATGAGTCCAAATACAAATCTGAACAATTGCCCACCATAAAATGCATTAGTTTAACATAAAACAATGTGGAGTGCACACAACAAACAGGTCTGAAAAAGAACCCCGTCCACATAGAAAAAGAAAGAATGTATGTATACGCATTGTGAATGAACAAAATCACCCTTCCCACTGAGGCCACAAGATAAATAAAGCACTTAATTTAAAGGGATGGAACATTGAGCGTAATGTGTTTGTGCACGTGATAAAGATAAACTGCACAGAATGGACACACACTCACACTGCCCCAGAACGTCTTTCTGCTAGACACGCGAAGAAAACAACGTGATACTGCAAGTACTTGCCATGTGACACCCCCCCCCCCCCCCCATGCCCTCTTCTCCTCCTATGCACAAGTTTTTATCATGTAGTCACGATCACATAAAGAAAAGTAAATACCAGAGCACATGAACATCCAACAGTTGAATAAAAGAGGCTGGGAGCTGGGGGAAGGGGGGGGGGGGGGGGGGAGTGGTAGGTGGGAGAGACAGGGGATGACAGGTAAGAGGCACAGACTGCCCTCTGAGCAGCACAGATCAGCTGGGGATTCAGCGTATCCCAGCAACGATATGAATGGACACCAAGAAATAGCTGACACTGATAGAATGGTAAGCAGGTACGGCTTTAAGAGGATCAAACGTATATGCGAAGCCTGGATACCAAGATGATCATGTAAGGTCGTCTCTACATCAATTTTTTTGGTTGTTTTTCAGAAAGACTTCAAAAATGATGCCAGGAAAAAAACAAAAAAAAACAAATCAAGCCAAGCAAAGTAAAGCATGAGCTGACTGATAATAGCAAAACAGCAAAATACTTTCTTTTTTTTTAATAGGATGTTCGCTCTCTGCCAACTATCAAATGGGAAATACAAAATCCAAGATATAAAAAGCTTTCAGTACCGTTGTTCACATTTTAACACGATACAACTATGAGGATCAGGACAGATGTGATTGTTCCTATTCTACCACAACACTGCGATTAGGATCAGGAGAAGTTTGACAAGTCACAAAAAAAGAAAACGGAAAAAGGACGGTATGTTTCAATGTGAATAGAAAATGTTAATGGGCAAAATAAAGAAATCTTCAAAAATTATTATTCAACTCTGGAATGCATTATACATACGGGGGGGGGGGGGGGGGGGGGGGGGGTGGAATCAGTGACCAATATCCAAATGGGTAGTCAAGATCAGGAATAAAATAACTCATCCAATTCAGTGTACAAACAGGATTATATACTGTTTACATTATTACCAAAACGGGACTCAAGACAATGTTACAGCACACATCTGTAGATCAGAGAATGTTATAACAACTCCCGCTTTCGCAACGGAGGATGTTCAAATTATGGGATTTTCCATGTGTCCATTTGTGCACCTTGAGCAAATCAAAAACAAAAACAAAACAAAACATGACAACTCACGATCTGCGTCCATTCATGAACAGGGCACTAAAGTGGTCATGGCTACGTCAGCTGGTTCATTTGCCTGCCTCGTTCCTTATCTAACACCTAATCTCATCAATCCCTCAGCTGCCCCTATCCCATCCTCCTGCTTACAATCAGTTTCCTTCGCACCTCCGCGAGTTTGGGCACAGGACCACAACCTCTGGACATGAGTCATCCCGATGTGGACATCGATGGCTGACCACAGAACATCACAGGCACTGCTTGTACTGGGGTGTTTTTTTTTCAAATACTTCTGGGCAACTTCGTTTAATCACTTCTTAACATTTCGATCCGATACATTCCTTAGTAAGACAGTAGTGAGGGTGATGAAATCAATAACGATGTTGTGGCTTTTGTATCTTGTGACACGACAAGGCATCACTGATGACTTCCGGATGATCTTTCTCCTGTCGTTGCTGCTTGGTCTGGTCTCTTCAAAAGCTGATGAAGTGAAGGACGGCCCACTACCTGATGTTGTCCTCCCACCTTTTCCTGTGTCCACTACTTCTTCATCTCCGTGGAATCGTGCTCCTAAGTGTTTTTTTTTACTTTCACTCGTTTGTTTTCCCCTCCAAAAACGTGCCGGCACCATTCTCCTCTTAAAAAATAGTAGGCTGGTTGTCGTCACACAGTCAAATGGCCTGTCCGGTTGTTGCTGACTTTCTGACTTGTCATGACAATTATTAAATCATGAATCAAAGGAAAAAAAGGGAAACAACTCAAACGAACAATCTTGTGAATTCCCCCCCTCCTCCCTCAACAGTTGCTGCATACAGTAATGTTTCAATAGGCAAACAAAGTTTTATTAATGGGTGAGATGATCAGAATATTCAAAATAAACACTGATTTGAATATTCAAATAAAGTTTCATTGATGACTTCATCATATGTAAATAAAGTTGCTGATGAGATTACGTAACAAAAGCAATGTCAAAAGTGCTGAATGTAAAAATTCAGCACAAAGAAATGTTCAAAAAATTGGCCACCAAAGATAATCAATGCTTTTTTTTCTGACAGCAAAATTATCAAATAGGCACATATGTATACAAAATATAAAAGTAATTCAATACACTTCTGAACTGCTGAAAGCCTGACATGCAAATACCACAGAAAGCTTGAAAAACATGGTATTCATGAACGCAGTGAGAAATATTTGGCTCCATAAAAACACAAACGTACAAATCAGGTTCAAATGTTCAAACAGTGAGAAAAAGCAAAGTGACAACCATAATGTACCAAAATACACTTAATATTTACACAAAGTGATCCATTTGTAAGTATGTAAATAATGTTTCAATCACAACGCAACAAAATAGGCCGTGAAATATCCTACAATCAAAACACAGGCTTAAGATGCATTTGGACACAATTTCTTTCTTGTGCCGATATCTTTCTCTCGCTCTGTCACTCACACTCACACACACACACACACACACAGAGATACTGCATACACAGGCATCTCATATACCGAACTAACTCAATCAGTTAAAACACACACACACACACACACACACACACACACACACACAGAGCTGAAAAACAGAAGGCATAAACATTGAGACAATGGGAGAGAAAAAGAGAGAGAGAGACAGGGAGGTGTGAGTGAGATAGAGAGAACAAGGAAGAAACCAAGGAAAGAGTGGGAAGGTGTGGAGTGGGGGGGGGGGGGGGGGGGGGGGGGGGGGAGAGAAACAGGGGTAAGGCGTAGAGGAAGGGATGCAGCTGGCATTCATGTACAACCACAATCATAATCATACTGAACAAACCTGGTAACAAAGCCAGAACATACAGGACACACCAATTATTTTCAATTTGTCAAAAGTGCCAAACCAATGAGATATCAATACATTATTGCATTGCAAAAATTATATGCATATAACTTATGAATTATTAACAACAACAAAAACCTGGCAGAAACATTCATCAGGGCATTGTAAAACAAACATAGAACAGCAAAATTATTCACATATCTTTCACAGTCTTGCACATTTAAGCATGTATACATCTGTGATTACACAGGCTTTGATACTGCATGCCTCTTTTTATTCTGATTCCTTAAATTCATTCCACTCTGCCGTTTTCTTTGTTTCTGTTGTGTGCAGATTATGCGTTTGTGTTAAAATTGTAAAAAAAAAAAAGAAAAAGGAAATTGTACCAGAAGTCAGTGAAAACACAGCAGGTCAAAATCTGCTTTGTTACTAACAAAGAACAGCAAAAACACGGCCAGTTCTCCTGTACTTACTAACGCATAAAGCTGAGTGGTCTTATTCTGAATGGAATGTTTCGGCACTGCCCAATGAAGAACACAGTTACTTCCCTTACACTTGAGGTTTTGTTTTGTTTTGAACAAAATGTTTCTGCACCGCTAAATAAAAAACAAGAATGAAAAATCAAACGCAGTTACTTCCTTACGCAGACGGACAGGAGCTGGGTGGTTTTACTTTGAAAGAAATATTTCTGCACCGATCAGTGAACGAGTGAAAAAAATCACAGTGTATCTTCCTTTACCACTGGCTTATGTGCATGCTTGGGGGTTTTATTTGGCATAAAATATTTCTGCACTGCCAAAGAAGAACAGTCGCAAATCAAACACTCTTACTTTGTGTACACTAACTGTTAAGGGGTGCGGGTTAACTTTCAGTTTCAATCCTCCTCACCAACATGACCATACCTAGCCTGTTTTGAATGGAACATTTGTGCATTGCCCCACCAACGAAGTGAGAAACTAAGCACACTCTTTTCACCCATACTAACCAAAGGTGGGAGCTGGGTGGTTTGGTTTTCAATGAAACGTTTCTGCACTGCCCTATGTATTTTTCGAAATTCTGATCAACATTTTGCAGACCTTGGTACGAAACTAACCAGCATGGCTGATCTGGATATGCAGATGTAAGGGCAGACAATATAGACGCTCTTCAAAAGATAACCTGAAAAGTAACAGCTTCATTAGAAGGTACATACAACAGCAGTCCAATACTGCATGTCAGTGAACACCGAATGGATCATGAAAACATACGAAGCAAAGGTTGGAGGAGGACTATGCACCATGAAGTATTCCCACTCAAGCGTCACAATGGGGGGCTCTGTAAGAAACAACGAACAACACTGGACGAACCTGTAGGGAACAGCATCGTTATGGTACCTATAAAGCCAGGCATGGGATGGTAGGTGATGTGATGACTCAAAAAAAAGGGCACAGTACAGACTCTGTGTCCACAGTCATGAACCCAAGGAGCAAATCAGGACAGATGAAAAAAACACAAAAAAACATGGACAAATCTGCAGATGGTCAAACTAGACATCCAAAAACATCTAAAGTACAAACATGAAACAGCTTTTTCATCTTTTTTCCTTTGTGCTGCATTATGAATCTTATAAATGCTGCAGCAGTTTTTGTTCAGGCTTCTTGCTGGATGTGTTCAAATGGCTTTCAGATTACTACAGCTCACTGCTGTTATAATATACATACACAAATCCAATGAAATGACCACTTGGATCTACGGTAGGTACAAGAGCCAAAATAGGACATCTTTAACTGCTAAGGTTTGTAAAACTGCCCACTCAAAATGATTTTAAAAAAGTAGATACTGAAGTGATGCAGGGATAGATGCAGGCCTGTACCTGTTCCACTGCCACAACGCAGATTCCATTCAAAAGCGCAAGCCCAGTTAAATATGATACATGCCACAAACAGTTTTTGACAGTCATGAATGGAACTGTGATCATTTCTTTTCATTAAACATGTATATTATTGCACTCTGTTCATGCTTTTAAGACATTCTGATACATGTATATTACTTAGACAGCTGAACTATCTGTGTATGAGAAAATGCATGTTGGAATGCAAGATATCCAAGTACAAGATATGTGTGTGTGTGTGTGTGTGTGTGTGTGTGTGTGTGTGTGTGTGTGTGTGTGTTGTGCGTGTGTGTGTGCCAGAGAGAGAGAGAGAGCGAGAGGAGAGAGAGAGAGAGAGAGAGGGTGAGAGAGAGGGAGAGAGAGAGAATGTCTACTTGACTAATATAATTGGGGATGAATATGCATATTCAAGAGAGTTTGATATGCAAAAATATGCATGTAAGCAAGCTTAATGTTTAAGGGGTCTACATACATCCCGCATACAAATGCACCAGATATAAAAAAAGGAATAAATTTTACACAGTCAGCCAAATCTCTCTCCCACTGCTTTTGGAGTGTTCATCTTGTCCTTACAAGCACTCCACAAGCCAAAAATGAACACATAACTGAACACAATCAAAGAATACTACGCTCTATCCCACACTCTTAAAAATCATTTAGCGACGCCAAAACAACATCAACATTCATTTCACATCCAAGTCCAATATCACATAATCCCACATACATATCTGTATGTATATATATATATATATATTTATATATATCCCTCCAGGTTAACACAGGTTTTGAATCAAAATCAATCAAGAAAATGAAAGACATTCAGTGTTCAAATAATGAAGCCAGACATAGTGTTCAAGCGACAGTAGTAATCAAGTTAGTCAGATTCATGTGACACGCTGATTCAAAGGGATATCATAGCAGGGGAAAACCTCTTCCTTTCCCTGTGGCCTTATCAGGGAAACACACACAGGGGTAGAACATGTGATTAGTCGTCAGTCAACGCATTCAATACGGTAAGCCTCAATAAATTGGGATCCCAATTCAAGATTACTACTGGTCGCGTCTGGTTGCAAACTGTTTTAAGTTAAGTTTTGAGGTTCATAGAATGATGTCTTTCCTTTTTTTTGTATTTTTTGTTTTTCCTGAATTTTCTTATGTGGGAAAATATTGGGTTATTCCGTCATCTGATGTGGACAGAGTGTATTTGGTTGGTCCGTTTCCTGGCATGGGACAATGTTGGTTACTTATTTCATGACTTTGGAGAATGTTGTGGAGCCATTTCATCTCCTCAAACGATGAAATGCTGCTGGGTGATTTTATTTCCGTACAAGGCAAAATGCTATTGGGTTATTATTACAAGGCAAAATGCTTGTGGGTTATTACAAGGCAAAATGCTTGTGGGTTATTCCATTTTCTGATTTTCCTGACATGGGGACATTCTGCCGGGTAAGAGCTGTTCAATTCTCCTGTTTCTCCTCCATCTTCTCCTCAGTCTTGGCTTCCTCAGTCTTGGCTTCCTCAGTCTTGCTCTCCAGGTCCACCTTCAGTTCATCTTTTGCTGGTTCTTCTTTGTCTCCTTCTTTCTTCTCCTCCGCCTCTGCGTCCTTCTTGGCTTCTTCTATGTCCTTGGGTTTCTCCTCTTCACACTCTTTTTTCTTCTCCTCTTCTTCCTTCCCTTCGGGTTTCTCCTCTTCTTCCTTCCCTTCGGGTTTCTCTTCTTCTGCTTTTGGTTCCTGGAGAGAAGAAAGATGCTTAGCTGTTGTATTGATTATTGATATAACTCTCACCAAAACTCACACACACACACACACACACACACACACACACACACACACACACACACACACACACTCACACACTCAAATGCATACATGTTCACATACATTCATAGATATAAAGAATCAATACAATTGCAGGCATCTGTGCGAGCACACATAAATGCAAGCACATATTTCACCCATTCACACACATACTCCTACTCAATAACACACATATACAATTACTTTCTTTCCTTATAATTTCTTACCTTACTATGGCTCTGTACATGGCAAAGGAATAAGAACAGTCATCTTCTCTTTCACCCAGAGAATTATGCTTGAAGATTTGGCTTGTGTTTAGCTAGGAAGAAAGCACCTTAAGAATTATTGTACGGTCACATGGCCTCAGTTTTACTTTCCGACGGTGACTTTGATATCCAGGTATGGGCATAAAACAAGTGTGCTGCAAATACTATCCAGCTGAAATACAAGCCAGGTCTTCTCACACAAATTCTCAGGGAGAGCAGGTACATGTTGATGCTGTCTACAGCCCAGCTGAGCACAGGAGGCTTCTATGTCAGCACAAAGACACACACCTCTGCCCCTCCGGTCCCTTGTACTTCTTGCTTTTCTTGATGAAGCCGCTGTCTATCAGGCTGTAGGCCATGTCTATCACTGTCTCCTTCACGTCGATCGGTTCAATGCCGAGAACCTCCTTCATCTGCAACATCAACAGTCAAACCTCTTTATCAACAACCCCCCCGCAAAGAAAACTCCCTCCCTCCCTTTTATGACTTGTTTCTCTTCTAGTGCATTTTTGTCTTCTGTTTGCCTCTTCTGGGTCTATCTCCCTGTTAAGAAGCCATGGCAATTAAGCTTGAGTACTGATATCTTGAGGTGGTGTTTGGTGACAGGTTCTACTGTGAAAGGTACATTTGGGCACTGACATCAAAACCGTCACCACGAGCCTCTTTTTTCTTTTTGTTTCATTTTACGTTTTCTCTCTCTCTCTCTCTCTGTCACACACACACACACAAGCTTATCTCATGATTCTACCTCTTGCATCTATATATATATATATATTGCTGAACAATTAAGTAGAGGGGGAAAACAAGAGCAGGTTAACAATTCTTCCATCATTATAGTGATGACTTGAAAAAGATTTGAAATTAAAAAAAAAAAAATGAAGACGAAGAAAACGGGAAAATATACATTACAAATATGAAAACCCTTCCATAGCTGCATGAGGGAACCATCACAATCCTCTCGAAGGCAGATCTATATGTATATTGCCTGCTCCTAGGCCTTTCGTCCACTCGATCGGACTCATCTGGGAGACACGTCTGGTTGTGTCTGTGCTCCTGGCGTCAAATAGAGACACACCACAGTCCGTAATTCTGTGGTGTTCTCACCACCAAGGGTTCAAAAAGAATCCAACAGCACCCCCAAAGCAGCCAGCGAAAGGTAGTAAAATAAAACAAAACGAAAGTGTGGAGAGGAAAAAAGATGCTGAAAAACTAAAAGCATTATGCAAACAGTATAAAATGTTGGGGACAATCTTTGAGGCTATGCTCGAGGATCCATTTAAGATGCAAGGGAGATGAAAAAAATATGGAACAGTCTGAGGAATGGGTGGGGGAGAGTCATCAAAATAGCCAAGCAACTCATAGTGAAGGGTCAAAGCTGCCACAGTCAGGGTTTTCAGCCCTGCAGAGTATTTCCTAGCTGGGTTTGGCAGACCCACAGGCTTCTTCCCTTTCTCCTCATTAATAATATCATTATCATTTTTGTTGTTGTTGCAATCTCTCTCTTGAAACAGCAAACCCAGGCTGTTGATTGTGGCTACTTTACCGAATGACAACTTAACAGTGTTTTTACCAGTGTGACAGACTCACTGGAACTTTTCATGACGCTTGGACATTTGACAAATGTATGCCATTTCACATCGCAGAATGCACATTAAAAATCAATGCACAAAAGATCTCACTTCATGAACCCAGTACTTATACACAGGCACAACTGACTTGTTCTCGAAATTCTTACTGTGTCTGAAAGTTGATTCTCCTTCTTTCCTTTCATGTGCCCTTCAAGATACACGTCAGGTGGTTTCAAGCATAAAGATGAAAGTGAAATAATGCAGCTGTTTGGTCAAAGCCAGCTGTTGCAAAGACAGAGTCAGATGAACTCTGAGGTCGGAAATATGACATCAAGTATCGAGCAGTTTGCATATTCCTGGATTGCGAGTGAAGTCAACTATGCAAATCCTAAAAAAAAAAAAAAAGAAAGTAAAATGAATGTTATGGAGTTGTTCATTTGATCTAAATGCAGTTACATTTCAATTTGCAGCTGAATTTCATGCTATGTTCAAAACACTTTGATGGATTATAGTGTTTAGGTGCATATGCCAATTTGTGGTGTGTGGCCTGTATCATGTTTTGGTGCATATGCCAATTTGTGGTGTGTGGCCTGTTATCATGTTTTGGTGCATATGCCAATTTGTGGTGTGTGGCCTGTTACCATGTTTTGGTGCATATGCCAATTTGTGGTGTGTGGCCTGTTATGTTTTGGTGCAAATGCCAATTTGTGGTGTGTGGCCTGTTATCATGCAGGCAGGACACAACTCCCTTCCCTCCTGTTGACAATCTGAGGAGACAATTCAAGGGACACAACCCAGATGATGTGCCTAGTCAAATAGATCAATTGCGTCCCTTTTCTTGAGTTCAACCATTCGTGGCTATAAGAAAGGGTAATGAAGGGATAGGGGGGTTGGGAGCCATTCGTGGCTATAAGAAAGGGTAATGAAGGGATAGGGGGGTTGGGAGCCATTCGTGGCTATAAGAAAGGGTAATGAAGGGATAGGGGGGTTGGGAGCCATTCGTGGCTATAAGAAAGGGTAATGAAGGGATAGGGGGGTTGGGAGCCATTCGTGGCTATAAGAAAGGGTAATGAAGGGATAGGGGGGTTGGGAGCCATTCGTGGCTATAAGAAAGGGTAATGAAGGGATAGGGGGGTTGGGAGCTTCTACCTACACATTAAAACAAAATCCTTCATGGATTGTCACATTGGGTTAATTTAAACCAACAACTCAGAACTGTTCCATTTGCGTCAAGCTCTTCACTGGTGTTTCAGCTGTATGTTTTGAGTTTGTACAGGATTTGTGCACTAATCTGTTCTATCAGTTTTCATTAGAAAATGGCTTGGCAACTTGACAGCACACTGCTCAACTGACTAGAACTTTTGCGCATGTTTTGTTTTCTTTTTCATCTGCTTTTCTTTTCTCTTTGATATACAATACATTGGAACACAGCCAACTAGTTCATTTCCATAGTTTGATGTGGAATTGAAAAAAAAAATTCAATACCATTCATTAACTGCACAGCAAAAAAAAAAAAAAAAAAAAAATATATATATAGCAGGTAAAGGGCTAAAACATGTATAGCATACTGGAAAAAAATGAAACCACAACTTTCATTACAAAACAGACGATCAATTACTCAGCCCTGTGTCCAGCACATTACAATCATGTGCGACCTTACCCTCTTGTTGTCAAAGCGGTGAACTTTGTTGACCTGTGGCAGGATCATCTTGATGGTCTTGTCGAAGAGGGCCGACATCCACAGAGCAAAGTATGGGCAGTTCATGGTGGGCACGTTGTAGCCTGCACAAACAACACAGCTGTAACACCACTGTAGCCTGCACAAACAACACAACTGTAACACCATTGTAGCCTGCACAAACAACACAGCTGTAACACCACTGTAGCCTGCACAAACAACACAGCTGTAACACCATTGTAGCCTGCACAAACAACACAGCTGTAACACCATTGTAGCCTGCACAAACAACACAGCTGTAACACCATTGTAGCCTGCACAAACAACACAGCTGTAACACCATTGTAGCCTGCACAAATAACACAGCTGTAACACCATTGTAGCCTGCACAACCACACAGCTGTAACACCATTGTAGCCTGCACAACCACACAGCTGTAACACCATTGTAGCCTGCACAAACAACACAGCTGTAACACCACTGTAGCCTGCACAAACAACACAGCTGTAACACCACTGTAGCCTGCACAAACAACACAGCTGTAGCACCACTCGGTGGATGTCACAGTCACTTCTCCAGGGCACTGTTCAGGCTCTTCATGTATTGGCACTCCTACACTCTTCACTGGTGTCGAGGAATTTTGAGCCTAGGATAATCAGGAATGTGGTCATAATTCTTAATAAACATTACCTAAAAAAAAAAGTACATTATATCTGATAGTGTGCCACCAACAGAGCGTCAAAGAACCCCAGCAACATCACACCTAGAGGCATAACAGAGACTTGCTGAGGCTGTGATACACAGATACCTGACACTGGCTACAGCTGGATTACAGTGTTAGCACACACACACACACACACACACACACACACACACACACACACACACATGCACACACAGAGACTCTCTCTCTCTCTCTCACACACACGCACACACACACACATATGCACACACAGAGACTCTCTCTCGCTCTCTCACACATACACACACACATATGCACACACAGAGACTCTCTCTCTCTCTCACACACACACACACACACACACACACACACACACACACACACACACACACAGACTCTCTCTCGCTCTCTCTCTCTCTCTCTCTCTCTCACACACACACACACACACACACACAACACACACACACACACACACACACACACACACACACACACACACACAAGTGACACACATAAATTGAAGTGCGACAAAATGAATTCCAGCACACCTTGGGGTTTGAACTCCTTGGCCAGGAACTGAGCGATCTCCTTCATCCACATGTTAGTGTTCACCACCAAGTGACGCTGACCTGCAACACAATGAAACATCACACTGGGAGTCACCCAACTTTGCTGCAGTGCTTGGGACAAGATAAGACCCCCACTAGCTCTCCACTGAAAAAATACAGCACCATGTGGTGTTAATATCCAGTGAATCTTCAATCCACTTATTGCAAACACACAATCACAAGTACAGATTTATACATGCAAAAACACACACACACACACACACACACACAACACACGCACAAACACACACACAGATGCACAGACGCACACGGCATGCAAAATTTCTTTATACACGATACCCAGATATAACACAGAAAAGAAAAAACCTAGCAAATTGACAACTAAGCAAAAATTAGTTTTCAAATAACATTCAAAAGTATGATAAATCTGCTTATGCTAAAAGCAAAATCATCTTAAATCAAATTACAAACACCCAACACACAAATAAACACACTCTTCCATTCCGCAATCATAACAGGAATCCAGAACTACACATGTATTAATTCAATAACAACAATCATCTTCATTATTCTTATCCTTGCTGAAAAATCATCAAAGCCTAAGACAGTTCAGAGTTCTGTGACCCTTCATGTCCTGCTCTCGTGGTGAATTGAGTTATCACATCCTCATCACATCCACAGCCATGGTAGATCTGTGCCAAGCCTACAGTATTTGCAGTCACATGGACAGACGTTGAATGGACATCTGTGCCAAGCCTACAGTATTTGCAGTCACATGGACAGACGTTGAATGGACATGACGGCAACCTCTGGAGGGCAGGCTCCATGAGGATCTGACAACCACCCACCATACCAACAACCTCTGGAGGGCAGGCTCCATGAGGATCTGACAACCACCCACCATACCAACAACCTCTGGAGGGCAGGCTCCATGAGGATCTGACAACCACCCACCATACCAACAACCTCTGGAGGGCAGGCTCCATGAGGATCTGACAACCACCCACCATACCAACAACCTCTGGAGGGCAGGCTCCATGAGGATCTGACAACCACCCACCATACCAACAACCTCTGGAGGGCAGGCTCCATGAGGATCTGACAACCACCCACCATACCAACAACCTCTGGAGGGCAGGCTCCATGAGGATCTGACAACCACCCACCATACCAACAACCTCTGGAGGGCAGGCTCCATGAGGATCTGACAACCACCCACCATACCAACAACCTCTGGAGGGCAGGCTCCATGAGGATCTGACAACCACCCACCATACCAACAACCTCTGGAGGGCAGGCTCCATGAGGATCTGACAACCACCCACCATACCAACAAGTTCTGGAGGGCAGGCTCCATGAGGATCTGACAACCACCCACCATACCAACAACCTCTGGAGGGCAGGCTCCATGAGGATCTGACAACCACCCACCATACCAACAACCTCTGGAGGGCAGGCTCCATGAGGATCTGACAACCACCCACCATACCAACAACCTCTGGAGGGCAGGCTCCATGAGGATCTGACAACCACCCACCATACCAACAACCTCTGGAGGGCAGGCTCCATGAGGATCTGACAACCACCCACCATACCAACAACCTCTGGAGGGCAGGCTCCATGAGGATCTGACAACCACCCACCATACCAACAACCTCTGGAGGGCAGGCTCCATGAGGATCTGACAACCACCCACCATACCAACAACCTCTGGAGGGCAGGCTCCATGAGGATCTGACAACCACCCACCATACCAACAACCTCTGGAGGGCAGGCTCCATGAGGATCTGACAACCACCCACCATACCAACAAGTTTCAAGCCACCATAATTGCAGCTGAATCACAGTTCACAAAAGGGAAAGTGAAAGAAGCAACAGCTGAATCACAGTTCACACAAGGGAAAGTGAAAGAAGCAACAGCTGAATCACAGTTCACAAAAGGGAAAGTGAAAGAAGCAACAGCTGAATCACAGTTCACAAAAGGGAAAGTGAAAGAAGCAACAGCTGAATCACAGTTCACAAAAGGGAAAGTGAAAGAAGCAACAGCTGAATCACAGTTCACAAAAGGAAAGTAGAAGAAGCAACAGCTGATCACAGTTCACAAAAGGGAAAGTGAAAGAAGCAACAGCTGATCACAGTTCACAAAAGGGAAAGTGAAAGAAGCAACAGCTGAATCACAGTTCACAAAAGGGAAAGTGAAAGAAGCAACAGCTGAATCACAGTTCACAAAAGGAAAGTGAAAGAAGCAACAGCTGAATCACAGTTCACAAAAGGGAAAGTGAAAGAGCAACAGCTGAATCACAGTTCACAAAAGTGAAAGGAAAGAGAAGCAACAGCTGAATCACAGTTCACAAAAGGGAAAGTGAAAGAAGCAACAGCTGAATCACATTTCACAAAAGGGAAAGTGAAAGAAGCAACAGCTGAATCACAGTTCACAAAAGGGAAAGTGAAAAGAAGCAACAGCTGAATCACAGTTCACAAAGGGAAAGTGAAAAGAAGCAACAGCTGAATCACAGTTCACAAAAGGGAAAGTGAAAGAAGCAACAGCTGAATCACAGTTCACAAAAGTAAAGTGAAAGAAGCAACAGCTGAATCACAGTTCACAAAAGGGAAAGTGAAGAAGCAATAAGAAATCGGGGAGAGAAAACCAAGCTTGAACAGAGACTGTGGCTATGACCTGCCCCCCCCCCCCCCCCGCCCCCCCCCCCCCCATTTACAAGTGTGTGCTGAACACCAATCGCTCCACCAGACATGACAATTCAGAGGACACCAACACCCACCACAACTACCAGTCAGTCTGGGCTGATGAAGACCAGCAGTGGCTGGCTGAAAATTACCCTCAGGTAAATTTCATTAGACTCTGAGTCAGAACACACAGAAACATCTATGAGGATAGCTCTAGGATTAAAGAACTGTCCTCATCAGTAGTGGACTAAGCCGGTGTCATGCATACAATGGGTTGGAACAAGCACCACTGAAATGACTCAGCAGCGGTGCAGGGTCTACTCCAGTGGGTACCCTGTGACAGTTCAATACTGTGGACAGCCTGAGCCGTGACTGCGGCAGGATGAAGATGGCAGTGCCACCACTCACCAGGCATGGAGATGCAGTGCCACCACTCACCAGGCATGGAGATGGCAGTGTCACCACTCACCAGCATGGAGATGGCAGTGCCACCACTCACCAGGCATGGAGATGGCAGAAAAGTGTCACCACTCACCAGCATGGAGATGGCAGTGCCACCACTCACCAGGCATATAGATGGCAGAAAAGTGCCACCACTCACCAGGCATGGAGATGGCAGAAAAGTGTCACCACTCACCAGGCATGGAGATGGCAGTGCCACCACTCACCAGGCATGGAGATGGCAGAAAAGTGTCACCATCACCAGGCATGGTAGATGGCAGTGCCACCACTCACCTGGCATGGAGATGGCAGAAAGTGCCACCACTCACCAGGCATGGAGATGGCAGTGCCACCACTCACAGCATGGAGATGGCAGAAAAGTGCCACCCCTCACCAGCATGGAGATGGCAGTGTCACACTCACCAGGCATGGAGATGGCAGTGTCACCACTCACCAGGCATGGAGATGGCAGAAAAGTGTCACCCTCACCAGGCATGGAGATGGCAGTGTCACCACTCACCAGGCATGGAGATGGCAGTGTCACCACTCACCAGGCATGGAGATGGCAGTGCCACCACTCACCAGGCATGGAGATGGCAGTGTCACCACTCACCAGGCATGGAGATGGCGGTGCGACCACTCACCAGGCATGGAGATGCAGTGCCCCACTCACCAGGCATGGAGATGGCAGAAAGTGTCACCACTCACCAGGCATGGAGATGGCAGTGCCACCACTCACCAGGCATGGAGATGGCAGAAAAGGCATGGAGATGGCAGAAAGTGCCACCACTCACCAGGCATGGAGATGGCAGTGCCACCTCTCACCAGGCATGGAGATGGCAGAAAAGGCATGGAGATGGCAGAAAAGTGCCACCACTCACCAGGCATGGAGATGGCAGAAAAGTGCCACCCCTCACCAGGCATGGAGATGGCAGTGCCACCACTCACCAGGCATGGAGATGGCAGAAAAGTGCCACCACTCACCAGGCATGGAGATGGCAGAAAAGTGCCACCACTCACCAGGCATGGAGATGGCAGTGCCACCACTCACCAGGCATGGAGATGGCAGAAAAGTGCCACCCCTCACCAGGCATGGAGATGGCAGTGCCACCACTCACCAGGCATGGAGATGGCAGTGCCACCCCTCACAGGCATGGATGATGGCAGAAAAGTGCCACCACTCACCAGGCATGGAGATGGCAGAAAGTGTCACCACTCACCAGGCATGGAGATGGCAGTGCCACCACTCACCAGGCATGAAGATGGCAGAAAAGTGTCACCACTCACCAGGCATGGAGATGGCAGTGCCACCACTCACCAGGCATGGAGATGGCAGTGCCACCACTCACCAGGCATGGAGATGGCAGTGCCACCACTCACCAGGCATGGAGATGGCAGTTGACACCACTCACCAGGCATGGAGATGGCAGTGCCACCACTCACCAGGCATGGAGATGGCAGTGCCACCACTCACCAGGCATGGAGATGGCAGAAAAGTGCCACCACTCACCAGGCATGGAGATGGCAGAAAAGTGTCACCACTCACCAGGCATGGAGATGGCAGTTCCACCACTCACCAGGCATGGAGATGGCATAAAAGTGTCACCACTCACCAGGCATGGAGATGGCAGTGCCACCACTCACCAGGCATGGAGATGGCAGAAAAGTGGCACCCCTCACCAGGCATGGAGATGGCAGTGTCACCCACTCACCAGGCATGGAGATGGCAGGAAAAGTGCCACCCCTCACCAGGCATGGAGATGGCAGTGTCACCATCTCACCAGGCATGGAGATGGCAGTGCCACCACTCACCAGGCATGGGATGGCAGTGCCACCACTCACCAGGCATGGAGATGGCAGTGCCACCACTCACCAGGCATGGTGATAGGCAGTGACACCATCACCAGGCAGGAGATGGCAGTGCCACCATCACCAGGCATGGAGATGGCAGTGCCACCACTCACCAGGCATGGAGATGGCAGTGCCACCACTCACCAGGCATGGAGATGGCAGTGACACCACTCACCAGGCATGGAGATGGCAAGTGCCACCACTCACCAGGCATGGAGATGGCAGAAAAAGTGTGCACCACTCACCAGGCATGGAGATGGCAGTGCCACCACTCACCAGGCATGGAGATGGCAGAAAAGGCATGGAGATTGCAGAAAAGTGCCACCACTCACAGGCATGGAGATGGCAGTGCCACCTCTCACCAGGCATGGAGATGGCAGAAAGGCGTGGAGATGGCAGAAAAGTGCCACCACTCACCAGGCATGGAGATGGCAGAAAAGTGCCACCCCTCACCAGGCATGGAGATGGCAGTGCCACCACTCACCAGGCATGGAGATGGCAGAAAAGTGCCACCACTCACCAGGCATGGAGATGGCAGTGCCACCACTCACCAGGCATGGAGATGGCAGAAAAGTGCCACCACTCACCAGCATGGAGATGGCAGAAAAGTGCACCACTCACCAGGCATGGAGATGGCAGAAAAATGCCACCACTCACCAGGCATGGAGATGGCAGTGTCACCACTCACCAGGCATGGAGATGGCAGTGCCACCCTCACCAGGCATGGAGATGGCAGAAAAGTGTCACCACTCACCAGGCATGGAGATGGCAGTGCCACCACTCACCAGGCATGGAGATGGCAGTGCCACCACTCACCAGGCATGGAGATGGCAGTGCCACTACTCACCAGGCATGGAGATGGCAGAAAAGTGTCACCACTCACCAGGCATGGAGATGGTAGTGCCACCACTCACCAGGCACGGAGATGGCAGTGCCACCACTCACCAGGCATGGAGATGGCAGTGACACCACTCACCAGGCATGGAGATGGCAGAAAAGTGTCACCACTCACTAGGCATGGAGATGGCAGTGCCACCACTCACCAGGCATGGAGATGGCAGAAAAGTGCCACCACTCACCAGGCATGGAGATGGCAGAAAAGTGCTACCACTCACCAGGCATGGAGATGGCAGTGCCACCCCTCACCAGGCATGGAGATGGCAGTGCCACCACTCACCAGGCATGGAGATGGCAGTGCCACCACTCACCAGGCATGGAGATGGCAGAAAAGTGTCACCACTCACCAGGCATGGAGATGGCAGTGCCACCACTCACCTGGCATGGAGATGGCAGTGCCACCACTCACAGGCATGGAGATGGCAGTGCCACCACTCACCAGCATGGAGATGGCAGTGCCACCACTCACCAGGCATGGAGATGGCAGTGCCACCACTCACCAGACATGGAGATGGCAGTGCCACCACTCACCAGGCATGGAGATGCAGAAAAGTGTCACCACTCACCAGGCATGGAGATGGCAGAAAAGTGTCACCACTCACTAGGCATGGAGATGGCAGTCCCACCACTCACCAGGCATGGAGATGGCATAAAAGTGTCACCACTCACCAGGCATGGAGATGGCAGAAAAGTGCCACCACTCACCAGGCATGGAGATGGCAGTGCCACCCCTCACCAGGCATGGATGATGGCAGAAAAGTGCCACCACTCACCAGGCATGGAGATGGCAGTGCCACCACTCACCAGGCATGGAGATGGCAGTGCCACCCCTCACCAGGCATGGAGATGGCAGTGCCACCACTCACCAGGCATGGAGATGGCAGTGCTACCACTCACCAGGCATGGAGATGGCAGAAAAGGCATGGAGATGGCAGAAAACAGCCCAGCCTAACTACATGAGAACGACATAGAAAGACAAGACACCTGCAGCCTCCGGCAAGGTCATGGCCTTGATGTGGGCGGTTGCCACATCACGCACATCCACCACAGCAAAGTTCAACTTGGGGCAGGCTGGCATGGACCTTTCCAACAGTCTCTTGATAATCTGCAAGTACAGTGAGATTCACATGCATGTGAACATGTGGACATACACACATGGGCACATGACCATGTTTGCACATTCATGTGTGCACACATGTAATGCTAGAGCCATACACACCCATGTGCACTCTCTTATTTGTTATATATGTTGTCTTTACTTTTACATCTTTTTACAATAATGCGATATTAGATAATTAGAAACATATTCGCTTGCATGCGTTCACATACACACGCGCACACACACACACTCGTGTGTGTGTGTGTGTGTGTGTGTGTGTGTATGTGTGTGTGTGTGTGTGTGTGGTGTGTGTGCGTGCATGCGTGCGTGCGTGCGTGCGTGCGTGTGCGTGTGTGTGCGTGCATGCATGCGTTGCGTGTGTGCATGTGTGGTGTCTGTGTGTGTGTGTGCGTGTGTGTGTGTGTGTGTGTGTATGTGTGTGTGTGTGTGTGTTTCGTATGTTTGCTTAAAATGTTCAATCAACAAACACAAGCTGTTTGCTCCGTTTCATTGCCAATCTGACACGGGAAAGGTTGTAGTTGCCTCCCTTAATTTGTGGCACACTGACTTCCTTGTGAACACGTTTCTTGTGTGTGTGTGTGCGTGTGTGTGTGTGCGTGTGTTGTGTGTGTGTGTGTGTGTGGTGTGTGTGTGTGTGTGTGTGTGTGTGTGTGTTGTGTGTATGTGTGTGTTGTGTGTGTGTATGCCTGCGTGCACATGTGCGTGCGCATGTGCGTGTGTGTGTGTGTGTGTGTGTTGTGTGTGGTGGTTTCATAAGGGCTGCATTAAATTTGACTAGAGACAAATATTTAATGAAACTTTTTTTCACAGAATCGACAGTAATGGCGTCATTTGCAGTACCTGTCTTCAGTCTGAAAGCATGATTTAGAATTCAGGACCCACAGACTGAAAAAGACCAAAAATATACTCTGTTTGCTAGTGCTTACTAAGGAAACTGGTTTACTGTGCATTTTTGTTCGCTTGCTTGTAATCTAGATTATGTCCCTTGCTGCCTGAATATAGTATTCTTACCATATTGGTCAAACTCCCACTTACGATTTGCTCTTGTTACATAAAATGATTTACTTTCCACATGTTTTTGTCTGTTATAACAGTGCAACACACTACACCACCTAATATAAGCTGTGATGCCTGGCAATAGTACAATCATATCATGTATTCCTGGAATAAGCTTTAACCCTTTCAGTCCTTCCAAGCTTACAGCCTGCACAACCTCTCCTGCCTGGCCAGTTTGGGCTGATCTGATTGAATGGAAGGGATACTTCACTAAAAACTCTGTTCCCTTAAGGACTATTCAGTTACGAGACAAATAACAAAAAATCATAAGGTTAACTGCCAAATGATTGTATAGCAAAGATATGACAATTTCATGTAATATAATGTGGTTTCGGACTTTTGATGCTTTGATAAGCAAGAACATTGTTTCTTATTACATAAACAGCCCGAACACTTCACTTTAACTCTACATGTCTGGAAAACAATTCTACCAATATTTCAAAAACTCTACCTTGTTACAACAAAGCTAGCTGTTTGGCAACACATGAAAATTTGCTACTATACTCCGTATTTTTTGTTCTTATGATGCTTTGACAAATTCAAACATTTACTTTACTTTTTACATAATCCTGTGCTTAAAAGTTAATGGTAGGCTCAATCTGGGTCCAAAAAACTTGAAAACTTTAACAAATGAAAAAGGAAGCTTTTATTTTAGCCGTGTCAAATCTGGAAAGCGGTAACTAGCACGCTTGTGGATTAACACTGGTTTGAGGTCTGGTCCCTGAGCATCGCTCTGGCAAAGGTGCGTGGTGCTGATCAACAGTGTCCGCAGTGCTGAATGAGTTAAACAATGATTTTCTCATGATGGCGTTCTTGAGTCCTGTCACTCTGGACGTCTCACCTCCATGCTGGTGCACTGAGAGCCGTGCAGCACTGGACCCATCACGTAGGCTGGGTTGATCACCGCCAGCTCAATCTTGTCTTCGTCTGCAACACATCGGCACATGGACAGCACATGTTTACACCGAAGAAACACCACCAGGATACGCAGTAAACACGATGATGCTTTCTCTGTGCCACCAGCGAATGAAACATGCTTAGAATAGAAAATAAATGTAGGTATCCACACCATCTGAATGGGTAAGATACATGCAATTTTTCACACGCCAGAAAAGTACAGCTACTGCTGGGACTACTACTGCCACTTCTACTACTGCTACTGCTAATACTATCACTACTATTAATACTACCACCACCACTACTATACTACATTCCATAACGCAGAAGCACAGACACATTCACACCCATTCATACACTTGCAACCACCTTCATTTCCTCCCCCCCCCCCCCCCCCCCCCCCCATTTTCGCATATCTACTCATTCATTCAATCACTCATGTGAATACACACTATTCACATATTCAGTACATGCACACGCCTGTGAGTGTGTGTTCTGATCCTGTAGATTGTTTTCCTGGCTTTTCAATTTCCTATTGCTTCTTTCTTGTTTAACTGAGTGATTGTCAGAATAATCTGTGACACCTGTGTGAACAAAAGACAATTGAAGTCCCCTGAGGAAGACAGGGAAACTAATCAACCAAAAAAAAAAAAAAACAGTAAGAAGAAGTTTACTGCAGCAAAATGAGAACAAAGTGTATAATGTATTTTTTTTAAAGCATTTCTATGAATAGACAACTGATTGAACAATTAAAAAAAAAAAACACAGTGACTTAAAAAATATTAACAAAACAAAACAAAACAACAAAATCTCTGACTAATGACATTTGACTAATACATGTATATCCATAGACTTATACAGAGAATACAATATCCCCAGAAAACAGACAGACATACAGACAGGCAGACAGACAGGCAGGCAGACAGACAGGCAGGCAGACAGACAGGCTAAGCCCTGTGTTAGCCATACCAGGCAGTTCCTTGATGAAGTCCCAGGCGGCCTTCTCAGCCATGGTCTTGCTCTTGGCATAAGCATCCAGTGATTCTGTTTCGCTCCAGTCCTCCTCTGTGTGCACCTTGTCTGTCGGCGTGTTGCTCCCTGCGTGGCCATTAACACGGGGTTGCATTAATTACAAACAATGCAACGCAAAGCAACACATCACTGAAATCCTGCCCATGTCTGTCTTCTGTTTAGGTCCTGTCGGAGTTACTTACCTGTCCATTATTCTCCACACATCATCTCTGTGTCTTAGTGTGTAAAACTTGTCATGTCTGTCTTCTCTTTAGGTCCTGTCGGAGTTACTTACCTGTCCATTATTCTCCACACATCATCTCTGTGTCTTAGTGTGTAAAACTTGTCATGTCTGTCTTCTCTTTAGGTCCTGTCGGAGTTACTTACCTGTCCATTATTCTCCACACATCATCTCTGTGTCTTAGTGTGTAAAACTTGTCATGTCTGTCTTCTCTTTAGGTCCTGTCGGAGTTACTTACCTGTCCATTATTCTCCACACATCATCTCCGTGTCTTAGTGTGTAAAACTTGTCATGTCTGTCTTCTCTTTAGGTCCTGTCGGAGTTACTTACCTGTCCATTATTCTCCACACATCATCTCTGTGTCTTAGTGTGTAAAACTTGTCATGTCTGTCTTCTGTTTAGGTCCTGTCGGAGTTACTTACCTGTCCATTATTCTCCACACATCATCTCTGTGTCTTAGTGTGTAAAACTTGTCATGTCTGTCTTCTGTTTAGGTCCTGTCGGAGTTACTTACCTGTCCATTATTCTCCACACATCATCTCTGTGTCTTAGTGTGTAAAACTTGTCATGTCTGTCTTCTGTTCAGGTCCTGTCGGAGTTACTTACCTGTCCATTATTCTCTACACATCATCTCTGTGTCTTAGTGTGTAAAACTTGTCATGTCTGTCTTCTGTTTAGGTCCTGTCGGAGTTACTTACTTGTCCATTATTTTCCACACATCATCTCTGTGTCTTAGTGTGTAAAACTTGTCATGTCTGTCTTCTGTTTAGGTCCTGTTGGAGTTACTTACCTGTCCATTATTCTCCACACATCATCTCTGTGTCTTAGTGTGTAAAACTTGTCATGTCTGTCTTCTGTTTAGGTCCTGTCGGAGTTACTTACCTGTCCATTATTCTCCACACATCATCTCTGTGTCTTAGTGTGTAAAACTTGTCATGTCTGTCTTCTGTTTAGGTCCTGTCGGAGTTACTTACCTGTCCATTATTCTCCACACATCATCTCTGTGTCTTAGTGTGTAAAACTTGTCATGTCTGTCTTCTGTTTAGGTCCTGTCGGAGTTACTTACCTGTCCATTATTCTCCACACATCATCTCTGTGTCTTAGTGTGTAAAACTTGTCATGTCTGTCTTCTGTTTAGGTCCTGTCGGAGTTACTTACCTGTCCATTATTCTCCACACATCATCTCTGTGTCTTAGTGTGTAAAACTTGTCATGTCTGTCTTCTGTTTAGGTCCTGTCGGAGTTACTTACCTGTCCATTATTCTCCACACATCATCTCTGTGTCTAGTGTGTAAAACTTGTCATGTCTGTCTTCTGTTTAGGTCCTGTCGGAGTTACTTACCTGTCCATTATTCTCCACACATCATCTCTGTGTCTTAGTGTGTAAAACTTGTCATGTCTGTCTTCTGTTTAGGTCCTATCGGAGTTACTTACTTGTCCATTATTCTCGACACAAGGCGCTGCATCTCTGTGTCTTAGTGTGTAAAACTTGTCATGAAGTTTTGGAGGAACGAGCTGATTTCTTTGCTGTTGTTGTTGACAGAAAACAAGACGTTTTCAAACTGAAATTCTAAGTTCTGAATCTGTGGGTACAAGGTATTTATTAAACAGATCCAATAGCTTTGGAAGGACATTCCCCACTCACTTTTGCTCTCTCATACATACATACACTCACGCATGCGTGCACGCACACACACACACACACACACACACACACACACACACACACACACACACACACACACACACACATACACACACACACAAGCACACACAAACACACACACACACACACACACACACACACACACACACACACACACACACTTAAGAAAAGCAAAGGTAAGTCTCACTGGAATTACCAACGGAACACAAGATTCTGATGAGGGACAAAAAAGTTTGTTGATAGACATCTTACAGTTGACAGCCACACAGGAGCTGGTGAGGACGACACGTTTGACGGTCTTGGCGGCAGAGCAGGCTTTCAGCACGCTCTGTGTGCCCTCCACTGCTGGCTGGATCACCTCGTTCTCGTCTTTGGGCTGTCCGGCAGGGAACGGGCTGGCCACGTGGATAACATAGGTCACACCTTTCACTGCGCTGAAACCCATTCGTTGGTTGGAATCTTGTTAATCTGAGGTAAAGGTGAATATTTTCTCTTGCTGTCCCAGATATTTCTATCACACTGAACAATTCCAGGTCTGAGTTTTGTCTGTTGTGATCACTCTAAACTTCTGTTATGATCGCCCTTAATTCATTTGCTTGTTGCTTTTTGCCACAGCTGATTCAGATGTATGTATTATTGGAATCTAGGTATCCATAACACTTTGAATAAATCTTTGGTCATGATAAAATACAAGATTACAAAGCATATACAACATAAGGGTAAAAACACCCTCATAGAACATTCTATAAAACTTAACTTTACAATCGAAAAACACAATGGGAGAAACAAACTCCTGACATTGAATTTGTTATTTTGATAAACTTCTGAAACCTTTTTTTGTTGCTAAATTTAGGCTACCACACAAGAGAGGTTATATTCTGGTGGTTTTACACTTTCTGTAAAAGCTGGAGGGCTTCTGAAAGTGTTACTGATTCTGCAACAATTATCTCCTTCGTGCATTAAAGCCATCTTGTTCTTTTCAACAGGGTCTGTGAATTCTGATAAACCCTAACCCTGTTCATAATCTTTTTTGGCCACAGCTGTCTTGTGATAATCAACAAATTTACAGCTCTGAACAAAATTCTTTTAATTAAATGAAAATGACATTTAGGACCATAATTCAGTTCTATCCTGGGTTAGCTGAAACAGGAACAACACACTATGGTTAGAAGCCCTTAGAATTTAAAACAAAACAATACAAAACAAACAAAAAAACACTCACTCGCACGGATACACCACCTGTCTACACCACCTATTCCTGCTTTCTTTTTTAATGCTATTTGATACTCATAGCAGATACTTGAACAACGAATTGTATGTTCAGTTTTCTGATGTTTGTAACACCCTATAACTCCAGGGAACACCGGACAGAAATCAAACATGCGTGCGCATTCACCAATCACACTCCCACCCATCCACACACTCACACACACACAAGTATACTCTCATGTCTTCCTGTGGATGGAAATTTCTGTAATTTTTCACTGTACAATTCTGCCTGCTCTTCTTTTGTAACCTCCATTATTCTAGTCACTCCTTATTGGCCTTCTCTTTCAGTTGAGTTACAATTTTTATCAATGACATTCAAATTATACACATAGTTTCATGTTCTCTCTGCTAAGCTGCTTCATGGTTTAATCTGCTATGCTCTCAAATTGATAATCAGGAAGCGCAACAATCAGCCACAGTCTGTACAGTATTTTTTCAAAAAATGTACATCTGGAAAGAAACCAAGCTGCCAATACCATCACTGCCAGATTTAGACAGGACCAGTAAAAACAGGACAACCTTCATCACACCCTGGATATAGATCCAAAGAGACTGCTATCATCATTGTTGTTGGTAATTCCTCCATGACAATTATTTCTTCCTGTCTTTCATGCAAGTACAGGAAAACAGAACTCACAAAGATGGAACTGATTTTTTTCTACAACATGATTTTAATGTCTGAAGAGTGGGGATGGTCAAACAGAGAAACAATATCACTTAGCCAGCATCTGCAAAAGTTTCTTCATTTAACAGGACAGCTAAATAACAAAAGTGTGCCGTTTAATTTTATGCCATTTAATGACTGGTGTCTTATCCTGAATTTCTTTTAAAAGTTACTGTCTGTCTTAATTCTCAATATTTTGGTAACACTTCTGAACAGCATTAGGCAGCAAAATCCATAAAGCAATGACTGGAAAATGCTGCCCAATACAACAAGGGCTAACATGTCTTTCGATTTCCAGAGAGTGGGCCAAACATCAAGATCTGGCCCAGTTAACATGCATAACTTTAACAAACAGAATTGCGTTTAGAAAAAAGAGGGCATGAGAAGTAAACCTTGTCCAGCAAGTGCTTTCCATACATTTATTGTTTCTTCAAAGGAGGGATCAGGAGGACCAGCAAACAACAACTGTTTCACTCTGTGGGGACCTCATCAGGCTGTTTCACTCTGTGGGGACCTCATCAGGCTGTTTCACTCTGTGGGGACCTCATCAGGCTGTTTCACTCTGTGGGGACCTCATCAGGCTGTTTCACTCTGTGGGGACCTCATCAGGCTGTTTCACTCTGTGGGACCTCATCAGGCTGTTTCACTCTGTGGGGAGCTCATCAGGCGTGCTGCTGGATCCTGGTTACCAGCCAGTGAGTGTGAGTGGGTGAGATTAGCGTCCTAATGGCCTGAGGCCCTTAAGGACAAGATTTCCCAGTACCAGCCAGTGAGTGTGAGTGGGTGAGATTACCGTCCTAATGGCCTGAGGCCCTTAAGGACAAGATTTCCCAGTACCAGCCAGTGAGTGTGAGTGGGTGAGATTAGCGTCCTAATGGCCTGAGGCCCTTAAGGACAAGATTTCCCAGTACCAGCCAGTGAGTGTGAGTGGGTGAGATTAGCGTCCTAATGGCCTGAGGCCCTTGAGGACAAGATTTCCCAGTACCAGCCAGTGAGTGTGAGTGGGTGAGATTAGCGTCCTAATGGCCTGAGGCCCTTAAGGACAAGATTTCCCAGTACCAGCCAGTGAGTGTGAGTGGGTGAGATTAGCGTCCTAATGGCCTGAGGCCCTTAAGGACAAGATTTCCCAGTACCAGCCAGTGAGTGTGAGTGGGTGAGATTAGCGTCCTAATGGCCTGAGGCCCCTAAGGACAAGATTTCCCAGTACCAGCCAGTGAGTGTGAGTGGGTGAGATTAGCGTCCTAATGGCCTGAGGCCCTTGAGGACAAGATTTCCCAGTACCAGCCAGTGAGTGTGAGTGGGTGAGATTAGCGTCCTAATGGCCTGAGGCCCTTAAGGACAAGATTTCCCAGTACCAGCCAGTGAGTGTGAGTGGGTGAGATTACCGTCCTAATGGCCTGAGGCCCTTGAGGACAAGATTTCCCAGTACCAGCCAGTGAGTGTGAGTGGGTGAGATTAGCGTCCTAATGGCCTGAGGCCCTTAAGGACAAGATTTCCCAGTACCAGCCAGTGAGTGTGAGTGGGTGAGATTAGCGTCCTAATGGCCTGAGGCCCTTAAGGACAAGATTTCCCAGTACCAGCCAGTGAGTGTGAGTGGGTGAGATTAGCGTCCTAATGGCCTGAGGCCCTTAAGGACAAGATTTCCCAGTACCAGCCAGTGAGTGTGAGTGAGTGGGTGAGATTAACATACTATTGGCCCAAAGCCCTTAAGGACAAGGTTTCCCAGACTTTAGTCTGTGTAGTTTTTGGTGCTGCTGTCCCCTGTCGTAACTGGTCATAGTCGGTGTCGTTGTCGTTGGTCGTCTGCTCTCTGTGGCAGTCTCCTCCCCCAGGCCTTTTACAGTCCCTTTTCAGGGCCACTCGATATGGATCCACACAATCCAATCTTGGCCGGCTCTGGTAGAACATTCTTACTGGTTGCCCCTCCGGCTGTGAAGCCAGAGGACAGGGGTGTGAGTCTCAGAGGTTCACCCCAAGGCTGGACCTTGGGGAGGGATCCTCTTTGCCTCTTGTGACACTCTTTGCCTTCCGTGCCTCTTTCCTGCACAGTGGTTACAACCAGCTGTCTGCACCGGAGGAAAGGAGGGAGTCACACAGGAGCGTCATGGGTTGCATCCCTAGGGTGGGATGTGGCTGGAGGAAGTCCTGGACTCTGAGGTCATGGGTTGCCCTGAAAACCCATAGATACAGTGGTGCCAGGGTGGCCGCTAGGTTGGGCACCTACTGAACACATGCTGTAGTGATACAACGTTCCCACAAGCACGTTTGGTGCCCATGAGGAAACCCCTGCGGCACCCTCCTCACTAGTTGGAGGTGTTTTCTGGGAGTTTATGGTTTATTTTACCCTTCCCGCATATGAGAAAATAAAGCCATCCCATTGTCTCACATCAGTCTCTGAGGGTCTCCTCTCACTCTCTGTAAACAGCTGCTCGAGCATGGTTTACAACTTTGGTCATTGACAGCCCAAGGTTGGTGGGTGTGCCATTCTCATCTGCAGTCTTGGCTGCTTGGTCAGCCATTTCATTGTCGGATATACCAGTGTGGGACGGGAGCCACATGAATGTAAGGTCTGTGCCCTTGCATATAATTTGGTGAGCCAGACAGAGGATTTCAGTCTGGATTTCTTTCCTGTTTTTCCTTCCTCCAGCTGCTCGTGCCTGCAGTGAGGATTTGGAGTCGGACAGGATGACCACTGCTCATGGTGGTTGGGGCATGTCGTTCACTGTTGTGCATAAAGATGCCATAAGGATGGCTTGCAGTTCAGCAGCAAAGATACTTGCCCCCTGGTTCTGGTGGTACTGCTTTGAGATCTTGAGGCTTAGGATCACAAAGGCACATCCAGCCTCCCCGTTCTCTTGGACAGAACCGTCCGTGTATATGTGGAGGTGGTGGCTGAAGCGTTCGTGCAGTTGGGTCTTTGCCATGCTGGCCAAGCACAACGGGGATGACTGTTTTGTGGCTCCCTTGCTGTGGAATGCTGGGATCTGTGGTCTCTCCATCTCCCAAGGAGGGTAGGGCATGATTGGTGTGGGAATCGCCCGGTCTGGTCTGACTTGGGTCTTCTCCCAGATGTTTGCCGTGTGCGAGTTCAGTGGCCTGGTCTTTTGGTATATTAAAGACCTTTTCCTTGCTAGTCACGCTCCTTAGCAATGTCACCAGGAGTAGCATTCGCATTGAGTGCTGCCTTGACAGTGTTTGGTACTATTGAGACGTGGACTTCGAAGCTGGAACACTGCCAGCGGTACTCATCCCTTTGAGGCAACCAGCATGCTTCTTGGTAAAATAAGTCATTGACAGCACTTTGGGGTAAACCTATGGCTTGCTTGAAAGCTGCCAGCTCAGTGTGCTTGAGCTTTTCCCACAGTTCTCTGAGGCAGTGAAAAAGACTTCGTGTCCATAGGTCAAGCTAGAGCGGACCAGACCACCTGTCAGGTGTATAAGGCTGTTAGGAGTTGTCCACACCTCTCTTGAAAGGGTCTCAATTGTTCCCACTGCACGCATGGCCTTGTTTGCCAGTTTTTGGATGTGGGCACCCCAGGTTTGATCCTGGGTGATGGTAACGCCCATAAAGTTGACCTCCTTGCTTGGTTGTATTACATGTCCACCAATTTGTATTGAATGCTCTTCACAGTCCCTTTTTTTCTTGGTAAAAACCATGAGGACCATCTTTTCTGTGGAGAGCTCAAATCCATTTTTCTGCATGTACATGTGGATGGTGTCTATGGCAATTTGGAAGTTGCTCATAGACTTCTCTTGATGTCGCTTACTGTGGTCGACCCATATTGCCAGGTTGTCAGCGAAGAGTGATACCTTCACTTCTCGCCCCATCTTTTGGTCCATTTCCCGTACGATATCATGGAGCATGATGTTGAAGAGTGTGGGAGCTATGACACTCCCTTGTGGCACTCCCATGTCAAGGATATGGGTCGCCGATTCGGCTGATCCTACCTTAACTGTAATTTGTCTGGAGTGCAAGAATGCCTCCACAAATTTGTATAAACGACCTGTGATGCCCGGCAAGTACATCTTGTTTAGTACTTTTGCAAGCCACACCAATTTTCATAAAATGATAAGACTACCATTTGGCTAAAAATCATTAGGTCGAAATGTGAAAGACACAGTCTAAGGGGCCAGTAGTTGAAGATAAATTGACGAGAAATTAGTTTAGGAAAACCCCAAGTTTAAAACACTGAATGCCCCTCGACAGCATGATCTGTTGACATATTTGCCTTGTTGACACCCCCTTTGGAGGAACAGTTACACTACTGACAGCACTCACTGGAGAAGGATTACTTCTCATACCCCCTTTCCCGTAATTTCAGTCTTTTTTTAAGCTTCTGAACAGGCTGGATCTCAATGTTTATCCAGACCTTCTCTCTCTCTCCACACACACACAATTTTTTCCCCCATTAAAATGGCATGAGGGGAGGGTAACTCACTCTTCCCATGACTCTGGCTTGGTGAGGTCCGCCTCCACCAGTTCCAGCTTATGGCTGCCTCTGGGCACAGGTCGTTGAGGTGTTTCACCTTGGCTTCATCCGAGAGGCTCCGCACAGTGCCCCGCACAGGGTACCCTGCTTGCTGCAGCTGTTTGATGACATGGGTAGCAATGTACCCAAAGCTCCAGTCACCAGAACCACTGCAAACAAGCCAAAAGGAAATATCACACAATGCAGGAAATCATTCTAAAGACATATTTTCAAAAAAAAGTCTGAGAATGAAATGATGGATTCTGTGGGCAGAGAGAGAGAGAAAGAGAGAGAGAGAGAGGGAGAGGAAGAGAGAAGAGAGAGAGGGGAGACAAGAAAGAAAAGAGAGAAGAGAGAGAGAGAGAGAGAGAGAGAGAGAGAGAGAGAGAGAGAGAGAGAGAGAGAGGCAGACAGACAGAGACAGAACCGAGAGACAGACAGAGAGACAGAGAAGAGAAAGAGAGAGAGAGGGACAGACAGACAGATAGACAGGGAGTCTACTGATGGAGACAGAAAAAGGAGGGAGAGAGAGAGGTGGGGATAAGGGTAGCCCTTTACCACTGAATCAATCAGAGAGAGAGAGAGAGGACAGACAGACAGACAGAGACAGAGAGAGAGAGAGAGAGAGAGAGAGAAAGAGAGAAAAGAAAGAGAAAAGAAGGGGGGAGGCAGATGAAGAGAGGGTTGGGTTTGGTAGGTCCTTTATCACTGAATAAATGAAGAGAGAGAGAGAGGGGAGAGAGAGAGAGAGAGAGAGAGAGAGAGAGAGAGAAAGGAAAGGGGGAGGGGGGGGGAGAGTGAGAGGAAGAGACAGATAGATGACCAACAGACAGACAGACAAAAAGACAGACAGACAACAGAGACAGAGAGACAGAGATGGGGCTGGGGGCCAAAGGATGATTGGCGATACACATCATCCTCTGACAATGAATGAATGCAAGCCCACACCCTCCCCTCCCCCTTTACAACCCACACACACACACACACACACCACACACACACACACACACACAGATACACACACCCCAAAACACAGACACAGACACACACACACACACACACCAACACCAACACACACACACACACGCACACCACCACCCCCCCAACACCCCTACACACCAACACACACACCACACACACACACACACACACACACACACACACACACAGGGGCGTCAAAGGCACAGCAAACAATATTGTAATGGAAAAGCCAGTTCGCTGCTGTGGCCTAAATCATGGGTTATGCAGAAATAAATTATACATCACGCTGGCACTGGACTCTCTGGGGAATTGCATCCAACTCCAGCAGTTTGACTGCTCACTTAATCAAAATGAAATATGGTGGCATTTTGTTTGTTTTTCTCCCCCCCCCCCCCTTTTTTTTTTTGCAGTCTACATTACAGCAGATTTGATAATATATATATGTATGTATATATATATATATACATATATATATATCTATATCTATACACACACATCTGTCTCTCTATCTGTGTGTGTGTGTGTGTGTGTGTGTGTGTGTGTGTGTGTGTGTGTGTGTGTGTGTGCGCGCGCTCGCGCGCGTGTGTGTATCATATACATGTCTATTGAAAGAGAGAGAGAGAGAGAGAGAGAGAGGGGAGAGAGGAGGGGAGAGAGAGAGAGAGATGTAGACATGGGAGTGGGGAAGGGGAGGTGGTTGGTGAGACTGGAAATGAGGGCATGTGGAGACCAGACCGTGCGCGCGCATGTGTGTGTGTGTGTGTGTGTGTGTGTGTGTGTGAGAGAGAGAGAGAGAGAGGTGGTGGACGAAACATGAGACATCAGATCCACATACCATCTCTACTGAGCATACCATCTGTGCTGAGTGAGTCTGAAAAATTCAAGACCCGTCTCTACCCCCACACCCAACCCCCCACATACCCCTCGCACACATACGCACACACTGACACAAACACAGGCGGCTTTTCCCTAATGCAATGGGTTGGCGAGCTAACCGCCGTACGTAGCCTAAATCATGGGTAGTGCATAAATAAATTATACATCGGTGCGCGCCCTCGACACCCCTCCCGTGGGGAATCGTACCTCGACACCAGCAGTCTGGCACCTCGCTCAAGTTTCCCCCCCCCCCCCCTCCCCCCACCCGACGCTGCCGCATGATAATCACCGAACGATCGACAGGCAATCTCCGACCTGCAACGGCCGACCCGAGCAGGTCCAAAGCCCTGCCACAACGTAGTATGCCGAAACCAAAGCTGGGCCGGCCGCTGCTTCGGTTGTGTCGGCCGGTTTCGGCCACAACAACAGGCCAAGCAAGCGCGCGTCCGCGTCTTGCACGCCTCTTGTCACCGCGGTTCCAACATGCACCGTTGCCATGGCAGCTCGATGTCTGCCGCCGGCGAGAGGTGACCCGCCTGGAAGCACGTGCAAGCCGGCCACGGCAGTCGTCGCTGTCGGGAAGTGTACTTTTTTTCGGCTGAACGAACCCGGCGCCGCAATCGAAGTCCTTGCGAACAACCCCCCCCCCCCCCCCCCCCCCCCCCCCCCCCCCCCCCCCCCCCCCCCCCCTGCCTTTCTGTACGGGCAGCGTGATGCAACGATCAGCAGCCGGTAGCAGAATCGATTCTGTTCGTCCACTCGTCCACTTTCGTTCCCTCGCACCCACCCACCTACCCCCCTGAGGGGTCCGCCATACTATACTGAAGAGCATTCTCGGTCTGGTGTCTTTTATGATGCGCAAGTTATTGATCACGGTTAATGTCGAGTCTCCGGGCCGTTCATTTCCCCCTGCAGTGGAGACAGCTAGCAGGGGTCCAGCCTTCTGTCCGCTCATGTCTATACTGTGAGAGGAGGGAAAGAGGGGGTGATGGAAGAGACAGAGTGTTGGAGGTGGAGAGGAAACTGCATGGGGTAGGAGGTAGGGACGATTCTTTCAAACAAGTACTATGTGGGGAAAAAAAAAAAAGATTCGGATGGGCCGCGTTTAAGGTATGGAAAACTGCATGGGGGTAGGGGCGATTCTTTCAAACAAGTACTATGTGGGGAAAAAAAAAAAAAGATTCGGATGGGCCGTGTTTAAGGTATGGTAAAAAAAAAGCACGCTTTACCAGCTCCTCTACCAACGAAGAGAAAACAAATGCACAGAGAGTGGACATTTCAGCGGTCGTGTAGGTTTTCCTCTTCCGTCAGCCACGCGTCTGGTTTGTGTAGTTCGGCCGGGGAAGTTCCGTGCGCGACAGATCAGAGAGACACAGACAACATTCTGCAGCTTCTCTCACTCCACCCCCCCCCCCACACACACACACACACACACCCTCCCCTCTTCCCGCCTCTCCGCCAGAGACACTCCTGCACAGGCTATGTGTGCACGTGCACGCGATGTCACGGGGGGACGGCATGGGCGACATGGCATAAGTCACGTAGGTGACGCAACAGCAAAACAGCCGTCTGCTTGTCTCTGACCGCAGCAGGGCCTGGTTGCCGGTTGAAAGGACTAACAGGAGTGGCGGGGGAGGCGGGGGGGGGGGGGGGGGGGGGGGGGAGGGAGGATGAGGCTGTTGGGCAAAAAGCGATCGATCGTGTCAAGCCTGCAGGGCTCATGCCAGAACTCCTGTGGAAAGCGCCGTGTGTGTGTGTGTGTGTGTGTGTGTGTGCGTGCGAGGATGGGAGAGGGTGGGGTGAGGGTGGGGTGGGAGTGGAGAGGTCAGAAAACAATGCGTCTTGCCTGTTCCCCCCAGTCTGTCCGTAGATCAATACTTCATTTCCATCATCCAGGATTCAGGAAAGTGGAACATAACAACAGCAGTCAGCACCGAGCCAGAGGATGGGCGGACAGGATGGGGGGGGGGGGGGGGGGGGGGTGGTGGTGTAGGGATACGGCGCGGAGACAGACTTCAGGTTTCCGATGATTCATCGCTTCCTTTGACCATTGGCCCGAACACCAATCCGCTATTTTCTAGCAAGCAGAACAGATTTTGGAGGCGCAGAGAGAGAGAGAGAGAGAGAGAGAGAGAGAGAGGAGAGAGAGAGAGAGAGAGAAGAGGCAGACAAAGACAGAAAGACTGACAGACACAGACTGACAGAGAGAGAGAGACAGAGGCAGAGACAAAGAGAGAGAGAGAGACAGGCAAAGACAGAAAGACTGACAGAGAGAGAGAGACAGAGGCAGAGACAAAGAGAGAAAGAGAGAACAAAGCAAAGACAGAAAGACAGAGAGAGAGAGAGAGAGAGAGAGAGAGAGGAGAGAGAGAGAGAGAGAGAGAGAGAGAGAGAGAGAGAGAGAGAGAGAGGTGGGGGTGGAAGAGATCGATCTCTGATCAGTCAAGCATACTGCAAAATACAACACAAGCCGGTGTTTCTTCACCCCCCCCCCCCCCCCCCCCCCCCCCCCCCCCCTCCTTTCCCCATCCCCCGGGGAGGAAAGGGGATCGATCTCGTCCATCATCATACCAAAATACAACCAAAAAAGTTTTTCTCCCGACCCCCCTCCATGCCCTCACTCGTAAAGTGTACAATTCATAAAACTACAGAGAAGAAGAAGAAAAGAGAAAAGAAAGAAAGAGAAAGAGAGAGAAAAAAAAAGCCAGAGAAAGAAAGAGAAGACAGACAGACAGACAAAAACAAAAAGGGGGGGGGAGAGAGAAAGAAGAGAAAAGGGGGGGAAAGAAGAAGAGAGAAAAATTAGAAAGAGAGGAGAAAGAAAGAGAGAGAAGAAAAGGGAGAGGAAATTTAAATAAAATTAGAAGATAGTTTGTCGTATTTTTCGTTTCACTGTCCAAGATTTGTCTTTCCCTAAAAACCCACATAGTCGAAATGCATTGTTTCTTCCCTTATTCATTTGTCTGGCCCCTTGGGGGGTAACTCCCCCCCTTCTTTTTTAAATTTTCTTCTTTTTCCCGCCCTCTCACCCCTTTTTGAAACAAAATAATAAATTTACACGGGGATTAGAAACAAAAAAAGTTCTCTCTCTCCTTTCTCTCTCCCCCCCTCTCTCTCTCTCTCCTCTCTCTCTCACACACACCAACACACCACTCACAGAAAAACGACAGACAACGGGCAGACAGCAACAGACACACACACACACACACACCCACACACACACACACACCAAGGTATTTTGAAAAAATAAAAGCTACCACTGACTCCACTAGTTTTGGTCTTCGTTTAAATTTTGATAAAACTGAACGTAGTTTGCTTTTCACAGGCAACCGTATCCACACTTCACTGACCCAGCCCTTTCACACACACCAACACACACCACCGCACCACACACACACCACACCACACACAAACCCCCCAAAACACAAAACACACTTACCCAAACATCTCTTGAAAAGGTTTGCTACCCACAGCTGGGGTAAAAAACCTCGGCAAAAACCAGTGTTTCGGAGGAACCCTCCCCTCCCCATCCCCCATGGCTCACCCCCTCTCCACTTCCACCCTTCCGATTCCCATTTTCTATCCACCCTCCTCTTGCTGGGGGAGAGAGTGAGAGAAAGAGACAGAGGTGAGGTAGTAGAGAGAGAAGGGGGAGGGAGGGAAAGGAGAGAGGGTGGGGGGGGAGGAGGAGGAGGAGAGAGTGAGAGAGAGAGGGGAGAGAGAGAGGGTGGGGGAGGAAGGGCGGGAGAGGAGAGGAGAGAGAGAGAGAGAGAGAGAGAGGAGAGAAGGAGAGAGAGGAGAGAGAGAGACAGACAGACAGACAGACAGACAGACAGAGTCTTGTAATTCCTCCTACATAATACCTCAACATTTCAGTATAAACGCACAAGCAAATGTATCTGAAAACTGTGTCTATTCAACGTTATTTTAAAGCAGGTGAGGGGATGGGATAGTGTCAGCGGGCACTGTGTCTGGTATTTACAATTTCAATGATAGGAACAGTTTTAACCGTGTGGTTACAGTATGACTTTATGATACTAGAATTACTGAAGTATGAGTGAAATCCAGTAAAGACCATTGATAAAGGTGTATCTAACGTCATATAGTCTGCACTGCAATACAACGTTTTGTTTTAATACGTTATCCATTCTTTCCTTCCTTTTTGTTTTAACAAACTGTTCTGTATAAGTCTGCACATTTAAAACTTCATGCTAAATACATCATTAAAAAAAAAGGAGAAAAAGCCCAAACAAACAAACTAGAAATCACGACACAAGTTTTGGTACTGACATACATCTACTAACATATTCACGATGGGATATATATACGTTTGGTCTGATGTCATTTAAAAGTGTCTTTTTTTACAAAAATAAACACAAGAACAATATATTCACGGTTAAACATGACCAAGGACATGGACATTCGTACAGGCGAGTCACTGAAGGAAACAAAATCGATGAACAAAGAAACATGTCATTCTCCCCCCCCCCCCCCCCCCCCCCCCCCCCCCTCCCCTCTCTCAAAACGCTCTCACATTTCTTACTGCGTATGCTGCAAGATGTAGGCCTATCCGTTTTCATTGTCTTTATATATAACGATATGATTTGTTTACCATTTCTGTAAAAACGCATCAAGTTCTGATGACATTCCAGTAAAATTAATGTGAAACACATTGGTCAGTTCAGTCCATGATGCAACTGAGAATATACAGGCATGGACCGTGCCTGCCATATGGACCATCGAAGTCATGCTGATTTAGACTTCCCCTGCAGATTTGACTCGGCAACTTGAACCGGTTTATGTAGTAAATCACCCGATTCAATGAGAAATGTTATTTATCCTTGCCGAATATGCTTAAGGCGGCATTCAAATTTTCTTTCTTACAGAAAACTAATTTTTTTTCTCCCGACTATACGCTTATAATGTGAAAGTATGTCACGCGATCTGCATAGCAGACGATTGGTGATTTTTTGTGAGGGTGTCCATGTCGTCTGCTATCGCGTCAATGTCTGGTTATTCGACTTCAGAACGAACGTTCTCCCAGCCGTCAATAAAACCACACTGATACATGTATGCAAAAGTTGAATCAATGCCATGACTAAAATGATGATGCATAGCATGACCAAGCTGTTACTATGTCTGAGTCACGACACTAATTACTGATGCTGATGATATTCAGACGGCCGTCTGCTCCCAGTCTCCGACTGATTCCAGCTTTAAAGCCTACCACCAGCGAGTGTGTGAAACGGCACAAGCTGCTTTCATTTCCAGTCTAATTCGTTTTAAAATAAATGAACGAAGACTTTGATATGTAACTACATAACAGCCACAAAACAGTAGATTGCCGTCTGCATTTTTTTCTAGCCAAAACAGCACTACTCAAACGATAAAAAAGGAAAACCGAAAAGCTCTACTCACATGCACTTTCACACGCTGCCGCCATCTCGGACACAATATGGTCATGTGATTGATGCGGAGGTCTGGCTACGTCGTTCGGGAATCTCGGGATCGGACAGCATCTCGTCGGCAATGTCCGGACTGTTCGGCGGCGGTCTGCTTCGAGGCAGGACGGCACGAATCGATTCCGTTCCGCCTTGCCAGTCTCGCTTCACCAACACCCCACCTCCATCACCACTATCTTTTACCCTCCCGCCACCTTCCTTTTTTTTTTCTCGTGTAGAGAGAGAGAGAGAGAGAGAGGAGAGAGAGATTGAGATTGAGATTGATTGATTGATTGATCTTTAATACGCAAGGACGAAGATTTTAAGCCAAAGCCTAGTCTTACAATCCTGTCCTTGTCATGCATACATTATTTTGAGAGAGAGAGAGAGAGAGAGAGAGAGAGAGAGAGAGATTTGATTGATTGATTGATTGATTGATTGATCTTAATACCCAAGGATGAAGACGCTAGTCATTTTAATCGAATAATCAAATTACTGAGACATGAAATGTTTATGCAAATGTTTCTTGAAAAGGTTTAAAGTATTCGTATTTTGCAGGTTCTGTGGAAGTGAGTTCCAGACATGGTCCAGAGTAAGCTAGGCTTGTTTTGTATTGATCAATGCGTGCGTAGGGAAGAAGGAATTTTGTCGAGCCAGAAAAGCTGTGCGTCTTGTAAAAAGGGCATGCATATAACATGGCATAGTATCTGTCAAAGATTGTAAACATAAATGATGCCTTGTTGAATTCCAATTGCCTATTCAGAGGAAGTATGTTCGCGCTTTTAGTTTTCGCTGTTGTTAGAGTTCAGTGATGCGTGCTGTCTGCAGTTATGGAGAGAATCAGCCTTTTTGTGACGTCACTACTGCGTCCACACTTGAGGGTATTTATACGTGACTTTTGGCTGCCTTCTTGACGTACCTATGGATAGAATATGTTTGCTAGCACTTATTTTGGTGGAAAAAGT
>CM031613.1:4543543-4548543 GCA_018398815.1 Conus ventricosus
CCATCAGTTCTTCCATAACACATGTAAACACAATCAACTCGCCCCAGAGTCCATAAGTCTGGTATTTCTCCCCCTCCAGCCTCCAAAGTCAGGAACATCAAAACATATTATTCCATCAATCAGGAAGGTCATTCAGCTCAAATCCAGTCACAAGCTGTGTGATTCGGGCGGATACTGGGCCTCGCGAGTTCACTGCCGAGTGTGGCATAGCAGTGGACGCCAGGGGAGAGGTGGCAGCTCTCCGTTGAGGGGCACTGATGTGAGAGATCAGTGTCGGGCGGCGCAGTCAACCTTCCAGCCATGTGGGGTGACGATGGGTCTAGCCTGTGTCGCCGGGGGACGGCCTCTGGAGAAGTGGGGCGATCGGCGAAGGAGCACTGCCTGACTGCGACTACCGTGGCCTGGAAAGCCATGTTCTGAATTGGGGCAGCAGACATGGTGGGCACTCCTTATGGGGTTGGGCTGAAAAAATGGCCATCTCGGCCGCAGTCTGCGAGTACCCCCGAATAGTAGGGCGTCGTGCAGCGCTCCAGCGACTTTCGTCCTGCTCCCTTCTTGAGGCGGCCTCACGCGGCACAGTAGAAAGAAAACTCGTGGAGAGCGTGGCAGCAGAGAGTCCTCCGAAGAGAAGCCCCCTTCAAGCAAGTGTTTCGGCCCTTATCTCCTGACACTCTAGGGGGGTTGGGCCACACCCGGTTCATGACTCCGGATGTCCCTCTGCTACCCTTTTTTTGTTTCCCATCTTGGGACGAGCCATGGCTGGAATTCGAACCCATGACCTCTGGAGATGCTCATTTTCCACTTTATGACTCGCGCTTTAACCACTGAGCCACAGGGACACCTGATATTTGTAGGGAAATTAAGCTTATGAAGTTCACTTTTGTTCCTCCTTGACCAGATCCAGCTTGAACACCTCTCTGCGCTTCTGCCATTGCTTTCAGGGCTCTGGTTTTTTCCTTCCCTGCAACTGAGAGCTGTTTCATGAGGCTGTATGCAGACGTTCCTACAAATCCCCTAGCTCCAATTTCTGCAGTGAGGACTTTGACCTGATAGCCTTCTCTCCTCAGGCTGTTTGCCAGATCAGCATACTTTTCAGTCTTGTAGATTTGAGCTGCCTCCATTCTGTTTTCATATGGCACTGTGAGCTCGATCATGATCAGCATGCTTGGTTGACTTAGAGTGGACTACTATGTCTGGTTTCATGCCACTCTTGCTGATGATTTTGGGTGACTCTTCCATTCTGGGAGGTCTGCAGTGCACTCCCAGTCATCTGCCCCGTCCAGCAGACTCTGCCTGCATGTTTCGAGTGGCACTGTTGTTCTTGGCCATGATTTGCTGCCTCCTGCCGTGAAGAATGTTGCGGGTGCTTTTGGAGTCCATGATTCTCCCTTTTGTGGTGTTGGTACTGGCCCAGACTACTTGTACAATCTCGTTGAGCACTTGGTTGTGCCTCCATGTGTACCTTCCTTGAGCCAGGGCTACTTTACATGAGCTTAGAACATGCTCCACTGTTTGTTTTTCATGGCAGAGGGGGCATGCAGGATCGTCTGTTTTCCCCCACTTCACCAGGTTTGCATTTGAGGGCAGAAGGTCATATGCAGATCTGGAATGAAGCTGATCCTGACAGGGGACATGTGCCAAATGTCATTCCAAGTCAGACTTCTTTGGAGTGCATTCTCCCACGTTGTCCATTGCCCTTGCTGGCTCTGCTGGACTGCTTTTTGGAGTCTTTTTGGTCTTCTTCTTTTCTCATCTCCTGAATCATCATGTCTCTTTTGGATTTTCCTTTGGCCTTTGACCACCATTCAGTTTTGGTCACCCCAGTCCTTGTCTGTTGGTCTGTGTGTGTCCTGTTATTTCTCTGATCTTGAGACTTTCTTTTGCAGAATCCATCGCCTCTTGAACTTTCCATTTTCTGCCTGTCTTCAGCTGGGGCTTGCTTGCTTCTACCACCTTGTCTCCTGAGTCTTCCAGCATGCTTTGAAGTCTGATCTTCCCTGCTTTGTATTCCTCCAGGATGGATTTCATTGGTAGTTTCAGCTTTGCTTGGCGACAGTACAGCGCGATGTCAGTCAGACAGGGTGGGACACCAAGCCATTTCCTTGTGAACTTGTTGATTTTGGCTTCCATTGCCTCAACTGTGCTGGTGCAGATGTCGTATATCATCAGAGGCCATAGGAGCTTTGGTATCAGCATGAACTGCAGACACCAGACCTTGTATTTGCCAGGGAAGCCCACACTGGTCAATGGTCTCCAAGCCTTCTTCCGCCATCTGCTTGGTTTTCTTTTGCTCTTTGTGTGTCTTTCAGCGTATCATCATACCATCTTCCAAGGCTCTTGACTGGTTCTTCTGTGACTGTTGGAATGGCCTGGTTGGCAACACTGAAGACCACAGATTCGGCCACTTTTCCTTTCCTCAGTGATAGACCCGTGATTTCTTTGGCTTGAACTGCATTCTGGATGAGGCAACTATGTCGTCCAGCCTCTCCAGCACATGACGTGTCTCGTCTTCTCTGGATGAAATCACTGTAGTAGTCATCCATGAAGGCCTTGAGAGGAGGCATCTTGTATCCATCGCCAAGGTCTGTTTGTCTCGCGTTGTTTGTTGCTGCTTTCAAGATGAGTTCCATTGCCAGCACGAACAGTATTGGGAAAATTGCACAGCCCATTGCAATGCCCACTTCCAAGTTGATCCAATCTGTTGTGTACTCCTTGGTAGAGAACCACATTGAGAAGCCATTGAAGTACTTCTTGAGCATGTCGCGGATGTTCTTTGGCACATGGTACATCTCAAGAGCCAACTGTATCATCTCATGGGGCACAGATCCATATGCGTTTGCCAGATCAAGCCACACTACGTCCAGGTCTCTCTTTTCTGTTTTTGCTTTTTGGATTGCGTCCCAGATCATTGTGGCGTGTTCTACACAGCCAGCCACGCCTGGGATGCCACCTTTCTGGACTGACACATCCAAGTACTTGTTTTCCATCAGGTACTTGGTCAGCCTTGCTGCCATGACAGAGAAGAAGACTTTCCCTTCGGACGTTCAGTAGTGATATTGGCCTGAACTGGCTGATGTCACTTGCGTTTTGCTCTTTGGGGATGTTACCACCATCTGCCGTCATCCCACTGGCCGCTGATCTTCTGGTTTCTCCAAGCCGATCGCAGCAAACCTGTGGAGCCACTCCAGCACCTTGGGACATTTCTTGTTAAGCGGTAAGGTATTCCGTTTGGCCCTGGTGATGATTTGGCTCTGGCTTTGTCGACCACCTTCTTGATTTCGCCAACGTTGGAGGCTTGCCATTGAACTGTTCCTCAGGGTTGGATGGCCACACCAGACCTTGAATGTTGAATGTCGAGTGGTGCTTTGCTCTGTGAGTCAGAGTATGTTTTCCTCAGATGCTGCTCAAGAACTCCTTTGTCCACACTTAGGGTCCCAGATTTTGGCTGCTCAAACAGTGTTCTGGCAAACGGAAGGGGTCTCTGAAGAAGCGCTCTTGTGTCTTCTTCTTTTTGCTCTTCCTCTTTCTCGCAGATTTCCGCTTTGCTAAGGGCGCTGTGTTTTTCTTTCAGGTCTTCCCACAGTTTTTCCAAGCCTTGTTTTCAGCTGGCAGTGCGGTCTTCATTGCTCTTGAGGTTGTTCTTTTGGACTCTGATCTTGTCCATCTTTTCTTGGCGTCTGGATTTCTTTGGAGGTGTTTTCTCTTTGGGTAGTTTTTACTCCATAGGCGTCTCTACATGTGGCATGTCCCCATATGTGGCTAGTTTGTGTTCAAGGGTGCTTTTTCCCTATCAGTGCATCGAGTCTTTGGACGATTTTTGCATCCAGTTTCTCCCAATCTTCAGTTTCGTTTGCTCGTGGCAGGTTGAGTTTCAGGCGCCTGGCATCGAGGGCTGTGCAAATTCCTCATCCGAACCAACAGCGTGGATGTCCTTGGCACTGTGGTTTAAATCCTGGCCTTGGTCTTCCGACGTCTTATCTGCTGATGCAGTGCGCTGCTGCTCATTCAGATGAGTCTTCACACATCCATCTTTGTTCGGTGGATCTTCATGCCACGGGTGGTAGCGAAACGCTTTCCACAGACACATGGATATTCCATTTGGTCCATGTTCATAGCCCGTTTGGGATTTGCAGTCGTGATTGGTTGAGCACCGATGGATTCACAGACACATCGCCACCACACCATCGCACCCGAGCATGAAGAAGGCCGCCCGGTGGTCCTGAAGACAGCCTGCTGTTTGGGGACAGCTGGCAACATACACCGACTTCTATCGTCGGTCGACCAGCAACCAAAAATTGAACCAATTTTCCAGAGCAACACGACCAAAGTTGAACAACATTTAAGAAGAACACGACCAAAATTGAACCAACGTTCAAGAGGAACACGAGCTCAGAGAGAGGAATGCGACG
This sequence comes from Conus ventricosus, assembly GCA_018398815.1. Taxonomy (NCBI): domain Eukaryota; kingdom Metazoa; phylum Mollusca; class Gastropoda; order Neogastropoda; family Conidae; genus Conus; species Conus ventricosus. The sequence goes on from CM031613.1 coordinate 4,547,953, forward strand.
ACCCCACTGAAACCCACCCACTACTGCCAGGCGACAGTAAAATTGCCACAATGATGCAGACCTACGTCTGCAGTAACCTTGTCCTGAAGGGCCTCAGGCCGATAGGACGTTAATCTCACCTCAACTGCAACTGGAACTGGGCCTCGCTCTCTCTGCTCCCTGGCATTCCTCTGGTTCAGTCAAGGCGTTGCTGGGCCTCTCGGCCTTCGGCCCTGGCCACAGTGATCATCATGTTACATAAGGTATGTAACTTCTGTGTTTTTGTGTATCTGTTTTCACTAGTCTAGATAGAGAAGGTCTTCATTGAAAGTTAGAATTCTTGGAACACCTTTAAAGTTGAAGCCAAAATGTACTACATGTGTAAATTCTATGTGCCTGTTTACTGAAAGAATGTTACATCACATTCTACCTCGTTCTATCCTCTGTCTGGTATGCTTCTGAATGTGTGTGGAGAAAGTTTCTCTTACACGCTATTATTATCATCCTCACCCTAGCTCACTTTCAGCCTTCTCCCCTCTCTCTCTCTCTCTCTCTCTCTCTCTCCTCTCTCTCTCTCTCTTCTCCTCTCTCTCCCCTCTTTCTTCTTCTTCT
>CM031613.1:4556043-4587031 GCA_018398815.1 Conus ventricosus
GTAACGGCTATAACGGTAACCTAAAACATCGGGCATCATCCGTGACCTATAATGAACATACCTGCTAATTTCCACAACCATCAGCCAAGTACTTTCTGAGATATTCCATAAAGAAGAAAAACCGTTACAGGCCGTTACAACCGTTAGTAACGGCTATAACGGTAAACTAAAACATCGGGCATTATTTGTGACCCATAATGAACATACCTACAAATTTTCAGAAAGATCGGCTAAGTACTTTCTGAGATATTCTATAAAGAAGAAAAACCGTTACAGGCCGTTACAGCTGTTAGTAACGGCTATAACGGTAAACTAAAACATCGGGCATCATCCGTGACCCATAATGAACATACCTGCTAATTTTCGCAAAGATCGGCCAAGTACTTTCCGAGACATTCCATAAAGAAGAAAAACGTTACAGGTCGTAACAGCCCTTAGTAACGGGCATCATCCATGACCCATAATGAACATACCTACAAATTTTCAGAAAGATTGGCCCAGTAGTTTTGTCTGGAGCGAGTGGAACACATTTTGACCACGGACACACACACACACACACACACACACACACACACACACACACACACACACACACACACACACACACACACACACACACACACACATACAGCATTTCTTCGTTCCCATTGTAAACTACTCCCTGTCCTATAAGAACTGGGAGTGCAAAAAGGTGTTTATTTCATATTTTGCCCCTAAAAAGGAAAGAAAAACAGTAAGGCAAGCAGTTGTAAAAGTGAATAAGCAATTCGGGAGAATAAAACTACACTAAATTTTAGAAAAGAAAAAAAAAAGAAACTCAATACAACAGTTGCTCAAATAATATTGAAAGGGTCCAGTACTCGCAAGACATGGCAATTGTACGAAGTGACGGAAATACCAACGGGATCAGACGATGAAGGAGAAGAGAAAGGGTGGATGGAAGGGACGAAAGTGGCAGCGTTATGGGGGAAGGGCAGATAAATAAGAAAAACAGTGGACCAAAGAAACTCATTTTCAGTGCAGAACACACACGCGCGCGCGCGCACACACACACACACACACACACACACACACACACACACACACACACACACACACACACACGGAATATGGAACCCATCTCTCTCCTTCTGCCGCTTTTAACCTGCCCTGAACTTAATCAGGTACCCGGCGGACAGAGAGGGTTGTCAAGCCGAAAACACACGACCCCACGAGAGTTTCGAACTCCTCGTCATGACCGCCAGCTCCGCAGGCAAATGCTTTTGACGGGAGCGTATCTTTGTGCCCACGTCTCTTTGTGCCCACAGACGTATCTTTGAGCCCACGTCTCTTTGTGCCCACGTCTTTTTGTGCCCACGTCTAACCCTAACCCTAACCCTAACCCTATCCCTAACCCTATCCCTAACCCTAACCCTAACCCTATCCCTATCCCTAACCCTAACCCTATCCCTAACCCTATCCCTAACCCTAACCCTATCCCTAACCCTATCCCTAACCCTAACCCTAACCCTAACCACTTTATAGAGACGTGGGCACAAAGAGACGTGGGCACAAAGGGATGCTTCGCTTTTGACCACTGGACCACAAGTTGGACTGAGACTGAAAATACAGGACAAGACACAATGCATTTCGATCTCTCGGGTCTTCTTCAAGCAAAAACAAATGACATTTAGGACTGTGACAACGAAGAACGAGAAACCACTTATCTTGTCACATGTACTATGTTTGTCTATGTCCTTGGCGGGAACTAACCCCCTCTCTCTTTCTAAATTTTGCTTCATTTTCCGCCCTCAGTCACTTCGTTTTGAAACTTAACTTTTACTGATTCTGACCGATACCCTTTGTCGTGTTGTATTTCACGTCACGTCTTTGACTGTCTGTGTGTACTTGTGAACACTGAAAGCCACTTCCCATTCTCATTGTCCTTCATTTCATTCAGATTTTGTGGCCTCGTTTCCATCCGGCGGCCATTTTGGTCGTGTGCCTAAACGTCCTTCACTGTCCTAAATGTTATTTGTTTTCGCCTGAAGAAGACCCAAGAGGTCGACATGCATCGTGTTTTGTCTGTACTGTGTTTGCCTGTGTCTTTCGCGGCAACTGACCCCCTCTCTTTCTACATTTTGCTTCATTTTCCACCCTCAGTCACTCCGTTTTGAAACTGAGACTGAAATATCGGATGGCATGGAATAATTGATAGATAGTCATTCTAATATTTAGCTTTTTTTTTTTTAAGCCCTATCACAGTTTACAATACGCCATATGTCATCCCATGATGCCATGAACTGGAGAAAATCATCATGAAAGGAATCGGAAGGGAAGCAACTCTTAGTAAACTACCTTGGTTATTGATGTGTTGCCATTAATTCCCTGTTGGCTTTTAATGCTTCAGAGATAGGTCTGTGCATGACACTACTTTTGTCTGATAGTGAAAAGGTTAAACAAATCTGCAAAAAACATGAACGATAAAATCTTTTAAAAGCGTTTAGACCTGAATAAATCCTACTGTGGATAAAAGACATCGTTTTCCACAAACGATTATCAGAGTTGATACAAACAGATTGAAACAGGTCAGGTAGCATACATGAAATCTTGTTGACATTGCGAATCGATGTTTCAAAATTCTTTTGTTTATAGATCATACAGAGAGAGAGAGAGAGAGAGAGAGAGAGAGAGAGAGGGGGGGGCGGGAGGGAGGGAGGTGGAGAGAGAGGGGAGAGTGAGAGAGAGAAAGAGAGGGGGCGGAGGGGGGGGGGGAGTAAAGAGAAAGCGGAAGTAATAGAGAGCACGGAAGTGTGTGTTTGGGGGTGGGGAGAGAGAGAGAGAGAGAGAGAGAGGAGAGAGAGAGAGAGAGAGACTCAAGATATTTGTTCATGTTAAGCCTTCTCCCATCACGAAAAGGGAGGGGGTGGTGGTGGTGGTGAATATACAACTGAAAGGAGGTATGTAACAAATGTAAAAATAATTCCAACAACACTTACATTGACAACAAGCACAAAAACATGTACGTGGCAATCGACACTGGCAATGTCAGATGACCTGGCAAGTTATCTTAGTGGGGAAAAAAATCAAAGAACGAAAACAGAAAGGAAAAAAAAAAAAACCGACATGTTTCGACCTCTTTGGTCTTCTTCCGGCAAAATCCAATTCTGCGCCCAATTTGAGGAGATAAATGATTGCTCGTTCAATTTGACGCCCAATTTGAGGAGATAAATGATTGCTCGTTCAATTCTGCGCCCAATTTGAGGAAATAAATGATTGCTCGTTCAATTCTGCGCCCAATTTGAGGAGATAAATGATTGCTCGTTCAATTTGACGCCCAATTTGAGGAGATAAATGATTGCTCGTTCAATTCTGCGCCCAATTTGAGGAAATAAATGATTGCTCGTTCAATTCTGCGCCCAATTTGAGGAGATAAATGATTGCTCGTTCAATTTGACGCCCAATTTGAGGAGATAAATGATTGCTCGTTCAATTCTGCGCCCAAGTTGAGGAAATAAATGATTGCTCGTTCAATTCTGCGCCCAATTTGAGGAAATAAATGATTGCTCGTTCAATTTGACGCCCAATTTGAGGAAATAAATGATTGCTCGTTCAATTCTGCGCCCAATTTGAGGAAATAAATGATTGCTCGTTCAATTTGACGCCCAGTCTGAGAAGATAAGTGATTGCTCGTTCTCGGTGTTCATTGTCCGGACTGTTACCTATCTTGCCTGAAGAGAATCAAAGAGGTCACACGCGTGGTATTTTGTCATCTTGCCTGAAGAAAGTCAAAGGTCACACGCGTGGTATTTTGTCATCTTGCCTGAAGAAAGTCAAAGGTCACACGCGTGGTATTTTGTCATCTTGCCTGAAGAAAGTCAAAGGTCACACGCGTGGTATTTTGTCATCTTGCCTGAAGAAAGTCAAAGGTCACACGCGTGGTATTTTGTCATCTTGCCTGAAGAAAGTCAAAGAGGTCACACGCGTGGTATTTTGTCAGGTAGTTTGCTTGTCCCTTTCCTCTGGCAGGAAAGTTTGTTTTCTTTGTTTGTTTTTTTGTTTTATTTGTTTATTGTTTTTTTTTTTTTCAAGTTTGTTTCAGTTTTCTCCTGCAGTCACCTCCCTTTGAAACTAACTATTGTAGAGGGCCCCGTGGTCTCAAGGGAGGTGGGGGGAGGGGCCTTTGAAACTAACTATTGTAGAGGGCCCCGTGGTCTCAAGGGAGGTGGGGGGGGAGGGGCCTTTGAAACTAACTATTGTAGAGGGCCCCGTGGTCTCAAGGGAGGTGGGGGAAGGGGCCTGCGGGAGGGGAGGAGGGGGGCGGCAGTGGTCAACAGGAGCCGTGGTCAAATGGTCAGAGCGTCTGCCTGCGGAGCTGACAGTCGTGAGTTCCAACCTCTCGTAGAGTCGGTTGTTGTTGTTTTTTCATCTTGAGAAGCACCTCTGTCCACTCAGCAGTGATGGGTACCTGACTAACCACCTCTGTCTCCACTCAGCAGTAATGAATACCTGACTAACCACCTCTGTCTCCACTCAGCAGTGATGGGTACCTGACTAACCACCTCTGTCCACTCAGCAGTAATGGGTACCTGACTAACCACCTGTGTCTCCACTCAGCAGTGATGGGTACCTGACTAACCACCTGTGTCTCCACTCAGCAGTAATGGGTACCTGACTAACCACCTGTGTCTCCACTCAGCAGTGATGGGTACCTGACTAACCACCTGTGTCTCCACTCAGCAGTGATGGGTACCTGACTAACCACCTGTGTCTCCACTCAGCAGTGATGGGTACCTGACTAACCACCTGTGTCTCCACTCAGCAGTGATGGGTACCTGACAAACCACCTGTGTCTCCACTCAGCGGTAATGGGTACCTGACTAACCACCTGTGTCTCCACTCAGCAGTGATGGGTACCTGACTAACCACCTCTGTCCACTCAGCAGTCATGGGTACCTGACTAACCACCTCTGTCCACTCAGCAGTCATGGGTACCTGACTAACCACCTCTGTCCACTCAGCGGTGATGGGTACCTGACTAACCACCTCAGTCCACTCAGCAGTCATGGGTACCTGACTAACCACCTCTGTCCACTCAGCGGTGATGGGTACCTGACTTAATTCAGGGAAGGATAAAAGCGGACTGAGACTGTCTTCCATCATGCCGTGCCATGGACACAGTGGACCTCTCACAGTTCACAGCTCTTTCGGCCGACACGCTTGATCTTTTCATCTTAACAAGTTTATCGCTTCTAAGAATGTGGCGTCCAGGTGTGTGTCAGGCGATTCTATCAATACACTCTTCATCTCTCTCTCTCTCTCTCTCTTCTCTCTCTCTCTCTCTCTCTCTCGCTTTTAATTACTCCGTTTTCCCATCCGCCAGTGTCTTCCTTGCCCTGTAGCCTTCCCTACCTTTTGTCTGTCCCATCTGTTAGCAGCAGTCTGAAATCTCATGACCTTGACTGACGACGCTTTCTCTACCAATTACGCAAAAGGCCACTTGCTTGCTTCTGTAGATGGAAAGTACATCTTTGAACTTTTTCTCACTACTAGACCCTTGGTATTTGTTTGCTTTGTTTCCCACCGGCAGGTAACGCAGCGCTGATAATAATGCACGACACTAGTAAAACTCAAGCGCCTGTGAAATCGTATTTTGTCGTGATGTACGTTAATTTAGGTACCAAATTCGCATTATCCAATGAAAAGCATTGCTTTTGATCATTTTAGCAACAATATCAAATGTACAACGCTTTCCAACTAGTTTTTATGGAGACCTGTTATCTCTGATAAAAGAAAAAAAAAAAAAAAAAAAAGAATTGCACCTCTAATGCTGGCTCACTTGCTTGATTCATCATAGAGATAAAGATGGTCTCCCTTTGCTATATTTTGTTGAATATGCCTACATTATCTGCCTTGGTTCTGTGTTCACTTATACGTTCTTACGTGAACCTTTGCTGGTTTGAAAAAGGGTAGAAAAGGCATTTAACTATCAAATCTTGACTGAGTCTAAATTGATATTTATCATTCTATTTGCAGATAATATCATCTAACTTGTCTTGTCACTGTCTAAACAATTACATGTTGTAAATGACTAATATTTTATCAGGAAATGGTTCTTTTATTTTGAAAATATTCTGAACATTTTTAATTGTATTACGGCCAAAATGATCCGGTTACAAATCTATGCAGGGGATGGCACGAACGATCTTGAAAAATATAAATCATTCTGCCAAGTCTGATGATACTGATGTTTGTCCTTGACTGTGTTCAAGATTATCACGGGCACGCACGCACACACGGACAACGGAAACCATGTGATCACATAGACACTTATCTGCACTCGTGAGTCAAAATCGATATTGAAGCCCTGGTGGGCGGCAAGGGATTCGAAGCCAAGCCAGGAACAGATCTATTAAGTTTGGAAGCTGTGACAGCTGCTGAACTCGACGGGAACTTCATTGGATGATATGTTTTACTCTTTGATGCTAATTGATTGTGTGTGTGTGTGTGTGTGTGTGTGTGTGTGTGTGTTGCATCTAAAAATGATAACTGAAATGCTTAAGTACAGACTTCAACAGGATTCATTAGTTCATTGTGGGCTTACCTACATTTGGCGCAGAACGCACACTCGCGTCCACGTTTACAAAATTTGTAGCATACACTACTCATCATTGGTAAGCGCTAATAATCGGAGTATAGATTTCGAATTTGGTTATGAAAATCCCCCATCCCTTTGGATAATTCTTTCCTTACATTACTTGAAAGTCTGAGCTTACTTTAATGGCGACTGTCTTGTTCACACTTTAAGACTTAGCTAGCTTGTGTTGGGGTTGCTCAAGGCGACGAAAGGTGCCCAGACATCTCTCCTGTTTGTTGACGTCGTCATCAGATGTTAGTCGTTGGTCTGCCTGACCACGCAGTAGCATGGATTCCTGTTCCTGTGCTAGGCCAGTTGTCGTGGACGTAATGGGTTCGCAGGGTCTGTGGAGGTTACACAACGTGGTTTGCAGAGGACTGGCTAGGATTTCGGTTCGACGAGCCTCACGCTTGCTCTCGAACTTTCAGAAAAGTGTGAGGTCACATCTAGCATGAGTGAGACTAACGTAAATGTATTACCACTTTGCACTTCCGTCTCCGCTCTAGTTCTTCACTCAGGCGTTGGGTGGATTTTAATAAATGTTATGAGATAGTAAGAAATTGCTGAATAACTTAAGGTTCTTCAAAGTAGTCAGATACTTAGGTGATGTATTTAGGAGTGACTACATTACACTTAGGCGAAGCACACATGTTCATTACAGTCACATACTTGAAAGCATTTAGATCTTATACAGTAATTACAAATCATCTTAACAGATTTTACCAAGCATTGGCATGCAGAAACATGAATACAAATAATGCAAAGTCTTAAGATTTAGAAACGAGATATTCCACTACTTTTTCTTCTGGGGCAAACAGGGAAACTTATCACAGGATCTCAGAGTAGGAGCGATGAACATTCCTCTCTCTGATATACACCGGTGTTTCGTTTTACACACCGAATAGGACTATTTTCAAACTTAACAGCCTATGGTAGGTCTGTGAATGTTCGGAGCTTGATCTCTTCTTTCAACTGAACAGCCTATGGTAGGTCTGTGAATGTTCGGAGCTTGATCTCTTCTTTCAACTGAACAGCCTATGGTAGGTCTGTGAATGTTCGGAGCTTGATCTCTTCTTTCAGAAGGTTAAAGCAAACCGTCATGTTTCTGATGTTTGCCAGATTGAAAAGTTATCACAGGAACATGACAGCCTGTAGAATTTTGTATGGAAGGAAGGGGAGGGGAGGGGAGGGGGGGGGGCATCTGAAAGAAGGCAGAGCCTTCTCAACACGTGCAATGTGACGCAATACAGTTTGGACCAAACGTGACACTCTCTCATATCTAAGCGGCTTTCAACCTTTGATGCTGATGCGTGAAGTAACGTGACCCACCACGTGCGCGACAGGTGTGAGCTCATGAAGTGCGTGGGGGAATGTCACGACTGCCCATGTCCTTTGTAGTGGAATAGGGGGCAAAGGAAATGCTCAGGCCGCTCAAGAGCGTCACGACCACGATCAGACAACCAGGGAAAAAGGAGTGGCGACGACCCGGGCTACAATGACCAAATTTCTATTCCTGTTCCTCAGAATGTGCCTGTTAAAAATCGTACGCCTGCTTTGCAAGTGTGTTTAACAATACAATAAGTCTTATCATCACCGCTCTGATACCTTCACAGATGAGAATCTTTCAGGGAAAAGCTCTTCAGTAACACAGTGTATAGTTAGTTATTACTGACACGGAACATCTAGCAGACTCTACATAAACTAAGACTGACCTCTTTTCTCATACTGCGTATACAACTTGTGAAGTCGCTTTCTAGTTTTCGGTTAGCATTTTTTTTCTGATTACTATTTCGGTCTATATCATAGCAATAATAATTCTGATAACCGTTTTATTTCATTGACATACTAATGCTGTTTAATCGTTTGATAGTAGTTCAGTATCATTTCAGGCTGAATTTTGTGTATATCTATATGCTCAGGTTGCATATCAGCATTGGAAGAAAGGTATGATTAATGATGGCCCCTGTCTCTCTCTCTCTCTCTCTCTCTCTCTCTCTCTCTCTCTCTCTCTCTCTCTCTCTCTCTCTCTCATCACTCCTGCCACACAGCATTATTACGAATGTGTGACTCATGGCTCTCAAATATAAACCAATCCCAGATGACAGGGGTTGTCTTTCTTGACTTCAAAAAGGCATTTGATCTTGTTGATCATTCCATTCTTCTAACGAAACTATCTATCTACTTGAACCATACCCCAACAGTCTCATTATTCCAATCATACTTGAACGATAGGACTCAATATGTGGTGCTTAATGGCAAAACCTCCGCTTCAGACTTTGTCAGACATGGAGTCCCACAAGAGTCAGTACTATGCCCCATCCTATTCTGCATCTTCATCAATGATTTACCATTGTCCGTATCAGATGAAATGGTCACGACAGATTTATTTGCTGATGACTCGTCACTCCAAAGGAATGGTAGTGATCTACAGACAATACAAACTTCTCTCCAGGAAAATCTAAACGACGTGTCAGACTGGTGTCATTCAAACTCAATGGTCATACATCCAGCCAAAACCAAATCTATGACTATAGCTACCCGTCAACAGCACCAACTGACTTTTCTTTGCCTAAAAGTTCAGCTGAATGGCACTTCTATCGCACAGGTAGATGAGCATCGTGTTTTAGGGGTAACAATAGACAGAATTGAAATAGCAATTTCATCTCAATAACATATGCAAGGTAGTCTCAAAACACCTTTTCCACTTATCTCAATTAAAGCGCTACGTCAACAGTACTGTGCTTAAACTTTTCTTCAATGCACACATGTCACGTATGAATTACACTTCAAGAGTGTGGGACGGTAGTAGTGATGTCCACAAAAAAAGGCTGAATTCTCTCCATAGACGTACCGCAAAACTACTCCATGCAGCTGTTTCTCTAACAACAGACGAAAAACTAAAAGCGCTGAACATACTTCCTCTGAGTAAGTAATTGGAATTCAACAAGGCATCATTTATGTTTACAATCTTTGACAGATACTATGCCATGTTATATGCATGCCCTTTTTACAAGACTGCACAGCTTTTCTGGCTCGACAAAATTCCTTCTTCCCTACGCACGCATTGATCAATACAAAACAAGCCTAGCTTACTCTGAACCATGTCTGGAACTCACTTCCACAGAACCTGCAAAATACGAATACTTTAAACCTTTTCAAGAAACATTTGCATAAACATTTCATGTCTCAGTAATTTGATTATTCGATTAAAATGACTAGCGTCCATTCGCAAACTCTTGTGTGAACCACACTTTGAATCCATCGTCTAAACATATAGCCTACTCCGTTAAATCGTTCATCCCCACTCCTCTGTCTACCACCCCTCTTCTCCTCCCCCTACCATTCTCTCCCCCCCTCCTACCTCTGACCTCTCTCTCTGTAGTTTTGTTTGTTTGGTTGTTTGTTTGTTTCTTTCTTTGTATGTTTCACCACCCACCATGTCATTATTACTTTTATGAATAGTTTGCTTATCATTGCAGAATAAGATTAGCGTTGCTATGTTGAATTGTCAGTATGAATGATATGTGTTGAAATAGTGTATGCATGACAAGTGTCACGGTCGCTAAGCCGGACGGCCCTACCACCCCTACCCACGCCTATTACACACTAGATCAGACAACACAGCACACTAACACAGCTTTACAATCATGCGCACATCTTTATTTCACACACACACACTATGGCGCCACCACTCACGTCCATCCACACCCACACCCCGGTATCCTCACTTCTTCACTGACCCACACTACCCTGATACGACCCCGAGAACCTTAACCTATACTAAGCACCAGTTGCGGTATATCGCTGCGACCTAGGGACGCAAAGATAGCCCGCACACGTGGTGGCTAACTACTAGGGACAAGGACCAACCCAAGGACTCTAATCTCTAAACTACTACCACCCACACCTCTCCCCAGGACCCACCCTTCTCTTCTGACCCGGACCACTACCGCACCGGTCGCTGCGTCCCTAAGGGAGGCAACGACAAGTACCCTACACCGTGCTGTGCCACTACGTCCCAAAAGGAGGCAGTAGCTAGCACCCTTACCCTACTGCCTAACGCTACACCCCTTCTACTACAACCATGGGACAACCCATCCCGGCCCAGATAGCTCCAGTCCTCGGCGCTGCACTTGGCCCCTCACAGGCTGACACCTCCCTGGAAGACTCTGCACCCTGGCGCTGACTGTGGCTTCCCGCGCGGGCCGACCTCTCCCCGAAGACTCCACACCCCGGCGCTGACCGTGGCTCCCCCGTGGGCAGACCTCTTCCCGAAGACTCTACACCCCGGCGCCGACCGTGGCTTCCTGCAGTCTGATTCCTCTCCCACGCTGGGCACGACACCCAACGTACACCAACGCCCTCTCGACGAGTCCGGGGCTCGATGGACTCCTCCTCCTCTGAAGGCCCCGCCAGACACTGAGGGTGAGGGAAGGTCTGGGCGGCGCCCTCTCACAGGACGCCGAACAGGGAAGAGCAACAGGTGGCTGGAGAACTCCCGGAAGAAACCCCGGTAGCGGAGGAGAGCTGCCCACAGACGGCCGACGCCTGGATGGTCCCCTCTCCCGGAAAGCAGCAGGCAACGGGAAACCGCCGCCTCACCTGCCACACGCGGCAGTAGACAGCGGTTGGTCTGGCCCCCAGCCTCAGGACGGAAGCAGGATGCCTGCTGAAACACTATGGCCACTACTGTAGTGTCGCTATCTACCCGAGTCATCAAGGCTTTATAGGCTACTTGGTATGGCTTAACTCTTCATCTCCTTGCTTTCCTCCCACTTTGACATGGAAATGGCCTTATATTTCCGAATACACCCGTACTAGATCCATTACGGATAAACCCTTACCACAGCAGTAAAACAATATTCTCTCCGAGCCAATCTACGCTATTACTATGAAAGTATGACTCGCACACAATTCTCGGAGAAATAAAACCAATCTAAGCAATCCAACACGGACTCCATGGGCCTCCTTAGGAAATACTAAATAAACTAGGAAATGGGCAATTTCACAAGGAAATGTTCACACAGTAATCAGTAGTAATATACATTTCTCAAAAAAACTTATCAATTTTTAGCGGTTCACAGTTCCAGCATGTTCATACAAGAGAATCGGCTCGCAGCCACAATCCTTCACATTCTTACCCCTCTTTGCACTGTCAATTATAATCATATATCAACACAACATGATTTGTTCGCAAAAATTTCCATCCAACACCCCATTCTCATGTCATCTATTGTCAGATAACCCAGTGGTAAATCCTTGTTATGCCAACACAACCATACTTCATACAATATTACATGCTGCACATCCTCCGTTTTTATCCTATCAACTGCTGAGCTACCCGCCTTAAATTTACCTTGCCCTTCTTTCCGACTACTAAAATTCATAATTGGGACTGTCTCCCTACCACCTAAAATATCTCTCTCCAACCCTATTCTGTCACAACACGTATATCCCTGCATGTGTGACGACTGTCATTTACTTTAAAAAAACAACAACTTCTAACCATATGGACTCACTGTCCTGTACCAAACGCGTACGTCACAGATACAGTCTGCACGCGCACGACACCCGCGTCGAGAACCATGACTCGTAACGAAAGTGAAAAGACACCAAATATAAGTTGAATTGTCACGACCGTACTCCAGTATAAACCACTCGACCACATATCAGCCCTGGCCCCACTGCACAGTTAACCGATTCCAATGCTGTGCAGGTCAACTCCGAAATCGTTAATCAATTTCAACGAAACTACTACTATTTACAACTGAAATTGAGCACAATCCCTTTAACGATTCACGCAGACACATCTGCACCCGACTCATACTATGATCCTCAACAAAATGCAACCTCGTATTACTTCCTTACTGACCCCCCTGAAATTAACATGAACTATCACAAACCAATATCCACATCACCGTCCATCAACGGTTATTATATCGAACCCACATTGTCTAGCCAAACTGTCACATTGACAATCGAACTCAGGAACCACTATGTTACACTACTTACAGAATATACAGAAAATATACAGAACCAAGACAACATCATACCAGACAACCAGTATACGCAACCAAACATATACTAACAACCATAACATGAGACAACTACAGGCACAACTCGCCATGATACAAGACAACATGACGAACAAACCCATGAACCTAACAAATCACCAACCTGGACAGACAGACGATCAACCCACACAGTTCTACAACTGGCTAACAAGTGGCTGCCAACGAATGACAACACAGACCTCGGCACAACCAAGGGCACACCAGAACCCGACGAGGACCTGGCCCTAACTATGACTCGAAGTCCACTCAGCTCGACTAACGGCGCTCCCCGCCGCAACTACAAGGCACGTCCACTCCGACGTAACACCAGGGACTGAAGTGAAGCTACCCCAACGCATTCCGACCTGGTCGGAATGAAGCGAACTCTACTCACAACACAAACAGCGATTGGTCAGAGCAGCGTATCCCTCCGCAGAGCTGACACGCCCGACCAAACGGACTAGTTCTCGTGCAACAACACGACAATTTACCACAACAACTCACAGACTTGACAACACTGTCCACGTGGGTGATGTCACGTGGTAATTGTTCAAGGGAAACGCTATGACGATCCCAACTCAATCGCGCTAACCACACAAACATCAAATCCAACACGAAATACGAGTACAAAAAACTGAAACTTTACTATCACAAAAAACAGATGTTCACACAATGTTTACATACATATATAAGGCACGGGTATACATTTATAACTCCAAAAGGGCTGTAAATAAATGGAAGGGACACACACACACACACGCACACGCACACACACACACACAAATAATCGAATCTCTCTCCACTAACATTCACGCCCCGGCCAGATTCTGGATGGGGCCAGAAGGTAAGGTAGAGCCGGAATGCAATCACACGGGTCAAGGAAGCTTAAAAAAAAAAAAACAGGAATGCTTGCCAAAACTGATCCCTCGAAAATTAAAATAGGGATGATCAGATTGCCAAAGTGCAAATCAAGGACAACAGCCTGTGGGATGAGACAGGATTACGGTTCAGAAGAAGAAATTTTTGCACTGGATCACTAAATAAGCAGGCCAAAACAAAGGGGAGCGCTTGGCAATACCCTTGGAATGGGGTAGTATACGGGTAGGTTAGACTGCTAAGAGCTGTAACTAAACATCCAACATTAATATTCACTCTTTTTTTAAACGCTAACAGACGAAGGAACAGTTCATCACGAAAGATTGATAAACAATGCATGGTTAAACTTGACGACATAGATAAACTGGAACCCTGCACAAAAAAAAAAACGCACCATACAGCGGCGACACCTGGAAGCAAGTATATGTGGGAAATGCCCAACACAACATTATGTCAGGCAAACGTAGCTATATAGAATGATACAGCGCTCTGCTGACAAAACGATTTAACGCCTGTCCTTTATCTCTGCAATAAAACGTGGTGCCAGACTTACGGACCGACCCCCAAAGCCTCAACCGTGAGACAGTCTTGTGCGGGTCCGGCGAAGGGAGAGCGCGTCCGTCCGTCGGATGCACACCACGACAGGATAGCGTCCTTTCTCCTTCAAGAATACAGTTACACACAACGAGGCCCACGAAGGTTCGATGGTGAAGGTGAGATACACTCCAGTCAGGCACACAGGTGTGGCGGCCGTCCAACACCTGTACGCAACAGGTAGGGCAGTGGCACCAGCGACCACGAACTGTAGGGGTAGAGAGTGGGGTCGCGCGCAACACAAAATGAGGGGTCCGGCTGAAGGTCCTCTCTCCCAAAGATGGTGCACGGCAACAGTGCGTCCTCGTTCCGACCCGGGCGAGAGTCCTTGCGGTTCCCGGGAGAGGGGCGAGGAAGAGGAAGGGCTGAAGACTGGGAGAGGAAAGGGGAGGGAGATGTGGGCTTTAGAAGAAGATGGAGGTAGTGGGTCAAGCCGTGGTCGCAGCAGCAGCTGCGCGTACGGTGGCGGCAACAGCAGAAACCGGAAAGGCGGCGAGACCGGCCACAAATGCAAGGTCGGCGGCAGCAGCAGCGGCACACAGGTAAGTCAGCCACAAACTAGACTTGTGAAAGGGACTCCTTGAGGAGCTGGAATAGTAAGCCCTGCACGGCTCGTACCTGAACCCCGGTCAGGGCCTAAAAGTTTAGGAAAAAAAAAAAACAGGCTTCTGCCTCTAAGTGAATACGGGATTCACAACCGTGATACTGATCACAGGAATACTACAAAAAAAAAAAAAAAAACTGGACAAGACGACAGCACTCCTATGGAGTACTATGGTTTGGTTCAACCCAAAGGTAAAAACCTGATGCCAAGAGCCCGGAGATATGGATCTCCAAAAAAAAAAATGCAACGTAGTTTCCCTCAAAGCGAAACGGTGGTGGCTCCCCGAGGGATATGGATCCCTCACAAACATACAGTTACTAGAAAACCTGCATGCATAAGGCTTGCACGACACGTTATCTTTCCTCCCACTCTCCCAACCCAACTCGACTGCTCCGGTCGCTTCCAAAAAAAAAACCTGATTGGCAAGTGAGAGGAGCTCACTCAGCCTATGTTTAACCCCCGTGCAACCCGAGTCCACACGGAAAACACATGACAATGCAGGATGGAAGGTGGGTTGCAGAGGTTAAAAGCTAAAATAAAACTCGTTTTTTTTTAAAAGACACATGACACTCTGCTTAAGGTTACATTTTAACAAAACTAACCCCTTACACAAATTCTTCCCTCTGGACAAAACGGACCTTGAACATGACAGTAGGAAGAAACATGCAGTGCGTGACACACCCCCCACCTAAAAGCCTGGTACTAATGAGTACCAGCTACCCAACCTGTCCCATGTTCAAAGGTCATTGCAAAGTAAGAAAAAAAAGAAAAATCACCACAAATCATGGTCCATGATACACACAGTTCAGCGAATCTCCGGTCAGCACTGAAGAACAGGAAACAGCCTACGTCACGTCTCCATCCTACTGAGAAAATCTGCCTCTACATTGTCCTTGCCAGGGATGCGCTCAAAGTCGAACACGTGACTCTGAAGTTCAATAGCCCATCCCATTAACCTTCTGCTCACTGGCCTGATGCGATGAAGGTATTGCAGAGGGTGATGACAGTCTGGAGCACGAATTTCCGCCCGTAGAGGTAGGGATAGAATCGACGGATGGCCAATACAACAGCTAGGCACTCCTGCTCTATCGTATGATTACCGCAATTCTGCCCACCGTCAGTTTCTTACTGACGTACCCCACGGGTTGAAGCCCCTTCCCCGGTCCTGGAGTAACGCAGCGCCTATCCCCATTGCTGAGGCATCTGTCCGCAGGACAAAAGGGAGTTCAGGGCTCGGGAGCTGTAGCACTGGTTTGGAAGTAAGCACCTCCTTTAACCGTCTGAAAGCCGTCTCACACTCCTGATCCCACCGGATCTGTTCTGGAAGCTTCCCCTTGTTTCTGTCGGTGAGCGGAAGGGCCAACTCTGAGAAGTTGGGGATAAATTTGCGGTAATACCCCACGAGGCCCAAAAACGATCTCAATTGCTTCTTGGTTTTAGGGGGTGTCGCATCCTGGACCTTTCGAGATTGTCGTCTTCAGGATACACCAACCCCTCTGAAGTCTGTGTCCAAGGAACGAGATCGATTTTTTCTCCCAGCTGGCATTTGGCAGGTCTTGCGGCAAGCTGAACTTCCCTCAGTCTCAGGAAAATGGTCCGAATGACCTCTACATGCCTGTCCCATTCTTGGGTCGCAATGAGCAAATCATCCATGAAATTCTGGGCTTCCTGGAGCTGAAGGGAGACAACATCATCCTCATGATGCGACTGAACACTGCTCCAGCCGTCTTCAGCCCGAATGGCATAACGGTCCATTGATACTGGCCTTCTGGGTGGTAAATGCTGTCTTTTCCTTGTCGCAGGCGCCATGGAATTTGCCAGTATCCTTTTGTGAGATCCAATTTGGAAAAATACTTTGCTTTGCTCAACTGTGCGAAGATGTAATCAACATCAGGGATGGGTTCGGCATCGAATTCCAGTACCTTGTTGAGCTTTCTAAAGTCAACACAAAAACGCATTTTCCCATCTTTCTTTCTCACAAGCAACACAGGGGAACGAGTATGGGAGTAACACCGTTCGATGACACCCATTTTCAACAATGGAGTCGATTTCCTCCTTTACAACCGATGCCTGGGAATGTGGCAGGGGGTACTGTCTTACCCTAACTGGCTCCCTCTGCGAGAGGCTGAGCGAGCAAGTTCCCAGGTTACACCGCAAAGGAAGATCGACTAGGATGTCAGAGAACTCCCACACAGGGATTCCAATTGGACTCTTTGCTCAGTAGACAAATCAGCAGAGATTTATGACATCTTTCCAGGTCTCTTCAGGACTCAGGTGCAACAGAGGAATCTGGTAAATCTACCACTTGGCGTTCCTCGATTGGTTCAATGACTACAGGGGCAAATCCAGATTGGGCCCTCTCCCGCCTTTGATACTTTTTCAGCAAATTCGCGTGATAGAGCTTGCTCTTCCCTTTGATGCTGATGATGTAGTCCCAATCGCTGGTTCGCTGTTCGACCTTATATGGTCCCTGCCAGGCTAACTGGAGCTTGTTATGCATGGACGGGAGGAGAAGGAGCACCTCATCTCCCGGTTCGAACCACCGTTCACGAGCCTTCTTATCAAAGATCCGTTTTATCCCTCTCCTGAGCTCGCTTGAGATGAGATGAAGCCAGTTCGCAGGTCTCTGCAATCCTGTTCCTAAGATCAAGCACATATGCGACTTCTGTCTGTTTTTTCCTCCTCCGGTTTCTCTTGGGTCCACATGTTCTTCAATACGGACATTGGCCCCCTTACTGTCCGTCCGTACAACAATTCAAAAGGAGAAAAACGCATGCTCTCCTGTGGCACCTTCACGGTAAGCAAAGAGGACACCTGGGATGTATCTATCCCACTCCTTTGGTTGCTCTTGGCAGAGTCGCTTCAACATTTGTTTCAGCGTGGCATTAAAACGTTCGACCAGACCGTTTGCTTGGGCATGATAGGGAGTCGTGGTTAAACGATGTATGTTGAGTAAGCGAAAACCTCATGCATAACCTCAGACATAAATTGTGTCCCTTGGTCAGAAAGTACTTGGTCTGGAATTCCAGTCCGGGTCCACATGCCCCAGAGTGCTTCGGCGACAGTTGGAGCATCCATGGACTTAAGAGGCACTGCTTCAGGGTATCTCGTGGCATAATCGACCATGACGAGGATGTACCGATGTCCTCGAACTGAAGCGGGATGATGGGCCCCACTAAGTCCACTCCTACCTTAGAGAATGGTGTTCGTACTAGTGGCACTTTCCCTAGAGGAACTCTTGTGTTGTAGCCTTTGGGTGTTGTTCATTGGCACACGTCACAAGAGCGGCAATACTGACGCACATCTTTCTCCATGCCAGGCCAGTAGAATTCTTGCCTGATCCTCTCGAGTGTCTTCTTGACCCCTAAATGTCCGGCCATGGGTGAATCATGTCCCAACTGTAGGACGTTGTCGCGGAGAGTGCGAGGCACAACCAACTGTTCGAGCTTCTGGTTCTTCCCCTCAAAAGTTCGCTTGAGAACGCCTTTCCTCTTAATGAACAGAGTCTGCCCAGTTCCCCGCCGAATCGGTGGGCTTCCAAGTTCTTTCGCACCTGATTGAGGGTAGATCACGTTGCTGTAGATCCTTCACTTTGTCGGGGGTCACGCTTGCCACGCACTCCATCTTGAGTGGCTTCAATAGCGGTTTGAGTGGCTCTTGCTTCTGTTGGGCACGAGTGGTTGCCATCCTTGCACAGGCTTGAAGAGGTAGGTCAGTGGAGATGTCCCGAATTGTCCCCATTCCTCGAACTTCACCACGTTACCTATCAGCAAGGGATTGCAGGCTTGTCCACGCCGATCGCCCAAACCGTGCCCTCAAAGTATGCGTCGACATACGGATCAGTGCAGTGGGCCGCTTGGACTTGAATCCTGCCTCAATACCCGACACCTCACACATGGGTCCTCGTTCAGCATCAGCAGGGATAAGACTCTGGTCAACAAAGATTGCTGATGCACCAGAATCCCTAATGGCATCTACGACATCACCCTGAACCACGGAATCGAATGTGGGGAACTCTGGTTCGCCTGACAGGGGTGATGCTCCGTGTGCCACAGACTCCTGATCCAGCCTCACAAATTGAGCGGCTGCTCTCAGCTTGGGGCACACATTTCTCAAGTGCTCAGTAGATCCACACTGAAAAACACCGTCTTATTACTTTGGGGGGACCCTGTCCTTGGCCGCTGTAAGTTTCAATGACGGAACAGCAAGTTGTTTCTGGGGCGGTCGGTCAGATGGCTTGGGACTCTTGTTGGGTCTAGTGTTGGAATGAAAAAAACGCCTGGCATCCGCAAATGCTTCGGCAATGGTTATTGCCTCTTGGAACGATGCAGGACGGCTTCTCCCAGTTTGATTCTTAGATCTGCAGACGCTACGTTGCTCAGCTGCTCCAGTAGGACTGCATCCTGTATGGGCAATCCCGAGGCATCCACCCAATAGTTTCAACGTCTTCCTTAATCGCTCCCCCAAACTGGAGGAAGGTTTCGTCTCGGCCCTTGTTCATAGTTCTAAACCGGCGACGGTAGGACTCTGGCGTCATGTGGAGCCGTTTGCGAAGGGCAGCCTTAAGCTCCTCATAGGAACTGGAGGAAGGAATGTTGACCAACGCCTCCTTAGCCGTACCCTGGAACTTGACTTCAAGTATACTGCCTTTTGAACATCAGTCATGCCAAAAGGGTCTACCAAATCCTCGAAGTGTTCCAGGAACACGTCTAGGTCTTCCCCTGGTTGGAACAAAGAATGCGGATCCGGGGCGGCTGAAACCCAATGCCCCTTACGTCATGGGTTGCTCCACTCTCGCTCCCAAGGTCATGCTCCTCTACTTCATGTCCTGAATGCCACCGAGGACAGTCGCTCTGTCCTGGCTTGCTCCAGGATCTGTCTGGCCTCAGCCCTACTTCTTTCAGCCTCTTCTCTCTCCTGCTGTCTGGTTTTCTCTCTCTCTTCTCTTTCCTCCTGCCTAATCCTAGCAGCCTCTTCACGCTCTCGTTGTTCCTTTGCCTCTCTCTCTTCCCGCTCCTCCCTTCTAATCTCTCTCTCGGTTCTTCTACGTGCCTCCTCACGCCTCTCTCTAGCTTCTTCTCGGGCTTCTCTCTCTTCCCTCTCTGCTATTCTCAACTCTCTCTCCCACTTCTCCTTGGCCTCCCCTCCTCTCTCTCCATTCTCCTGAACCTTCCCTCTCTATCCTCCCACCTAAGATGATCCCTCTCTCTCTCACCCTCCTCGCTGTGCCTCAATGGTGCCCTAATGTCAGGAAGGATATCCACGATCGGCGGACGAAAGGGGTTCGTTGGTACGGCGGAGGTCCAAGATATTGGGGGTAGACCCTGGAGGATGTGGAAACAGTGGACGTTCACGGCTGACTCAGTTGGAGTAGTTAACCTAAATGAGGAAGGAGGTACACGACCTGCCGACAACGTGGTTACCATCCCAGGCGGCGTCGACAATGTGGTTATAACAGTGGTCGTCACACTCCCGGCAGGCGACGGAAAAGAGCTCTCCACAGAAGGTTTTCCTAGACCAGCTGTGGCAGCAGAGACAGATCGAGTCACTACCCTATCAGTATCCATGGTTTCGCAACCCGATTGATTCTTGGAAAGATAGGTTCCGGAACAGGGTACTAATCCTTGCACTACACGTTCGACGAGCAGTACACACAAAGCTTGTTCACGTGCGAGTCACAGTAGCCCGCCAGCCTAATGGACCCCAACACAATTTCAGATCAATGCCCGTAGAACTAAATCACAAATCCAAGTCAATGAAGTGAACTCTAGCAACAACCCAATTCGTAAGCAATGTCAGTTTCACCGGCACTAAGTAAATCACCCACACGGTGCGGACATCAGCTAATGAATATATCAACACTACGCCTGGAGCCCTAACTGGAACGAAAACGTCAACAATAATTGCAATGCAGAAACTGGTAACTAGTAACGATCCTCATCACTGGACTACTGCATTAAGTCCTGTTCACACAAAATAAACACTCGTGTATCACCGAAGTGCTTCCTACCCACAATGTGTCTGAACACACACACTGTAACCCGCTCAGAGCAGTAACAACCGCCGAGCAATTGAAGAGCTTAATACGGTATATCTCTGTCCACACACAAACTATTTCTTACATTCAAAAAATCCATTTATGAATTCACTCCTAACGCACCCTTTACACGATCACAAGTCGTACACTACACTATTTCTAACAATACAAACCGAGCCAAACAAACACGAACTAACCAACATTCCGTCAAAAAACTATTTATGTCCTAGACTACAAAAGAGGAAGAAAACTGACACCTGTCACCACAACGTGACCGATTCACACGGTAGGACAGGGCCAAATCTAACGATGGGGAGTTTCCACGGTCAGCAACTCTCGATCTGTGAGGGAATATAATAACCTAACTAAACAACTTTCACAAAAGAATATAATGAATAAACAGCAGTAAAGGGTTCTAATCCACCAGAGAACAGTAATATGCCGCTTCTGGCTCATCCGCTCTCAACCGGCCTTGGCCGGTCTCGTCCGGGCGAATCCAAAAGCGGCATATTACTGTTCTCTACTAAGCATGACTTTAATAACCAAAAAAATAACGACCCTACAAACATACATACTGTGTAGGATTATCCGTTTTTAATACTAATTTACTAAACTTTTTAGATTTTAGTTTTTGCTTAATCCTATGTTTTTCCTGATCATTTTCAATAACATCATTTTCACGCAAACATTCATCAAATGAGTCTCTGTCTTTCATATGAAATAAAACTACAGTCTTTAACTGCTCTCTAAAGTCTTTTAAAACCGAGTTATATTTTTGACATAAAATCCACACACTTATCCCAGCATGTCTTCCACTGAAAGCTAGTTTTGACAAAGCGTTTCTTTTTTAATTATGTCTTTTTCTGCTGAACAGTCATCTATAATAAATAGTGTCTGCGTTCCTTCAAACAATTTATTAAACTGTTCTAAACACTCACTCAGTTTATTGCTAGATCAACTAAAAATATGTCATCATCTGTCCATATAAACCTTCTATCATGATATGCTTTGTTCCATTTAAGTGTTGGACAGAAAATCACATATGATCAAAATTATAACGATAAAACTGTTTGTAACAGGTCGAGGATAAATATTGTTTTTCCACAACCAGTTTGTCCACAAATTAATGAACAATGAGGGTTTTTGTCATAAAGTTTAACTGCTCCATGGTTTTATAACAGGATTTAATCTAATCCATTATTATATTTATCATACTTTCTGTCAAAACCTGTTCAGTATAATAAAATCCTATGAGGCCTAAATGTGTAAGATTAATCCAATTCAGTTCTGTAAGATTGTTTCTATTTAAGTCAACATTGATTTTGCTGCTTGTTGTTATAACCTTAATATCCTCACCATTGTGAAGAACGACGATGGTAACGTTAAGACGTTTAAAACGTCTAAGTTTTGCCAGCTAATATTAATTCCTTTTATAAGGCGTCACTAACGCCCACAACCCCATCCCTCTCCACATCTTTAAAGACAGAAATTTCAAATATCATTGTGAACGTGTCTCCTAATTTTCTGCTTGGAAAGAACTGTAATTTTGTAGAAGCTTTCTTTAAAACCGTTTCTTTTTGTGGAGGATGTACTGTTTTTTCCCATACGCGTTATTTCAATCTCTTTCCGACTATTGTCGTCTGGCATAAGACTTACATGTAAAGGGCCAGAGTTGAATGCTTTTCTGAAACTTTTTTGACGGCTAAAAAATGTAAAATGGGCTTATGAATTCAAATTTTATTTCCCATTCTAAATATGGTTCTAAATGCCATTTGAGGTCAGGTTTTCGAACTATTTTATATTCATACTGGCCAGCATATATTTGCTTCTACATTGCGCAGTTGCTCTAGTTTAGGAAACTTTTTGTTGTCGCCAACTCTTTTGCGTTTTATAATCGCCATCTTTAGTGTACTCAAAACCATACAAAGCGCCTATTTCACCGTTTCTGTTCAAAGTCCTCAACGTCTGCAAGGTCTTTTAATTCTAAAGTTATACACCTCCACAGGCGCTAATGCAACTCCTGATTCATCTGGCCCACGCGACATTATTTTTTAGAACAACTAATTATTTTATTTCCAAAACAATGTGCAGGTTATCACATTTCACAACTTTTCCTGCTTTGTCTTTGATTTTTATATTAAATGATCCAACCCTCCCACAAACTAATCTTTTAAACTGTAAATTAGGGAATTGTATAATTTCATAATCGCAATATGCAGCTTTCCCTGATGGAAGAGCTCTTAAAACAGTTGAGGGCCTTCCATCATATAAAGTTTTCATCAGTGCTTAGCTCGCCTAAATGAACATAGAGTAATGAATGTAATGCAAGATTAAGCGGACTTTCCCCCTCATAAGTAGTTTTGCTCGGTGTAACTCTAAATCTATGAACAGGCTGATTGGCAGTTGTAAAGCCTAACATTTTAGCTAGCTCTACATCAAAAAGGTAATGTACTTACTTTTTTTTCAGGTTTGAATGATAACATTGTTTCAGATTTGCATTGTTAAGTTTGAGAGTAATGTCGAAGTTACTCATTGCTTCTTTTAGTGAGCAAAAACCCGTAATAACCATCAGTATGGTTAACTGGCTAACTAAAGTTCCTGCATTATTAAATTTTTTAATCTTATTATTCTCCTTGGATTCACTTATATTAAACCATACGACTTTGTAGAATATTTCATGAAGCGCAACCATTCTGCTTCCGCAATTGTTATTAATAGCAGTTCTAAAAACGAAGGACGGTCTTGAGTTGTTATTGTTACAAACATTTTTTAAAACAAATAAAAATGAGTGCATTCAATATACTGATCAAAATATTCTGATTGGGCCGCACTACAACTTAAAAAAATATAACAAGTGATACTCTTGACTATTTCCTGTGACCCATACTGACACATTTTCATAAAAAGGTAGTACTCCATTGCCAAATATCTTAACACCCCACCCTATTAAAAAAGAACAACATCGCAAAAGTATGGTTCAAGTCATCCAATGCAGTTTATTTCATAAAAAAAACAGAAAATATCAGTAAGTAAAAAAAACAAATAAAAAAAAGTGAAGGAGAACAAAAGAAAAACAAATCAGAAGAAAAAGAAAAAAAAGAAAAAAAAAGAAGAACAGAAAAAAAAATAAAAAGAAAACAGAAAACCAGTTAAACTTTGCTGTGTTTTAGTGCATCAACTGGTTGTGAAGTGTCGTATGCTGATCACTTAAGATCATCCCGATCCTTTGGTGAGGGTCATGTACAGATACAATTCTATTACACCTTTTAGACGTATCTTTGACTGAAGCTGCAAGCACCATTACAAAATGAAAACCGTTAATCCATTCAGCAACAGAATAGACATGAAGGCAGTTGAAAGGATCTGTAACGAATTCAATATTTAATGTTAAACAGACTAAGTAGAACAAAATTTGGATCATAATCATGGTCCTAGGCACCCCTTATTTTTGGGCGTGCACAGAAAGTATAACAATGCTGGAAACCTCCTTACACATCTTTCTCTCAGGCACAGCTGTTCACCTAGGTCCATAGAGCAAGAAGCATACAACAGCAATGACAAACATTTATCTTAGACACTTCTAAGGGCCTAACTAAAGCAGAATATAACGAATAAACGACTCTATTCGTATCTTACGTTGGTGTTTGCTAGGTTCGCAAGCACAACGAGATCGAGCATAACAGACCTTCTACTGGTTTTGATGCACAAAAACATACTTAGCAAATTTTAGAGGACGCCACTAATTCAACAGTTGATTTACCTTCAAGTATTAAAAGATACCTCAAATTTTTTACAATACGCAAGATCGAAATAGACTTTGCTGTTGGCACTGGTTATAAGATGCTACTTCTGACCTTCAGACTCCAGATAGGAACAATAATAATCTAGAAAAATGAAATCCTTGTGGCAGGACAATGACAGAAAGTTGGGAAAACGAAAAAAATCTGGCCAGTAATATGCAAGCAGTAAACCAACACCCAAGAATAAGTCATCCAATCCCGTGGCCCAAAGCCTAAAGGACTGTTGAAGAAGTCAAAAAAAAAAAAATAATGACCATTGAATATGAAAAGACAGCGCTTGTTTTTGGAATTAACTGGCCATAGGATTACTCCTTATTTTAACTACAGAGTAACCCAACTATTAAGAGGGAACTAAATGCCCATAATGCTCAGCCATAAGCCACTACTTTGCTTGCAAGTAGACAAAAGCCAGCTAACAACACTCCCTAATTAAACCCTAAAGCATCCCTGCTTTACTGGCAAATTTTTTTTAAAAACCCTCAAGATGACCAAGCTGATTTTTTTAAGCCCATGATTTATCAGGTGGTGAAGGAGTGATGGCGGGGGTGATGAAGTACCCAGCGACCACCACCACCGCCTGTAAAAAGCCATCACCAGTGTACATTAATGCAAAACTAAGCTGTTATACGCTTGCTAATGTTGACTCCAAGCTCACTAACAAGGTTTCGTATTCGTTCTGCTAGCGTTGTGTCCTTCATATAGAAATTCTTATGATCGATTCTCTTATCTGCTCCCTTGAGTCGTAATTGTTCTCGTTAGTAGACAACACTTCTATCTTGCGAACTCTCTTGTTTCAAGATCTTTTAGTCTTTGGGTTATTCTTTCATAAACAGCCACCCTAAAGTGGCGTCATCAGCCACTAAACGAGTTTTTCTTTTTCTCTTTTTATATGCTCATCCTAGTTCACGCCAGTTTTTGCTAAATTGTTTTGTTAATTCGCCTCTGATGGTTCTTTAAACACGACAAGGCCTCTACTTCCTCGCGTGGGTCATGGGGGCGCGTAAATAGTCTTTAAATGCTGTTTCCTTCGGAAAAACTGTTTTCTCATCTATATTTCGCCCGCTGTTAGACTTTAAATCTTGAAGTTCATTTTTGTATTTGGTTATCTGTTGGAGTTCTTGCAGTTGTGTTTTTGAAGTTTAGCAACTGCCTCCCTATTTATTTTGGTTTAAACACAATGCCAAGTCGACTTCGATCGCTCACAACTGAGCCCTTTGTCAAATTGTATTCCATATGCCTACAAACTTTGATGTCCTCGTTTAGTTGTAAGCTGACCAAATGTCCTTGGTCTTTTTCGCTCACATACAAATGGTTTATCTTTTAGTTCAAAATCATCAGGGTATATAGTTTCGGAAGTTCTTGTCCTAACCTTGGTATAATGATCTGACCTTACTTTCTGTTAATTTTATTACCGACTTGTTGGTAAGTACTCCCGATTTCTGCTAATTCGAACATGCACTTGAGATCCCCGAGCGAATGCTGCTCCCAAGGAATCACACATGTCGTCTCCAGGATCAAAAACAACATAATCTCTTCACCTTCAATGCCTGCCATTTTCTTTAATAAAAAACTTTTTATTTTGTTTTATAAAAAATGTCATAAACATATGGCTCGATTCTTGACCCGGCAAAGGAAGAAATTGAAAGAACCCTTATGGCGTGAAGGGAAAAAGTCGGAATATACTGGTTCCAATAATCCGTCTACTATTGATGCGGATCCAAATTCTTACTGTCAAATTTCCAGACTAGGAGAAATAAGTGATTGTGCCAGGCTCCTGCGCGACTTACTTTCAAAATAGAACTCACATCATAAACAGACCCAAACAGGACATTAGTCCAGATCTGGGCCGGCAATCGTTTAAGAAATATCTATAAAAACTTGAGGCACGAAATATTTTCTTTACACAAAGAGACAATATTTTTAACCTATTCTGATCATGCCTAACCGCGAATGGAAAGGGAAGATCTTGTGGCGTTTCAAGGAATCGAAAATGGAAGACCACTAAAAACAGAATAGGCGCCTCAGATCTAAAGACTGGCAAAAGGTTTGTAGCCGTAAGGTTATGCTATGGAAATCGCTTTTTCATACCCCAAGAATTTGAGTTTTAAAAGCGCATGCTCCATACTTTCAAGGAGCCTTAAAAGACAGATTGTCATATGTACAACTTTTAATGAACTACAAAATAATTTATCAATCTACAACACCGAAGCAAAGTACAGCAATTTCTGACATCTCGTTTAAGTTTGACGTTGTTAGCAACCCAAATTATCAAGCGATCCAGCAACAATATCAGTCAAAATAGCAATATATTACGAAAGAGTGATTCTTCATTTCTAAATACCTTTAATGCAGGGCAGACACATATGGAATTTTAAGTTTTAGCGCCATACAGCAAGATCGCTTAAAGTATTTTATTGCTGTTTGAATAGATGAAACCATTCGAAAGACAAACTGAAAATTTATTAATCCTAATAAAACAAAAGTGCAATGTACAAATGAGGGTAGTCCTAACCAAATCTACGCTCGCCGGCTTAAAACCTTATCACATTTTTGAATGAAATACGAAAACAGTTTGGAGCGGGAGTGTAGAAATCCACAGTAGACCTGTGTCTAAAGGATCTACATCTTCACAGTTGTTAGACTTGATCATTATTTAACAACGAAATAAGGTTTATGGATTGGACCTAAGGTCAACGAGATAAAATCCTTACATGGAAGCGGGGATAACTGGATGGGGGGGGGGGGCGTTAGACATAATAAACATTCAAATGGATAAAGAAAAAAGATGTCGATAAACCGCTTAATGTATATTTGTTTTCTAATATATGATGCGCCAGCGGAATTATACAAGATAACAGATTAGAAAATATACATTACTAAAATATATTTTCATTTATTTAAAAAAGCATGTCTGTTAAACATTATAACCAAAAGAAGAGATAGCAGCAATTCTGCTGCTATAGAAAACCTGACATAAAAACCTTTAGATAACCCACATTACACAAATGCAGCAAGTACTAGCGCAAGACCTTTCAAAATCCAGCAAAGCCAAACGAAGGTATTCTGCAGCCTTTAATCTGTTACCTATGTTAATACTGGAGCATCTCGCCTATAAGCGGCTGTATCGTCAAGGAACAGTGTAGGCCGCTTAGCAACGGCATAGGCGCACCCGCAGCTTTACCTCTAGGCGGTTTTGTCTTTAGCCTCTTGGCCTAAGTTCATTAGGTGTAGGTGCTGCTAGCAAAAAAATAAAAACTATCCTCCCAAAAGCACACAGCTAATGGATTCAACTAATAACAGCTAAACTTAGTTCCTTCAATCTGATTATAAAAAAAAGCACTATCTGACACAAACATCACGGATGAAGAAATTAGTAAGGTCGTTACAGGCCGATTTTGATGACTACAAAAGACAAAAGTTTGATCTTCAAAGAACGGCAGGGCAACTTTTCTCAAAAGCCCAGACACCGGGAGCAGATAAAAAAAGGAATGCTTAAAAAAGTAAACGAAACATTAAACTCTGTTCTAAACAGCTCACATTAACAACGCCAAAGGTTTTATATAGTTTAATGAGTCCAAGCACAAGAAAAGACCGTCGATATTGATTATTATTTTTTTTTTTTGATTAAATAAATATTTTGAGTTAGAAAAGAAACTCAATACATGGATAAATTCAATGAAGGACCAACGAATTTTTTTGAAGCAATGCAATAAATTTATCAAGACACAAAATGAATTGATCTAGAAGTCATTACTCCAGCAAACGTCCAGGCAATTGTTTGCTCAAGCTATTTCTCAAGTTCCCAAGTAAACTAACAATAGACCCGCCAGTTAAAGTAAATGTTAGCTGTTTTAATCGCCTTATATTACAAAACAAGGAAAGAAAATCTAGAAGTCTGGGTCTCAACTAAACAACAGGTTATTCTTTGTAAATAATGACTTAACACCCGGTTGGGCAGACGAACAGCATACACAGTTTGATGTGGCCGCTGAAAGAATCCAAAATGAGAGGTTCTGGTTGGTCAGGAGGGCGAAGTCCTAGAGACAGATTAAAACATGCTAAGTAAGAGCCTATTGTAGGCAAATCTTAACATTCCACTACCCTCCAGCATTAGTCGCAAAAAAAGACATTTTTAAACATAAAGAATGAATTCAGAAGACAACAAATGTATTATGTGGTGTGTTTCTCGCAAGGTTGCGTCACGTTTGCTAAAAACGCAGAGAGAGTATCGAACTATCACCCTTACATCTATGGATCATAACTTAGTGGGGTGTCCTACCCGTTAGGCGTGGATTCCATTGATCAGTTTGAAGAACAAAACAAACCAATAACATTTAATGTTTACACATGGTAGAAGAAACAAATCTAACAACCCATAAAAAGTGCCCAAGAACATCCCAACGATTGGCGCTCCAACCAAAAATCATGTTGACTTACTACTGATGCTTACGCCCAGCGGGGCTACCACATTACACAAAGATACGAACAATGAGTAATTATTGGGCTCATACTTCAAAGCAATACACATAGACAAGAATTCTGTAAGAAAATGTTTAACAAGAAATTCATCTGTTTTAAACTCGAGAGAACATAAGAAACGACTTTACCGTCCCAGTTGACTGTAATACAGAACTAAATTAACGCCCCCACCCGGATCTAAAATTAGTTTTTAAGAACTGGAGACGGTTGCAAAATCTCCATACGTAGTTTACGCAGACCTTCGAGTCCTTATTGTTCCTTATGAAGGGCCAGCGCACAAAAACTTCGAAAAACAGGTCTTAATGATAATCATCAGATTTGTTCATTTGGCCTTCATTATTGTCAGGTCGGATGGCGTTCATTCAACAACACCAGAATTATCATAGAGGACCAAATGCTGCAGAATACTTCTTAAAACGCATGCAGCAAGTGCGTAATGACTGTTCTAATAATCTGAATTTATCTGAAATCATAATGACGCCTGAAGATCAACAACAGTATGACTTAGCCCACATTGTTGGATTTGCGGTTAGAACTCAGTGAGGAAACCAACCCAAAAGTAAGGACCATGATCAATTAGTGGAAAGTTCAGAGGAGCGGCGCATAACAAATGAAATTTTTCAACTAAAGTTTGAACCAAAGACATGGAAAGCTGCCTGTATTCTTTCATAACTTGCGAGGTTAGGACTCTCATCTTATAATGAAAGCAGGGGCGATGCCTTCAGGGTGTCATGCATTGCACGGTCATCAGAAAAGTACATGTGTTTACTTTAAAAAACCCATGTCTTTTTATGACTCTATGCAGCACTTTGATGGGATCATTAGAGTCACTAGCTATGTCCTTAAAGTCCTGCCAATAACGGAAGAATATTTTGACCCAACTCTCGTTAGAAAGGGCGTTTATCCTTTTTGAGTACATGAACATTTGGGGAAAAAGGTTTGACGAAGACACACTTCCCCCTAAAGGCGCGTTCTTTTTAGTCTCAAAAGGAAAGGAAAACAGTGACTCCGATTACCACATTTCTCAAGATGCGTGGCAAAAGTTAGAGTGTAAAACGAAGGGGGACTATCATGATTCCCACTTGATGGCTGATGTATGTTTGTTGGCGGACGTCTTTGAAAATTATAGAAAGACCTGCATGAAACATTTAGCCTGGATTTCCCCCGCATTACATTTCTGCGCCCGGGATGAGTTGGGATGCTTTCTTAAAGTTTACTGGAGTACAGATTGATTTATTGTCTGACCTACCCAATGATTCAGATGATTTTAAAAACGGATTGCGGGGAGGGGTTAGTATGGCATCGCATCATTACTGTAAAGCAAACAACAAATACTTGGACGACTATGATCCGAGTAAAAGGTCTAACTATCTCATGTATTTAGATGCAAACATCTGTATGGATGGGCTATGGCGCAATCGCTTCCATTACGCAACTTTAAAATGTACACTGGGGGGTATTAAAAACATTCAAGAATTTGTAGACATCTGCAAAACTCTTTAAACTGATCGTAAAAGAGTCTTAATCTAGAAGTTGACTTAGAATATCCTCATGACTCCATGACCTACATAAAGACTACCCCTTAGCCGCAGAAAGCCTAAAGATGAATCCAAGAGAGCCGCCTAAACTTGTGCCTAATCTTCGCGGCAAAAAAAATTATGTCTGTCATTACAGACTTCTTACAATTTTATTTAAGACATGTGGGAATGAGTCGGCCGAAGTTCTCGAGCATTTAGGCAAATTAAGGGTAGTTGCTGTTGTTGAGAGCACGTTCCTTGGGTCTTCAAGTGTGCGAATTCAGTCCCAGGGGGGATACCCGAGTCGATATGAGGAGGGGGTACTGGAAGTGTTTGCCGTCGGGGATAGTGACAAGGAGTTGGCGACCTGTCAGTCCTGGTGAGAGAGTGTCCACTTTGAGCATGGTTTTGG